>LR990651.1:11797561-12440061 GCA_905147715.2 Xestia xanthographa | reverse complement strand
GGTGATTGTGGTGGTGATAGCGATGGTGATGGTGATTGTGATTGTGACAGTGACGGTGATAATGATGTAGATGATTGTGATTACGATGAAAATGATTGTGATAACGAGGGTAGTGATTGTGAGAGTGATTTTGATGGTGATGGTGATTGTGTTAGTGATGGTCATTGTGATAGTGACGGTGATTCAGATAGTGATAGAGATGGTGATGGTGATTTTAATTGTGACAGCGACGGTGATAATGATGAAGATGATTGTGATTACGATAATAATGATTATGATAACGAGGATAGTGATTGCGAGAATGATTGTGATAGTGATTGTGATTGTTTTTACTTGATTTTGTGATAGTGACGGCGATTGTGATCATGATGATTGTGATTGAGATGATAATGATTGTTATTACGATGATAATGATTGTGATTACGACGATAATGATAGTGATGACGATGATGGTGATTGTGATGGTGATGGTGATTGTGATAGTGAAGGTGATTGTGATGGTGATAGCGATGGTGATGGTGATTGTGATTGTGACAGAGATGGTGATTGTGATAGTGACGAAGATGATTGTGATTACGATGATAATGATTGTGATAACGAGGATAGCGATTGTGAATGTAATGGTGAGTGTGATTGTGTTAGTGATGGTGATTGTGATAGTGATGGTGATTGTGATAATGATTGTGGTTGTGATAGTGATGGCGATTGTGATCATGGTGATTGTGATTAAGAATGATAATGATTGCGATAATGATGATAGTGATTGTGATAGTGGTTGTGATCGTGATTGTGATGGTGATGATGATTGTGATTGTGATGGTGGTTGTGGTTGTGATAGTGATGGGTGATTGTGATGATATTGGTGATTGTGATAGTGATAGTGATTGTGATAGTGATAGTGAATGTGATAGTGATTGTGATATTGTGATTGTGATTGTGATTGTGATTGTGATTGTGATAGTGATAGTGATATTGTGATTGTGATTGTGATTGTGATTGTTATTGTGATTGTGATTGTGATAGTGATTGTGATTGTGATAGTGATAGTGATAGTGATTGTGATTGTGATAGTGATTGTGATTGTGATAGTGATTGTGATTGTGATAGTGATTGTGATAGTGATAGTGATTGTGATAGTGATTGTGATAGTGATTGTGATTGTGATAGTGATAGTGATAGTGATTGTGATTGTGATAGTGATAGTGATTGTGATTGTGATAGTGATTGTGATAGTGATTGTGATAGTGATTGTGATAGTGATTGTGATAGTGATTGTGATAGTGATTGTGATAGTGATTGTGATAGTGATTGTGATAGTGATTGTGATAGTGATTGTGATAGTGATTGTGATAGTGATAGTGATTGTGATAGTGATTGTGATTGTGATAGTGATAGTGATGGTGATAGTGATAGTGATTGTGATTGTGATAGTGATAGTGATTGTGATTGTGATAGTGATTGTGATAGTGATTGTGATAGTGATTGTGATAGTGATAGTGATTGTGATAGTGATTGTGATAGTGATAGTGATAGTGATAGTGATTGTGATAGTGATTGTGATAGTGATTGTGATAGTGATTGTGATAGTGATTGTGATAGTGATAGTGATTGTGATAGTGATTGTGATAGTGATTGTGATAGTGATAGTGATTGTGATTGTGATAGTGATAGTGATAGTGATAGTGATTGTGATTGTGATTGTGATTGTGATAGTGATTGTGATAGTGATAGTGATTGTGATAGTGATTGTGATAGTGATTGTGATAGTGATTGTGATAGTGATTGTGATAGTGATAGTGATTGTGATAGTGATTGTGATAGTGATTGTGATAGTGATTGTGATAGTGATAGTGATTGTGATAGTGATAGTGATTGTGATAGTGATTGTGATAGTGATTGTGATAGTGATAGTGATTGTGATAGTGATTGTGATAGTGATTGTGATAGTGATTGTGATAGTGATTGTGATAGTGATAGTGATTGTGATAGTGATTGTGATAGTGATTGTGATAGTGATTGTGATTGTGATAGTGATAGTGATAGTGATAGTGATTGTGATTGTGATTGTGATAGTGATAGTGATTGTGATTATGATAGTGATTGTGATAGTGATTGTGATAGTGATTGTGATAGTGATAGTGATTGTGATAGTGTGATAGTGATTGTGATAGTGATTGTGATAGTGATTGTGATAGTGATTGTGATAGTGATAGTGATTGTGATAGTGATTGTGATAGTGATTGTGATAGTGATAGTGATTGTGATTGTGATTGTGATAGTGATAGTGATAGTGATTGTGATTGTGATAGTGATAGTGATTGTGATTGTGATAGTGATTGTGATAGTGATAGTGATTGTGATAGTGATTGTGATAGTGATTGTGATAGTGATAGTGATTGTGATAGTGTGATAGTGATTGTGATAGTGATTGTGATAGTGATTGTGATAGTGATTGTGATAGTGATAGTGATTGTGATAGTGAATGTGATAGTGAATGTGATAGTGATTGTGATAGTGATTGTGATAGTGATTGTGATAGTGATTGATAGTGATTGTGATAGTGATTGTGATTGTGATTGTGATTGTGATTGTGATTGTGATTGTGATTGTGATTGTGATTGTGATTGTGATAGTGATAGTGATTGTGATATTGATTTTGATTGTGATTGTGATTTTGATGATAATAATAAATTGTGATGATTATGAAATTTGGCACATACTCGTATACATATAGTTTATAACCTGGATTAACATGTAGGACACTATTTATCCCTTTATTATGATTTAGTGGGACAGTTACCGAACTTCACGCGGGCGAAGCCGCGGGCAACAGCTAGTTGTTACATAAATGCTGTCACTTCAACTTCGGAGTCAGTTTCTATAATCATCATCTGCCTAACCTTTTCCCAACTTTGTTAGGGTCGGCTTCCAGTCTAACCGGATGCAACAACTTAAGGCTGATGCTCCATGTTAGCCCACGAAATCCAAATTTTCTTACGTTTTTTGTAATTTGCAGGCTAGTGCTAGGTTGTATGTTGATAAGAATATTATTCGTGGCTGTAAGACGTATGTAGTTCCAGAATTATAATCATCAAAATAATCAATACAACCCTCCAAGTTCATAAAGTTGCAGGAATGATTTTGACCTTGAAAAAGTAATTTTTCCACCTTTACGAACTTGGAGGGTTGTATTGATGATTTTGATGAATATAATTCTGTAACCACATACGTCTTACAGCCGCGAATAATATTTTAATCAACATGCAACCTATTGCATATATATTATTCGCGGCTGTGCACTGGCCTGCAAATTGCGAAAAACGTAAGAAAATTTGAATTTCGCGGGCTACCATGGAGCATTCACCTTAATACCAGTATTTTACATGAAACGACCGCTTATCTGACCTCCACAACCCAGTTAGTACTGGGTAATACGATACCCCTCGATAAGACACGTCAGACTTTCGGGCAACTGACTACCTGAAACGATCACTTCCTATAATATAATTATTATGTATTATAATATGTTGTCATAATTTTAGTTTGATATACCGCATCTACATCCGATCTAATACGGATAGATGAAGTAGTCATTTCACCAACACACAACTGACGACCCGATTGGCGCAGCGGTAGTGAGGCTGCCTTACGTTCTTAGGGTCCCGGGTTCGAATCCCGGTCGGTGCATGATGTTTGTGTGATGAGCATGGACATTTGTTTCCGAGTCATGGATGTTTATATGTATATTAAGTATGTATTTACAAACAAAAAGTATATATATTATGTAGTATATCAACTATCTGGTGTCCACGACACAAGCCTCGTTGCTTAGTGTGGCACTAGATGGCGCTGTGTGTAATGTCCAGCAATATTTATTATATTTTATTATTTATAACTGGGTCAAGGACCAATCAGGCGTATTAAGGATAGTATATAGGAATAGATCACTTATACAATAACTTGGAATCTTGACTAACGATAAATACATAACAGCTTATTCAAAGCATTATTATGTATTCATAAAACTCAATTATTACTTTGAGATTGCATTTAAGTACCTGATCAATTTGTATAGATGTTTACTAATAGCTTGAGGACCTCATGGCTAAATAATAACAGCCGCTCGGGTCATGGTTAAGCCGTGCTTGCCTAGGTTGTTCCGTGGATGGGTGACCACCCATTACATACCGAGTTTCCTCCGTGCCTCGAAAAGCACGTTAAACCGTTGTCCCGGTTGTCATTTCTAGATCTTTGACAGTCGTTACAGATACTCAGTGGCTCGAAAGTATGACAAACAGTCTTAACAAGGGTATAGCGCGTTAATTCGCGCGATACCCTTGGTAAGACTGTTTTGCCTTTATATTTGACCTCCACATTCCACAACCCAGTTAATACTGGGTAATCCCGGTACTAACTGGCTTGTGGAGGTCAAATAGGTAGTTGCTCCATGAAAAATACTGGTATTTAGTTGCATCCGTGTAGACTGGAAGCCGACCCCAACATATTTAAGAAAAGGCACATGATGTAACTAATATCTTGTGTCTAATGTTTTATAAAGTGCTCTAATGAAAAAATGATGTGATAAAAAATGAGATTAGAAGTAATTTGACTTTGACTATTATAACGGAACGATTGTTTGAGCTGTACGGCCTTAAGCCTTACATCAACACTGAAGCTTTTAATAAATATGTTGCTACTTACTCGAAAAATTTTAAAAACACTTGCAAGGTAGCCAAATCCTTATTCATTAGCAACAAGATTAAATCAGCCGACAACAAAATAAAAACGTTTTGGAAAATCATCAACAGTGAAACAAATAGAAATAAAAAACAAGGTAATGACTTCACACTAGAGACATCGCGTGGCCTTGTGAGCTCCAACAATGAAGTTGCTCAAGAATTTGTAAATTTCATTACCAGTATCCCACTTAAAACTACAGAAGCCTTAAATTCCTCTCCCTTGCTCTCTATTGATTTATTGAAAGCGAACGTTTCAGCCTGTCCAAATGAATATAAATTTCAGCATATAAACCCCATAACAGTCATAAACGGTTTTAAGCAAATCAAGATCAAATTAACGGAAGATCTATGGGGTATGTCTATCAAAGCTTGTACCTCAATTATTGAGACTGTAGCGCCGTATTTAGCCTCAATATTTAATTTGTGCGTGGATCAAGCAGTGTTCCCGGATCTAATGAAATTCAGTAAGGTAATACCGCTTTTTAAATCCGGGGACAGTAAAGACACCAATAACTATAGGCCCGTATCCGTGTTGCCGGTTTTCAGCAAGGTGTTTGAAAAGATAATGCTCAATCAAATGCTTAACCATTTTAACACTAATAAAATATTACACGAGCAACAGTATGGTTTCACCTAAGGACGTTGTACAACTGATGTCGGTGTCACTTTATTAAAACACATATTTACTGCGTGGGAAGAGGCACAAGATGCCATGGGAATCTTTTGTGACCTTTCGAAGGCATTTGATTGCGTAAATCACGAAACCCTGATCTTGAAACTTCAGCATTACGGTTTAGGTAAACTTGCGCTCAGTTTAATAAAATCGTATTTGAATGATAGACAGCAGCAGGTACAAATAAATGGAGTCAACTCAATGGGTTTAAAAGTAAAAATGGGTGTACCACAAGGTTCGATATTGGGTCCCTTCCTCTTTTTAGTATATATTAATGACCTACCCCATCTATTTAACAACCATCCGCATATGGTGTTGTTTGCTGACGATACTTCTCATCTTGATGACGTAAATAACGCCCTACTGCAGGTCTACGATTGGTTTACCGCTAATAATTTAGTACTAAATGGGAAAAAAACTAAATGCATTAGATTTGCTCTACCAAATGTCAAAAGTAGTGATTGTGACATAATATTGAATCAAGAGAAACTAGAATTTTTCGATAAAACGGTTTTCTTGGGAATCACGCTCGACTCAAGGTTACAATGGGGTCCTCATCTAACATCTCTTGCAGGACGGCTAAGCTCAGCAGCATATGCTGTTAGAAAAATCCGTCAATTTACTGATGTTGATACCGCGAGGCTGGTCTATTTTAGTTATTTTCATAGTATTATGTCATACGGTATTTTACTAAGGGGACGGGCTGCAGACATCGAGTCTATATTTATTCTGCAGAAAAGAGCCATCAGAGCCATTTATGAATTACGTAGACGCGATTCTCTAAGAGAACTGTTTAAGGAAATTAATATCATGACAGTACCTTGTCAATACATCTATGAAAACATCATGTACGTTAGAAAAAAACATTTATTCAGTAAGAGAGGGGACAGACACCACTATAACACTAGAAATAGGGACCAACTAGTTCAGCCAGGTTTCAGGCTTGCTAAAGTGGATTCATCTTTCATGGGGTACTGTTTGAAATGTTACAATAAAATACCTCCCCACATTCTTCAACTGAATGAGACGAAATTTAAATCTTGTATAAAACGCACACTATGTAGGCAAGCATATTATAAGTTGGGGGATTACATTGATGATAAAAATGCTTGGCTAAATGCTGGTCCTGCTCCACAACCATAGGTGGGGGGGCAAACTAATTGTTTGTACTGGTCGGGCATTATTTGAGTCCATCGACACGTAAAGAAGAAGGTGAAGAATTGATTCCCATGTTAATGTATTGTGGAAGCTGCAGAAGATTGTAAAAATATACTTGCATTGTATAGATTCCAGTTCTTAGTATTATATAATTGCATAGCACATGTGTGAGTACTTTGTACTGTTCAGCCACCATTTACATTTATTTATCTTTCATTGACTTGAATATGCCTTGGTGACTGAGAGAATGTCATGCTCACTTAAATGTCTCGCTGATGGTGGCGGGTGTGTCGGGTCATTTAGTTCCCTTCAATATGGTTGAGTTGAATGGCGCCGGTACATGCGTCATGTCTGTGAACGGGCGCTGTCAGTTGGGACTGGTCATCTCTTAGCTGCCAAGGTTCATTTTAATTACTTTATTCATACATTTTTAATCTAATCTTTCACTCTGGATGCTCTTAGTGTGCACGTCTTTCTACATCGTTCTCACATATATGTATAATCTCAAAATTAATGATGTAACCAAGATTTTGTATCAATATTTTGATTTTAAAAGAGTGTCCATGGAGTTTCTTGCCCATTCTTCTCCATAGAGATCTACGCTAGGGAATGGGCAACTACAGTACTTTCTCAAGTTATTATGCCTTGTGACTGGGACTGTAGATTTGATTTTCTTTTTTGTATTTTTGACTTTCAAAAGTGCCGTAATGGTCTAATTGAAATAAATGCTTTGAGTTTTGAGTTTGAGTTTGAATAAAAGAATAGAACCAACCCATTACACTGACGGGTGTCCATTTCGGCCGGTGGATGTTGTCTAGAGTGGACGTGTGTCAGTTGTCTAAAGTGATACCTCAATATAAATTCAGTGATTGGTTGCAATTAGTAATAACCAAATCCTTGTCACTCTTTAAGTGTTTTTACGTGTCGGTGACTCCCACTGGGCGGTCCTAGAAGAGGACGCAAACATTTGTGCAAGTGCTACTTTAACTAACATCCTAAAAGTGATTGTGATTCGCGGGAATCGAACCAGCGACGCCCTGATTCGGATCCTTGCTTGCTCGGCTGACTCGCCACCTTGCTCGTAGCAGCGGGCCTCGAAATAGCGGTCGAGTATGCGCGGCTGACGTCAGTGCTACGCCTGCATGTGCTACGAGCCTGTGCTACGAGTCGCCTACGAACTGTATCGGCTACGCGCACGATCGATGGTTGTACCTACGAGTGTTGATTAAAACGGGTTGTTTTAAACGTTGAAACGGTGAACTACGTTGGTAATATACAATATAATATATAGTTGAACGGTGCCGGATAAATACCGACTATTACTTTCTACTACTATTACCATCAGAAATGGCAGCCGTACGTCGCACACCCCCTAAGACAACTACTCCTCATTCATCAAGTTTAAACCAGACCCAATCCGAACCCGATATTAACAATGCAGTAACGATGAGCGACTACGTCAACAAAAATAGAAACAAACGTTTTCGCAAAGGAGATTCGCCGGGAAGTGACTTGGACATTGAACAGGACCCAAGCGTCTCAAAATATCTAACAGAACAGGCCGCATTAATGAACAAACTTTTGGCTGATATAGGGGAAATTAAGTCCCAAAATTCTGAAATAAAGGCGTCTAACGTTGCAATTCGCAAGTCAAATGAAAAGATGGTAGAATCTATGTCGTTTATAAACAAACAGTTTGAAGACATGAAAAAGGAAGTGGAGGACTTAAGAAAGGAACGCCTGCAGCAAAAGCAGTATATAGAAAACTTAGAAAAAAAAATCCTCGACTTACAGTACAAGTCACGATCGTCCGGGATTGAGATTCGTAACATCCCGCTGGAACACACTGAAACTAGTTCA
Source organism: Xestia xanthographa (assembly GCA_905147715.2). Taxonomy (NCBI): domain Eukaryota; kingdom Metazoa; phylum Arthropoda; class Insecta; order Lepidoptera; family Noctuidae; genus Xestia; species Xestia xanthographa. The sequence continues at coordinate 12,431,631 of LR990651.1, read as the reverse complement.
AGCCTCATTAAAACAGTTTCTAGAATCTGCGGTACCGTGGGAGTCTCGGTTCAGGAATCGAACATACGGGATGTATACCGGCTACCAGGAAAGGCATCCAGTTCCAGTCCGGCTACCTCGCGACCAATTATTGCAGAGTTCTCATCGGTACAAACCAAACAGTCGTTAATAACGGCAGTAAGGGATTATAACAAGGGAAAAGGAAAGGATGAGAAATTAAATACTGCCATCATTGGTTTACCCGGTGACCCAAAACCGGTTTACATCGCGGAGCAGTTGCCTTCTACTACCAAAAAGTTATTCTATCAGGCACGAGAATTCGCCAAGAATAATAAATACAAATTCTGCTGGATCTCAAATAGTAACATCTTCTTACGTAAAATAGAAGGTGACAAGCAAGTTTTAATCCATTCAGAAAAGTGTCTTCTGGATCTTGATAACCTAATTTCAATCTGACTAGCTTCAGTTAGTTCTTGCTTAATTATTTCTACTTTGCTTAATTATGTTAACAACTCGCAACATATACAATACACTCTAAACATTACATACACAAATCAAAACTCTTTCACGATACTATACACCAAAACTATCATATACACCCAACAACACATATTGACATATATTATAATGAGATATATCGCTCATATTCTACTCTGTGTAATACCTAATTACCCTGAACCAATTTTTAGTTTTCACTTAAATTACAAATGGATTCTATAAAAACCATTAACGATGACTTGGACAACCTTGGGCTAGGCAGTTCCTTTTCATGTAATCCAAAGGATTGCGCAAGTTATTTTGTTACTTCTGAGAGTAGTATTAAAATACTACATATGAATATCCGTAGTGTTAAGAAAAATTTTGCTCAATTACAGGCACTAGTATGCTTAACGAAACTCGATATTGATGTTATTGTATTAACCGAGTGTTGGCTTAGTAAAATAAACAACCCTCCAGCACTAAATGGTTACTTGTCTCACTCGACGAAACTAACTTCGAATCAAAATGAAGGTGTAATTATTTACTCTAAATTAAGCCTTAACGCCACAATTTGGGAACCCTGCTTGACTAACTCAAACACTCTGGTGTGTCAAATAGATTCCAAGTTTGCATTTGTTGCTATTTACCGCTCTCCATCTTATAATACTGTGGCACATATAGAAAACTTCCTTTCCAGCCTAAATAATATATTAGAGGGTCTCTCTTCATATCCGAACATTGCACTAATTGGTGATCTAAACATAGATATAAAACCTGGAAATAGTAACCCACATAGCTTGGAATATCTGATTTTAAACGCTTCTCATGGCCTAATACCTACTCATTTATTGCCCACCAGACTAGAAAGTTGTTTAGATCACGTGTTATTAAAGTCAAAATTACCATCTACCACATTAGTACTCGAATCTTACATTACAGACCATAAACCTATTCTATTGATGCTAGCAAATGCCAAAAGAACCCAAAATCCAAAATTCTCTAAATCTCGTCCTAACTTAGACGCAATTAAGTCAGATTTAGAAAATATTAACTTCACGGATATTTATAACATTCAAGACACAAATGAATTGCTTAACACATTTATATCACTAATAACTACCGTAATAATAAATAATACATCTAAAATTATAATTCCAAGGAGACAAAGAATCTTAAAACCGTGGATTACGCCTGGCTTGTTGAAATGTATTCAGAATAGGGATCGAATGCACAAGAGATTAAATAAATCACCTAACAATACAACCCTAAAGATAACTTACACACGTTATAGAAATTTCTGCAATGACTTGCTTCGAAAGCTTAAACTAACCTATGAAAAATGTGAACTTCAAAAAGCCCAATGCAATCCCAAAGAACTGTGGAAAACCATTCAAGAAATAACAAATACACGTAAGGTACGCACCAGTCCTGACAAGCTGTTGAAAATATGCGATAGTCCCCAGTCCTCGGTGAATCAGGTATGTTCATTTTTTAGTAACATTGGTAAAAATCTAGCGGATGATATAATTAAAACAAATAGGCAAACCACGACACCTTCGAACAACGATCGATGCGAAAGTCTAACCCCAATTGACTCCCTTGTCTTACTTGAAGTCAGTGAAACTGAAGTTGATTCGATCATTTCACAATTACGTAATGACTGTGCAGTGGGTTGGGACGGAATATCATCATCTCTGTTAAGAAAATGTCGCAAGGAACTAGTGCCTCCGTTAACCTATATCTGCAATCGTTGTATTCAGACTGGAACTTTTCCTGACGCACTAAAAAAGGCTATCATTCTTCCAATATACAAGTCTGGGAACAGAGACTGTGTAAATAACTATCGGCCAATCTCAATCCTGCCAGCAATTTCAAAAATAATTGAGAAGATCCTCAATAAGCAACTCAAAGGCTTCTTGAACAAACATCACATCATCGCGGATAACCAGTATGGTTTCAAAGCTGGGGTATCGACAGAGGATGCTGTTTTGGATCTTACACAATTTGTGGCTAAGGAACTTGATGGTGGGTCTAAATGTTTGGGCATACTTTTAGACCTCTCGAAGGCCTTCGACACAGTTTCTGTTCCCAAACTCCTAGCAAGGATGGAGCGTCTGGGTGTACGAGGCACAGCACTAGATATGTTTAAAGACTATCTTAAAAATCGCTCTCAGCTGGTTAAAATAGGTGATCATCTTAGTGATGAGGAAACTGTGACATACGGCGTGCCCCAGGGAAGCATATTAGGGCCCACTATGTTCCTGGTTTACATGAATGACCTCTGCAGAATGATTCTCCCTAACTGCAAGATCTACGCATATGCAGATGACACTGCAATCGTCATTTATGGACCAACTTGGGATATGGTCAAAACAATGGCAGAAAACGCACTAAGTCAGATCATGAACTGGTTTCACGATAGCCTACTAACCCTTAACTTAGATAAAACCTGTTACATCCCTTTCGCAATCCGACGTAATACTGTGCCCTCTGAAGACTTCACAATAATTGCCCACTCATGCCAGAGCTCATCTGATACTTGTACTTGCCCTACACTGGACAGATGCGATAGTGTCAAATATCTAGGCTTGCAAATTGATGAATGCCTTAGATGGGACAAACAGCTCGATATGATAACTTCCAGAATATTGCGGCTCATCTACGTTTTCAAATCGCTAAGAGATCCCGCTGATATGGGCACACTGAGAATGGTTTATTTTGCACTGTGCCAGTCCATAATTGGATATTGCATTACTGTTTGGGGTGGTGCATCAAAAACCAACTTGCTGAGAGCTGAGAGAGCTCAAAGAGCTGTACTAAAGGTTATGTGTAAAAAACCATACCGATATCCAACTAAACAACTCTACGAGGACTGCGAGGTCTTAACTGTTAGACAACTGTTCATTCTGCAGTCAGCCCTCAGGACTCATAGATCCATGCCCAAATCAAACCCTAAAAAGCGCATAAATGTTCCTTCAGGCGTTAAACATAAAACCTCTTTTGCCCAACACCAATTTTACGTTTTAAGTAAGTATTTATACAAAAATCTGCACAAAAAGCTAAACATACTGGATTTAAATAGATATATGTTAAAGAAAGAATTATATAAATGGCTATTACAACAGGACTATGTGGCAACAGAGAATCTGCTAACTTACATCTCATAATATAATATAATATATGTACTCATAGATCACACTTTACATCGAATTATTATATATTCATTACATTCACGGAATCACTTCCCCCCTACACTCATCCCCACACACCCACACCCACACAGTCACATACCACACAAACCCATACATACCACACACACCCACACACCCCCACCACATATACATACATACACATGCTCACTGCATGTCTGCTCATTCACACTCCTTGTGTTACTTATGATTAGTTTTTGTTATTTTTTTATTTTTATTTCTGTACAGCTGTTAGTACAAATCATTGACACTGTCTTCACTTGTTTCTGGTTGTGAATATTAACAGAATCCACTTGGCTGAACCCTATCTTTTAAGATACAGGCTAGTCCTAGTTTAAAAGATAGAGTCTAATATTGCATCATTATGTAAATATTATTTTCAAACAATGTATACAGTGCAAAGTGCTATGTTTTTTGGAAAATAAATACTTTTTATTTTTTTATTTTATTTTATAAGGCGACTAATGTCTGAGGCAGAACACCTTGCACCTCCAGCGAGACCAGAGAATGGGCAGCAGCGTTTTCTGTTAGTCTTTCATCACTGCGATCTCCAATCCGCCTGCCAAGCGTGGAGATTACGGCAATTTCCTCCCATCATGGGAGAGGCTTATGACCAGCAGTGGACGTTATGGGCTGTTGTTGTTGTATTATGAAAGAACTTGGTTAAGCGATGATCATTAGTTATATACCATCCGTAACTAATTAACGATGAATGTTGATTTAAACATTGTAAAAGAACATAAATATGTATTAGGATATCATAAAACCGTATGCGTTTTACCTATCTAAGTACTGGAAATCAAGGTTTTCTTGCACAAGATTTCCAACCTAATAACAGTTTTAATAATCAATCTCCGACGGTAAATATAAACAATGTATTCTATTGTAATCTTTACATGTTATCATGAAGGAATTGTTAAATTATGTATACAATAAAAGCACCTATTAGAGCTCTTTGTGAAGAAAGTCACCAGGGAAAGAATTGCGGTGGCAAATATTTATTTTTCAATAGGTACACTTCCTCGAAAACTGGTCCATAACGCACTACGATTAGGTACAACATGCAATGTATTTCACACGCGTGCGTTTTTTTCCATTTTCCCGCACGTGTGCGGGAATGAAAATTGCCACAGATAACTATACCTATACTTAGTCCAAATTGGTTCAATGCCTATAGTCTGAAATGAATGTTTTTTTTTTTTTTAATTTCGTCAAAGCACTACGCGTCTTTACGGCATAAATATTTTTTGAATATTAAAATTGTGTTTATAAATAGAATAGATAGAATAGTTCATAGATAAACATGATTATTAAAAACTAATAGTCATTTTTATACACAAATTAACATTTATTTGTGTTCTGAATTCAAAAATATAAAATAAATCTATTTTTTATATTAGGCTGTATAACGGCTTCATACCTTTGCCTCTCCTTCGACTTGGCAAAAGCAGAGCGCGAAAAAAAAAGAAAATTAAAATCATAGTTTCTTAGTCCGTGACAAAAATATTTTTTGTTATATTTTATTTCTTCAAAAGTGTATTGAAAAACGTCGTTTGATACACGTGGACATTTGTTATTGCAGTTCTCGGCTCAAAAACACCCTCGCCTACGCCTCGGGTGTTATAATTCCGCCTCGAATGCAGTAACAAACTTTCCCCACTTGTATCAAAATGTACTATACCACCGAATTACATACCGAGACCGCGGATTATTTAATCAGTTTAATGGTAGCAATGTAAAAAAATAACAGCTAAATCAAATGGCTAAATAATAACAGCCGCTCGGGTCGTAAGGTTAAGCCGTGCTTGGCTAGGTTGGTATGTGGATGGGTGACCACCCATTACATACTGAATTTCCTTCGTGCCTCGTAAAGCACATTAAGGGGGTGGTACCTGCTAATGAGAGGTTTTCTCCGTGTAACTCCTCTTTGATGAGTGAATATAAATGTCCAAAAAAAAAATATGTTGCTTGTTAGACTCTAAACTTTAATTGGTACAATTGAAATAATTCTAACTTTATTATTACTATATAAAACAAATCTTCAAAGTGAAGCATATTTTCTTTGAAATTTCGTAACTACTCCTAAACGGCATTAAGTTTTAATATTTTGTTTTCACACAAATATTTGTCACGTTTTTCTTCACAAAGCGTACAATTGGAATTTTGATCTAATGATTTATTAGGCTACAATTAAATAAAAACCACTCATTTCGCACTAATAGGCCCGCAGTGACGGACGTAACAACCGCTTTGTAATGCAAGCTGATTAGAACTTTATTCTAACAGTATTTCAAACGAAGTTTGAACCACCGCAAACAGAGTTGCTAATTTAGCAGATACCCCAGCCTTAAGCCGTTGATCCCGGCTGTCATTTTTAGATCTTTGACAGTCGTTAGGTAGTCAGAGGCCCAAAAAGTCTGACAACCAGTCTTACCAAGGGGTATCGTATTACCCGACACTTACTGGGTTGTGGAGGTCAGATAGGCAGTCGCTCCATGTAAAATGCTGGTATTCAGCTGCATCCGGTAAAACTGGAAGCCGACCCAAACATACTTGGGAAAAGGCTAAGCAGATGATGATGATGACGGTAGCATCATAATTATTTCAAATTGCAAACAGCATTGATTTTTATGCTACTTCTAAAAAAAGAGGAGGTTTCCACCAGAATCTTTTTTTTTTTTTACGAAATTTTGACTTTTTCATGAAATAGTCATTGATTGGGATTAACTGAACTTAGAGACTTATATTGACGATTTTATTAATTATTTATAATTCTGTCACACTTTGTTCACTATACAGCATGACACTGACAAGTTGCAAATTTAAAAAAAGACGTAAGTAATTTGAATTTCGTGGGCTACCTCGGAGTTTCTCCGTTTGTAATCTTGTGTGTTGCTTAAGTAATAAATAGGTATAATGAAAAAATCTTACCATTTACTCCCTCTATATAACGTGGCGCCAACAATAATAAATAAAAACACTGGTAATACTAGTTCATAGGAATATTACAAAACTAACAAATAAATACTAACATCGAATTAAAAAAAAACTATTTTTTTAAACCAACTAAAGAGCATAATAACAGTTTACGGATTATAATTTTATTATTTCCTGATAATTTAGCTTTCTAATTGTGAAAAAAATGTTAAAGTCGGTCCAGTAGTTTCGGAGCTTATTCAGTACAATTAAACAAAACCATCTTTCCTCTTTATAATATTAGTTAAAATAAATCAAATTAAGATGGTCCAAAGCCATCTAAGTTTCAAAGAAATAAAACTTCTCCTTCAATATTTAATTTATTTGAATCTACATTTCTTTTTTATTCCTTCTTTCCTGAAGAGGTTTCATTCAATTCTTTGATAAAATCGTTTTCTGCCAGACGCCGATAGATTTATTGGCTTCGTAATAATAATTCATGAAAGTTACCGAAGGGAAATCATGGTAAAAGTTTTCCTGATTTCCCTTGAGATTATTTTCACGGATTTCCCCGTAAAATCATTTTTTTTCTATTTTCCAACTTTTTAGACTAGATGTCGCTTCGTGGACATGAATACCGTAGCATTGGCTCACTTTAGTCCATCTTTAATTAACTGGTTAATTCCATTGTTTACCACGTGTATTTTTTATAAATGTGATGCGAAGAAATGAGAATGAAATGAAATGGAAATTATTTTTGTAATTTTTATTTACATTTATTTTGAAATGTACTTGTTGTTAATTTTATTTGATTATTGTTATTGTGGGGACCATGTGGGTCACTTTTTTATTATTTTGTTTGTTTTACCCACAACTGTCTGGCTGTTTGAGTACTAAAACCGGCCAAGTGCGAGTCGGACTCGCGCACGAAGGGTTCCGTACCAATTATTATTAAAAAAAAACACGTTTGTTATATGGGAGCCCCCCTTAAATATTAATTTTATTCTGTTTTTAGTATTTGTTGTTATAGCGGCAACAGAAATACATCATCTGTGAAAATTTCAACTGTCTAGCTGCCACGGTTCATAAGATACAGCCTGGTGACAGACAGACGGACAGACGGACAGACGGACAGACAGACGGACAGACAGCGAAGTCTTAGTAATAGGGTTCCGTTTTTACCCTTTGGGTACGGAACCCTAATAATTAAGCGACCTATCCAAATGTCCTTTCTTTGGTATTGTTCGTCGTTTCCTTGTTGAGCTCCTTGAATTATAACTTATATTAACTGACAAATTCATGCACTGACTGGACAGGTCCACTCAAATCTGTGTGGTTCATTCTACAAAAGACCATCTCAGACACTAATCTGCATAGTCCTCATGTGAATTGAGCAAGAATATGTCTAGACTTCGAAAAAGACTATGACCTCTGAGTTTGTTTCAGCTGTTTCTTCTTATACTCAGGTACGTAACACTGCCCTGATAACAAAGAATGCAGTAATCGACATTTTTGAGATCTTCACTTTTTTCTAGAAATGGCATCCCAAGAGGTTCATGTACATGAAAAAAATATATTTTCATAAAAAAATTCACTCGAAGTATGTTTTTTATGTAATGATTTTCGCCGTACTTGCATAAAAACTGCTTCAATGATAAGAAAAAACGCAGTATTAAACACGGCCTAAGAAAGAATGCAGTACCTACTTGCAAGAATACCCTAAAACAGAATGCAGTAATATCCAGTACTATATTATTTTGTTTTAAATTCAGTAGACAAATTGCTAAATTAAAACGCAGTACTCCACATTACTGTAATTTACGTGTAGTAAAGGCTTGCGAAGTCGTAGCAGTGCGATCCATTGCCGCGTTTTGTCTTAGTAAATCAGTTCGGCGACGTCATTCGGTGGAGTAATACGTGTGCCACGAGCGGGACTCCGGTGCGCCTCTTGTTGTTTTTTTGACGCAACGAAGTTTGGGTGAGTATACTTAATTATGATAGTCTTCTCTAACTTCGATCGAGTAGTTTACAGCAATTTAATGACATTCACATTACTTTGATATTAATACCAGGAAAGTTATAGGTATATACAGAAGTCAATCTAATACTCGTAGGTAATATCTAAATTGTCCCAAGATATTTATTTATCTGAACTTTAAATGCAAAAATTGAGCCACAAAAACCAAATTCTAACTAGGTATTTAGTGGACGGTTTTCAACCGACTTCTTTAATTAAGACACTATTAGTTCTTTTGCGCCGCCATATATTAATTACGTAAGTTGAAAACATGTTTTTTTGTTTACGTATACATTGTGTTGGTTTTAGTGTTATTTGATTGGTTTAGATATAAAAACGATAGGGCAAAAGAAGTTATGTAAATAGAGCAATCTGTTTTAACGTTATTAAGTAATGGTCTTGCATTTAAAGAACAAAATGTACCTACAATTTGATTTAAGTATGTTTTTATTCTGTAAACGTTTTGTTTTGTAATAGTTTGTTAATATTGGAGAATAAGTTAATTATAAGTTAAGTAATTGGTTTTAATATTGGAGAATAACATTTTTGCAATGCGGGTGGGTAGGTGTACTTGCAGATTCAACAACACTAGCGCGAGCGCTTGGCACCATGCGTAGGTTAGGGTATGAAAAGTGAAGTACCTACATAAACGAATTTGACTTCGGTACCTATCTATTTCTTTTTTTAATGCCTTCTTCATAATTCTTCCTTAAAATTATTCCCATCAATTCTTACATAATCCATATGCAGTATTTAATAAATCAATCTGTATCTGTAAATCAGTGTTACGAAGTGCGGATGTTTTAATTTTGTTATTTTTCGATCAATAAACGAAACTTCCTAAGCAATACACTAATTTAGTACCGATTTCGACAGTGAGTAGTGTCTAGTGTGTGTGTGTGTGTATCTTTAATAGTTTTATGCTAGTTCTTGCTTAATTAGTATCTAATAGATGTCTTATATTTCAGATCATTGTTTTGACAATGAGTACAAAAAACTTTCGCGGTCGAAGCATGTTAGACATGGTGCTGGGAAAATCGAATGAAGTCACTGAACCACCTTCTGCTTCAAATGTTAAAGTCACGGAACTGCCTTCTGCTTCAAATGTTGAAGTTTTTCCAGTCAACGAAACAGAGTCTTTTTCTTTGTTATGTGATGAAACGTTCCCAAGTTCTTTGATGGATTTAAAATTCACAAATATAACATTAGGATTAGATGAATCCGTGAACAGCTTAGCATCAAAGGAAAATACACAGCAAATGGAAGATAATTTAAACTACAACATGATTGCTATCGCATCAACACCACTGAATACAACTACCATATTTGATGCAATAAATGAATGAATTGAATTTTCTACTTCAAAGGATTCGTTAAATCAAGAGCCCCAATATAATAACTTGAACCACGATACAGTTGAAACTGAATCCAGTTTGCAGAATGTTGGATATATAGAGCCAGAAATTGATGTCGAACACGCTAATCCTACAAACGGAAAAAACAAAATCTGGCAAACCAAGAATCAGGCATAAATTTGAGAGATCTGTAGAAACACGGTTAGAAGAGAACTCCACTTCAACTTAGTTCCGAGCATATAATAATGGCAATAATTCCTAAAAAATAATGCAGTAATCGACTTGTGCTAAGACATAATGCAGTAATACGCGCAAGTGCTGCATTTAGTTTTAGTATCCTGTGACTCGGAAACGACCTGATACTAAACCAAAACGCAGTAATACGTATTATAATTGCATATATTAGTAAATTAAATAAAGTAAAATTATCTTGTAAAAGCTTGATTTTTTTCCGAATTTTTAGATATATATTATTACCAATAAAGTACGAACATCTTGCTCAGATGATATGAAATATGTTTTTTGCGTTTATCTCGTAACCGCCATTTTGCGATTACTGCATTCTTAGTTATGACGGCAGAACACTGGCCCCATCTAGTTTAAAAAAAATACGTGTAAAAGTATTTGTAAAAACCTACTTGCAAAATAAACATCATATAACATTAGGAAAAAGTCGTGAGAAAAGTTTTGAGTATCTTGTAGTCTTGAGTATGAATGGACTGTGTAAAAGAGAACTAAATCTACAACGACCGATTTTCATTGCGTGATGGCAGTCTCCGGAAAACAACGAGTTACATTAGTTCGAGCGCTTCTGTTCGCCGAGAGTGTAATGGGATGAGTTGTTGTGCAATCTTGAATAATCATGCGTGATTTTGGGTGCGAGATTAATCTTCCGAAATTGTTGCGAGATCTCGGTATTACGCGAGCTTGGTATTCCGAGATTGCATTCCGTAGCTTCAACACTAATCCCTTGTTTCATATTTCGACACGTCAAAAATAAAGTCAAGTGTGGCGATTAGCTGTTCATCATTATTATTTATTTGTTTGAGTTTCAGTTAGAGGAAGAATTAAAGATTTATTCTTGTGCTTGTTCTGTAAGTGGATGCACAAAAGATGACTTTTGCTTTTAATTTTCCAGTTTTTTTTTTTAGCGTATCCGGTTAGACTGGAAGCCGACCCCAACATAGTTGGGAAAAGGCTAGGTAGATGATGATTGTGATTATTACTTTTTGTAAATATATGTTTCTGCTAACTGTGCATGTCCTAGAACCAAAAAATTCGAAGACATGTGACATCATTCTACTAATCCGCACTGGGCCCGCGTGGTTGTTTATAGCCCATACCCTCTCAACGAGAGGAGGCCTGTGTCCCAGCAGTGGGAACATTAATTGGCTGATGATGATGATGATGATGATGAACTGTGCATCTGTGCAATAACTTGGATTTTTCTGTTACGTTGTACATGTTTTCTCAAATAAATTACGTTCGCTTTACTTTGTTAGCTAATTTTATAATAGTGTTATGTCTCTTTCGGTATTTGCGTAAACCATTTCTACGCAAAATTCCAAAGAAATGTAGAAGTTTTTAACACAAAAGTAAAGGAGAAAACATTGAGCGAAGTCTAATCAATCGGTGCAATTTCCTTTGACTCTTCAATGAAGGGACTTGACTTTGCATCTTTCTACTGAAATTTGTTAAAGTTTCGTTTAGCTTAAGGCTTCAATAATTCACTCACGGTTCTAGGATTGCCTGAAAAGAATCGAAGCTATGAAAATATTTGGTGCAATGATTTGGTAAGATAAAACTGCGTAAACGATTAGTCAATTCCCACTTAATATATAAATGTGAAAGTTTGTGAGGATGTATATCCATACATCCATCATAGTTTTTGCGTGAAAGACACAGACAGTCTGTGTGTATCTCTTTCACGCAAAAACTACTGACCGAATTTGAATGATTTTTTTTTATTTGGTTTCGCGCGCTATTACCCAATACTCACTGGGTTCTGGAGGTCAGATATATAGGCAGTCACTCCATGTAAAATTCTGGTATTCAGCTGCATCCGATAAGACTGGAAGCCGACCCCAACATAGTTGGGATAAGGCTAGGCTGATAACGATAATCTTGTCCTAATCCCAATTCATTTGATGATGGCGCACACGTGTTCTTATTCCATACATCTTTTTTCATAATCCTAGCATAAAATCATCTTACACACAGGCCATCCATAGTTTTTATGTCTTCCCTACTCTTAAAGCTATCCACATTCATACTCAATTTTCTCACGACATATCTCACAATTTCCAAATATATTTAAAGTTATTTAAGTACAAAAGGCTTTTAGGTGGCATAGTATTTTGTTCCTATAAACCGTGAAGGCACTGACTTTATCCAAAGTAAAGAACAGTACTAAGAAATGCCTAGGGATTTGTACGTTGAATTCAATTTAACGTTCACAAAGAAAACTGTTTCCCTTTTTCTTTCAAATAAAAGAAAGATTGTGGAAATCTTAGACCATTTTTAGTAGAAAAAGGTTATGTTTGGTCAAGCTTTATTAGCGACCTTAAATACGTAAGTAACTGTTGTGTATTAACAAGTATTAAAGTACACTTGACGTTTTATTTTAATGGGAACAATAATTACTGCATCAAACAACACTTTTTCTTTTGGAGAGTAGACGCCACAAACAAACAAAACAACTAGTTTAGGCGGATCTCTCATTGTATTGAAAATCTAAACAAAGCGAGGCCATGTTATAGTGCAAATGTACATATAGCTTGATGTGACGCCCTGTGTGTACTCAATGCGGTGATTTTAGTTCAGTCCTAAATTCCAAAAACTGTCCTAAATTAAAACAAATACAAAACAAGAACAGTACCCCTAGCCAAGTTGACAATCTACAATCGTTAACGCTAGTAGAAAACTATTCAAATGAATAGGAATTACATCATCTCAACGTTAAATCACGTGATTAAACAAACGAATATAAAATTCGTAGACAAGTTTACATCGTTCAAAATGATAGAATAGAATGTATGGTTTCTACAATGTTGATCGCTAAACTCTTTGGTAGGAACGCTCACCATAGACTAAAGTGTAGGTTTTTTCTACAGATATTAGAGAACGAGCGATCGACTCAGTCGTGTCAACTTGGCTACCAATTTAGCGCTTTCTACAGTCGCTTACGCCGGCCGTGGCGTTTACGATAGTAGAAAGAGAATTGATACGAAACGTTTGTAACTGGCTAGGGGTGCAGATGAGTGAATTTCTCAGGCGAAAAATTTACGCGTCTAAGCTGAAAACGCAGTGCTGCTTTACAGATAATGCAACGATTTTTTTTTTCAGAATTAAAGTGACATGAATCTAAATGAAACCAGTTAAATGATATTTATAAGACTATTACTTTTTATGAAAAAAATCGGTAAATGACGAATTACCAATTTCTGTGTCTTGTCCACAATCACTTTCATACACAGCATTTACCTCTCAGGAAGTTAATCTCCAACATTATTAGGAAAAAGTATTTTGATTGCGTTAAGTAATGATTGACCTACAAGAAGTTAATTAGTTTTGAATGTTTAGACTCATAGTTAATGGGTACATGTCAACGGTGGGTTTGTCCAAGCGAAATTACTAATTTCTATGGTCATTTTGTTTCACCGTCCTGAGCTTCCACCAATGAGTTTAAACGAACAATAAATCCCTGCTCGGCAAGAGACAGTCGTGCGCTTACGTGCAGTAAGAATGGTAGTGCACCATATCGCCAGGTCTTTCCGCCAAAAATGTAAGTACGTGATTTCAGTTTACTCGGAACAAAATTTTGCAATTTCGGTGATCAGGTTTTAAAAGGATTTTTGCAAGAAATAAAGGTATCACTTTTATGCATGCTAAGTAGCCTTTGGTACACATTTAATATTATAGAAAATAATAGTCATAGCCTTGATAGTTTCTTGTAAAAAAAAAAAAATAGCCACGTTTCCAATTTCTGTGGTTTCCGTGGCATCTCGTGGCCCACGGAAATTACACGACTCCACAGAAATTGTACCAATCAATTATTGTATTAATTTTAATGAAGATTTTTGAAAAGAATCAATACTTGTTATGCCGAAATTACTTTGACAGAACTAGGTCCTTAGCCCCTTTTTTTTTTTTTTTTTTTTTCGGATGGGAAATCATCAAATAACCCCTCCCGCTCTGGGCGGAGCAGGAGGGAGTGTCAGACTTTTACTGACTAAAACCCATCCATGTTCCTTCATCGCCCTTTGTGTTCCGGGGCCACGGTATCTCTTTCGAATAGTCCCGCAACCCCGGCAGGCATCGGTCCTTACGGACCCCTTCCTTTTTGCTGACTCTCTTTGAGGCGCGCGTGGAACACGAACGCGCCGTCGACACGGCCTGTCGTCATGAGACGGACGGACGGCGAGCTAGCCCATAGCTCACCGTCCACAGGCCCGCGCCTACGGTGGCCGGGGGCCACGTGGTGGTGGCCCTCGACGCCCGGGGCGTCTCCCGCGGCGGCCGGGACGTTGAGAGGTTCTCTCCCTCTCACGTTCCGCCACCTCCTTCTCTAGCATTACTGCTTCGCAGAAGGAGGTGACGGCGTCCCATTCCGTCTCGCTCCGGACCATGGCTTGCACCAGGGCCGGACGCGAGAGGACATTATACTAAAAATGACATTAAAATAAAAATTTATTACTATTACTTGAAAAAGTCATTCAATTGGATTATCTGAACTTTGAGGGTTGCATCCTCCGGAAGCCTCGATCTGGAAGCCTCGATCGTGCAGGCCTGGGTGACATCACCGGCCACCCGAACTTCGTGGAACTTCGTGGAGCACTTCCGACGTTTGGCCCCCAAACTGGAACGGACCGGGGCTGCCTTCAGGCGGCTCCTGCCCAATTTGAGGGGCCTCCAGCCGGAGGCTCTACGCGGGAGTCGTGCGGTCCATGCACATGCAGTCGTGGCCGGGGGCCACGTGGTGGGCCTGTGGACAGTGGGCTATGGGCTAGCTCGCCGTCCGTCCGTCTCATAACGACAGACCGCGTCGACGGCGCGTTCGTGTTCCACGCGCGCCTCAAAGAGAGTCAGCAATAGGAAGGGGTCCGCAAGGACCGATGCCTGCCGGGGTTGCGGGACTGTTCGAAAGAGATATCGTGGCCCCGGAACACAAAGGGCGATGAAGGAACATGAATGGGTTATAGTCAGTAAAAGTCTGAAAGTCCCTCCTACTTCGCCCAGAGCGGGAGGAGTCATTTAATGATTTCCCATCCTCTCCATAGAAGTAAAAAACATAATCAGTTCCTTGATTGCTAATTTTGTAAGATTGATGCAATAGTACACCACGTTGTATTTTTAGAAATGCTTAATAAAAATGATCAAATCGTTTATTTGTGATACATGGATTACATGCAGGTGTTCATTACATAATTACGACGATAATATATATAGATATATATTAACGACGATATTCAGTTCTTTCATTAAACCTTATCTTTCTTTACATATTATTAAAAAAAACAATGTATATATATAATAATTCACAATTTCGGTGCAAATGCAGAATTTCTGTGTCACCAATACAATTTCGGTGGCAATAATAAAATTTCTGTGGCTCGCTAATTTCGGTGGCCCAAATAACTCTCTAAGTAATTTAATTATAATATCCCCTTTCAGAAAATGTATATATAATGTGGATATGTTGCGCTTTATTATTAAAGTTTTTCAAAAAACCTGAAAATGAAAATGTCCATGGAAATTAGGTAAAACATCGAGTTGTTGAAATTGACTCAGATACTCTAAAGATCCTGATAACTTCGAATACTGGGTAGAAACTTGATGAATTTATAGTGCTATATTGCAGTAATGTTATTTGAATCACGAGCTTTTGAGCTCACTGTAACTTACGGGATATCTTCCGTGATTTTCAATTACTTATTGTGATATTCCTATATTTCGACGCTGTTGCAAGTGCCATGATCGCGGGATGACTCAATAAGTGATAGTGTAAGTATAGTTATAAACCGTGAAAGCTTAAAATAGTTTGAGTAGACTTAAATCTTAGGTAGGTACTTACGAATAGTATATTTCTTGTCAGAATGGCGAGAAGTTCTCGTGGTTTGCGACGTACGCCTTTTGTAGCGCATAATGTAGTCTGTGGACGAAATTTTTAAATTAAAAATACTTTTATAGAATAAATAGGCAATGTATTTAAAGTTGTCAATACATCCATACTTTCATATTAATATAACAAACCTATCTCTTATGTAACTGTGTCTGCCAGTCTGTCTGTCAGTCTGTCTGTCTGTCAGTGTGTACCTATTCACGCCTGAACGACAAAATGGATTTCTTTCAAATTCATGGATGAATTTGGCACACAGATGGGCCTTTTTTTTTTTTTTTTTCCGATGGGAAATCATCAAATGACTCCTCCCGTTCGGGCGGAGCAGGAGGGAGTGTCAGACTTTTACTGACTAAAACCCATCCATGTTCCTTCATCGCCCTTTGTGTTCCGGGGCCGCGGTATCTCGTTCGAACTGTCCCGCAACCCCGGCAGGCATCGGTCCTTACGGACCCCTTCCTTTTTGCTTACTCTCTCGCGGGCGTCTCCCGCGGCGGCCGGGACGTTGAGAGGATCTCTCCCTCTCACGTTCCGCCACCTCCTTCTCTAGCATTACTGCTTCGCAGAAGGAGGTGACGGCGTCCCATTCCGTCTCGCTCCGGACCATGGCTTGCACCAGGGCCGGACGCGAGAGGTCGCCGCCGCCAATCGCCGCTTCGAGGACACGGCGGTGCTCCGCCCACGCGGGGTACACCTCCACCGTGTGTTCCACCGTGTCCTCCGGTCGATCCTCGCAATGGAAACACCCGGGCGTTTCCTCCCGCCCGATTCGGTGCAGGAACCTCCCGAAAACGCCGTGTCCGGTGAGGACCTGCGTCAGGCGGAGGGTGAGGACGCCGTGGCGTCTCTCAAGCCACTCCACAAAGAGGGGACACTGTCGTGGACACTATCGTGGCGTGCCCTGCACGAGGTTGCGACAGCCTTACGGCTACCACCTTTTGGGGCGCGTTCAAGTAGTGGGCGGCTCGCAGCCTCAATGAACGCGCCCACACCGGGGCCCCGTAAAGGGCCATGGACCGCACGACTCCCACGTAGAGCCTCCGGCAGGAGGCGTTCGGCCCCCCCAGGTTAGGCAGGAGCTGCCTGAAGGCAGCCCCAGTCCGTTCCAGTTTGGGGACCAAACGTCGGAAGTGCTCCACGAAGTTCCACCGGCACATAGATAGGCCTTGACCTGGAATAAGTAATAAGATACCTTCTGTCCCGGACTACGGTACAGTGGGATAATTTTCGACCACCACGCTAAATCCTGAACCTAAACCTGAATCCTGATTCTGTTAATTCAAAGCAGAAGCTGATGAAATACCTACTTCTGAGACGTACAATGTACAGTCGTGGTCTTTTCCGCCTAACCATTTAATTTTTTTTTTCGCTTAGATTATGCGGAGGCACGCCCCATTAAAGTTTGGGCCTATTAGGAAAGCGTCAACTTTGGCGCGAAAAATAACAATAACTCTCGTTTGGCGTGCGTCGTCAGTGCGTTCGGCCGATTCGGTATCTTTCCATTCATTATTTTTATACAAAGACAACGGGGCGGGGCTAGAGAGCGGTTTTATGTTGCGAGTGCAAGCAAAAATTAGCTTATTGGTGATCAGGTGGGAGTGTCCTCGATAGTACCTACCTATCTTTACAATCGATGTGCAAGACTAAAATGAAAATGTTTTAGATAAATTCAAATTCGATATCCAAATGGAACACATTCCAGTAAAATTTAATATTCATACGAAGTTTCGACATTCTACGGTAAGGAGAGACTTCAAATTCATACTATAACATTTCTATTGAGACACAAATTCGACCTTTTAGTAAGACGTGTAGAATAACAGTAAAATTTTGTGCACCGCTCAAACGAGATACGATAAAATTTTGTGAGTGCACTGTATTGCATTGAGTAGGTACGTGAGTGTACTGTATTGCATTGAGTATGACTGTTGACAGAAATTTGAAAGTTACTGATGGATGACGCTGCAATCTGGTAATTTCATTCACAGCAACAGCATTCCCGTGAAAGCTTCACATCCGGAATATACTATACAGTGTGTAACATAATGAAACCAAGACCTCTTGTGTGGTGTCTCACCATGAAAATGAACAACTTTAATAGTTCTATGACTTTTGGAAAATCACAACTTTTTTTTTGTTTGACCAGAAGTGGATGGCGGGATGGGCTATAGTGCCCATTATTGGTGCTAGTTAAGATGAGAATAGCGGTCATTGTCCTACCTACATTTATTAAACTTCTTAACTTTGAAAACCAAAAATAAGATAAAATTAAATAAAATCTTCAACATTTTTTGTAATGAAAAACGATACATGGTTTATTTGTTTTGTTTCCTACGAAGAGATATTAGGGAAAGGGCAATGACCGCTATTCTTATCTTAACTGGCACCAACTATAGACTCCTTCGCGAAGGATTGACCTACAATCGCACTAAATCGTGAAATGTGGAAGAAGGGAAGGGAGACCTTTGTACTGCAGTGGGACAATATAGGCTTATAATAATAATAATACATGTTGATCAGCTGAGCGCGTCAGTTCCTATATAAAATCGTTATCTTTGCGAACTCCAAGATCTCGTATAACAAAAGTTGTTCAGTTTCATAGTCTGAGAGACCACAGAGAAGTTCTTGCGTTTATTATGTTACACCTTGTATAATTTAGCAGATTTTCAGAGCATTTATTTCAGCCGAAAGACGTCCACTGCTGGACATAGGCCTAGGTTTTACTATAATCGCCTTGTTTGGCAGGCTTGTTGGCGATCGCAGTACGATTGCTACAAAAGCACAGAGAACGCTGCTGCCCATTCTCTGGTAAGTCCCTTAGTCGCCTCTTACGCCATCCACTGGAAGATATGGGATGGTGCTATTCTTAACGTCCGACCCTATACAGTACTGGAACTTTTACCGCATATGTATTGTATGCCCATTATTCACATGACTCCCAAAACCGAAAGGTGTGCCTAAGTGTACAGATGGGTTACCAAATAAAGGTTTCGTAACGGCAAACAATGGGGAGATTCACTGTGGAACTAATGGCGTTAGCATAACTGGTTCCCAACATCGTCATTGGTTGAAAATGTGGTATTGGTGCCGATTCCCTTGTTCACAAACTAAACTAAGTTTAAGTTGAATGCATCTTTTTCTTTCTATTTCATTATGAAAAGGACAGAAGATAAATATTAGTTTAATCCTGTCAAATTAGTCAGCACCTGACGTAATTTGATGTAATTTTAGTAGTCAACTTTTTAATCGCGTCTAAAACTTGTATGGCGCTGATTAATTTGACAGAACATAACTAAAATTTATCTTCTGTCCTTTTCTTAATGAAATAGAAAGAAAAAGATGCACTGAACTTAAATTTGGTTTAGTTTGTAAACAAGGGAATCGGCACCAATGTCATTTTATGTTTCAAATTAGGTTAACCTCATTGGTCAAAATTGAGACCAGCTATGGTGGCGCCATCTTAGATTATCTTTGCCTGTGTCTCTCCGCAATTTCCCACAGAAAGAACACAGTAATCAATGCTCGATCATTTTCTACATGTGAAGCGGTCATTTGCCGTGCAATGGTACAATAGTATCTTGTTATACTTCGATCATTAAATTTATTTCCAACATTTACATTAATAAGCATATCTACAGGTAAACGTCACAACGTTTTCTCAAACGATATCTGAAACACAATGCACGAACAGTATCAAAGGATGTCATCGAGTTCTCAAAGATATTCTAACGAGACGTTGCCATGGCAACAAGCCATTACTGAATAACAGACATGCCAGATTTATTATCTTAAAGTTGAAGGGTAGTTATGGAGTTGTAATGTATGTTTGGGATGTTTGTCTCGGAAATTACTGGGCTGGAATAAATGAGGCTGTTGTTTATTGTTAACTTTTGATTTGGTTTTGATTTTCGGAGTTTTATACGAAGAACATAACATAAAAAGGAATTACTGTTTGAAGGATATTTTGCGAAAGGGGCATTCTGCGAAAGGGACATTCTGCGAAAGGGACATTTTGCGAAAGGGACATTTTGCGGAAGGGACATTCTGAGAAAGGGACATTTTGCTACCTGTAGTCATTTTGAGAAGTAGTCATTTTGCGACTGAGCCAACAACACGTCTGTAATCTTATGGGTTAGGCAGAGGTGTACCTAGTAGTACACCCATATTTCACCAGTTATGTTTGAGTCACATGTAAAAGGGGGCGAGCCTATTGCCAACAACCGGGCACAAATCCAGACTCCGTGGCTGCTATTGAGAAAAAACCCATAAACACTTTGCTCAACCTGGGAATCGAACCCAGGACCTCATGCTCAGTCGAATTTTCGCCCATGGACCTCCAAACGTATTGATATAGAAATACGACCGTGGCGCGTCTTTCAATGCAAATCCCTTTCGATGCCACGGCATGCCACGGCATCATCTTAAGGGCTATATATCCCTCAGCTTAGCATGATCCTCCGTTATGCCTAAAATACTGAAGCATTTATTTTGAAATAAATATATGGTAAAGTTGAGGATTAATGCTAAGTCCTATGTATGGCGGAAACACGATTCCATAAACTTTTCTCGACAGAATAAAATTACAAAGTTACCTTCAAATCGAACAATAAACCGCTGGTATACAAAAAGTGCTTCAGATTAGATCATGAAACTTTGCATACTAACTGAACTAACTATAAAGCAGGTCTTACCTATGTGTTTTATTTTTTTAGTCCAACTAATAGATTTTTTGTAAATCGCAAAAAACCACTCATTTCGCACTATTCGGCCGCAATGACTGACGTATACAACCGCTTTGTAGTGCAAGCTGATTAGAACTTTATTCTAACAGTATTTCAAACGAAGTTTGAACCACCATAAACAGAGTTGCTAATTTTAGGGTTAGAAGGGCCTTAAAGCATAGCAATTTATGTCGTATTTCTATATCAATACGTTTGAATTTCCATTGGTAAAAAATTAAATCCCTTGCCATGCTGTGCCGGTCTGCGTAGACTTTTAGGATTTAAATGATTTGTCAAAAGGGGTAGTTTAATTTTCTAATAAAAGTAACTTCAAGGTCACTAAGACGTTCTCTCAAACCCGTATATACAACCATTTTATTATTTAGCCAGGAGCTCCTTAATCTATTAAATTGTCTAATTTAACTAATAATATTGTGTGCCAATAAATTCTCTCTTTCAACCACCCGAGGATTCCCACGTGATCCTAATAAAATATCCCAGCTATGTTGATGTAGCTTGGGGCTGTTTTAATCTATCATTAAATATCAAATCGAGATCAATATCACCCTGTTGGAAATAATAAGCTTTACACAATTGGATATTATTGAAAAAAAAATGTACCAAAGGTAGTAAAGTAATTATTTCTTAACCTTACCTTTCACAGTATCAGTGAGATCTTCAATCTTATTTAACACAACCAGGTCCACAACTATTTGACAACAAACTAACGATATGTACAGTTATAACTACAAGGAAGACTAGTTTAACAACAATATTCTAAAACATCAACAACATTTTAACATTAATTTATTATCTGAACACATTCACGATTCTACACGCATTATTTTTTCACTAAACAACTGGGTTTTTAACCCCAAAAACGTAGTAAAAACATTTAATATGTCCGTAAAAATTGTTTTTAATTTATAATTTTCACATTTTCATTCATTATTATTGGTAAAAACGTTAATTTGACTATAGTTTCGCTCCAGATTTTTTGGTTTGACGTTTTTGGTGGGGTTGCCACCAATTGAATCTAAATCTGTCATACGTGCCAGTATTAGTGTTTTCATAAACTTGAAAATAAAAAGAACATGGTGAAGGCACTGTTTAAGACTTTCACGGTGTTTCACTACACTCAAATTACTTACGGGATAATATCCGTGGTTTTCTTTATTGATGAGCTCCCGATATTTCGACGCTGTTGCAAGCATCATGATCGCGGGAATACTGAAGAGGTATGCGGGTGAGGCGAAAATAAAAAATAATAATAATAATAAATAATTTTCGCCTCACCCGCGTAGATAATATCGGGAGTTCATCAATAAAGAAAACCACGGATATTATCCCGCAAGTACTTTGAGTATGGTGAAGGCAGTACTTTTAGAGACCAAATCATGTATAAAAATCTTACTAAACTCTGTATGCACTGACAAATCATTTAGAATTTAATACCGCCCCAACAAACCACCTAGTGTTAAAGTGTTATTGGGTTTTTCCATCAGAAATTTCTCAGTAGTAGCCACAGAATCTGGATTTGTGCTTGGGTGATGGCAATAGGTTCGCCCATACATGGAACTTAAATATATCAGGCAAAATGTGGGTGTAGGATTCGGTACGCCTGTGCCTTACCCATCGGGGATTACAGGCGTGATGTTATGTAAACCACCTACTCATCCCAACAAAGGCTAAATATTTCCAAAGTTAAATACTACTAGCTGACGTCCCGCGGTTTCACCCGCGTAGTTCCCGTTCCCGTGGGAGTACGGGAATAAAATATAGCCTATAGCACTCACGAATAACGTAGCTTTCTACCAGTGAAACAATTTTTAAAATTGGTTCATTACTTCCGGAGATTACCCCCTACATACAAACTTACAAACAAATGATACCTCTTTATAATATTAGTATAGATATTATATATTATAGTATAGAACGCTCAAACTGCAGGACAGGAACACAATGCGTCATGAATTTTCCCCAATACCCCGGAGAAACCCTACCCTCAACCTGGCAACACATACCTACGCATGCGCGCCATTTCCCCGGGTTCGCGCCAGATGTTCCTGAGTTTTGGTAGTTTTATTGATCTGCGTGGCTCCGTAATACGAGCATCATTACCTATGATAGATTGACCCTATATTATCGCAACAGATATCTTGCTATCTATGTCGGGGAACCTTTGACCTCGTCTAGATTAGACTGGCTGGATAGTTTGTGTAGAAGCGTTGGCGGCAGAATTTAAATTTAGAACTAGGGCGTTCGTTTCCTAGTGTTTTTATCGGTCGCCTGTTTTTTTTATTGGCTCTCGATTATCGTGATTGGCAACTAGTCGAAAATATTTTTAGTTAAATTGGTAATTTATCCAAAAACCTTTTAAATACATTTTCAGTTTTAATAAGGTGCCTTAACATTGCAGCTTAAAAAAAATACAATGGCAGACAATAAAATAAATATTTCTGATACTGATACTGTTAGCGTCTATGGACAATGGCGAGGTCTTGTCCAGCTTGTCTTCTTTTACGAGGTCTGCCGCAACGCCTTCTAGCTGAAAAAAAAATCTTGTAAAAAATAAAAAGACAAAAATAATAGCTATGTAACGAGGCACACTGTAAATAACCAACAAATCAGCCAACGAGGAATAGCAACACATTCATCAAAATCTATGGAGTCAGTAGGTAGGTTTAGTAGGTACTTCCTTATTTCTTACTAGCGGACGTCACGCGGTTTCACCCGTGTAGTTCCCGTTCTCTTTTGAGTACGGGGATAAAATATAGCATATGTTACTCTCTGATGATGTAGCTATCCATTGCTGATTTTTTTTCTCAAATCGGTCCGGTAGTTTTTAAGTTTATTCGTTACATATAAAAATACAAATTTTCCTCTTTATAATATTGCTAGTGGACGTCACGCGGTTTTACCCGCGTAGTTCCCGTTCCCGTAAGACTACGGGGATAAAATATAGCCTTTGTTACTCAGGGTGTATGTAGCTTTCTAATGGTGAAAGAATTTTTGAAATCGGCGCAGTAGTTTTTGAGTTTATTCATTACAAACATACATACACACACAAAAATACAAATCTTTCCTCTTTAAAATGTAAGTGTAGATTATAGATTTATTTCCTGTACCATTTTCCTTCAAGGTTTTGATTGAAGCTAATCATCACAATCAAACCGCAGAATACAGGGCTTTCCACCAAGAACATCGCAAATACTTATTTGGGTTTAGGTATTTCCCGACCATATTCTATGGTCATCACTGCTTGAACCTCTAGTTACCTGTACATGTACACACGGCAGCACATGAAGTATTGTTTATTTTGTGAACGTGGATAATTATGAATGTACTTACGTTCTTCGGATCTTGTGTTAAATGAATTTATTTATTTACATTTCCAGTATAACAACAACAACAACAGCGTCCACTACTGGACATAAGCCTCTTCCATGATGGGAGGAATTTGCCGTAATCTCCACGCTTGGCAGGCGGATTGGAGATCGCAGTGATGAAAGACTAACAGAAAACGCTGCTGCTCATTCTCTGGTCTACGGAGGTGCAAGGTGTTCTGCCTCAGACATTAGTCGCCTTATACGATACCCGTGAGTGTAATGGGTTGGTTCTATTCTACTCTACCGGATACCACACAGCTATATTACAGTATAACATGGCCTCGATTTGTATAATCTTCCCGTTCAATGAGAGATCCGTGTAAATTGTTTTTGTACCGCTTGACTAGGGCTAGTAGGGTTACTATTGTATGAGACTGCAACCTACAGCAGTCTGTAGGTTGCTGTCTTATCATACAATAGTAATTCTCAGAAGAGCTGCAGCTTATAGACCTACATAAATGACGTATACCGTACGCAAACGACATAAATAAATTAAATAAAAATCAACAAAAGTTTTTGGGTCCCGTCTCTCGTCAATAATGTGATCATACATCATGTTTTCCACACATTTTGTGTCCATCTCAACAAACTTCCTATTTTCTTGAGTATAAATTGTAGGAACTACTTTGTATAGTTTTGTAGCGGCACTATTTCTACTGCAATATAGTGACAAAAATACTATCAGCGCCATCTATGACACAAATGAAGAACTAACATCAAAATTCTAAATCGCGCTATTAAAGTTTTCCGTGACTTAGAACTATTATTATTTCCTTTATTTATTTCTACACAAATTAGTAACATTTTTATATAATAATTAAAAAACATTTTTTTTATCTAGCCCACTGGGGTCGGGAACAAGGTCCAAGCTACACCTTGGGTCCATTTACACTATGTATAGAAAAACCCGACAACAACACTATTGGGCAGTAGCCCACCAGACACAGTACCCGTATGGTCGGAAGATCCTCTCTTTGCGATGAAGAACTTTAAACCCTGTTCTTTATATCCTTAAAGTTTCTTTCTTCTTTCAACCCTTCCTAAGATTGATGACAGTTAACTACTCGTATAGTAGAAACAATGGACCTCTTAAAATGGTAAGGAAACTGACCCTTCTGAACTATTTCGGACATAAGAAGTTTGTTAGAGTTTAGGGTATATTTATAGCTGGTTCATTGAGTGTGATTAAGGTCCAGATATAAACAGCCTTTTATTTCCCAAGGGCTGTGGATGTGACGTAAATCTAATAACCTAGGATTATAGGAATCATGAAGAGCAGCGGTGGCCAGTGGTGGCGGCCCCGACTTACGACCAGTAAGTCGTGGGTTCGAACCCAGACAGGCGTATTACTTTGTGTAATTTATTTCATCACCACTGCTCTCAAAACGGTGAAGGAAAACATCGTGAGGATACCGGCATATCCTAGAACCAAAAAAATCGAAGACATGTGACATCTACCAATCCGCACTGGGCCCGCGTGGTGGATTATAGCCCATTCCCTCTCATAGAGAGGAGGTCTGTGTCCCAGTAGTGGGAACACTAATAGGCTGATGATGATGATGATGATGAACATGAATCCCATTTCGTCAACCATACATGTCAATTGTTTTTTGTACAGTACAGTCAGCTCTCAAAGTGTCAAGGAAACCATTTGTTGATGTTGCTATTTTTGTCTCTCTCTGGCACACTATAAATAAGTAACTTTACTCACTACATCGTACACACACACTCCCACATCTCTCACTCTCTCTTCACTTACACACATTCCCCTAATTCACCACTCATATTAACACACACACCTACATCCACACCTCGTATCTTTAAGCTCACCATCAAACCCTCCCATTTTTAATGGTACTTTATCTCTATCAGTGACATACAAAATAATGTCCTCAGAAGAATCAGAATGTAAATGGTTGAACACTATCCCCTGAGATACAGGTTCCCGCCTAGTTCAGGGGGTAGGGTCAAAACTTGTGAACCTCGTTATAACCACCACAAAAAACAATTGTAATAACTTTCATGTCGGTACCTACTAATTGTAACTAAGTAAACAACAAAATTGTAACTACTTGTTAATGGTGAGTTTTAAACTATTTTTATTTTCTTTATTTTTTTTATAAGGTACTGGCACACTATACGAGAGAGCTCAATTTTGAATTTGAACAGAAAGTAGGTACTAGGAAAACAGAATCAAGAAGGATATTTATATGGTGGCTATTTTTGTATATGAGTTTAAATAATTGTAAACGCACGTTGCAGGAGAAATAATAATAATCCTAGTGCGAGGCAACGTGTAAAATTAAATTAAAATCGGCCAATTGCGAGTCGGACTCACGCATGAAGGGTTTCAAAGAAGGAATAACACAAACACATTTCTTATTGAAACAACCATAACATCTATCAAAGGACTTTTCCTTGTCAATAATAGAATACTAATTGCCCTTAAAGGCTATTGTTTTAATTAAATAAGATCTCAAGTCTGTCTTTATTATAACTCCGATGTTTATAAAAAAGACGAGGAAGTGTCAGTCTTTGATTGATTCATTGACATCACGACACTGTGACGTATCATCTATCTAGCAACTATACGTATAGTCTGGTATTATAAAAATATTAAAAGTCCTGACCCCTCCGAGGTGAGCCCGAGGGGGGGGGGGGAAAACAAAAAACGGGACCTTCTTTGCCCCCGGCAAAGAAGGTCCCGTTTTTTGTTTTTTTGCTTATATCTCGAAAACGATGCGTCGTAAAAAAAATTGTTGTACTACATAATAAAACCTCATAAAATTCTCTACAACTTTGTTTGTCACACTTTTTATCTAGCTGAATAACAGTATTTTACATGGAGCGACTGCCAATTTGACCTCCACAACCTAGTTAGTACTAGGTATTACGATAAAAAAGAGAGGCTGTTGGAGATTCTATTATTATTTTGCAACACCAACATTTAATGTAAAATGTAATGTAAATAGTGGCAATACTAATAAATAAATAAATATCCATGTGTGAGACTGCACAAACAGACTCACGATGTCCGCGATTACGCGGAGCCCTAATCAAAATAATACTTGTCCAATCGACAAGTGAAAACAACTATTCAACTATTAGATATAACTTACCCATCACGTTGGAACCGGAGATGTGGCGTAGTCCCTGGTCACGTCGTATCTGGGTGGGGTGTAAGTGTAAATGTGTTTTGTGTTGGGTATGTGAAGTCATGTAGATTCGACGGTAACCAAAGGACGCCCCACAGCGCGTACCGTCGACTCCCTTGTCAAACCTTCAGATCACACACGTGGCACTTTTCATCAATGTCCAACTGAATTTTATCCCGGTTTGCTAACCCAATCGGGGATGTACAATAGTCCAGCACTGAATTTAGGAAGTTACCGGCGTCCAAAATGACACAAAGCCGGCTAGGTACTTAACCAACAAATTACTCGCAGTCACGACCCAAAATGGCGAGATTTCTCAATTTTCACTCAATTATCAACAAAATATCAAACACCGATCAAGATTGTATCGGATTAACATTAACTCAAAGTTTCAATCAATAATTACACGAAAAAAGCGTGCATCAAAACGAACAACGCATTAAGCATTAAGTCCGCCTCTGTACTTTGTGCTTGAAATGTTAAATAAATAAATAAATAAACAACGGAAGCGTGATCCTTCCCAATCAAAATGGCACTGACAAGCAAACGTCATCGCACTGACAACTGAAACGTCATCTGTCAAACGTCGAAAAGGTGCGTTCAGAAACTTGGTGGATGAAACATCTACCCCCCCCCCGGACGGGCCGTCCCGTCCGCTAATCAATTGGCAGTCTTGACAAGGTTGCGACCGCTCTCCTCATAACCGATCTATCCACTAAAACCTCAGCAAAACGTGGTACCCCGTCGGTGCCAGCCACCAAATTGAGAATGCGCCCTCGGCGCCAATACAGAGGCTTAAGGTTGGCATCCTTAATAAGGACGAGGTCTCCTATCTTGGGCTGATGAGTTTTATCAGTCCACTTGACGCGCTGCTGGAGGATGTGCAGATACTCTAAGCTCCAACGCTTCCAAAAGCTCTGAGTGAGCTGTTGCACCAACTGAAACCGCGATAGCCGATTTTGCCTCACATCATCAAATGGGTACTCAGGCAGAGCGACAAGTGGCTGTCCAATCAAGAAATGGCCGAAGAGAGCGGGCACAATGGACGCGAATTTAGTACCGCTTCAATGCGACAAAATACCGTAGCTAATTCCTCAAAGGTGAGAACGGTGTCTCCCAACAATCTCCGCCAGAGTCCCTTTGCCGCTTTCACCGCGGCCTCAAAAATACCCCCCCAATGGGGGCAGGCTGGCGAGTCAAACAACCAAGTGACCCCTCGACGGGCCAATCTGTTACCAATGTCAACCTGGCTCTCATTTAGAAAGTCATACACTTCCTTCAAATAGTTACTTGTACCCTTGTAGTTGGTACCGCAATCAGACCTGATCAGAGAAGGTAACCCACGGCGAGACGTAAATCTATCCAAAGTTGCCACAAAGGCCTCCGTCGAGAGGAAGGATACCAGCTCCAAGTGCACTGCCTTAGTTGACAGGCAGACAAATACGCACAAATAAGCCTTGACAATTTTACTATTGCGAAGGGTAGACGTCTTTATCGAAAAGGGACCAGCAAAGTCCGTTCCTACGCCTGCAAAGGGCCTCGCCTCATTGACACGATCAGCAGGCAAGTCTCCCATCTGGGGCTGCATCGTTGGGGCCTTAGTCCGATAGCACGGTATGCAACGGAAGACGATGCTACGAATGGTACGACGAGCCGACAAAATCCAAAACTCTCGCTGCAGAATGGCCAACAGCGCATTGCAACCGGCGTGCGAGTTCTTAATGTGACGATCAGTCACCAACAATTTAATCAAATGGCCCGCCTTGTGCAACAAAGGGGGGTGACGGACCCCATAAGGAAGGCTAGAGTGCCTCAACCGTCCTCCAACACGCAAAAGACCCGTTTCATCCAAAAAGGGGTTCAACTTACTAACGGCTCCCGACAACTTAACTCTACCGGACTTCAAGGTCTCGATCTCCTTCTCAAAGTGTACGGCCTGCACAGAGCGAACCCACAGGAGGAGTGACTCCTGTCGCTCTTGAGGAGAGAGAACCGGTGACAGGCGCTTGTCCCCTGGATTCCTAGCATTGTGACCAAAACGCCTGATCCACGAGGTAACGTTCAACAATTTGTCGAGGGAGCTGTATCGATTCAACAAAATATCAGGATCAAACGGAGGGTCCTTCGTCCCAACAGCGAGCACCTTAAGCCCGGGCAAAGGATCCGACATCAAAATTGGCGTTCGAGGCCAATCATCCTCGGGGCGAGTCAGCCAATCCGGTCCCCACCAAAGGGGGTGCACAATCAGGCGGGGGGCCATGCACCCACGTGAGGCTACGTCGCCGGGGTTCAAGTCTCCAGGCACGTGCCTCCAAATCAAAGGCGTTTCGGAATTTTGTATCTGTGACACTCGGTTCGCAACAAAGACCTCCAAGGAGTGGACGGACGTCTTCAACCAACACAAAACAATTTGACTGTCCGTCCAGGCGTAAGAATTCCGAATGTTCACAGATCCACCTAAAGTTTGAGCAACGTGATTCAAGAGACGCACAAGAAGCGCCGCCCCTGACAACTCTAGCTTAGGGATGGTCAATGCCGTCCGGAGGGGGGCCACCTTGCTCTTGGCCATGATCAGTGACAACTTTACCTGGCCTGTCGCGCTGACGGTGCGCAGATAAACAACAGCTGCATAACCGTGCGAAGATGCGTCACAAAACCCATGAAGGGTAGCAGTATAGTTCCCAGGGGGGAGGATAACGCGTGGTAACGCGACCTCGTTGACCGCAGGAAGTGCGGATACAAATTGGAGCCAATCTTCCAAAAGGGTTTCCCGAAGTGGCTCATCCCAACCAAGTTCTGCGGTCCAAAGGCGCTGGAGAAAACATTTCGCCCAAAACAATACCGGGCATATCCAACCATTCGGGTCAAAGGTTCTCGCGACAGTAGACAATACCAGTCGTTTAGTCCAACTGTGTGGTGACTCCAAATCGACATCATACGTAAAGGTGTCTTGGACTGGTCGGTACTGAACGCCGAGAACGGCCAACATAGCAGGGTTGTCAGCATTTTCAAACAAATGAGGATCCTGCTTATGATCCTCTTCCACATCTTCCAACAGTGCTGGCGAGTTGGACACCAACTTACGCAACTCATAGCCAGCGGAATCCAAAATTTGAACCAACTCGTCACGCAACAGGATAGCTTCCTCAACCGTGGAAGCCCCAGTGCAGACGTCATCAACATACAAGTCCGTTTTCAAGATGGCGGATGCCCGAGGGAACTTCAAGCGTTCTCGGTCCGCGAGCTCCCAAAGCGAACGAATAGCAACAAAAGGGCTCGAGCGAAGGCCGTACGTATTCGTGTTGAGCTCATAAACAACCATGGGGTCCCGGGGATTCTCTCGCCACAGGATCAACTGATAACGTCTGTCATCCCGGTGAATAACCGTTTGCCGGAACATCATTTTGATGTCAGCCACAAAGACTACTTGATGACGTCGAAAAGACGTGATGACATCACAAAGGTCCCTCAACAATTTGGGGCCGGAGTGCAAGCAATCATTCAAAGAGACACCAGAGCAAGTCCGCGCAGACCCATCAAACACTGTGCGCAGCTTACCGGTGGATGCCTTGAGGACCGCGTGATGCGGCAGAAAGTAATGCTCAACTGAGCGCCAATCCAAATTTGACACCGACATGTGTCCCAAGTCTGCGTACTCACGCATGAAATCTAAATATTTCTGCCGCAGCACTGGATCCCTGGCCATACAGCGCTCCATCGCCAACAATCTCTTCTCGGCCATAGGTCTGGACTCGCCGAGAGGTGGTCGAACTGCAACAAAAGGCAACCGTGTTACGAGCCGACCGGAACGGAGTCGACCTGTGTTGTTCTGATAGAACAACTCGCACTCCTCATGTTCCGGGTTCAAGCGGGCCACTTGCGGTGGCTCCTCAACCTCCCAAAACCTCTCAACCTCCTCAACCTCCTCAACCACCCAAAACAGCGTCAGAGAGAGCGGAGCCACATGCCAGCGCAAAATCAGGCTCAGGTGGAGGGGCAGCCTTCAACACTGGGCCCATCACCGCAAAGCCAAAGATGGTCGAGACAGCCACCAAACCGTTCGGCTGCAAGACTTTCATATTACCCAACAATATTCTCCCTAGTACATCGGAACCCAATATCAAATGAGTTGTATTAGGGGAATCAAACCGGCGGTCAGCCAAATCCAGGCCTGACGTCAACCGGACAATATCAGGCGACAGCTGACGTTGGGGGTGACAGCCCAAAATACTCGTCAGAACAATAGCCGAAGGAAAAAACTTAGGGTCCAAACAACTCACAGGAGTGAGCCCAAATAAGGTTTGTCCCTCAACAGTCGGGATAGGTGTTTCGCCTATTCCATTAATCGTGCCTGAAAAGGCACGGACATCCAGGCTCACCCGACCCGCTAACCAAGACGACAAAAGGCAACCCTGGGCTCCCGTGTCCAAAATGGCACGGACCACAACAGAGTCCCCCGTGGGTCCCCAGACCCTGACCGATGCCGTTGGCAACAAAACCGTGTCGATCTGGGGAGGTACGTTAGCGGGACAGGCGCCAATTTCCTAGCAATGCCTGGGCGGCGACCGATCGCCGCATCCAGGCTGGGGTCTATCCCGATGAGCATAGTAGTCAAACTCCTCATCCGCGCGATGTCCCGAGCCGCGCGCCATCGCTGGAGGGGCATATCCCACTTGACGCCTGAGTGGCGGGGGGCGCGTCTCCAAACGGGGACGTTCCGCCAACGGAGGGGAGGGAAGGCGGTGCTGGTCTGGCCAACGTCGCCTACCAGCAGCTGCATAGTCGCCTTCACGAGGGGAGGTCAATCGGCGGTCGCGCGGCTCCCGATCAACTGGCGCGGGGGGTGGAGTACGGCGGTCAAAGTTGCAGGCCCCTCCTCGATTCTGATCCGGCGAGCGAGAAGCCCGGTGCTCATCTCCATCATACCCCCCTCTGCGCGAACCCCCATCAGAGGCTGGTCTGTCAGAGCGGTTCGCGTTGGCGCACAAAACTTCAAGATGTGAGCTTCTACAAATTGAACAAGGGCGGGGGTTGGGGCAATCCCGATGAAAATGATTCCCCAAACAAGAAAAGCACAGACGGCGTGCATTGGCAACTCGGCGGCGGGCACTCACGTGCAACTCCAAGAAGGCCGCGCAAGTTGGTACGCCATGTCCCGTGGCCTTACAATAGCCGCAAGCAGGATTACTCTGGGTGCCACCAAAACGGGGGGCAGGGCGGCTATCACCAGGCCCGACAGTCCTAGTCCGTCCCTGGGCCCTCGGCCGAGAGGGCGGTTGGCTTGACCCCGTGGCACCACGAGCGTTGTCGAGGAAACGACACTCATCCTCCAAAAATTTGACGAGGTTTTCAAAAGGGGGAAGATGGGTGGCACTATCCGCACCATACTTATGCTCAAAACGGGACCTCAAGTCTGACGGAAGCCGCTGCAACCCTAGGTGCACCAAAAGATAGGACCAATAGTCCACCGGCAACTTCCATCGTTTTAAGGCGTTGGTTGCTGCCAGCAATGGATTCAATAGGTCAGCACGCAACGCTGACATTCTGGTGATGGCCGGCAACCCCAAGATCTGGTCAATATGGACATCAGCCAGGCAACGTTTGTTCTGGTATCGTCGGGATAGAAGTTCCAGAGCGGTGGGATAGGCCGAGTCGGTCACAGGCAAGTGCTGCACCAAGGCTCGAGCCTCACCTCCTAGGGCTGACAACAAATAAGCCAACTTCTGGGCCGGTCGGAGGTCAGAGCGCGAATCAACCAAACTGTCAAACAGGTTCCTGAAGCTTAACCAATGGTCCAAGTGACCGTCAAAATGTGGCAGCTCCAGGGTAGGCAGTCTACCCAAAAGTCCAGGGCCTGCAACAACAGAGGTCTCTGTTTTGACCTGGGCAGGGTCCCGACTCTTCAAAATTTGACGGGCGCGCATACTTATTATGTCACCCAGGTTCAACATCTGGTCATAATCCGCAACAACCTTATCACGGGCTGCTTGACCCAATGTTTCCAGGTCCAAGTCCAAAATCAATTCATTGAAGCGAGCAAACAAAGTTTCAACCGCACTCAATCTCGCATTCAACTGCTCATACCGGGCAAGCGTGGCCTCTTCCAGGTCTAGACGCTCAGCGGTTGCAGCAGCAGAGGCAAACCATCTTAGCTGTGAGGTCAATCCACCAATGGCTTGGTTTACAGCTTTCAATGAAGCCATTGGGACAAATATCAAATAAACAAATTAAATTCAATTAAATAATCAACAGGAATAATTTTCCCGGACCCAACTACAATTTAAACCAAATAATAAAACTTAGTTTGAATTATTACAAGTTCAAATCCGACCCTGTACAAGCAATACCTTGTTTATACAATAACAAATTAAAGTACAAGCCACAAGGGACACTACATATCATAATATATTATGTCAAACAATCTATGTTGACTATGTTTAATTTGAGTCAGGCTGACAGGCAACAAATCAGACTTCTCAATACTTTTAACTCGACAATAAGTGGTGAATTTGACAATTAAACCACGCTCTGCTACCAGATGTGTGAGACTGCACAAACAGACTCACGATGTCCGCGATTACGCGGAGCCCTAATCAAAATAATACTTGTCCAATCGACAAGTGAAAACAACTATTCAACTATTAGATATAACTTACCCATCACGTTGGAACCGGAGATGTGGCGTAGTCCCTGGTCACGTCGTATCTGGGTGGGGTGTAAGTGTAAATGTGTTTTGTGTTGGGTATGTGAAGTCATGTAGATTCGACGGTAACCAAAGGACGCCCCACAGCGCGTACCGTCGACTCCCTTGTCAAACCTTCAGATCACACACGTGGCACTTTTCATCAATGTCCAACTGAATTTTATCCCGGTTTGCTAGCCTAATCGGGGATGTACAATAGTCCAGCACTGAATTTAGGAAGTTACCGGCGTCCAAAATGACACAAAGCCGGCTAGGTACTTAACCAACAAATTACTCGCATTTACGACCCAAAATGGCGAGATTTCTCAATTTTCACTCAATTATCAACAAAATATCAAACACCGATCAAGATTGTATCGGATTAACATTAACTCAAAGTTTCAATCAATAATTACACGAAAAAAGCGTGCATCAAAACGAACAACGGAAGCGTGATCCTTCCCAATCAAAATGGCACTGACAAGCAAACGTCATCGCACTGACAACTGAAACGTCATCTGTCAAACGTCGAAAAGGTGCGTTCAGAAACTTGGTGGATGAAACAATCCATCTATCTAACTAAAAGCTACACAGAGGCCTATCTATACCCAGCAGAGTGTAAAGTCTGACAGTGGATGATGATGAAGAATACGATACCCTGGTTGTCAGACTTTTCGGGTCACTGACTTCCTGTAACGACTGTCATAATACATTGTGTATTAAGGGCGGTAGGTAAGTAAGGAATTACGATCGAGACTCTAGTAAAAGCCCGAAGTCGAAGACTGAGGGGTTTTTGAGTCGAAGTTCGTAATTCCCGTACCGCCTGTGATACATACAATGTTATTCATCACATTTTGCGAGTAAATAAATAAAATTCAGGAAAAACTTATCTATTAAAATTTATAGTCACTGTACAATTAGTAAAATTAAGGCAAACGTTTTTTTGGGGAGTCTTATTGTTTGAGACAAATTATTAGTAATATTTTCTTCCTTATTAGAAATTGTGATATTTTACTTCTAACAAAAATCTGAATAATTATGAAATACAGCTATAACAAGTCAGCACAACTAATATTACGAAATTGGTTTTTTTTCTAATCGGATGGCAGGATTTTAACCCATTCGTTCAGAAAAATTAAGGGTAAATACATACAGCCATGACGTTGTAAAAGTAATACTTAGCGAGATTGCAATAAAATTCCTGTGATAACATTTTAAGGCATTTTTTTTATTTCGATCTGATGTAAACTCCTTGCTTGCGTAGCGAGATTGCAATAAAATTCCTGTATATCTAACATTTTAATACATTTTTTAAATTTTGAACTGATGTAAACTCCTTGCTTGAACTTGAACCTGCATGACCTGTGTGCAGTGATACAAATTTAAAAATATACTTACCGCCCTTGGGCTTCATGGGAAGAAAAAGGGTCGAGGGTTTTATACGGGACTTTGTGACCAAGTTAACCTGCATGTTATGTTACTGTTTACGTGCAAGTGTGATGAAAAAGATCTATAAATGACAGCAGGGACCGGGCCGGGGGTTTTAAAGCGCTTTCCAGCCCACTCCCATAATTTTATTTGATTTAGTTTACTGTCGCGAATCGATCATAAATATATTGATTACTTTAAAATAAGTGGCTGTTCAGTTTTTGAGGAATATTCTCTCAGGGGGAATAGTGGAATAACTTAAAATGAAAAGGGGACTTTGTGGATTATTTATTTTTTAAATTAAAGTCCTGTTTTCCCCCTTGAGGGGGATTATCTTAGGGGGATTTGTGGAATAAGCCTCATACGGCTCACACATGGCTTATTCGCCTTTTCATTTTGAGTTATTCCACTATTCCCTCCTGAGAGAATCTTCCTCAAAAACTGAACCATAATGTAATAAAATCAAAAAAATGAATACAATTCCATTCCTTTGTTTTTAGAACCATTTGCTAATAGGACGTTTCGATACGGGCCTCGGCTTCCAGTCTTACCAGATGAGGCTGAATATTTTTTACATGGTCATTGGTCAGTATTTCCCTCCGGCCGTTTTCGCAACTGCGATTCGTAACTAGTTGCGAATTAGGAATTTATACTCCATGTTCGCAACCAGTTGCGAATCAAAAAAACTTATTCCTTAACCGCAACTAAGCATCCCAATGATTAAGTTTCGTAACCAGTTACGATAAAAGAATTTATTTTCCTTCTTCGCAACCATCGTTGTCTGTTTGTTGACACTCTATTTTGTTCAAAAGGTTCCGGCCACTACAATAGTATCCAAAGGCAATTGCTAAAAAAAAATCAGATGAATTGATAACTTCCTCTTTTTGGAAGTCGGTTTATCTTGACAATGAGCTCATCGTGGCGTTCTCACGTTACATGGAGCGAGTCGCCTATCTGACCTCCACATCGAAGTTACCTGATATATGATAGGTGAGAACTTGGTAAGACGGGTGGTCAGACTTTCGGACCACTGAATTCTATAATACTTTCATTTAAAAACTTTTGCTGAAGCCGAGTATTTCGGCTTATATTTTCATAATTGTTATGTCATAGTATGGTGAACGCGGTTCCCAACACCTGTAGGCCGAAACGACGAATGTCTTTTATGTGTGAGACGAGTTCGTAGACATTTCGGGAAAGTAGACCTATAAGGATACAGTCGTTTTGGTAAAGTGGTATTTTTGGTAAAGTAGACTATGTACCTAAAGGCACCATAGTATGAGCTTTACAACAAATCACAAATGTTTATTATACTCTGCCGAAGCAGAGTATTTCAAAAATACAAAAGACTCATTTGAGTGTTCCCCTCCACGGAAATCTTTAGTAAAAGGCGAAAGATTTATGCGTTTTGAAGGGAAACCAGAGATTGACAATCACGCTCAGTACAAGAGACCCAACCAAACGGCGGAGAATCTTAACACCGCGATTTAGAAACGTGACGTCAATGCACAGCGCCATCTATTGAGACTAGTTGAACATAACAGGTTTGAAACCAACATAACAGAGGGAGACTGTATCACCCTTTTTAAAGGGCGCAGTGTAACTTAACAATAAGCACACGATACCCTTTGACATAATAGCTTGTGGAATATGATAATTAAAGGGTGTAAAACACCTCTTAACAAAGCCGTAAGGTACTTGTTCTCCTCGTCATTGCGATCATTTTTTTTTTCTACACCTTACCTGAGAACCGTCTATAGTTACGGAGATATTGGGGGTCAAAGATCCAACTTTTTGACAAGTTTTTTTTTTTTAAATACAAGTTTTTAAGAGTCCGTGCACAAAGTTCAGTCGCTAGAGTTTAGGCAAATTCGTTGCGATCCTATGTTAGTGCGCATTGTTCATGCAGATACACGCACACACGGGTGAAGATCGAGCGTAGTGATCGCTTAAACCATTTTGATCCTGTAGACGATATTATTTTATGATACATAATTATAAAGTCAGTACGGTTTAGAAATAAAAGTCTGGAATGTGTGTCTACTGTATATTTATCACAATCAAAATAGAAATGGTTTAATTTTGTATTAGAAGAATTTAGATACGTCATATAAACATTTTACAAAATGATAAATAAAAGTGCGAGTTGGACTCGCGCACTGAGGGTTCCGTACAAACTTTTTAAAGGACAAGTTAATTTTTCTGGATCTGGGACTTTTGCGCAAAAGACACTTGCGTGAAAAGACAAATGCCTTTGATTGGACTTATGCGCGAACGGACTTTTGCGCGCCTGGACACTTGCGCGAATGGACTTTTACGCGATTAGACTTATGCGCGGACGGACATTTGCGCGCCAAGACACTTGCGCGAATGGACTCTTGCGCGAAAGGACACTTGCGCGACTGGACTTTAGCGCGACTTAATGGCCACTGAGGTTCACTCTGTAGAGTAAACATTCACCTCCACTACCCCCGTACTATTCAATCAATTACATTGAGTTCTACCACAAAACATGAATCACCCCAAAAAAAAAGTTGTTTCCCAGCAATAATTTTTGCGCAAAGTAAACTAATTAAGTTTGATGTACAGAATGCTTGGTTGACGGCTTCGTGATGAGGTCTTTTACACTCTGTATAATGCCCGGTTATGGAAATAGGCTCGCCCCTATTATGTAAATGGAACTTAAACATAACTGGCGAAATGTGGGTGTACTGTTAGGTACACCTCTGCTGCCACTTTCGTGGATGACAGGCGTGGTGTTATAAATATTCATTAAAAGAGATTTGTTTGTCTAATAGTTTGAACTGTGTGTTGATAGTCAGTCTGTAGACATACGATATAAACGTAGATAGATACATAAACGCTACTTACTTTATTAAATTATATGTGCTGCAAGTAATACTTTTGTTTACATTAAAAAAAAATGGTAAAAAAATATTTTTGGAAATACCGGACGTTTTAGTATTCGTCGCAACCCTAGGTCCGAGGGCAATCGTATTTACCTAACTTGCACAAATAAAATCGAATTATTTATAAAATTAAATAATTCGTTTGAATTAGTTGTAAAGGGTGTTTTCTTTAGAGGCGGAGAACTTTAATTTTAAACAAAGAACAGAAAAAAGGTTAAATATGCATGAAATTGGCTTTATTTGAAAGTTGATTATATGACATTAAATGTTTGAATATAATTTCGAGCCGCGCGCACATAGCGTAATCTGGATGTCCAATTTTCACTACTCTTCCCACATTTTTCTGTTGTTTATTTCAATTTAAAGTTCTCCGCTTCTAACAAAAACATCCGTTAGATAAATAAATCAATACGGCTTATATTAAACTTACTTTCAGATCTAGTAAACTGTGACGGCAAAAAATCACTCAAAATAAATTTATCCCGATAAGTACTCCAGGAAGGAAATTAGGAATCATTATTTGTCCTCATCAAAATGTTATACCGATGATGTAAATTAGATTCAAAATAGGTATCTATGGCTCAAAGGTTATTTATTTGAATACTTAAAAGAGAGTTATTAATTTCGGTTATGCTTCGCGCATAAATATTAATCTGGAATCGCCAATTCACT
The DNA here is from genome assembly GCA_905147715.2 of Xestia xanthographa. NCBI lineage: Eukaryota > Metazoa > Arthropoda > Insecta > Lepidoptera > Noctuidae > Xestia > Xestia xanthographa. Next base: position 12,392,580 of record LR990651.1, on the reverse strand, counting down.
TTGAGCAAACGTGAGAGGAGAGAGAAGAATAATAAATGCCTTTGCCTTTTTAGTTGGACAGTTCCACCATATTTATTTTCGCATAAATCTTACAAGATTTTTTATATTTTTTATGAGTTGTTAATTATTTTTTTGACAACAGCACGATACGTCAATGACACCAGCTGGTATAACAAAACAACAATAAGCAAATCAGAAGGCCTAAGTCAAACACAGTACGAATATTAAACTCACACGCATACATCACGGAATGATTTAGCCAAAACGAAGCTAAGCGTGAAAGGCATGTCAGTTGTGCAGGGCACATTGCTCGCAGAACGGATGGCCGATGGGGCCGAAAAGTTCTGGAGTGGCGACCGCGAACCGGAAGACGTTGCGTTGGAAGGCCTCCCACTAGGTGGACCGATGACCTGGTGAAGGTTGCGGGAATCCGCTGGATGCAAGTCGCACGGGACCGGTCAATGTGGCGACACTTGGGGGAGGCCTATTTCCAGCAGTGGACGTCTTTCGGCTGAAATGATGATGATGATGAAGCTAAACAATCCAACTAAGTGCATCCCTTGTATTTCGAAATGTACATAACTAAAAAAAACTGGCCAAGTGCGAGTTGGACTCACGCACCAAGGGTTCCGTATTATCTTGTAGGTATTTTGTTATTTAACTATAATATTTACGGTTTTCAGATTTTTCCCCATACATGTGCTGTAAAACATTGCTTCTCGCCAAATATTGTAGGTCAACGGGAACTACCATATTGGTTTTCGACCCAAAACCTACAGGGTACTTCCGGGTGACCTAGAATGGTCAATTTTGGTTAAAAGCATGGTCATACAGCACAATTAAAGGGAAAATTCCGAAAAAAAAGTTGAATATTAAGGTAAATAATAATAATACTTACAAGTTTTCGCGAAAATGATTAATTAATTGTCAATAGCTGTTTGTTGTTATATGTATATGTATGTGCTGCTGTCCATTAACGAATACATGATTATTCTATTCTATTCTAAAATTTATATTTGCCCATATCTTTTTATCGTGTTGACTCAGGACCTTGATTTTCATACACCTAATAGGGACTATAGACCTCAGTATCTGGTATAAATTTCAATTTTCTAGGTATCCATCCCATATCTTCCCGTGGGTGTCGTAAGAGGCGACTAAGGGACTTACCAGAGAATGGGCAGCAGCGTTCTCTGTGCTTTTGTAACAACCGCACTGCGATCGCCAACCCGCCTGCCAAGCGTGGTGATTATGGCAAAAACCCCCGTTTGGGGGAGGCCCATGTCCAGCAGTGGACGTCTATCGGCTGAAATGATGATGATGATGATGACCCTTTCCTGGGGCCCTACTCTCTATGGTTTCGTCCGTATATTCGGATTTATCCGTTTCTCTCACTCGCACTCATCTGCAGACGTGCGCGAGAAATTAAGTGGTGACACACGGACAGACGGACAAGAGAGTGATCTTATAAGGGTTCCTTTTTTGCCTTTTGAGGTACGGGACCCTAAAACAGTCGCTAAAATGTATTATCTTCCGTGCATCCGTTGGCTTTCGCGTAAACTTTCTTGGAAAAATAATTATTTCACGGTAATAACAAAACCAACTGCTACGAGGTAGTACCGTTTGTTTCTACTTCAACACGGCTAAATCTGGCACTAGAATTTGTGAAAGGCAGTCGATGATAAGTTCCAATGGGGAGACACAAGCAACGATAATCTAAGATGGCGCCACCATAGCTGGTCTCAATTTGCCAAAAGGGCCGGAGGAATCTGACCAATGCGGTTAAGCTATTTTGAAATATAAAATGACAATACCACATTTCCAACCAATGACGATGTTGGGAACCAGCTATGCTAGCGCCATTAGTTCCATAGTGTGTCTCCACATTATTGGTGGACGTTCAAAGAATAATATTTAGTTTTTGAATATAACTCAAAAATATTTATTCCAAAAACAAAAGTTGTTACAATATTAATTTGGGCTCTTTACGCATTCTATTGACGTAACCATTTTATTGTCCGTGCCATATTTAATCGAAGTGAGCCTGCTGGTCGTGTTTGGTGCGCCTACGCATAAACATTCGAACGTAGGGTCAAGGCAATCGCAAGGAAGACTGCGTTCAGTCAGTGTAGTGCCAACGGCCACAGTCGCTCGCTGCCTATACTGGGTACGATTTTTTTATTAGTTCTTTTTTTTAAATTACGAACGTGACCTTGCTTGTTTTTTTTTTCCTGGCGGTGACAGCTGTTTTTTTTTTGTTTTGAGTGATTGTTTGTGATTTTTTCGATTGTTTTTTGTTTGGTTTATTGATTGAGTTCATAGTGTAGTCAATAAATACAATACAATTTTTCTTTTAGGTGTTTATAGGTGCGTACTTACCGTTGTTTAAAAAATATTTATCGTGATTTTAACAGTCTACGTATCACGTATGTTTGTATTTACGTATGTTCCTCCGTAGCGCCTAAACTATTCATCCGATTTTGATGAATAAGGTGTCAATCGATTCGTTATTATGGCCCGGGTAACATAGGCTACATTTTAACCGACTACAACAATAGGAGCAGTCTATTTTACCTTGTAAACCCCGATTTTAATTAGAGCGTGATTTTTCAGTAGTCGGGTTTTTTAGTGTTAGATTATCACACAAATTCTTGTTGACTGAAGATTTTTAAAATCTCTTGTTTTAAATGTGGATATTAAATTATGTGTGGTATATGTTAGCCGTGTGGTATCCAGCAGAGTAGAATAGAACCAACCCATTACAGTCACGGGTGTCGTATAAGGCGACTAATGTCTGAGGCAGAACACCTTGCGCCTCCGTAGACCAGAGAATGGGCAGCAGTGTTTTCTGTTAGTCTTTCATCACTGCAATCTCCAATCCGCCTGCCAAGCGTGGAGATTACGGCAAATTCCTCCCATCATGGGAGAGGCTTATATCCAGCAGTGGACGTTATGGGCTGTTGTAGTAGTAGTGTAGTATTAAATTATGTATTTACTCATTAAATATAAAAAAAAATGAAAATAAATGTCAAAACTGTATGCACACGCGCAGACTTTAATAAATCATAGTGATGTGACATCATAAATAGTAGCGATAACGTTATACTACGATAGTTTAGTGGTCTATCAAAGTAATAAACAGTCAGTAATTATAAAACGTGGTTTATGTTGTAAAACATTATTATCACAACATACTAAAGTCACATACCGTCTGCGAAGTGTGGTCATGACAAGTTTCCTTTGTATGAAAATATATTGTAGGTTAGTACCTACAATAAATTTAGGCGCAGTACAATTTAAAGGGTGTAAAATACCTCTTAACGAAGCCGAAAACCACTTATTTTCCTTGTCATTGCGATAATTTTTTTGTTCTACACCATATCTTGGAACCTTCTAGTTACCTACGGAGATAATGGGGGTCAAAGTTCCAAACTTTTGTCATTTTTTTTTAAATACAAGTTTTTGTTGTACTTGCCATTTTTACTTTTAATACCTCCACGACCCCTGTACTATTCAATCCATCCATCAGCATAATGTTTTGAGTGCATTACATTGAGTTCTACCACAAAACATGATTTTTCACCCCCAAAAAAGAAGTCGTTTCCCAGCAATAATTTTTGTGTAAAGTTACTTAGTTTGATGTACAGAATGCTTGGTTGACGGCTTCGTTATGAGGTTGTTTACAACCTGTATTTACAGTATGTCACAATATATTTACAATCCAGTACAATATGAAAAAGGTGGATTTTTGCACGGTAACGGATTTTCATACAAACGTTCGACCCCTTATTTCACGAGCTTAGCTAGTGTTGAATTTGTATGTGCTTTCTGTATGCCTTTGAGCCTGATTCATCCAGTGGTTTGAGCTATACGTTGGTGATAAGTCAGGAATCAAACGATTTTGCTTGAAAACGTAGTCTTAGGATAAAATGTATCCAGTATTTCGCATCGTCCAGCCAAGTTTTTAAGGTCGTCGGATCACCAAGCTTTGGTACCTTAGAGCTAGATGCTAAACATGTATAGGTCTCACAATTGCCAAACCCTGTCATCTGTCATGTCTGTTCATCTGTCATTTTGTCGATTCAATGACAGATGAACAAAAGATTTGTCGATTCTCTTTCGTGTCTACGGCGTTCATGCTAAGCGGGTAGAACTGTTTTGCTTCAACGGCCATAGCTACTTTGACAACCAAAGCTAGCCCACTGAGGCTTCAGCTATTTTGGCCAGAGGCTAAGTTGTGCCATACAACGTGGCAACGCCGCCAGACATATTACCAGCTGACATCGTTGAGGAGGAGTTTTTTGATGCCCTTTTCGTTGTTAGTTTATTTAACAGTTTTTTTTATATATATAAATACGATATCGAAAACCGCTTTACAAGTCATATTTTAAACATAATTATGCTATATGGATTCGATATTTCTTATCTGACTCTCCTAGAGATGAAATGGCGAAACAAACTCAGAGTTTCTCTTCCAAAGTCTTCGACGACCCGAAAGGCGCAGCGATAGTGAGACTCCTTTACGTTCTTAGGGTCCAAGGTTCGAATCCCGGTAGGAGCAAATATTTGTGTGTGTATGTGTGATGAACATACACATTTGTTTCCGAGTCATAGATGTTTATACAGTGTTAGTTTTCAATGACCAGCCAAAATTTAAAATTAAGTTCTAGATATCAAACCAAAAATGCATTTTAAATGATTATTGTCGAAAAATATAAAATAAAATAATAACATTCATTTGAAAATGTCCTAAAAATTTCGTAAATCATAAACCTAGTGGGAATCAATGCACTTGTGTGCGTGGATGCACCGCCAGATTTATGTGTGTGCTAACTGCTACCTATCTAGGTTGTTGAACTGAATTGTGCTGTTGCAATGTCCACACGTTCGCTTTTTAGTGGTGGACAGGAATGAAATTTTATTATAAAATGTTTTTTTTTTTTTCATTATATAAAAAATATTATCGATTCTAAACCATCTCTGAAAATTTGACCGGTCATTGAAAACTAATGAGTAGAGTTTGGCCAGCGAAAGCTGTCCAAAAAAAAGGCGGGAATTTTAAAAAATCAAGAGCTGTTAACCCTGGCTGTACACTGCTTAAACGGCGTTGATACTATTTATTATTCAGCAAGTAAAATATTTTTTATATGTTTTATGACCTGTAATTTTCGAGTGTATTATGAAGTAATATCTATACTAAAGAGGTAACATTTGTTTGTAAGTTTGTATGTAGAGGGTAATCTCCGGAAGTAATGAACGGATTTTAAAAAATCTGTCACCTACATTCACCCTGAGTAACTATATTTTATCCCTGTACTCCCACAGGAACGGGAACTACGCGGGTGAAACCGCGGGACGTCTGCTAGTATTAAATAAAACAGTACTTTTAATTCTGCCTTCTTTATTATTTTCAAAAAGTCCACAAACAACATTTCCTCAAACCATTTCATAAAGTTGGTAGCATTCATATCATCATGGTAGTCAGCTGATTTGGATTTTGTACTGAATACCAATAATGCACCTGGCACAAATCCTTCCTTCGATCCTGCATGCACAATAATATGTCTTTTTCCTGACGATATATTAGTAGTGACACCACTTGTTGAAGGTCCTTGCCATGATTTTTTTACTTTATAGTTCTGATGTACATATTTATGTCTCATCAACGTAAACAATCTGTTTACCTCTGTTTCTAGCCTCTTTCGATGTATTGTCCTCAAAAACCTGTGTCTCCATGCCGCAATTTCATATTTTTCTGTAAGTAAAGCCCGTTCATTATTATTGTTTTGAAAATCAAACCCGTTCTTGTGTAAAAATTTTCTGAGGGTTTCACGGCATCTCGTGATTTCAATGGCTTCCTTCAGCTCATTGTGCAGGCTTCTCAGTGTTGGGACTTGTTTCCTAACTCCATAAAATTCATTTATTTTGTTCCTTATTGCTGAAATATCAAAATTATCCAAATTGGAAACTGTTGCTATATGTGGACGATTTTTCCCCGGAGTGTTCCACTGTCCTTGATTTTTAGATCCTTCAATTTTAATTCTCCTTAGGGTCTTCACACTTACATCTGAAGAGAACGAATACAATAAATTATGTAACAGTATATTGTTACTATTCAGTCATTAAAATCAAAAATCATAATTAGCCGTCCATACATTATCATAAATGTATAAATCCTTCGAATTAACTTTTAAAAATCTATAATTTCTAAAGTAATACCTGTCATTGAAGATATCTTTTCCAAATAATGTGATTCACAATTCAACATTTCATTTTTTTCTAGAGTTTTCAACTTCTTTACTGCTTCCACAATTGTGAGTTTTGTCTCCTCGTTGTTAATACATACTGAAAAATCGATACACCGTGAAAGATATTGCGATTTGTTATAAATAGTCGAAAAGTATCAAGTTTTTTCAATAGAAATTCAATAAACTAACCTAATAGTGAAATGATTGAGTCTAGTCGTAGCATTTTCTCCGCAGATTTCCGATTTAAATCACGTTTTATATCTTTAAATTTGTCAATCATGGTAAATAAAAGCTTCCTCGTCGAACTTTTGATCGTTTTCGGCATTATTTTAACCAAAACCAATGACAATATGTGAAACGTAAATACAAGATAACTCAAGTATGAAACGTCAATATGTCAATTTTGACAGTCCTAAATTATTGCCATATCAAAACTTCTGAAAATACGTCGTGGACAGCTTTCGTTGGCCAAACTCTTAAGTGTGTATTTACTAACAAAAAGTATCTATGTAGTATATGAACTATTTGGTCCACGACACAAAGCTCGTTGCTTAGTGTGGCACTAGATGGCGCTGTGTGTAATGTCCAGCGATATTTATTTATTTAAAGTCCCTAAGGTTGTTTCTACCTATTCAAAAACTCTCATAATTAATTCCTAATGGATAGTACATTCAAGTTACCATAGTTCTACATAATCCCACCATAAGTTAGGCTAGTTTAATTAAGTAAAAGGGTCCTAATAGTTGGGAACAATTACCAACTAGTCAGTGAGGGCTTTAAGCTCACTATAAATCTTCGTTAAACTGGACTTTGGACTTCATCCACTAAGTACATTGTAGTTAGCTAGATACTGGACAACAGAGAGGAAGTTTTGTTTTATCCTAGACTAGTGGACGTCACGCGGTTTCACCCACGTAGTTCCCGTTCCCGTGGGATAAAATATAGCCTATGTTACTCAGGGATAATGTAGCATTGTAATGGTGAAAGAATTTTTAAAATCGGTCCAGTAGTTTTCGTTACAAACATACAAATCTTTCCTCTTTATTATATTACTAGCTGACGTCCCGCGGTTTCTCCCGCGTAGTTCCCGTTCCCGTGAGAGTACGGGAATAAAATATAGCCTATAGCACTCACGAATACTGTAGCTTTCTAATGGTGAAAGAATTTTTGAAATCGGTTCATTACTTCCGGAGATTACCCCTACATACAAACTTACAAACATACAAACTTACAAACAAATGTTACCTCTTTATAATATTAGTATAGATATAGACTAGCGGACGTCACGCGGTTTCGGCCGCGTAGTTCCAGTTTCCGTGGGAGTATGGGGATAAAATATAGCCTATGTTACTCAGGGTGAATGTAGCTTTCTAATGGGGAAAGAATTTTTGAAATCGGTGCAGTAGTTTTTGAGTTTATTCATTACAAACATACAGACAAAAATAGTGTGAATTATACTATTAGTGTAAATTATATATTATATAGTATAGACAAGCTTTTAGCCGCGTCTACGATTGCGTTAATTTAGAATTTGACAATCAATTCGGGTTGTACTCTACTACATCAGCCCATAACGTCCACTGCTGGACATAAGCCTCTCCCATGATGGGAGGAATTTGCCGTAATCTCCACGCTTGGCAGGCGGATTGGAGATCGCAGTGATGACAGACTAACAGAAAACGCTGCTGCCCATTCTCTGGTCTACGGAGGCGCAAGGTGTTCTGCCTCAGACATTAGTCGCCTTATACGACACCCGTGAGTGTAATGGGTTGGTTCTATTCTACTCTGCCGGATACCACACGGCTAAGGTTGTACTTTACTTGTAATAATATAATTCAATCATGATTCGAAAGACACGTGGCGCTATTTATTATCTTAAGAACGTTATTATTATTATTTCCCTTGGGAACAGTACTTTTTTTCGAGATGAAAGGTTTGTCCGTTTCTGTACACTTGACAACGTATATGCAAAATTTCAGGATGATCGGTTCAGTGATTTAGGCGTGAAGAGGTAACAAACAAACTAACTTATTTTCGCATTTATAATACACTGGCTCGCAAAACTAAGTAGGTACTACACTTTCAAAATTCTATTTTTTTTTTCTAAATTATTTAGAAGTTAGAGATTTAAAATAAAATAAAAAACGTTTTATAGACATTTTTATCAGCTTTATTAGTTTTTAAGTACAAAATTAAACTATGCGACTCACTATGCGACTCCCGTATGTAATGTAATGTATACAAAGGAGCAGTTAGACCAGCTCTCTACTATATGGATCTGAGTGCTGGCCAATGAGGAAGACGGACGAACAAAGGATTTACACCACAGAGATGAAGATGCTACGCTGGTCTGGTAGAGTTTCAAGAATTAACATGATAAAAAATGAATATATCCGTGGTACTTTTAAAGTCGCAAAGATACAGGAAAAGCTCTGCGAAAACCGCTTGTGCTGGTACAAACATGTGATGAGGCGGGATGATGACCACATGACAAAAAGAGTCATGAACATACATGACGGAAAAAGGGGCCGTGGACGACCACCAATAACCTGGCTACGAACAATAGCGAAGGACATGAGAGCGAGCAACACTACGACAGAGATAACCCACAACCATGCGGTGTGGCGCAGAAGTACTAGGAGGGCTGACCCCAAATAAATTGGGATAATAGGCAGGAAGACGAAGAAGTAGAAAATTAAACTCTTTTTCGAGTCCTTTTTGTTTCGAAAGTATAATATCTTGTGTACTTAAAAAGTTATTGCAATAGGGAAGATGCATGATTTTTTTTATCACTCTAAACAAAGCGTATTAACATCAGAAATAGCCAAGTGAAATTATTTTTTAAATATCTATTAAAAATGCTAAGTTATAAGCATTTGAAACTGCTGATTAGACAGAGAGATCCGATACAACGAATGACGTCATTCTCTGCATCGACGTACAAAATCTATACTAAATTCCATTTATCTAGAAAGAGATGGAAACAAAAGTTTAAATGGTTATAACTTTTGTGTTATTTGGCCGATTTATGTCTTGTTTCCGCTTTTTGTCATTATTTTTATAGTACTTTAACATTCCGTATCGAAATAAACAAAAGAAAATTTATGCATCTTCCCTATTTTAAAAGTGTGATACTTATTTTTGCAGGCCAGTGAATTACCTAGTTAGGATAGGCTAGTAACAGTTATCGTAGCAGTTAGTAGCTAGACAGACCAATTTCAGACTAGTCATCGTAGCAAGAGATTTTGTTGTGAACAAAGTGTACGCAGATACAGCCCGCTTAGCATGAACGCCGTAGACACGAAAGAGACTCGACAAATCTTTTGTTCTTCTGTCATTTTGTCGATTCAATGACAGATGAACAAAAGATTTGTCGAGTCTCTTTCGTGTCTACGGCGTTCATGCTAAGCGGGCAGGTGTGGACCTCTTCTCTTAAAAATATCTTATCATGAAAAAACAATCATAAAAACCAAAAAAAATACCTCATTGATTAACAAGGGTTTCGGTTTTAAAAAACAAAGATATAATAAAGCATGGAAATACATCCACTAAAATCGGAAATGTTTAAAAACTAAGAAATAAATTTAAAACGTTAGTTTCAGTTTCAACTGAAGGTAATATAAAACTAAAGTGTAGAAACCGCGTGTTAAGTCAGGAAATCAAGTAACTGCCATAAAGTTTCACAATGCTCGACCAATTTATTAGGTAATAAAATCTGTATTTTACTATTGCCTAGAAAGTGGTCAATTTTAGTTTGACTATTTCATACAACACCTTGTTAGTTCATTACGAATTATTATGTATATTAGAACAGTTAGAAGAACGTAAGCCTTTATTGTTTGAACTGCTTGGACACAGGCATACTCTCTGTTTGAAGAAGTAGACTGAGATCTACCACGGCTTGATGACGCACCTTGATGACACTCAGTACGGTTTGATGAATGTAGGTAATCATCTCTCGAATGTTCGGTTTCATCTTCTTTCTTCTTTATCGTCTATCTTCTTATTCGTAGAAACGGGTTTCTTCGAAGAAAGAATCGACAAATCTTTTGTTCATCTGTCATTGAATCGACAAAATGACAGATGAACAAAAGACTTCTCATTCTTTCTTCGAAGATACTGGTGGTGGTCCCGGTTCTATGATAAACATGAAGGAAAGATCGTGAGAAAATCGTCAGTTTCATGATGATGTTTTCCTACACGGTTCTGAGCTAAGTAACGTTAATTATTAGGTACGTATTCAGTATCGATTCCCAGTGATCGACGTTATTTAACAGTTAGTAATGAACACTAACTTATATAAGAGTGTTGGTTCACTAATTGGTGCCAAATTACACATTATGGTGCAATGGAAACCTTGTTTGCTATGGTGTGGATTGTAGTATTACTTATAAGACACTTTTTGGGGAACTTTAGTCTCCCTCAGTAGAATCTCCTGCAAGAGACATGGAAATTCAACTGATGCGTATCCGGATGATATGCTGTAGCTTATTGATTTTTACATGGCGCTCTACTGTTAAAATTATTGCAAACCTTTACATAGTATAAAACAACACTCCCGCTGTCTGTACACTTAGATCCTTTAAACTACGCTACGGATTTGAATGCAGTTTTCAGCAATGGCCGTGTGGTATCCGGCAGAGTAGAATAGAACCAACCCATTACACTCACGGGTGTCGTATAAGGCGACTAATGTCTGAGGCAAAACACCTTGCTCCACCGTAGACCAGAAAATGGGCAGCAGCGTTTTCTGTTAGTCTTTCATCACTGCGATCTCCAATCCGCCTGCCAAGCGTGGAGATTACGGCAAATTCCTCCCATCATGGGAGAGGCTTATATCCAGCAGTGGACGTTATGGGCTGTTGTTGTTGTTGTTGTTGTTGTTGTTTCAGCAATAGATAGAGCGATTCAAGAGAAAGGTTTATATACAGGGTGTAAAAGACCTCATCACGAAGCCGTCAAGCATTCTGTACATCAAACTAAGTAACTTTAGGCAAAAATTATTGGTGGGACTTTTTCTTTTTGGGTGAAAAATCATGTTTTGTGATAGAACTCAATGTAACGCACTCAAAACATTGTGCTGATGGATGGATTGAATAGGTCGTGGAGGTGTTTAAAGTAAAAACCTTACATTAAAACTTGTATTTAAAAAAAAATCTCGTCAAAAGCTGAAACTTTGACCCCCAATATCACCGTAACTAGAAGGTTCCCAGGTATGGTGTAGAACAAAAAAATGATCGCAATGACGAGGAGAACAAGTGCCTTTCGGCTTCGTTAAGAGGTGTATTACACCCTTTATGTGTCTACATTACACCCGTGCGAAGCCGGGGCGGGTCGCTAGTATGCTGAAATAAAGAAGCTGAAAGAATCAATAAGTAATTTATTTTCATAACGCTTTTTACCATCAGGTTAACCTCATGTCAATATAATAATCTTAACGGTGAATCTTACTAGTTTCATGAAGTAAGACGAGAATTGATGAATACTTAATATATAATGGGAACCTTTTAAAGCCTACACTACCTCAGATTAGCAACTCTATTTGTGATGGTTCAAACTTCGTTTGTAATACTGTTAGAATAACGTTATAATCAGCTTGCACTACAAAGCGGTTGTTACGTCAGTCACTGCGGCCGAATAGTGCGAAATGAGTGGTTTTTATTCTTTATAAAATCAAATCTTCGTCTCTAGGAAAAAATAAAAAACATAAGACCTGCTTTATAGTTAGTTCAGTTAGTATGCAAAGTTTCATGATCTAATTTGAAGTACTTTTTGAATACCAGCGGTTTATTGTTCGATTTGGAGGTAACTTTGGGATTTTTTTCTATCGAGAAAATTTTATGAAATCGTGTTTTCGCCAAACATAAGACCTAACATTAATCCTCAACTTTACCATATATTTATATCAAAATTAATGCTGCAGTATTTTAGGCGTAACAGAGGATCATGCTAAGCCATTTGAGGTAGTAGGCCCTTAATGATTGCATGCACAATTGCACATTTGTCATCCACTTCCTCAGGGTCACTATTAAACGAGATATCAATGTTATCAGTGTCGTCACCCCTGATTGTAATGAGTTAATTACTGACATGACCACCACTTATTGACCCCGTAACCTTGAGGAATGCCAGGTTTTGTTTGATGTTATCAGTGAATATTTCTTAAGAACTAATAATTTAAGTCAATACAAATTAACGGTTAACGCAATATTAGGCTGCCTTACGTTCTTTGGTTCTCGAGTTCGAATCCCGAAATGTTTCTGTGATGAGCATGGACAATTGGACATAATTATTTTGTTTCCGAGTCATGGGTGATTATTTATAATAAGTAAGAAAAAAAGTATTTACATATCGTCGTATCCTACGAATAGTGCCCTAACGAACATAAGGGCTTTCTTTTTTTATTGCATAATTCAATTCTGCTCGTCATACCACAGATAACCAGTTTAACAAAACAATTAAAAACCGCACAGGTTATCAAATAATTAGGTTTTCTAAAAAGCCACAATTTTAAGCACTACGTTTTCAACGAAGAAAAAAGCCACAACCGCCGTCGCGCCTTCGTTCTACGCGAGTAGTGGGGGTGCGGGGACGCGGCGCGTTCGTCTTAGCGCCGCTCGGCTAGTATTCGGCGGAACGCGGAGATTGTTAGTTGCGGCGAGCGTAAACTAATTTTTAAATAAAAAACTTTTAAGTCATTTTAATTACTTATTCATTTCCAATATAGGGTACATAGAAAAAAACCCTCATGGTGATTGTGGCCGTTTTCTATGGAATGACTAAATTGCGTATGTATAGTAGAGACGAAGCCCTAATTACGTTTGTGTCTTTCTTCTACGTCTTCTAGGATTTAAGGGACAAAATGCGTATAAACTATAAAGATAATTTATTGAAAATAATGCTAACCAAACCATAAAATACCAATACACATTATATTAAACCACCAATACATATTTTGTCACATTTAATTTAATTAAACACAAAAAAGTGTCTCCTGAAAAGTAGCTATTATGCAGTTACGCCCCTATTCGTAGGATACGACGATATGTAATATATCAACTATCTAGTGTCCACGACACAAGCTTCGTTGCTTAGTGTGGCACTTGATGGCGTTGTGTGTAATTTCCAGCGATATTTATTTATTCTTATATCATCATCATCATCTGCCTAGCCTTTTCCCAACTATGTTGGGGTCGGCTTCCAGTCTAACCGGATGCAGCTGAATACCAGTATTTTACATGAAGCGACTGCCTATCTGACCTCCACAACCCAGTTAGTACTGGGTAATACGATACCCCTTGGTAAGACTGGTTGTCAGACTTTTTGGGCCACTGACTACCTGTAACGACTGTCAAAGATCTACAAATGACAGCCGGGACCAACAGCTTAACGTGCTTTCCGAGGCACGGAGGAAACTCGGTATGTAAGGGTGGTCACCCATCCACAGACCAACCTAGGCAAGCATGGCTTAACCTAAAGATCGATCCGAGCGGCTGCTATTATTTAACCACGAGCTCCTCTCCTATATTTATTCTTATATATTTATATTTAAAGAGATCATGGCTAAATAATAACAGTCGATCGGGTCGATCTTTAGGTTAAGCCGTGCTTACTTAGGTTGATCCTTGAATGGGTGATCACCAAACATACCGAGTTTCCTCCGTGCCTCGGAAAGCACTTTAAGCCGTTGGTCCCGGCTGTGTTAATTGTAGATCTTTGACAGTCGTTGCAGGTCAGTCTTACCAAGGCATTACCTACCTGCCTGCCTAGCCATTCCCAAATACATCAGGTTCGGCTTTTAGTAAAACTGGATGAAGCTGAACACCTAAATTTTATCTTTACAACTCAGTTACCGGGTAGTGAAGATATCCTGTCAGACTTGGGCTTCTGTCTAAGATACAATACTACATTAAATATTACTTTTCATAGTACAACAAAGATGTTGATTTCTCGTACATTCCTAACTCCGTCATTGCCTGCACTTACAATCTAAAACCCAAAAATATCAAGGTCTATTTTTTGTGGAGCGAATGGTAACTATGTAACATGATGTAATTTGATTCGATATCCTAGTTTCTATTACTTAAATTTTAGATACTGTAACTAATCCGACAAACGATTTAGTTATTTCGAATTTTCTATTGTCCATTGAAAAATATTCATCAAGTTCTAAAACCATCAGCCAACCAACCAGTCAACCAGTCTTCCCATGGGATATCACCCAGTACTATCTGGGTTGTGGAGGTCAAATGGGCAGTCGCTCCATATAAAATACTGGTATTCAGCTCCATCCGGTTAGACTGGAAGCCGACCCCAACATAGTTGGGAAAAGGCTAGGCAGATGATGATGAGGTTTTGTAGTCAATAGAATAGAATAGAATAGAATAGAATAGAATCTTTCAAATTCAAATTCAAATTCATTTATTGGTGTGATTTTTGGTACATGTTACATGAGATCTTAAAATTAAATAATTAGTTCCTCAAAAATCTACCTTAGAATGCTTCTTTATTTGCTTAGAATGTAGGTACATAAAAATAAGTTGTTAAATTAAATATAATAGGATCCATGTACATTCTGCCTTAATCTAGCATGCAAATGTAATACATAACAGAGGATAATAAGGATACTACAAAAAATTATCATTTAAGAAATCCTGCACAGAATAATAGCATTTATCCACAAGTAATTCTGTGAAACGTTTTTTAATTTTTTGCAACGGTAAGCTTTTAATTTGATCAGGTATTTTATTAAAGATTGCAGGAGCCATACAAATCACATTTTTGTTTTTTTATGTATGTACACCGATTACGCTGAGATTTATGATCCGATTTACGTGATTCTTTTTTAGTTTGATGCGGAATACTTGCCATTTGGTCCCATGAAAATTTTGCATAGTTTGGCCCAGTAGTTTTCATTTTATGAATATTTTTACTTCAGTCGTGTGGTATAATTTCAAGTAAGTTCACCGATTTCTCCTCCATTTGTGGAGTGATTTTCAAAATTATTTTTTTATTTGATAGAGTATACTCCTGAGATGGTCGCATTTAAATTTGGTGAAGATCTGATGCTGGTGGTGGCTTCGGAGATATACAATGGAACTCTTCAAAACTAGACGGTAAATCGGTCGTGATTTTTGCAATCGCTTGGATGTTTATTGTTTATACAACATCATGACGTAACATCACGCCTGTATGCTCTGAGGGGTACGCAGATGTGTACAATACACGTAAATTTCGATAGTTTAGATATGTTAAGTTCCATTAATTGGGGATAAGCCTATTACCATGACATGTATTGTTAACAATGTAAAATAAATGCATAGCATATATTTGTATAGGATATTACGACTAAAAATGAAAAAAATAAAAAAAACTTTTTGCAAAAAAATAAAACCGACTTCAAAACACAAAAAAGTGAAAAATAACTTTAGCTTCAGAAGTGACAAAAAAACTAAATGAATCAAAAAAGGTCACCGACTTCTGAAGCTAAAGTTATTTTTCACTTTTTTGTGTTTTGAAGTCGGTTTTATTTTTTTGCAAAAAGTTTTTTTCTAGTTTCTATTAAAGTTGCAAATAGATATCGATTTGTTATTACAAATATTGCTAACTCTAGGATATAAAGGCATGGAAAGGTTAATAGTTTTTGAGACTTAAATTTAGGTACCTACTTTAAGACCAAATATAGCTCTCAGACAGCGCTTTTGAGCTTTAGTGCTTCAATGTATGGAAATCAATCAATATTTTATTTCACATAGGCCTACATGGGAAGTTTGGGCACTTATAAAACGTCGAGAAATAGGTACACGGTTCGGGTTGGTCGTTTCCTAAAAAGAAGAATCGGAAAAACACTCTAAGGTTACTCTTTTAAAATGATTTAAGCTTAATCAGCTTATAATGATCCCACTGCTGGGACACAGGCCTCCTCTCTATGAGAGGGAATGGGCTATAATCCACCACGCGGGCCCAGTGCGGGTTGGTAGATGAATAATGTCTTCGAATTTTTGGTTCTAGGACATACCGGTTTCCTTACGATGTTTTCCTTCACCGTTTTGAGAGCAGTGGTGATGAAATAAATTACACAAAGTAATGCGCCTGCTTGGGTTGAACCCTTGACTGACTGTTCGTAAGTCCGGGCCGCCACCACTGGGCCACCGTTGCTCTCTTTAAAATGATTTGGTTTTACAATATTATCATGTTACAGCATTAGTACTTAATTAAGGGCTGACAATTAGTCGTTGCTTACTAGTATTCCACGGGAAGATACGACAAAGATAAAAGTATGTATAATAAATAATAATAATAAATATTGCTGGACATTACACACAGCGCCATCTAGTGCCACACTAAGCAACGAGGCTTGTGTCGTGGACACCAGATAGTTGATATACTACATTTTTGTTTGTAAATACATACTTATTATACATATAAACATCCATGACTCGGAAACAAATGTCCATGCTCATCACACAAACATTTGCGCCGACCGGGATTCGAACCCGGGACCCTAAGAACGTAAGGCAGTCTCACTACCGCTACGCCATTCGGGTCGTCATGTATGTTAGTAAAGTAACCTTGGTTGTGGTCTACCTGTGTTTTCAGTCCATCTAATTCTGTTCAGCCGTTAAGGCTCTAATAGGTCAAACAACAGTTCCTATGTTTTTATGTGATTTTAATTTGTGTTATTTAATTTCTCAAATCATTTTACCCATACTCTTGAAATACTCATAAACAGCTGTTTTGAATTTCTACTATTATTATCCAAATAATAATTTATTTAAAATGTAATCATGTCCAATAAGGATAATCATCTCCACCAAACTCAAATGCAACATTAACCCATCAAAATTATAAATCAAAACAACAAATCATTTTATCGATAAATCTTTTCCCAACACTAACAACAGGAAGTCACCTCGCTTAAGCCATACTTCCGCAATAGTATGGCGGACTTACGATTTAGGTGGACATGTATTTTAAATGTATGCGCATGAGTTGATCGATGTCGTTTCGAGTTATGGGGTCAACAGGGCTTTAGGTCTGTTGTGTCAACATTCGCTTGGATAAAAATAAATCACACATACATTTTTCTTCTTAGCGTGTCAATGGCAATCTAAATAGTGTCGGCCCAGAACTGACCTACTAGTTTGGCACTTTCGGTAGCGTCCATCAGTTCCTGTAATGAACAAACAACAGGACACGCAGGACACGATATTAAGTGCCCCATTGTTTGTGGAACAGCACCACATTTACACTTCAGGGAAGAGTCATTAATGAATCTCCACTTGAGCAGGTTTTCCTTGCTGCGGCCAACCTGGGTCCAGAGTCTATTTAAAGACTTCCAGGTCAGCCATGGCAACTCATGTCCAGTTGGGAGATTTTCAGCAGGTGGAACGAATACTAAATTAATTTTGATTAAAATTTGAACTCAAGTCGCTTTATTTCACGGTGTTAGGACTCATCTACGAACGACGAACAACAAAGTGATTTCAAACGCGACGGTTTTCTCAAAATTACAATGTACTTGTTATTCATCATCATCATCATTTCAGCAGAAAGACGTCCACTGCTGCACATAGGCCTCCCCCAAGTGTCACCACATTGACCGGTCCCGTGCGACTCGCATGCCATTTCTGTGATGCGCTTTTCATTTGGGGGGGTTTTGCCATAATCGCCACGCTTGGCAGGCGGGTTTGCGATCGCAGTACGGTTGTTACAAAAGCACAGAGAACGCTGCTGCCAATTCTCTGGTAAGTCCCTTAGTCGCCTCTTACGACACCAACGGGAAGATATGGGATGGTGCTATTCTTTACGTCCGACACTATATAGACAGAGATTCTTGTTATTAGAGCTCACGAATTCATCATCATCTTTCACAGCCTGACTTTACCCATTGCTGGGTATTGGTCTCTGTGCCAAGCTCCACGTTCTTATCAACTTCCTCCAGGATATTCCTGCAATGGCAACAATATCGTCTGCGCACCGCCGGACGACCAACACTTCTCTTTCCATTCCTTGGACGCCACTCTGTCACAGCTTTACTCCACCTGCCATCACCGCGCCTTGCTTGGTCTCCTGCCCAACTCCATTTGAAATAACCAACCTAATGTACAGACCTTTTACGAAGCCGTCAACCAAGCATTCTGTACATCAAACTAAGTAACTCTACGCAATTTTTTTTGCTGGGAAATGACTTTTTTTTGGGGTAAAAAATCATCTTTTTCGGTAGGATTCAATGTAATTACGCACTTAAAACATTATGCTGATGGATGGATTGAATAGTACGGGGGTCGTGAAGGTGTTTAAAGTAAGAATCTTACATTAAAAACGTTTAAAAAAAAACTTGTGAACAAGTTGGAACTTTGAACCCCCAACATCTCCATAACTACAAGGTTCCCCAGGTATGGTCTAGAACAAAAAAATGATCGCAATGACGGGGAGAACAAGTGCCTTTTGTCTTCGTTGAGAGTCTTTTTACACCCTTTATGTTGTTTCCCATGTTTACGATGAGACAAAATAAGAGCAGTATTCGAAATTCAAGGATGCAGGTTAATCACTTGGTAAACAAACTGAAAAATAATGACACATTGTCATTAAACCTAGATCAAGTAAAGATCAGTCTTGCCATAAAGATTTAGATAATCTCTATCACGTAATCTATGTAAAATATTACTCATCAGCTGTTTGTAGTCCCACGTTTGTTGACCATCCTAAACTTTATAGTTTGAACCATGTTCTAACAAATTAAGGCTAAGCCGCGTCCTTCAATTAAGCCCCTTAAGCCCTTTAATTAAGTCATCTATTTGTTTGTCAACTTTCAGAGGTCTGTCTATTCAGAACAAAATTCAATTACGTTACTGGGTTTAGAGTGGAATTTTTCAATGCCACTTGGGGGGAAAGTACTCTAAATACTGGAGATAGCAAATTATATTCTAAGACAAAATTCCTTTATTTTAAAAAGAAACAAATCTGTATTCAAAGCTTTTCGAAAATTTGCTTGCCACATTCGGGAATCGAACCGACTAAAATTTGAAAAAATAACATCCTGTACTTTTATGACATCAATCGGTAGGGTCAATAATATGGATCAAAATAATCTCTCTAACAAACATGATAAATTCAATGAAAGGAAAACTGTGAAATTTGAACTTATAAATTCTATGGGATAAGTTAAAGCACTTTTACTCAAAGATCCATCCGATTAGTTAGTACCTAGCCGTGTGGTATCCGGCAGAGTAGAATAGAACCAACCCATTACACTCACGGGTGTCGTATAAGGCGACTAATGTCTGAGGCAGAACACCTTGCGCCTCCGTAGACCAGAGAATGGGCAGCAGCGTTTTCTGTTAGTCTTTCATCACTGCGATCTCCAATCCGCCTGCCAAGCGTGGAGATTACGGCAAATTCCTCCCATCATGGGAGAGGCTTATGTCCAGTAGTGGACGTTATGGGCTGTTGTAGTAGTGTCTGTTGTAGTTAGTACCTAATTAACAATTGAAAAATTCCAGCCTCTATTTGATGGCATAGAACACAGATGTGGCAAGTACAACTTTATTTTTTTTAATTGAGTTAAGTACACAGAGTTTGCTGTTGTGACGTAAATTTTATTGCGTACAAATGTGGTAAGCGTATGTTGTCCAGGTTATGATCTAGGAATGTACCAAGTGTGGTAAGTTACTAAAAATAAAAAATAAATGAAACAGTCAATTATAATTGTTGCATGTGCCCTTACCTCATTCGACTTTCACAACTTAACTGTACAAATGTGGTAAGTGGCAATTTGCAGATTTTTTTTTAGTTTAATATTTATTAATCTTGTACAGCAATATCCATGCTTGTATATTATTAAAAATATCTTTTAATTCATTATGAAAAGGTATTTTTTGTCCTTGTAAACCTGATATCGAAAACAGTCAAATGTGGTATGTGCAATAGAGTCGTACACAGAAGTGGTAAGTAACTCATCTATAGGTAATTTTAAGCATTCAAATTTTACTTTTATTACTATAATTACATATTATTGTGTTTGCCAATGAACTAGTTTACAGGTATAATGTTAATATAGCAGCTATAACAATAGAAGCTTGAATGTTCCAGATATTGTGAGTGGTTGACCAAAAAGGGACCTGGAGGGATTGGAAACCGTTTTTTTTTTTTTGAATTTTTTAATCTGTTGTCTTTTAGCTTTGTTTTGGTCTAACCTATTTACTCGAAATCAATTATTTTCCCTTGAGGTCCCTTTTTGGTCAACCACTCACATATACAAACTTTATAATGGCTGTTCTGTAAAAGTTATTCCAATGCACACACAACATCTGTGTGCTATGCCATCAAATTGATACATATACTGGGTATAAAGAGACAGTCTCTGTCTACGTATCTACCGAACACTACACTCATCAAGTTGTTATTTACCTTTCTATTCTATTCTTCTATTCTTATTCTTTATTGCACACAAAGAAACAAATATACATTAAAAAAATGCAATTATATAGCATATGTACAAAGGCGAGCTTAACCCAGAATTGGGTTACCTGCTGGGTACTTTTTCAATTTTATAATACATATTTTTGTTTTTGTTAAATTCTTTAAAGCAAATTTGTGCTACAATGAAAGAGACTGACTTCTACGACACAACCCAAAAGAAGCCCTGAAATAGAATGGGTGTGCTAAACTAATACAATCACAAGTTTTGACATTCGTATTAACTGAGTTACCAGATAGCCGTGAGATCTAGTTCAAAGATAAAATTGGGTCAAATCTCCCCTCTGTTATGGGAGGAAGCTGTTGTGTGAATTTAAAGTGGAATGAACCGCATCGGATTGTCATGCTGTAGTCTGCTGCCAAAACCTCATTCGTGTTTAGACCAATTTTATTGTCAAAACTTAACATACGCCAGACGCCGCCAAAGAAGACAACGATCGGTCTCGCGGTCGTCCATCCGAAGAGAGCGTCGCGTAGGGATAGAACAGTTTGCCAATACGTTGGACGAAATGATTAGAGTACGACCGCCTCCGCAACAAGTGACTGAACTACCTGTCTTCACGGGAGCGGCCATTGAGTGGATGCCGTTCAAAGCAGCGTACGTCGACTCATCGAGCATTTACAAGTTTACTGCGATTGAGAACTTGGCAAGATTGCGTAACTGTATCAAGGGTGAAGCAGGCAGCTACGGGCACATCCTCCGATGACCAGAGCCTCACTTACTGCACGCAGCTATTAGATACAAGGCGAAACGGCTAATAGTTGGAAGACCAATATATATGTCGTGGATAACGATATCGTTTTAATAAAAGTTGCTCAATTGATTAATGTAGTAGTGGGGCAAACGCCGTGACGTTATTTTGTAATGGCGGCACGTGGACAGAGTCGTTTTGGAAAGTGGGGATTGTCGAACGGACACTTCGCATCGAGACGCGGACCAAGTCACTTCTCCAAAACGAAACTGTCGGTTTGCCTAGTAAAATTATAATCACCTGTTATTGTTTATTTAGTTTATCTGATTTAAAGTGAGATTATATTTACACTGTGTGTTATAATTCAACGACACCTACGAAATGGACCCTTTACTACCTAATCAAGATGGTGACAACCCTATCGCTCCGCCGTCGCTGACGTCGTCATCAGAAGTGGGATCTGAATCTCACTAGCGCACAACGTTCGAGATCCAGCAGCGGAATATGATGCAGTTGATAAAGGCTATGAGAACACCAGCCTCATCATCCAAAATCGCTCTGCCAGAAGTGAACTTAGAGCACCCAGATTCTGATCCACGTGCCTGGTGCGCAACGGTTGACATCTGCCTGGTTGAACACTCGAGGGAGCATCGCTCATCAAGCTGAAGGCACTGAAGGGCGGTGCCTCGTCATGGCTCTCGCAAATCTCACATGTGCACATGCAGCGGAAGTGGAGTCGTAACCGAACGGCGCGTCGACATCTGCCAAGTGACAGGTGTTTGCGGGCAATTGCAACAATCTGGTGAGTGTTTCAAATTCGATTTTGATTCTGGAGTCAAATGAACCTTAGTTAAAGAGAGCAAATTAATGTTATCTGTAGAGTAGAGTGTTTGAGATTTCTTCATAAACTGAAAGCTTTGAATTCTAAGCGTGCCTACAAATATGTACAGGATAGGCTAAGGAAGATGCCAGTGGGTCACGTACCAGTCGATGTTGATAAAGATTTTGATGATGTTGAGCAAGCTTAAGGGGTAGCAGCCTGTGTGGCAACCTGAGCCTATGTGGCACTTGTAAGCCTGTGTGGCACCTGTAGGGCGGGAAGCTATAATGGTGTGCATACGTAGTGTATACGTAGTGCATACGTAGTGCATACGTAGTGTGAACGTAGTGCATACGCAGTGCGTACGTAGTGGATGCGTAGTGTGTGCGTTGCATACGTAGTCCGTGCGTAGCTTGCGTAGTGTGTGCGTTGCATACGTTGTGCACCACTGTTTTAGTACCCTTTCGGTTTTAGTAGTGTGTTTGACCGTACCAGTAGTTATTGCGTGGTCGTGGTCCGTGGGGCGCGATGCGTGTTTAACTCTGGCGGAGGTTGGGGTCTAGAAAGACCGTAGTGTGTAGTCACTGAGTGATGCACATGGCAGATCCATTTGATGGATGTGAGAGCAATGCGATTGCCGGTCGGCTGGAGAGCCGTGGCGTTAGAGGTTTTACTCGGGGGTTTCTGTAAGCTTCGTAGTTTTTGTTGCAATAGAGTTTTCAAGGTTGATTCGAACGACTTTGGTACATGGCCCAGGGCAATGGTTGTTGTATTTTCGATTATTCCCAATTTAACCATGTTTGATTTAGTGAACTGCCTCGTCTAGTTATTGCAAGCGAGACTGCTGACCATGAGGTCCTGGGTTCGATTCCCAGGTCGGGCGAAGAGTTATTGGGATTTCAATCAACAATTAATCAACAATTAGTATTATCAACTATCTGGTGTCCACGACACAAGCCTCGTTGCTTAGTGTGGCACTAGATGGCGCTGTGTGTAATGTCCAGCAATATTTATTTATTTATTTATTTTTATTTAATCGGGAATTTCTCAGTGGCAGCCACGGGGTCTGGATTTGTGCCCGGTTGATAGCAGTAGGCTCGCCCCCTGTTTCATGGGACTTGCGCATGGCTGGCGAAGTGCGGGTGTTTCATTAGGTACACCTCAGTTTAAGCCTTCGGGATTACACGTGAGATGTTATGATGTTTGATTTTATTAGAGTAGGATTTGGTTAAAATAAAACAGTAGAGTTCTTTACTTTCACTGACCCAATGAATCTAGAGTTTAGTTAGGAGTGACTAAGTGGAACAAAATACTGCCGTGGAATATTTGTTTGCAGGGTAACCATCACACGAGGACATACCAGGAGGTTCGAGTAAGGACATCAGACTACCTGAATTTGAATAGCGGTACTAGCAGTGGTGGTGCAGCGGGTGCAGCTCCTGAGCAACGCCGCGTGGACATGTGTGTGATTAGCGCCTGCGCACCTACTGGGATGTTTTGTCACTCTGAATGAAGAGAGAAATCAGATGAAATTATAGACCCGAAATACAAGGGACCATTTAAAATTGTAGAATTGCTTGATGGTAATCGTTACCTATTGAAATCTTTGACTGGTAATAGAAGTTATAAGTAGCCCAAGATAGCATACGAAAGATTCCTCCGAGTAATGCCGAGTTAGATTTGCTTAATGTAGAAGATGGTGAGGAGGGTGCCTCCACCAGCAAATAGAACACATACCATGGCTATATTTTGGTAGCAGTGCACGCACTAGTCTGTAGTCGTAACTGCAACTCAGTGTGGAGTTGTTCAGAGCGCGATGGGCAGCTAGTGGTGTACCATAGCTATTTGGTCGCACTGCACGCACTAGTCTGTAGTCGTAACTGCAACTCGGTGTGGAGTTGTTCAGAGCGCGATGGGCAGTTAGTGGTGTAGCGGGGACCTGGGTCTCAAAGGAGACTATTTGTACGGTCATGTATTGACCTGGGAGTCGCGGACTCTAGATGAAGTGTTGGTCGTATCACATGAGGTGATGACGATATGGGTGGCAATAATGAGCCGGGCCATGAGTGGTGTGTTTTCTTTTTGAAATTTGATAATTATGAGGCTTGGAGGAACCTTCTGTGTTTAAGTTGTTAAAATGATTTAGAAGTTTGTTTGGTTGTTGAGACAATGAATAGTCATTGTAATTAAACGTTAAGGTCAGGTTGGCCGAGTTCTCAAAAATGCTTCGAAATTGGTTATTTTACACACACGAGGACGTGTAAATCGTCAGGCTGGCCGTGTCGTGGATAACGATATCGTTTTAATAAAAGTTGCTCAATTGATTAATGTAGTAGTGGGGCAAACGCCGTGACGTTATTTTGTAATGGCGGCACGTGGACAGAGTCGTTTTGGAAAGTGGGGATTGTCGAACGGACACTTCGCATCGAGACGCGGACCAAGTCACTTCTCCAAAACGAAACTGTCGGTTTGCCTAGTAAAATTATAATCACCTGTTATTGTTTATTTAGTTTATCTGATTAAAAGTGAGATTATATTTACACTGTGTGTTATAATTCAACGACACCTACGAAATGGACCCTTTACTACCTAATCAAGATGGTGACAACCCTATCGCTCCGCCGTCGCTGACGTCGTCATATACATGGAACGAGTCACTCCAACAAGACATGGATAATTTCAATAAAAACAAAGAAGATGGATTCAGTTAGAAGCATATAGAGAAAAATTCAAATCAGCCACCCAGGGAATATATCACCTTAGCGAAAATGACAGTGAAACAAATACTACTGACGATGAAACATACGTACGCGAACATAATTTTGTTACATAAGACGAGTCAAAAACGAAAGGAATCCCAACCACCAGAAACGAATATGATTCTCCAATGATTGAAGAGACCAATCAAATGAAGGTCAAAACACCAATGCTCATCCCTATAAATTATACCTGTCTTTACCACTATTCCTATATTGGCTCTAGGCTGCATAGTCGGTTGATTGTGCCCGACTGGCTGCGGTTGGTCGGGCTTCCTTTCCCATCCCAGAGCATGTCTTTCCTTACAAAAAGTGCCCCCTGGTGTATCCGGCTTGTCTGGGTCAGGCTTTTGGGGGTATGAAGAACAGGGTGTAAAGCTCTTCATCCCCCGTAGAAAAGGGAGGATCCTCCGACCAGACGGGTGTTATGTCTGGTGGGCCACTGCCCCATCAGTTGTTGTCGGGTTCTCGTATATAGTCTCAAGTCGCGGATAAAGTTGTTTGCGCGATGTAGGATTCTGACGTGTTTCGCGGTTAGTTCATCATATAGATGGCGTTGTAGTACTTTTTGTTCCATGTAGCGAAGTGCTTTTTGTATTGCCGCTACATCACTCCCCCTCGGAGACCAGAGTCGATTGTAGACAGATGTGCCATGGTGAGGTGCCGTAGAAAGGTGCGCCGTAGAGTAGCACCGTAGAGTAGCGCCGTAGAGTGGCGCCGTAGAGTAGCTCCGTAGAGTGGCCCCGCAGAGTGGCGCCGTAGAGTGGCGCCGTAGAGTGGCGCCGTAGAGTAGCGCCGTAGAGAGTGGCGCTGCGATGTGGCTGACTGCTGGCGCTGACCGGGAGGATCAGCACTCGACCGGCTGTAGGTGCAGTGCCAAGGTCGCTAGGTTGAGGGTGCTGACCAGGTATGCGCGTCCGCTGCATGCTGGTGGTCAGGAATACCCGTTTGAAGCTGGCTGGCTATGTCTCGCTGCTCGAAGGCTTGAGGAAGTGATCTTGATGATGATGACGTCACGTTGCTCGAAGGCTGCGCTTACGTCCATTTCGGGGTCACCAATTTGGGGGTATGAAGAACAGAGTGTAAAGCTCTTCATCCCCCATAGAAAAGGGAGGATCCTCCGACCAGACGGGTGTTATGTCTGGTGGGCCACTGCCCCATCAGTTGTTGTCGGGTTCTCGTATATAGTCTCAAGTCGCGGATAAAGTTGTTTGCGCGATGTAGGATTCTGACGTGTTTCGCGGTTAGTTCATCATATAGATGGCGTTGTAGTACTTTTTGTTCCATGTAGCGAAGTACTTTTTGTATTGCCGCTACAGGCTTGCTCCTGGCTGGGTGTGGTGCTCAATCATCATCATCATCATCAAAACTTAACATAGCACCACGCCTGTAATTCGCGTAGGTCGGTAGGGCACATTGCTCGCAGAACGGATGGCCAATGGGGCCCGAAAAGTTATGGAGTGGCGACCGCGAACCGGAATACGTTGCGTTGGAAGGCCTAACACTACCTAGTGGGAAGCCTTCCAACGCAACGTCTTCCGGTCACCAGGTCATCGGTCCACCTGGACTGATGACCTGGTGAAGGTTGCGGGAATCCGCTGGGTGCGAGTCGCACGGGACCGGTTAATGTGGCGACACTTGCGGGAGGCCTATGTCCAGCAGTAGACGTCTTTCGGCTGAAATGATGATGATGATGATATTGCGAATAGTCTATTGACATTGTATGAATTTAATAATGAATTAGTGGCTCATTCTACAATACTCAAATTAATTAATAAAACAATATGTTTTGACAGCACTTTTTAAAATCTAAACATTGTTATTGGCGAATTTGTCTGCTTGTGTTTAATTCTTGTTTTTTTTTTTAACAATTCCATGAAATTATTGTAGTCTTTATCCTTCTCTAAGTTAAAAGCTTTTATTCAACTTGCCGTGTTAGTTTGTTACTTTACCTGTCTGATAACATAACGGCCAGTTCTGTAATTAAGCGTGAAAATTTTGTAAACAGATAAATACCTAGATTCTTTAGTATTTAAAATTTGATGAAATTCGCAACACAATCCGTCAATGTAGACTTAATGCATATCTTTTTTAGTCCATTAGAAAATACACATTACATAAATTTATCATTGCATTGTTATTTTTATTAAAACACATTATGTCGTAACAGTGTAAAACAGAGTGTTTTGACCTCAAAAACAGATGTCAAAATATAACGTTACTTCTTAGACCTTGTAGCATTATTATCTGTTCCTATTTTATTCTGCTTAAAAAACGTTAATTTCATAACAATTAATATAATGTACATTTAACATTACTGCCGAAATGCATGTGGAAATGGACTATGGTACGAACACTTTTGAAATGAATGTAATTATAAAGGGTGTAAAAAACCTGATTATTGAAGCCAAAAGGCTTGTTCTCCCCGTCATTGCGAACATTTTTTGTCCTACACCATACCTTCTAGTTACGGAGATATTGGGGGTCAAAGTTCCAAGATTTTGACATTTTTTTTAAATTAAAAGTTTATAATGTACTTCCAATTTTTACTTTAAACACCTCCACAACCCCTGTATTATTCAATCCATCCATCAGCACAATGTCTTGAGTACGTTACATTGAGTTCTACAACAAAAGATAAATTTTCGCCCCAAAAAAAAAAGTCAGTTTCCCAGCAATAATTTTTGTGTAAAGTTTCTTAGTTTGATGTAAGTACGTTACATTGAATTCTACGGTAAAACGTGATTTTTCGCAACTCTGCAGATAAATATAGAATCTCGCTGGTGTTGCAGGGGCAGGTCGCTAAAATGTGAATAAAAATAAATGACAGCCCTATGCATAAATTGTTATCAATATAATCGTGACAAAATAGATCAAGCTCATTACAAAAAGGTTTGCATCGGTTGAGTGTGACCTTTATCGAGGCGCTATTGGAAGTTCCGTGACTTAGACTTCAGGTAGGGACATGGTGCATAAGAGGTAGCGGATTTAACAATAGGACACGTCATTTAGGATTTTTCGGGAATCAAGTGTAAAATTCCTCATCTCCCGTTTAAAAGAGACGACCCTCCGACCAGGCGGGTGTTGAGTCTTGTAGGCTACTGCTCGACCGTTTTTTGTGGAGTTAGTATTTACTCTAACTCACGGAAAAAGCTGAAATCGTGATGCAGGATGTTTAGCTCTTCATTTGTGTCATAGGTGGCGTTTGTTATCAACTTATATTTTATGTCCACTACAGGCTTACAAGTCCATAGTCTCCGTATACATTATAAAATTCTCCGTCGCCGGCGATTTTGTTGCAGTTGCTAATTGGCGGTTTCAATTGGAAACCGAAAATCTGTAAATTGCTGCATGTCGGCCGGCGGCACGAGTTATATAACTTTTGTTGCACCACAGCTTGAGTATTACCTGCCAACTGAGTGCATTAGTCGTACTAATCCTTCTTCTCTTCATGCAACACACGGAAGACATTCAAATTTCAGAAGAAGAAACTTCATTAAACACCACCAAAATTCCTACTATGAATAACACTTTTCTCACTATGAAACAAAAGATTGAAAAACTTTTACAAAAGTTTATTTTAATTTGTAAAAACTCATACAGATATCGCCTTTCGAATGCTACTAAGGCCGCATCCTGAACCATTTCAATATCGGTGGCACAAAGAGGGCGTAGGTAGGCGTCAGAAAGACTGTGTGATTGTGAACTTTTACATTTTATGCATAAATTCTTACATAAACCTACCTGCAATGGCATCATGATCTTTGATCAGTATTGGCTGAATTATTTATTTATTTTATAAATTACATGTTCACACAATTAGACCTCTGGGGTCTGTCTTAGCATGCCATGGCCTGAGATTTGATCAACGCGCTATTAAAAGTTAAGTTATAATCGAATTGATTATAACTTTGATTATGACTTTCTTTTAGCTTACGCTTTATGTTTTTACTATTCATTGAGTCTCTGATGTCTACAGGTATTTGATTTAGTAAAGTGGGTATTGCGAAAGAAGCGGTACGCCTGCTATAAAAGTTATTTTTGCGTGGCACTTGAAGTGACTTTGACTTGGCTTGTCGTGTATTCACGTCATATTTAATTGGAATTTGAATATCACTGTTATCATAATGTTCCAAGAGGAACAGATACTCAGCGCGCGCTAGAATAGGTAATACCTTGCAATGTTTAAATAACCCTGTGTAATTGTCTTGGTATAATATTTTTAACATAGTTTGGAACTACAAGTTTCAGCAAACGTGTTTGCAAATTATGTATTTTGTCTAGGTAAGTTTTAAATGTGCGTAATGGGTATTGGAAAATACTCTAAAAGGTGTAAATAGCTCCTAATGAAGCCGAAAGGCACCTAATTGTTCTCTCCGTCATTGCATTTTTTTTTTGTGCTGGACTATAAGTACCTGGGAACCAACTAGTTACGGGAGATATTTATTGGTGGTCAAAGTTCTAATGTTTTCACAAGTTATTTTTCAAAAACTAATTTTAAAGGTAATAGCTTTAAATACCTCCATAATCCGTTTACTATTAAATGCGTTCATCACAATGTTTTGAGTGCGTTACACGGAGTTTTACCGTAAAACGTGATTTTTCACCCCAAAAAAAAGTCGTTTCCCTGCAATAATTTTTGCGTAAAGTTACTTAGTTTGATGTACAGAATGCTTGGTTGACGGGTTCGTGGAGGGTGCGTTTACACACTGTTTATTATTATACAGGGTCCGTTTATACACTGTTTATTATTATACAGGGTTAGTTTTCAATGACCGGCCAAATTTTCAGAAATGGTTTATAATCGATAATGAAAAAAAATCAACATTTTTTAAAATAAAATTTCATTCCTGTCCACCACTAAAAAGAGAACGACCTTGATAGGTAGCAGTTAGCACACACATAAATTTGGCGGTGCATGCACACACACAAGTGCGTTGATTGTTACTAGGTTTAGGATTTAGGAAATTTTCAAATTAATGCTATTATTTTATTTTAAACTGTTGACAATAATATTTAAAATGCACTTTTAGTTTGATATCTAGATCTTAATTTTAAATTTTGTCTGGTTTTTGAAAACTAACCCTGTATATGTCGTGGCCAGATTTTTTAGATTTGAGATGCTCGCTCAAAACACCATCGTAAATCGTAGTCGTAGTCCTCGACTCCGATCTTCTGACTTCAAAAGTAAAACTTTGCGATTCAAATTATAATAGAAAACATTACAGATATCTTTTTTCATTGTCATTCACACGCAACTCGTTTTAATGATTCATGAGAAAAATTAGGTAAATTCTCGTGCGTGACAATATAACGTTACTTGTAATGGTGCTTTATTGCCCGTAACTGCTTTAAAACTGTCGATCTTGCAAGACTAGCAGCCTTCGAGATCGTGTAAGCTTTCGTTTCGACAATAATCTACTAGCACGTTGATGTGACCGTGAAGCCTCTATACCGTCGCAAGAGGTCGCGAAAACTACCTCAATAAACAAAACAATAAAGCCTATAAAGAAACATTTAATAAGAAAATGTTAATAAGATGTTAACATTTGTATCTTTACACAAATTAACAAAATAAAAACTTACTACTACTCACCTACTCCACTCCCCACCACTCCCCTCCACTCTCCAATTAGCAAAAAGGGTGATGTCATTGCCATTGTCATTGTTTTGTTAATTTGTGTAAAGATACAAATGTTAACATCTTATTAACATTTTCTTATTAAATGTTTCTTTCTAGGCTTCATTGTATTGTTTATTGAGGTAGTTTTCGCGACCTCTTGCGACCGTATAGAGGCTTCACGGTCACATCAACGTGCTAGTAGATTATTGTCAAAATGAAAGCTTACACGATCTCGAAGGCTTGAAAACTTACTACTACTCACCTACTCCACTCCCCATCACTTCCCTCCACTCTCCAATTAGCAAAAAGGGTGATGTCATTGAAAAAGCGAAATTCACAATATCCTGGTGTTTGAGCGGCAGTTCCTAAGCAAACTTCGAATGACAGACTGCCATTATGTGAAAATTTGTAACTTATTGATTGATGGATCGCTCGGAGGGTCGCAGATGTGGTCTGTAACTAATGTATTGAAAATATTTTACTTGCGTTAACATTATGACGTACTAGCTTATGCTTTCGGCTTCGCCCGCGCGGAGTTCAATAATTGTCCCACAGGATCATACTCCGAGATAAAAAGTATCCTATGTGTTAATACAGATTATAAACTATCTGTTTGCAAAATTTTATCCAAATCGGTTCAGTAGTTTTTACGTGAAAGAGTAACAAACAACTAAGACTTTTAACATTAACAAGAATACGTGTGGTATTATAATACTACTAGGTACTTACTTACTACAACTAAAAAACCCAAATACTGAAAAATCACGCTCTAACTAAAATCGCGGTTTACAAGGTAAAATCGACTCCTCCTATTGTTGAAGTCGGTTAAAATGTAGCCTATGTTACCCGGGCCATAATAACGAATCGATTGACACCTTATTCATCAAAATCGGATGAATAGTTTAGGCGCTACGGAGGAACCCACGTAAATACAAACATACACACATACATACTTATACTTCTAAAATCATAACCCTTCCTTTTGGCTTGGCCTGCGTAATCGGTTAAAAGAACAGTTATGCCAAAATTACACACACGAACACTTATTAAAATAATTAAAACCTAAAGCCACATTACACCCACAAATCTAAGATAATTCAAGATAATTATCCCAAAAACAATGACACATCTACCTAATGTCAATGTAAACAAATATGTCACAAATGTCACCCACCCAATTTGACATTAGAGAGGCGATCATTCGAATCGAATAGTTTATCGTGTAATGTCAAGGGAACTACGTGATAGGATACACTGGTATTTTAGACTATTGTTCTTTGAATATTTCTTAAACTAAGTATATAGGTAACAGTTTTGAAATTTGACCTGACTTTTATAGGAATTTGATAGTGAATTGATATTGTTTCATGGTCTCGGGTATTGACGTCTGAAAGTAGGTGGAGGAACGCACTTAGCCTCTTAGTACGTATGACATTAGGGTTAGTACGGTCGAACAAGCTAATTGGTTTACATTTTAGGGTTATTCACCAACTGGACACGAGAGACTGGACACACGTGTGTCCAGTTGGTGAAACTCACAATTAGTATCACTTATTATTTCGTCATCTGGACACGCCAAAATTTTTACGCGTGTCCACATAGTGAAATTTAAATTAAATCGCTTTTATGTTTTCGCCAACTGGACACACGTCCGCATTTTATCTGAATTCATGAGAAAGTACAGTCACGCAGATTGATTTTCTGTATCACAATTATGCCGGACGGGCGTGATCCGCTGAAGGCGTGGATGTATAACGTGTACCTAGCGGTCTGCCTATACCCTTTCTACACCGGGCGCACGCATACACTATACTTCGCTCTCAGACGGCGCTGACGTCCTACACCTATTTAACTGTAGCCAATCTACGCAATCTCAGGCGTAGAACCTAACGAGGGAAGGGGGGTTTACTGGGAAATAATCACTGATAAACGTTCATAACTATTCAGGAAGCAATTCGGAGCTTCAGGACTTTTTGCGCACAACTTTTTCACTGTTTTTTTCATAATATATTTGCCGTACTGATGACTATTCTTAAAAATGTTGTGTTTACTAAGGTACTCCAAAACTTTACTGTAACGAGAACCCTGATTCGCTTCCTGATTTTGAAAAATTTTAATGAAAATGTTGATTATCGATACATGCATCTTTTCGGAAAATATCAATTTTGTGCTTATTTCAAAGTACATTATATACATGATATGGCTTCTACATAAAGTTATTTATGTACAAACATTAAAATCACAATAATCTTTATTGTAATTAGGAAATTATTTCCAAAAAACCATACAACTTTTCCAACAGTGGCTGGTTGAAGGATGTTCCAGGCTGAATTTCACGAAAACTGTTGCTGTGACTGTAAGTATATAATTGCCATATACTAGACGAGTACATGGCCTATCGAAAACTGTTACTTATTTTGTCGTGTCTGTATTATTCAGCCTGTAACAATCTTTCAACTGTTATTCTGTTAGACTAAATTTTCCTATTACTGACGAATATAGCTGCGCTAGATTGTCATACTCTCGTCAAAGTGGTTTTCCTGAAGGGCTAAGTTATTAAAAAAGACTATATCCAGGCCTAAGTCGCAACCTAGGCTACCTGGATCTTACTAAAATACTAAATTATCCTGTCTTCGTCTTTCGAGATTTAAATGTTCACCTGTAGTAGTAGCCCCGCTACGCTTCGACTCACTCGCACATAGTTTAGCGCCATAGGAAAGAAAGAGATAGCACTATCTCCATAGGCGCTTGATCACCCTACTAAAACATTCCTCATTCGTTTCCGTGCGCGCGCGGCTACCGCACATAGTAAAAGAAGTTTTTCGGATTTTTGGATATTATTGGTGTGTTGAGTTCTAAAAACTTAAGAAATGCCAAAAAGGAAGCACGAAGACACTAAAGAGGATAAATGGCGAAGAAAATTAAAGAAATATGAACAAAAATTATCCAGGAAAAAACGTCGTCATAGACGTGAGTCAATCGAAGGTATGTACCTACTACCCACATAATATTTTTTTTTTAGTGGTAATTGTTATCGTGCAAAATACCAAGGCCTAATTTATATATAATAATTATTTGTACAATGGTACTTTAGATCTAACACGAGATGTTTTCTATTAAACAAGAATTGAATCGTTTGTTGCAAGCGAATTTCATACGTAAATGTAATCCTACCCGCGATCATTTTGTATCTAGTATCTTTATCATTCCTAAGAGTAATGGTGAAAAACGATTAATTCTAAATTTAAAGAAGCTAAATAAATTTGTCGATATTAGCCATTTTAAGATGGAAGATGTTAGGACTGCTGTCAAATTAATGACACACAACTGCTTTATGGTTAACTTGGACTTGAAAGAAGCATACTTTTTGATACCTATCCACAATGATCATGTAAAGTTTTTGAGATTTTATTTTGATAATATTCTATACGAATTTATGGTTTTACCTTTTGGATTGAGCTCAGCTCCACATGCTTTTACAAAACTTATGAAACCAGTTACTACATTTTTACGATCTCGAGGTTTTAAATCGGTATTCTACCTAGATGACAGTTGTTATTTAGGAGACAGTTATGAAGAATGCTTGAGAAACATTAATGAAAGCATTAAGTGTCTAGTGAATTTAGGATTTGTAATAAACTATGAGAAGAGTTCACTGGTACCAAGCCAACGTTGTCAGTTTTTAGGTTTTATTTTAAACTCTAAAAACATGACCCTAGAGCTCCCTTTAAAGAAAAGACGTGACATCTTGTCACGTACCGAAAATATGCTGATTACAAAGAGAATCACTATTCGTGCCTTTGCTCGCTACTTAGGTACCCTGACAGCTGCTTGCCCGGCAGTCGCGTACGGATGGTTGTATACAAAATCTTTAGAGCGGGCCAAATATCTGGCGTTATTGGATAATGACGATTATGACTCGATGATGACTGTTCCAAATAGTTTACGCGTTGATTTGACTTGGTGGAAGTCTTCAATTTTAAACACGAGTAACCCCATCAGACCAATGTCGTTTGCATTAGAGATCTTTAGTGACGCATCTAGTATCGGCTGGGGTGCAGCCTCTGGGGGAGAAAATATAGGCGGTTCGTGGACGGAAGACGAGCGTTCTCATCATATTAACTATTTGGAACTCCTTGCAGCCTATTTCGGACTTAAATCTTTCGCGAACAAGATCACTAATTGTTACATACTCCTACGCATTGACAATACTACGGCGATCGCTTACATAAATAGAATGGGTGGAGTGCAATACCCACATCTCAATGAAATTGCCCGTAGAATATGGACGTGGTGTGAACAACGGCAGATATTCCTTTTTGCTTCCTACATAGCATCATCTCAGAATATTGAAGCAGACACAGAGTCAAGAAACATTGATATTGAGTGGGAATTGCACTCCACAGCATTTAATACTATTGTTTCAAAATTTGGTAAACCTGAGATGGACATTTTTGCATCGAGAACGAACGCTAAATGTAAAAAATATATATCATGGAAGCGCGATCCTTATGCATACAACGTGGACGCTTTTACTATTAAATGCGATATGTTCTTTTATGCGTTTCCACCATTTTCACTCATTTTAAAGGTTCTGCAAAAGATTGTTACTGATGAGGCAACCGGCATAATTGTAGTGCCTCATTGGCCATCTCAAGCATGGTTCCCAGTATTCAGATCCCTTGCTGTAAGTGAAATATTGATATTTCCTCCGGATAAATTTCTGTTACCATCTAATTTCAGGGAAACTAATCCTCTGCATCGCCATCTTTCCCTGGCGGCGACTATGTTATCCGGGAAGCCTTCACCCGATTGCAGATCCCTCAATCAGCACTGACTATAATGGCGTCATCTGTATCTGGGAGCACTAAAACGCAATATAATTCTAGCTTTAAACGATGGTGGTTATACTGTCACGATAAGGGATTAGATCCGTTCCAGATTGAAGTACATGATTTGCTAGACTTTTTGTCTGAATGTTTCAGAAATGGTTCCACATATGGAACATTAAACAATCACCGTTCGG
Source organism: Xestia xanthographa (assembly GCA_905147715.2). Taxonomy (NCBI): domain Eukaryota; kingdom Metazoa; phylum Arthropoda; class Insecta; order Lepidoptera; family Noctuidae; genus Xestia; species Xestia xanthographa. Next base: position 12,356,934 of record LR990651.1, on the reverse strand, counting down.
CTTTATCACTTATTTCCGGAAATAATGTGGGACAAGACGAACGTGTCAAAAGGTTCTTTAGGGGAGTATTTAAGTTAAAGCCTTCCTTCCCTAAGTATAAGTGTACATGGAACCCCAATATCGTCCTTAATTATTTTGGTGATTTATACCCCAGCGATAATTTAAGTTTGGAACAGTTGAGCAAAAAATTGGTTGTATTATTGGCTTTGTCAACAGGCCAAAGATGTCAGACGCTCTCATTGATTAGGTTACCCAATATTATGATCAATCAAGACAAAGTTTTAATCACTATTACTGATTTGATTAAGACATCTGGTATAGGTAAATCCCAACCAATTCTTGACCTTCCCTTTTTCCGACAGCGTCCTGCAATCTGTCCTGCAGAGACTTTAATAGCTTACATGAATGTTACATCCACCAAAAGAAGTACTTTAGATAATAAATTGATTATAACTTTTAAAAAACCTCATCTCGCTGCCTCTTCGCAAACTATAGGGCGATGGATAAAGCAGGGTTTGACTGCTAGTGGCATCGACACTGAAATATTTAGTGCCCATAGCACTCGACATGCATCATCTTCTGCTGCACATCAAGCAGGAATCAGTGTCGATGTCATTAGGAGAACCGCTGGGTGGTCAGATCAATCTGCCACCTTTGCTAATTTTTACAATCGGCCAATCGCTCAAACAAATTGTGAATTTGCAAACGCTGTTCTCAGTAATAAGTAAGGAAGTTTTGTTTATTTCTTTGGTTATAATCTTTTAAGTTACTTTTATTTGTGTGTTTATTAATTGAAACAAGAATACATGTTACTTAAGGAATTCATTTTTTCATTTTAGTCCTACCTATAACATTGCAAATGTCTATCTCTAAACATCTACAGGTGAACATTTAAATCTCGAAAGACGAAGACAGGATAATTTAATAATCAAACGAACTTACCTGAAGTGAAGTTCGATTTTAATTATCCTGTCTTCGTCGAAGAGATTTAAGGTCCCTCCCGACCCTGACATTCAGGTGGACCTTTCATTTCCCTAAACAATGTTATAGTTCGTCCAGTAGACCGGTACCTACTCTGAACTGAATGAGGAATGTTTTAGTAGGGTGATCAAGTGCCTATGGAGATAGTGCTATCTCTTTCTTTCCTATGGCGCTAAACTATGTGCGAGTGAGTCGAAGCGTAGCGGGGCTACTACTACAGGTGAACATTTAAATCTCTTCGACGAAGACAGGATAATTAAAATCGAACTTCACTTCAGGTAAGTTCGTTTGATTATTAAATTAAACTATAAACTCAACTTGCGAGTTTATATGAGTCTAGTGCTTGTGTAAATGACTGTTTTTTACTATTCTAATCACTGAAGGCACTTATTATTTGTCACTATATTGCCCATAATTATACTGTTTTACTATAACAAAAACACTATATGCTGATTAAGTGACGTTCGTCGCGAACAAAAATCGTGTTCGGCCACATTCCACTGTTGGGAACAGGTGATTTTGTATGTCAATGTAAAATGTTCACCATTTCTGATATTATTATTTTTTATTCAGAAATTGTCAAAATCACCCGTTCCCAACAGCGGAACGTGGCCGAACATGATTGTGATACAGAACATCAATCTCGTGACTGTACATTTTCTCATGAATTCAGATAAAATGCGAACGTGTGTCCAGTTGGCGAAAACATAAAAGTGATTTAATTTAAGTTTCACTATGTGGACACGCGTAAAAATTTTGGCGTGTCCAGATGACGAAATAATAAGTGATACTAATTGTGAGTTTCACCAACTGGACACACGCGTGTCCAATCTTTCGTGTCCAGATGGTGAATAACCCACATTTTACAATGTAATTTGTAGGTTAAACTGCAAACCACGTAGCTTTTTCGACTGATCGTATTGTTCGGGTAAAGCCATCGATTTGGCGGTTTTAGTTGAACAATAATAGGTGGAAAATGTCGTGAGGAAAGTTTTGAGTATGAATGTGGATGGGTATAAGGGTAGAGGAAGACCAAAGAAACGATGGATGGACTGTGTGAAGGATGATATGGCTAGAAAGGAGGTGTCTGATGAGAGGACGAGTAATAGAAGAAGAAGACATTAGTACATTGTTCACCGAGAGGAGAAAGTGACCGATTACCGTCGAGGGTGTCGTTTGAAGCCCGAGCCGTAGGCAAGGGCTTTAAAACACCCGAGATCGGGAATCGCACTTTTTCTCGAGTGATACATAGTGCTGTATACTACACCTACGAGGAAAATAAAAAACGAAATCTTTACTAATTGAAATTTATATTGAAATTGTTGCAGTTAGTGAAGCTTAATGTAACACTTTTTCCATTAATGTGCTTTTTTCAAATTGTTTATTCTGCCGCCGCAGGGTCGCACTGCCAGCCCGACACCATCCAACACACAGCTAGTGGCCAGTGTCATTTTGCGAACCTCACTGTAAAAACTTTTTGGCTTTTGATATTTAGGTTACCGGCGCATAGTCTTACCCAAAATTAAAAAAGAAAAACCACGAAAGAATAGTACATTTTGATACAAGTGGAGAAAGTTTGTTATTGCATTCGAGGCGGAATTATAACACACGAGCCGTAGGCGAGGGTGTTTTTGAGCCGAGAATTGCTATAACAAATGTCCACGTGTATCAAACGACGTTTTTCAATATACTTTTGAAGAAATAAAATAAAATAACGAAAAATATTTTTGTCACGAACCATGAAACTATGATTTTCATTTTCTTTTTTTTTCGCGCTTTGGTTTCGGCAGTTTGAAGAAGAGGCAAAGGTATGAAGCCGTTAAACAGCCTAATATAAAAAATAGACTTATTTTATATTTTTTAATTAAGAACACAAATAAATGTTAATTTGTGTATAAAAGTAACTATTAGTTTTTAATAATCATTTGTTTATCTATTATATTCTATTTATAAACACAATTTGAATATTCAAAAAATATTTATGCCATAAAGACGCGTAGTGCTTTACCGAAATTAAAAAAAAAACATTCACCTCAGACTATAGGCATTGAACCAATTTGGACTTAGTTATCTGTGGCAATTTTCATTCCCGCAAACGTACGGGAAAGTGGAGAAAATCGTGAGAAAGTGGTGAAATACATTGCATGTTGTACCTAATCGTAGTGCGTCATGGACCAGTTTTCGAGGAAGTGTATTGAAAATGGATTTTCATACACTTTTCTCTCCCGCTCAGATGCATTTTCTCCCCGCATATTTGTTCGATATGCAATGACGTACTTTCTACCGTAAATTTGATAAAGTATCAAGGTACTTACTTTCCAAGCAGGTGTGGTATAAAATTTATTTTTTTATGTGTTTAACAACAAAACCGTCCCGTACTGCACATAATATACAGCTTATATTCAGTTTAGGCCAACTGACTAATTCCGTTAGACCATTATCATGTAATATGCGGGTTGGCCCGGCACAACTAAACGAACGGCTTTTTTCGAACGCATGTAAATGGAAATGTCGGGAGTGAACGCCCTAGAAGGACATGCACTGACCTTTTTGATGGTGTTTTTTAATAAAGGTCAGGGACTCGTAAGTGCATCCGCGTGACCAGGTATATGAACTGTGGACAAGGTTGAAAGGAGTTTGTAAGGATAGTTTCTGCCTACCGTCATGAAGAAAAGCGTGAGTTTATGTAGGTATACAGTAATTATGTTAAAATATCCCTGTCCGATCCGAAATGTCCATACGCAGTACACCATTCTGAGGGTCGGGGGGCTTTCGGGACCAGGACCACGGTCCCGGATTCCCCCTAAATATTTTTAGTGGTATTTTGGGACCACAAGAAAACAAAACAAATTTATGTCTTGGGAAAGTACGGTCAACCAAACAATTATTTCGTATCATCATCATTTCAGCCGAAAGACGTCCACTGCTGGACATAGGCCTCCTCCAAGTGTCAACACCGCAACCTTCACCAGGTTCAAATCGTTCATCGGTAATTATTTACCTAATAAAAAATCGGCTGTTCTATACATTTTAACCGTGTAGGAACAGCTGATTTAAAAATGATTCAGAACGATGTACCTACTTACTGATCGGATAGAGTTTTCTGACATGTTGTGTAATGTCTGTTAAGGCTAGGTAGTTTTGCAAAAGTAGGCATTTAGCGCTGTAGGCTACGCGCGAAATACTTCGCGTGGACACAGCGCGTCATCGTCACTCGCATGACTCCGCGCGGCGACACAGTATAGAAATATGCAGTAGGTTATGTAATATTACTTGACTTTTATGAAATATTTTTTTATAATCAAAATTTGTTACTCGTAGTAGCGATAAATTAGAGCTTCGATATAAAATAATTGTCTATAAAATATTAGAATATAAAATAGGTAGTCATAATTGGGCAGTCGGAATAATTAATTGAAAATAAACAGCCAGTTTGTAGGTTTGAGAACTGTAAAGATAAAATTTTGATTTGTTTGTTTTTTTTTTCAAAATATTTGAGGAAAGTATTTCAATTTCAACTAAGATTATTTACTTCAAAGATAGATTTGCATAAAAAGAACCTAGGGTGTCAAATAAAACAAATTTATAAAAGAAATCTATATAATAATATAAAAATTAAAATTAATTGCTGTTCGTAGTCTCGCTAAAACTCAACAATAGGTCAAGGTTTGTATAAAAGATAAAAAATAGGGGGTAGGCAGTAGGTAGGTGGTTGGTAGGTAGTAGGTAAGTAGGTAGTGGGCAGGTAGGTACTGTAGGTAGTAGATAGGAAGTAAGTAGGTAGTAGGTAGATGGTAGGTAGTACGTAGGTAGGTAGTACGTAGGTAGGTAGTACGTAGGTAGGTAGGCGGTCGGTAGTAGGTAGGTAGGTAGTAAGAAAAGGCGCATTGCAACGCATGGCCGGCGCCACAGCTAGTTTTAAATATTTTCATGTACTATCGTGGTGTTTTCCGCCTGACCATTTTAATTTTTTTTCGCTTAAAACATGCAGAGGCGAGCCACGCCTCCTTAAAGTTTGGGCCTATTAAGAAAACATCAACTTTGCCGCGCAAAATAACAATAACTCTCGTTTGGCGTGCGTCATCGGTCGATCGATTCGGTATCTTTTCATTCATTATTTCTATACAAAGTCAACGGGTCGGGGCTAGAGAGCGTTTCCATGTTGCGAGTGCAAGCAAAAATTTGCTTAGTGGTGGTCAGGCGGGAGTGTCCTCGATAGTACTTTAGTCATCTTAAAATTGCATGTTGCAATTCTTGAGGCTGCCCCACTGACCTAGAACAAAAAGTAAATGTAGTACTGGTAAAATGGGGTGAATAGAAATGCAGGGGTGAATGGAAACGAACCTTTGAAATGGATTTTAACGCTGAATCAATACTGTATTTGCCAACAAGGTATCTAAACAAATAAGTATAATTTAGTTAATAAAATAGAGTACTTGTTGGTAACATATCACGTGAATTCAACTTTAAAATCCATTTCAAAGTTTCGTTTCCATTCACCCTTGCATTTCTATTCACCCCATTTTACATATTATTGATATAGACAAAATATGATTTAATTTTATCAATAGTCTTAGCGTTCTCTAGTAGTACTGATATTTTTATACTGTGGATATGTTTCTTATTCTCTTCTCTCTTATTGCTTTACACGACTTTTTTCGCCTGCGTTGTTTATTGCCCATTATAAATAACAAAAAAACTCTCAAAAACAGATGATAAGGTGCGCGAAGTTGTCGCGGAAAAAACTGACACAGGTCCGTCGTCCATGAGCGCCAGCACGCGACTGAACGGGCCTGTCGGAGCCGCCGCGGGCGCTTTTAATTCATATTTAATCGTAGTAATTAAGAAAATCATTTTATCAAGTCAAACTCTGCGAATTTGTCTATAACTAATTAGTTTCTTTAATATAGTACAAAAATTAAATGTAAAAAATTAGTAATATAGTCATAATATTGAAAAAACGTTATAAAAAGGGGCAACTTTGCGATTTTTTTCTATCTAGTGAAGTTCATCAGGTCTTGCAACTGAATGCGATTTTGACTAGACAAGATCCTTAACTAATACATATATTTTTTTTTTAATTTGAAACACTATATTCTTTGTCTCAGATTGTTTTAAAAAACTTAAATTCGGGGCCACCTAGCCTTAATTCTGTTTTACGGTCTATAATTTTAAAGTTTAATTCTGTTTTACGGTCTCTAGTTTTAAAGTTTATAAGTATGTGGATGGTTAACTGTTACTAAAGTATTTAGAAGAAGGTTGAATAAAATGTTGCGTTTTTTCGGCTAAAAAGGTCACTATATGGGTTTCCCGCGTTACGTAAAAGATGATCAAGGAAATACCTATGCTATATAGCGCAGATATAAGGCATATTTTATTAGAGCAACAGCCTATTGTATTATAATATTGGTTTGTAAAAAAACATCATCATCAAACCTTGTCCAATGTTACTTGGGGTCGGCGCAACACGTTTTTTATTTCCATTCTCATGATGGAAGTATAAAACTATAGAATAGAAGTAAAAACGTTATCATTTATTTACTCTAACTTTCATTATCATTGCTATCACAATCTATTCATCGTTTCTTTGGTTCGGTTCGTCAAAAAACATTAGGTATAAAGGGTGTAAAAAACCTCTTAGCGAAGCCGAAAGACAGTTGTTCTCCCCGTCATTGCGATATTTTTTTGTCCTACACCATACCTGGGAACCTTCTAATTACGGAGATATTGGGGGTCAAACTTTCACATTTTTGACGTTTTTTTTTTAATACAAGTTTTTTATGTAAGGTTTTTGCTTTAAACACCTCGACGACCCCCGTACTATTCAATCCATCCACCAGCACAATGTTTTGAGTGCGTTACATTGAGTTCTACCACAAAACATGATTTTACACCCCAAAAAAAAGTCGTTTCCCAGCAATAATTTTTGCGTAAAGTTACTAAGTTTGATGTACAGAATGTTTGGTTGACGGCTTCGTGACTTTGAAATGTCAAAGTAATGTAAATAAAAGTGATGAATGTAGTGATGTATGTGTGTAATGTAAAAGGCATAAATGCGTAAAGATAATGTAATGACATTATCTTTACGCATTTATGCCTTTTTCCTCAACTCAAATCCCATTGGGCTCCGCCACAGCCGGGTAAGAAGAAAAAATCGTGACTATTAAAACCCCTAGAATCGTTTAAAAACCTCTACTTCGTCAAATTAGCGGTTATAAACCTAACAAAGAAAATATTCAAGAAAATCCATACTGCATAAAAAAATCACTAAACAAAAAATAATTCAGTCAAAAATGACTCATATACGCAATATTTTAAAGTTCAATGACAACTTCCCTGCTACTTTGGCAAAGATAAGACAATATTTATTTGCTAAACGTGTGGTTGTTGCGTGTTTGTTTGTGTTGTGTGCAAAGATCATCTAAACAAATTAACTCCATCTGACTAGCCTATTCTCAACTACATTGGAGTCGGCTTTGAGTCTAACCTCTCTGGGATCGGTCCCTCATGTCTGAGGATCGTGGTCAGCCTGAGGGTTGCATTGGGAACGGATGATCTGCCTCCATCGGTTTCTGTCCGTCGCTTCTCTTACAACCGTGTAGAATTGGAGGATAACGAGTCTTTCACTTGATCGGTCGGTGTTTCCAACCACTGTCAATTTTTCAGACTTTCGTCGCCTCACGCACTGTGTGGCCGAAATATGATGGATGTTTTGTGTTTCGGGGCTACGGTATCTCTTTAGAACAGTCCCGCAGCCCCGGCAGGCATCAGCCCTTGGAAACCCTTCCTTTTGCTACCAAGCACTGCCTTTTTTACGTGTCATCATTACAAAAAAAAACATTTTCTTAGTCTAAAACTGACTCCTAAGGTCAATGTGCTTTCAATGTACCTCATTATGTACTTAAAACGGGCATTGTTCTCGACTCTAACACCGTTAAGTGTATGTTAAGGAAAAAACCGGCTAAGTGCGAGTTGAACTCGCGGAGCGGGTTCCGTACAATGCCAGAGTCTTATATTGAGTTTATCACTTTATTTTCAATTGATAGAATTTATTCTTATCCTCTCCGCAGCTAGACGCGCGGGATGCAAATCCCTCAACCGCTAACATGCAACAATTATTGCAAGTTTTAAAATCATTTTCTGCCCGTTCCGATAAAAACACCTGTAGCTCAAAAACTACAAGTCCTAGAGCAATTTCAAAAATACTATTGTCAAGCTGATTAGATATGGAATCTACTTATAGGTTTTCCTGTAATCTACAAGCAATTAACAATATTTTGTATTTTTTTTCAAAATTTTAGGCTCAGTAGTTTCGGAGATCAGGGTCAGGAATAGTACATGTTCGTGAACGAGCGCTGTCAGTTGGGACTGGTCATCTCTTAGCTACCAAGGTTCATTTTAATTACTTTATTCATAAATTTTTGATCTAATCTTTTACTCTGGATGCTCTTAGTGTGCACGTCTTTCTACATCGTCATCACAAAATTAATGATGTAACCAAGATTTTGTAATAATATTTTGATTTAAAAGAGTGTCCATGGAGTTTCTTGCCCATTCTTCTCCATGGAGATCTACGCTAGGGAATGGGCAACTACAGTACTTTCTCAAGTTATTATGCCTTGTGATTGGGACTGTAGCTTTGATTTTCTTTTTTGTATTTTTGACATTCAAAAGCGCCTTAGTGGCCTAATTGAAATAAATGCTTTGAGTTTTTGAGTTTACATTTTCGTCTTATTTCAGGAATAAAATCAAAACTATTAATTTTACAATAATAACAAAAATATATTTGAGATCCTCATAACAAGCCCTTTGATTTGATATGTAACACAGTAAGGTTTGCAAACTTTATTTTTTTATTTACTAATTTGTTCCCCGAAAATGACCCTTATTTAAAAAAATATATTTATTTACTTTGCACATAATTATGTGTTTGGGTCATAGGATTACACCATCCTATCAAATTTTACCTGATTTGGTTCAGTAGGTTTAGAGCAAATTGACTGTTACAGACGGACGGACAGACAGACAGACGCACGAGTGATCCTGTAAGGGTTCTGTTTTTTTATTTTTATTTTTTTTGTACGAAACCCCAAAAATACATAAACAATAAGTTCTTTTGTGGTAAATAAGTCAGAAGGCCTTTGAATCGTTGTATCTGTGTTGTGTTATTCAAAACTAGGTAACTAATGTGCGCTAACTTTGTTAGTCTGTATTATACTCAGTTAACATGCTATCATTTATTTGATTTTATGTGTAAACAGTGGTGTCGATTCTGTTGTGCACAAACTTAATTTAGTCTGTTGCTGTCTTTTACTAAAAGGCAGTGCGCGAAAAGGATAGCTCTAGCTATGAACTAAATAATTAGAGATGTCATACTAGTTTATGCCTTGCGCTTCACCGTGTTTTTAATCGACATGTTTTTATTTATGTGCACCCTTCAACAACAACAACAACAACAGCCCATAACGTCCACTGTGTGACATAAGCCTCTCCCATGATGGGAGGAATTTGCCGTAATCTCCACGCTTGGCAGGCGGATTGGAGATCGCAGTGATGAAAGACTAACAGAAAACGCTGCTGCCCATTCTCTGGTCTACGGAGGCGCAAGGTGTTCTGCCTCAGACATTACTTTCCTTATACGACACCCGTGAGTGTAATGGGTTGGTTCTATTCTACTCTGCTGGATACCACACGGCACCCTTCATTTGTAAGGAAATATTAGTTCTAGCTAAATTTAACAGGTCTAAATTACGTCCGTCTCTTTCTCGTTTTATTAGAGAGAAAAAGATAGCAAAAGCCTAAATTAAGTTTAGTTTGTGCACAACAGAATCGACACCAGTGTGTTTCTATTTTAGTTTTTTTTACATTATGAAATCATCTAATCAAACATACAAATACATGAAAAAGTTATAAAATACAACACAAGAAGTAATAGCAAATTCCAACTAATGACTGCACGTTCACGAACTAATTACGAAAAAAAAACAGTATTAGTGGAGGGAGCACAGTTGTTCAATGATTTACCGGAAGACATAAAGAAATGCAATATTATTAACATATTTAAAAGTAAATTAAAGAATCATATTTCTAGCCAATAACGTCACCATCGCCCCAGAGGCAAATATTATATAAGTAATTAAGGAGTAACTTTGTATCTCATTATAAGTGAACTGTTATTTATTAAGTTCTTATGAGAAATAAATATCTTTAAACCTATCTCCTTCCTGCCTTTGTTCCATTTTACTGGGGGTCGTTTTTTTCTCCTATACTGTCAGTCGTCACACAATCATTTACACCTTTTTCTTTCTTATTACTCTTCATACAATCCATCCATCGTTTCTTTGGTCTTCCTCTCGCTCTCCATCCATCAACATTTATATTCATCTCTCTTTTAGTCACATGGGATTTGTCCTTCCTCATCACATGCCCATACCAAGACAGTCGATACCCTTTCAACTTTTCTGTAACTGGCGCAACTTTCAAAGTTACTTTATCCATTCAATTTTTTTCTATTTTCCATTTGTATTTTCAGCAAAAATAAACAAAAGTTCATTGAAACAGCAACATTAATCTTAACCCTTTATAAAAAGTCAAATAATTTACAGCAATTTACCTTATTTGCTTTTATAGAGGCATCAGAGCGTGCTTCTAAATGATACATTTTTTGTGAGATCACTGAGTGAGGTTAAAACTTTGCCCTTGACTGTACCTTAATTCTTTTAAATTGTTTTTTTAATGACAAAGCAAGGACAACGTTGAGTATTGCAATGTTTTGTGTTAACAACATGGGAAAAGCCTATTATTTGTAAGACCTTTAACCATTAGATAAGTCTTAACCATCCTAAAACCAGTACGCTGACCAGCCCACATTACCTGACTGTCTAAATCGCCTCAAACGGCGCAGAACCTTGGTTCTCGGCGGCGTTGACAAAGCCAATTTACTAATATGGAGGATGTTCCTAGTGGGGTTCTTCTCCTCATGAATAATACTCGTAGCCGCTTCACATCTGCTCATAGTCAGAAGGACTGATTGCAAGATTTAAGATAATTAAAAAAAAATGTTAGACCTTTGTCCTTCTCACGTTTAAATAGATGCTATACAACGAATAATGATTAGAAAACTAAAGGCATAACACCCCGACTAATGATAGGTTTTTGATGATATCGTAGTTAGTGTCCGACCAAAGCCGAAGCCGAGTAATCGGCTATCATCACACTCTTTTTGTCTAGCTGAAGGATTGAAAACCCTATTAGAGGTGGCGGTTCGCGACAGAGACAGGAGACTGAGACGGGAGACCGCGTATAGTGTCTCGGTTTCTTCTGCATTTACTGTGGGTCGAGAACGAGACCGCAACCAGAGCCATAATTCATTCAGTATCGGAGTGTCTATCGATAGAGTCAGAAAAAATAGTAATTTTTTCACGTACTTTTCGAGCGCGACACGAGACACTACTGGTCAAATGCTTTGAGTATGAGTTTGCAAATGTGTTAATAAGTTTTCTAGAACCAGGTGTAAATTAGGTAGGTACGAATTTGAGAAGTAGGGTAGAAAAAGACATCCTGCGCCGACCCCAAATGATGGATAGGGGTACGAGAATGATCTGTACATTATAGGTACGAAGTAGTAAGCGATGGGTCATTACTGCATTGGTTTGATCACCACTACCTAAGCTATTGATGTAATCTTCAAGTTTCAACTTCTTGAAAACCGACTCATGGATACACACATCAAAAAAAGTTTGCGATCACTTTGAAAAATCGAAATCTTTTTTGGTACCGTAGTTTATATTATGATTTCTTCTTTTTAGATTCTTTCAAACATGGTAAGTATTTCTATTTAAAGAAAACACACAACAAAGAATTTTTCTTGATCAAGTTCTATTTAAAAAATTATATCTGCCTAAGCTAGTGATCACAAACTTTTTTTGATGTGTATATGTATAATAAAGTAAGTATTTACAAATAAAAAGTATCTATGTAATATATCAAATATCTGGTGTCCACGAAACAAGCTTCGTTACTTAGTGTGGCACTAGATGACGCTGTGTGTAAGGCCAGCGATATTTTTATTATTATCTTTTTTTTTCATTATAACTAAAAATATTTAAAAACATTGCTAACATCCTATAACCGATCATTCCAGGTTAAGGATGTCACCAGCAGCGTCGTTCGCTCAACGATGGGCCCGTGACAACCTGACCAGAGAACCTTCTCCCGAGGAGTTGGTAGTACTCGGTCTCTTCCCTATCACGTGTGAGGGGAATGAAGTCGAAGCAGCCAAGAGGGCGAGGAGGTATTACACGGCGAGAGGGCCGGGAGGACTGACGGAGTTGTGGCATAAAAGGCACCCGGATGATGAAGAGATTCTATCTAGCTGTCAGGATGTGTGAGTGTTTTTTGTTTTAGTAATAATTTTCGGCCCAGAAAGAGGTGGCAGGACGATTTGGACGCTTACCGCGAGCGAGGGTAAGCGTGCCTCCTCAGAACTGAGGAGGCACGAGAAAAAAGCACATGGAAGGAAATTGCGGAAGGCCTTAATTTGCCCAGCAGTGGGATAGTACAGGCTAACAATATTTTTTTTATATTTCTTTCAAAAATATTTTTAAAGGCTTCAAAGCCTTCTTTATAACCTGTGATTCAAAAGATTGCAACTCTTTGTTAAGGGCCATATATGCCTCAAATGGCATAGCATGATCCTCCGTTACGCCTAAAATACTGCAGCATTCATTTTAAAATAAATATGATGTGTGACGAAAACACGATTCCATAAACTTTTTTTGACAGAAAAAAAATTCCAAAGTTACCTCCAAATCGAACAATAAACCGCTGGTATTCAAAAAGTACTTCAAATTAGATCATGAAACTGCATACTTACTGAACTAACCATAAAGCAGGTCTTAGGTATGTGTTTTACTTTTTTAGTCCAATCAATAGATTTTTTGTAAATCGCAAAAAACCACTCATTTCGCACTATTCGGCCGCAGTGACTGACGTAACAACCGCTTTGTAGTGCAAGCTGATTAGAACTTTATTCTAACAGTGTTTCAAACGAAGTTTGAACCACCACAAATAGAGTTGCTAATTTTTGTGTTAGAAGGGCCTTAAATCTAAACCCAAAGTTAGTCTACAGCGCATCAAGAAGGCCTTACTTGCCATCACACCTGGAAAGGACATCAACAATAAATTAATGAATTATTCACTTTATGACAAACGTGGTTAGCGTTAGATTTATTGAATGCTTCCGCCGCTTATTTGTATTCTTCAGGGTATTCGATTTGACGGTGATGTACTATAAAACTTTGCTAAGTAATTTATGTTAAATGGTTTAGTAAATGTTATCCTTATTATCAGTGACTAGAATCAAACTATTCGACAGATTATTTTAAAACAAAGGATTTTTTTTTTTTGGCTCTTTATAAAACTTATGTAAACGGGTATTTTCGCGAATTTTACCTTTAATATAAGCCCGACGTTTTGACCGGATTGCACCAGCCGTGGTCGCGTGAAGACTGAAGTGTTGGAGGTACCGCCACAGCAAAGCTAAGGTGTTTATTCAACTACCCTCACTTGTCAACCACCCTCCATTCCTTCCACTTTTCTTGATGTTGCGCATTTTCTCAAAAAAAAAAAAAATAATAATAAAAAAAATTCATAAGAATTAACAATGCCATTCAACGTGGCATTGCTGCCAGTTTTCTGGGCATGTTTTCGGATGACAGCGATGTGGGGGAGTACTTAGACGCCTGAGCAGCCTGTAGTTTTTATAAAGTTTATTTTAAACTAGCTGACGTCCCGCGGTTTCACCCGCGTAGTTCCCGTTCCCGTGGGAGTACGGGAATAAAATATAGCCTATAGCACTCACGAATAATGTAGCTTTCTACGAGTGAAACAATTTTTAAAATTGATTCAGTACTTCCGGAGATTACCCCCTACATACAAACTTACAAACAAATGTTACCTCTTTATAATATTAGTACCTATAGATAAATTAGTCCTTTATTTTGTAAATGATTGAGCTTGAGTTATTTCGTGATTTCGTTCCAAATAAATTTGTAACTTTTTGTAGGTAACCAGCTAAAAGAAGATTTTTTTCGTTGTTTGGGAACTATAGTTGTGAGAGAAGATTTTTTTTCCATTATTGCTAACTTTTGTTCTTAAATCATCCATTAAACTATTTCCAGATACATCGTGCCTCTGCGGTGTCGCAGCATCGGAGGAAGGCGAGTGACCCTGGTCCGCCTGCCGGCTCCATCAGTACAGGATAGACCTTTATCAGCTAAGGCGTTACTCGCACGATGGTTGATGATATTAGATATCAGGTACGGTTCCATACCTTTTGATACTTATCTATAACAACTCCATGTTGCCAATAGGCTAGTTTCCACCATCAATAAATTGCAAATCTATTTAGTCCGTCAGTTAGAGTATTGGAAAATAATGGACACGTATTTTTTGTTTTTGTGAATCAATGAATGTTGACAAAGATAAATCGCATCAAAACTCGGGAGAGGGGGCTTGTGACGTCACAACGCACTAAAAATTATAGCATGGCGTCAGGTATTGAGAATTTTAAAAGCGTCGGATCTTCGTCAATTTTGGTTTACGTAACAAAAGAAAAAATACGTGTCAAATATTTTTTGATAATTTAACTGACGGACTAGATTATTAGATTTTTTCAGGACACAAGCCTAGTTGATTTCTTTTGTAACAATATTTTGATTGAAAAGAGTGTTAATGGAGTTTCTTGCCCATTCTTCTCCATAGAGATCTACGCCTCGGAATATGCAACTACAGTACTTTCTCAAGTTATTATTCCTTGTAACTGTGACTGTAGCTTAGCTTTTTTTTTTTGCTATCTTTTTGACATTCAAAAGTGCCGTAATGGTCTAATTGAAATAAATGCTTTGAGTTTAGTTTGATTTATGCAAGTCTCCTCTTAGCTCTGTTGCGCCTTTTTTACCCGACTATGGCGAATCTAAAAGGAAGGGTAATGATTTTAGCAGTCTATGTATGTACGTAGTTACGTATGTTCTTCCGTAGCACCTAAACTATTGATCCGATTTGATGAATAAGGTGTCAATCGATTCGTTATTATGCCCCGGGTAACATAGGCTACATTTTAACCAACGTCAACAAGAGAAGTCGATTTTATTTATAAACGTGAAAAATCAAATTCAATGCATTTATTTCAAGTAGGCCAGTTACAGGCACTTTTGAATTGTCGAAACAAAGTTGAAAATTAAATGTAGCTCTGTAGTTACATTTAATTTGTATGTCTTGTGACTGCGACTGTTCCCAGTCACAGGACATAAAAACTGTGAAAGTACTGTAGTTGCCCATTCCCTAACGTAGATCTCTATGGAGAAGAACGGGCAAGAAACTCCATGGATATTCTTTTAAATCAAAATATTGTCACACAATCTTGGTTACATCATTCAATTTTCCGTGGTTGTGTATTTTAGTGATAGTATACCACACATGGGTTTCAGAATGGTCGTGTCTTTCTTTTCCACAAACTAAAAAGATTGATGGTCTGCCCACTACACTTACACAACAAGAATTTGTGTGGTATACCGTATACTACCACAAAATCACGCATCAAAATCGGGGTTTACAAGGTAAAATCGACTCCTATTGTAGGAGTCGGTTAAAATGTAGCCTATCTTACCCGAGCCATAATAACGAATCGATTGACACCTTATTCATCAAAATCGGATCAATAGTTTAGGTGCTACGGAAAAATATACGTAAATACATACATACATAGATTGCTAAAGTCATAACCCTTTTTTTTTCGGATGGGAAATCATCAAATGACTCCTCCCGCTCTGGGCGGAACAGGAGGGAGTGTCAGATTTTTACTGACTAAAACCCATCCATGTTCCTTCATCGCCCTTTGTGTTCCGGGGCCACGGTATCTCTTTCGAACAGTCCCACAACCCCGGCAGGCATCGGTCCTTACGGACCCCTTCCTATTGCTGACTCTCTTTGAGGCGCGCGTGGAACTACTTTTAGCTTCGCCTTAATCGGCTTGAAACAGTCGGTGTGATTGACACTGGCTTGGCCACCATCAGGGATTTTAGTTTTGATAGCACAAAAATAAAGTCGCTAATTTGTCGAAATTTGTCGCCAAATATCAGAATTTGTCGGTCACTGGTTCAAAAGATATAAGGGTTTATAGGTGGCCGATCTGGAGAGACTCTCCCCAGCTTGGCCACATGTATATCTCGAAAACTAGGGCACCTAGCGAAGATCTGTTTTCTACCATAGTATAGTCCAAGAGCTAGATTGAATGAACACTCTAATTTCTTTCGATCTAGCTCTTGGACTATACCTTACTAATTCAACTCATTATATCTTAAAAACTAAGACCCAATTAAATCTATAACTTGGCGACAAATTCCGACAAATTAGCGACAAAATATGGGAGAAAACAGATCATCGCTAGGTGCCCTAGTTTTTGAGATATAAATGTGGCCAAGCTGGGGAGAGTCTCTCCAGATCGGCCACCTATAAACCCTTATATCTTTTGAACCAGTGACCGACAAATTCTGATATTTGGCGACAAATTTCGACTAATTAGCGAATTTTTTTTTGTGTTATCAAAATTTAAATCCCTGATGGTGGCCAAGCCAGTGTCAGTCACACAAACAAATCATACAGAATGTCACAAAATTAGAAACATTTATCAAAAACAAGTGCCTCTAAGGCCTCCTATTAACCTTATCAACATGACTCACAACTAAGTCCACACAGATAAATTATATTCTACATAATATTGGAATATAATCAGTTTATAGAAACAAAGAGCCAGTGTGTAGTCTAACAAAGACTGACACTACAATGGAGTCTTTTGTTACGCTCCAGACTGTTTGCGTATCGTCGTATCGTTTCGTCTCGTCATATTGGGCCTTTAGAACGTTCGTTCAAAATTAACGTAATATCACGCCTGTTATCCCAGAAAGGGTAGGTAGATGTGTACCTCATAATACCTACACTTACGTTTCATCATTTATGGTTAAGTCCCATGCAATGCAATAGGGGCGAGCTTTACTACCATCGATCGGGCACATATCCATATCCATATAATCCCGTTGCTGCTACTGAGAAATTCCTGATGGAAAACCCAATAGCAATTTGCCCGACAAGATTAGTGATTCAGGCATACATAATGAAATATCTAATGAATTTAGTTGTTTCATATTTGGGAAAAATATAAAGCAGATGAATTAAATACCTACCATGAATAAGATCTCTCGACCACGAAATGCATACACATACATATAAAAAGTTTATTTCGGAACAATAACACAAGACAAGGTAAACAGGTAAAACGATGGTAGCTGCAAAAGTATAAACTGTAGCGCAGCTATCAACGCCCTTCTCCAGATTAGAATGGAATGATGTTCCATACAAAAAAAAGGTTATAATTAATTTAGGTTTAGGTACTTAATTAACAATAAAAACAAAAATAAAAGATAAAAAAGAGAAAAACATTAGTACAGTTCAGGACAATAATAATAATTATGAATTGGGATATATTTTGACGTTGAGGTAATGTGGTGAGGGGGTGAATGGGTGTGTGGGTGAGTGTTAATGAGGTGTGCGAGGGGTGTGTGTGGTTTTGTTGGGGTGTGTGAGAGAGTGATGAGTATTTTACACTTCCACGAGTTTCTCTGTGTCATCGTAATTTTGTGAAATGATGGATTGATGATGGATTTCGAAAGAAATTTGTATTAGTTTTTTCTAACTTTTTTCGATTACAATATTTTTTTCTCTTTATGTCCTGCAGGGGAGTACGATTTTGTCATACCAGACCAATTGAAGTTGTAGCAAGAAATGTTGTGTCGAAATAATATTTAAAACCCTTAGAATATTCAGGAGGACAGATCAATCTAGAAAATCTTTACCATTAGGGTAGATGATACCATAAATAATAATTCCAAGACACCAATCTCTAAAAAAAAACACTTTATTTTGGGCCTGAAACCCGATTTATTTTCAATTAATTGCCAAATTCGATTTCTAATTGCTTTGAAATCAATTAATAGTTGAGTCAGTGTGTTGACTAAACAATGACGTCACAGTTTGCTATTGCCATACATACAAAATCTATGAGAGAACTGCGTTTTGACAGCTCATAAAAGGTATCTCAATTGATTGGTAAGTCATCTACCCCATTAGGTATTGTTTAGGCAAAAGGAGTATGTATATCGTTGCCGATTGCGTTCTTTAGTTTATACCTACCAACATGGGAAAAAACTTGAGTTTATGTATATTTGTCACCTATTCCAGACTCCGTGACGACCCAACCCCTGGTGAGGAAGTTATCTTCATAGACGTCAGCGATCTCCAACCAGCGCACATCAAGAACCACTTCAGAGGCACCTACTGGAAAGATTTCGTTTGGTGCATGAAGGTAATGTGAAGATTCTCTGCACTATTTGAAGAGATGGATACATAATTAATAGTTAATAAGTAGATTTAAAATAATAGTAATCATGTAGATGTATCAAAGGCTGGGGTAGAATCGCAAGGTATAAAAAAAATTGACCACATCGCTATCAATGGAAAAAGTGCTCCGAATTAAGCGAATTGTCAACATGTGTTTTACATCGCTTAGGCCTGAATTAATTCTTCCGCTGATGTCGGGCGCTTACGGTCGGTCGCGTACGTCAGCAAGAAATATAATAATAAACCATTTATTTCAGGTAACAACGACCCATTGATTATAATTGATTATAATACCTTAGCCTAAAAAATACTAATAACAATTTTTGTTAGTTAAGCAACTTAAAAAACTATGTTAGTAGCACTACACTTAAACTATGACACTTGAAGTGGCGGCGACGTGTTACGCCACGTGGTGTAACGTAGCCTGCCGCGAATCCGTAGTCGTTAGACTACATCCTTCGGCCAAAACTCTTCCTTGAGAAATTTGTCTAGAATATACGGATGACGTACGCGCTGCTGAAGTCAGCGTCGCAGTATTGTGTTATATAGAACACAATATATACAAGTACCTACTCGCGCCTGACGTACGCGACCGACATCAGCGTAAAAGGAATTCAAGCCTTACATGTATTATTTTCAATTATTACAGTCTTGCATTTTTTCTTTCAGACAGCCTACCCCCAGCGTATCTCCGAGGTCCACATAATCAATACACAGCGCTTAAAGACGATGTCCCTTTTGCTGCTCCATATAGGCCTGTACACCTGGAGACGCAAGGTAGTCCAGCTGCATGGGACTTCGGACAGCATTGAAGAGGCGCTGGGTTCAGACCGGATTCCTATAGATGGGCTGCCATGTGAATATGGGGGGAGGGCTGGGACGATGAAGGATCTTAATGGTGAGTGCTTTCAGGAAAATCGTGTTTTAGTTCAGTACAGACTGAGCTGTGGGTGTAGAGATCAATGTCTGACGAACTCTGGAGAGTCAGTCCCTATTATCAACCTTACGTAAGAGATGTCGTGGCTAGATAATAACAGCCGCTCGGATTAAACTTCAGGTTAAGCCGCGCTTGCCTAGGTTGATCTGTGGATGGGTGACAATCAATGTCCGACGAATTCTGGAGAGTCGGTCCCTATTACTAACCTTGCATAAGGGATGTCGTGGCTAGATAATAACAGCCACTCGAATCAATCTTCAGGTTAAGCTGCGCTTAGGTTGGTTTGTGGATGGGTGACCACCCATTACATACCGAATTTCCTCCGTGCCTCGGAAAGCACGTTGAGCCGTTGGCCTCAGCTGTCATTTCTAGATCTTTGACAGTCGTTACAGGAAGTCAGTGGCCCAAAAAGTCTGATACATAAGCAGTCTTACCAAGGGGTATCATAATATTATCCAGTACTAACTGGGTTGTGGAGGTCAGATAGGCAGTCACTCCATGTAAAATACTGGTATTCAGCTGCTAGGTTAGACTGGAAGCCGACCCCAACATAGTTGGAAAAAGGCTAGGCAGGTGATGATTAGGAACTGACAATACAGGGTTCATAGGCTTTTAGCCTTTAGACGCAGGGATTATTTACAATGAATGAACATTCATCTAACTATAACATATATAATCTCTTTCCACAGACGAATGGACAAAGAAACTGCTATCAAACTCAAAATGGCTCCAAACAGAAGAGCGCAAATTCTACGACACAGATCTCAAGCCAGAGGCGCGCGCGCGCACGCGTCACCGAAGCGCAGTCCGGGTCCTGCGCGGGCGCAACGGATCTTACGATACAATGACCAGAACGAACTCGTGCAGATCCTTGCATCGGCATGACCACCTGGATGATGGCATTCATGGTGCTTATAGGATTTTAAAAGTGAGCAGTGATAGAAGAAGTAAAGTGGATTTGTTTTAAGAAAATATTATGTAATGATTGTAAAATAATTTTAATAAAATAAAACATAGATTTTAATACGGATTACCTACCCTTAAAATGTCAGTTATGCATTATATTTAAGGGCCAAGCACCAGTGTAGCTCGCGAAATTAAATAATTATTTCTTACGTTTTTTGCAATTTGCAGTTTGGTCGTAACACAGATGTAGTTACAGAATTATAATCATTGAAATTAACCACAACTTCGCAACCACACCACAACCACGTCTAACCACAAATCACATCACACCACACACAAATCACACACACAACCACACCCACCACACCACACACCACACCACCACAAACCACACAAGGAAAAGTTTAAGGTTTCCGTGTGCGTTTTTGTTGAGCGATGTTTCATTAATTTATTTACTAATATTGATTTACTATTCAGAATAGCTTTAAATGTGAGAGCTATGCATTGACGAATGCAAATGTAAATCAGTCCTAAATATAATTTCAAGTGAAGGTGTTTTTCTGGCGACATGTGGGTGTACTCATTAGTACACCCATGGTGTACCGATTGGTACACCTCTGTCTAATCTTTCGGGGATTACAGGCGTGATGTTATATTATGTGAAGGTGTAAACGTCACCGGCGCTGCGGGACTGTTCGAAAGAGATACTGTAGCCCCGGAACACAAAGGTCGAAGAAGGAACATGGATGGGTTTTAGTCAGTAAAAGTCTGACACTCCCTCCTGCTCCGTCCAGAGCGGGGGAGTCATTTGATGATTTCCCATCCAAAAAAAAGGGGTAAACGTCAACACAATCGCGTCAAGATTAAATAAGGAAGGATGGTACTGTAAGTAAGGGGCCGCCTCCACGAGCGAGAGAATCGCGGCGATTCAACGTATTTCTATACGAAAATATCGCCGCGAATCTCTCGCTCGTGGAGGCGGCCCAAAAGAGGGTATAGAAAAACGTGGCAAGGACGATAATATCGCCGCAATTCTCTCGCTCGTAGAGGTGGCCCTTAAGTGACAATTAAGTGTAATAAAACTTTTACTTTTTAATTACTATAGGCACCTATTATGATTGTAAAAAGTGAAATTGTAATGTGTCAGATGACAAATTCATTCAGTTAGTTTCTCGAATGCAATTAATTAATTTTAGTAACAATATTTTCAATACTCAAATGTACAACCCTGTAAAATAATTCTTTTA
This sequence comes from Xestia xanthographa, assembly GCA_905147715.2. Lineage (NCBI taxonomy): Eukaryota > Metazoa > Arthropoda > Insecta > Lepidoptera > Noctuidae > Xestia > Xestia xanthographa. Next base: position 12,335,409 of record LR990651.1, on the reverse strand, counting down.
GTTTCTTAATTATAAAGATTTTTTGATACCTTCTGTGATTATTAAAATAAAAATGCATTTTTTGTACACTTATTATAGTTTTATTCACTTGTACACGCTGTGTGCATACTGTTCAGACTTTCCACCACCAGCAAAATAGACAAACAAACCCTATTCTATCTCAGAAAAATTCAAACTAAACATGCTCCTTGAAAACCTCAAAAACAAATAAAAAACACATAAGTACATATTTTCCTATATTACAATAACTACACGCACGACAAAGGTAACCAAACCTATGTAACTTATTCAATTGAAGCCGACCTATTTATATTTAACTAACGGACGTCACGCGGTTTCACCCGCGTAGTTCGCGTTCCCGTAGGATTACGGGCATAAAATATGTAATAGCTTATGTTACTCAGAGTGAATGTAGCTTTCTAATGGTGAAAGAATTTTTGAAATCGGCGCAGTAGTTTTTGAGTTTATTAATTACAAACACATACACAAAACATACAAATCTTTCCTCTTTATGATATTAGTGTAGACTAGCACTTCGCCTGCGAGTTCCCCCGCAAAAATTGTGATAGCTCGGCTAATATGGAAGTTTTAAATATAATTAATAGCTTATAGCACCCACGAATAATGTAGCTTTCTGCCAGTGAAAGAAGTTTTAGAATTGGATCATTAGTTCCGGAGATCACCCCCTACATACAAATTTTACCTCATTATAATATTAATGTAGATATAGCATAAGTAGATCACATAACAATAAAATCATTTCATTAGCTAACCCCTCAACTGTGGCGCTGTCAAACCTAAAAATTGCGCGCGACCGTGGAGCCCTGTCTGTGGGGCTCGACCGATTCGGCGGACGTGATTAAAACGACTATATCTCCGAAATTACGTTAGTTAGCTCGCTACCAGTTATATCATTGGAATCGTTATTAAATTAGCTAACAGGTTATGTACGGTTTAGTATAGTTTTGCCATGAAATGTATTAGTAATTGCAACGTGTGTTCAGTGTGAGGGAAAAATACCAGTTTCTTGTGTAAAGGTAATTATAATTAAAAAAATAAACCGTTTTTTCAACAAGTTATTGTTTAACTTACACAAAGACACATTAGTTCATATAAATCAAACAAAAAAACAGACGTCGCAATACATTTTTTTCAACTCACAAGCCTAACAAAACATGACGTAATTTATGAGTGCCGCATTCCAAACAAAAGAACGGGTTTGTTTACACTTCCATTGTCAGAAGTCACAACGCTTTGTACTTTGAGCTATATTTTAATAATAATGTATGGTTTACATACTTGACACCGACACAGTTTCAGCTGTTACAAGTCATCAGTTAATTAGTATAAAATAAACAAAGCAGACACTCAAAAACAGACGTAAAAACAGCCACTCAAACATTGCATCACAGTTTATATTTTGTTGCCTCAATTTGAAAACTTTTTTAACGTTCTACATGTTGAAGATATTTACAAAACATTAGGCATATAAAAAATGCATGCTGTCTAAAAAAAACATTAATTATAATCAATAATCAAAACGAACAATTTCATTAAAAAATCTAGTAAACAACGGCGCTGATTGGTCAAGCGCGTCGACGGCATTGAAATCCGGCTCTATGATTGGGCCAGCGGCAAGCCGCGGCAATTCTCATTGGTCGGGGCTCACGAAAGTTTTACGTAATTAGAATTTTGAATTGAACACACCCAAAATACGATAATATTAAAATTAAACGCCTAACATAATATAATACAATACATAAAGAACACACGTAATAGCCATAGTTTGCATTTCTATCAATATTAGTGCCAAAATACCGCGAAATGTATCAGCGTTTCTTCAACGGTTTTTCATGTTTGTTGAAATGACTATTTCTGGCGGAAATCTCTAACAATTAGACTGTTTCTACATTCAAACATGTTTATTACTTACCCAGGCATGACGAAAACACAACACAATACCACACAACGCACTATATCACACACTATAGCACACAGAACATTTTTTGTTCTAATCTGTGACGACCAGTTGGCGCGCGGCGCCTTTCTCAACTGAGGAGCGGTATATTGGTCAGTTAGAAGTTTCGTTCGTTGTTGAACTGTGGCAAAATGTCTTTCTTGTTCTTTCTCCTAGACTCTGTGCAAATTTGAGCGAGATAGAAACAAGTTCATCATTAAAATTATGTCAAATACGAACGCAGAGACTACTCGGCCACTTTGGCCGAGCCACAGACTTGGCTTACTTTTTTCGCTCGGCCAATTTGGCCATCCCACAGACAAGGGGCTAAGCGGTTTCACTCATTCTTGACCCAGTAGTACCCAAAGTAAATCATAATTTTACTGCGGATGACAAAACTTATCCCAACAATGAGCTTGAGTACATTTTTTTATTTACCTTATTTATGGCTTATTTACACTGCACTCTTTAAAAAGGGTGGCAAAATCTTCTTTCCCGTAAGTTTCTTTTAAACCTGTTTTGTTCACTTTGTCACGATAGATGGCGCTGTGCATTGACGTCACGTTTCTGAATCGCGGTGTTAAGATTCTCCGCCGTTTGGTTGGGTCTCTTGTACCTGGAAACCAGAGATTGACGAACTCGCTCAGAGTTCGTCAATCTCTGGTTTCCCTTCAAAACGCATAAATCTTTCGCCTTTTACTAAAGATTTCCGTGGAGGGGAACACTCAAATGAGTCTTAAATATTTTTGGAATACTCTGCTCCGGCAGAGTTTATTAAACACCAAGTGAGATATAAATAAAATACTGAAATCAGCACAGCATTAACGGTCTCTTTAGTCTTGAGGTCGCAAGCGTGACTGCTCGATTCAATAGTACGTTTCTTAATTTCTTTCAAAACGTTTTCTTAAGTCCTACCGTAACACGTAAATTACTTATCACGCCAAAAAAACGCGTTTCCCAGCAATAATTATTGGCGTAAAGCAGTACTGTAAAGTTACTTAATTTTGATGTAGAGAATGCTTGGTTGACAACTTCGTGGATGGTCGAATTACACCTTATGTTCTTTATTTTTTTTTTTGCGTCGATTTGTCGGGTTCAAGTTCTTTAGTAACAAATGATTTTAAATTCACATACAATTCAGGTTACTTTTGCACAAAAACCAGTCTGAAATATTTTAGATAAGTACCTGGGTGCAAAGTATTCGTACCAAACTAAAATAGTTTCAAACACCTAACAACACAAGACTCTCATTGTTATCTTGCACAGACGTTGTAAGTAAAAAAATATCCGTCATTTTTCATGATCAGTCGTGTATGAAAATATTTTTGAGTAAAAAGTCAGACCTTTTGTTCAAGTTTCATTTTATTTAGTTCTTTTTAGGAGCAAAATGAGATAAGTCTGATGGAGTCTTCATACTTTGAAACATAATTTAGGCATTTGATGTGCAGTAAAGGCCGATTTACATTAGTCAATTGGCGTGTAGTGGCAAGTGGCCACTATAAGTACAGACAGGCACATTTGTGTAATTTATTTCATCATCACTGCTCTCAAAACGGTGAAAGAAAACATCGTGAGGAACCTGGCGTGTCGTTGAACCAAAAATTTGAAGACTTAATTACAACATTCGCCAAACAGCACTACTCCCACGTGGTGGATTATAACCCCTATCCCTCTCACTAAGGGGATGCTTGTGTCCCAGCAGTGGGAACATTATAGGCTGATTAAGCCAGATATATACCTACTCATGAACTCGCAAAAGCCAAACTGTTTGAACATTACTTGTGTGATATTATAATATTATATTTCTAACAATAATATTTCTTTACGCTTGTTATCCATGATTAAAATACTCTTCGTTTTTCAAAGGTAAGGTATCTATGTTTTAGCATAATTATACGTTCGGCTATAGTTGCTGCCAGTTATGATGTCAATAGAGGTCATTGACTCACATTTATTAAAGTTCTAAACACCAAAAATAAGCCTGTTCAAGTCTTGAATCGTCATCTATCGTGATCATCAACACTTTTTTTTAATGAAAACCGATACATAGTTCATTATTTTGGTCCGTACGAAAAGATATTAGGGAAAGGGCAATGGCCGCTATTGTCATCTTAACTGGCAACAACTTTAGCTCTTAACATTTTCATTCATGACTATGCCGCAAACCATTCAGTATCAAACAATGCTTTCCGAAACCCGAAAGTGCTAGAATAATTAGAAATGCAATTCATATACCCATATACATAGATACGCACAAAGCTTTTCGCCCCGCAAAGTGCACACGACTACAAAGCCACAAGCAATTTAGAATCCCTCCTAGATTCATTTGTACCCGAACGAATGCTGGGGCAAGGGGTTTAATAATTTCACACCCCGGACCGCTTTGGGGCGAAATGTAGACGTATGTTTGCGGCCAGGCGGCCGCATTCTGCTTCCATACAATTTATTGTTCCCATTGCTGTTGTATTGTATTATTCTTGCTTTTCGAGTAGAATAGGCTTGTGTTTTGAAAAAACCTAATTAGTCCGTCAGTTAGATTATTAAAAAATATATGAAACGTATTTTTTTTTTGTTACGGAGACAAAATTGACGAAGATACGACGCTTTTAAAATTCTCAATACGTCACGCCGTGCTATAATTTTTAGTGCGTTGTGACGTCACGAGCCCCCACTCCCGAGTTTTGATGCTAAATGATAAATGATGTTTATTTTGCAAGTAGGTTTTTACAAACACTCAGAGGTCGTAGTCTCTTTTAAGAGGTCGTAGTCTCTTTTAAAGTCCAGACAATAATCTTGCTCAATTCACATGAGGACTATGCAGATTAGTGCCTGAGGTGGTCTTTTAAAGAAAGAACCACACAGATTTGAGTGGACCTGTCCAATGCGTTTTATCTTTGTCAATATTCATTGATTTATAAAAACAAATAATACGTGTTCATTATTTTCCAATACTATAACTGACGGACTAAATAGATTTGCGATGTATTGATTGATGGTGGAATTATAACAAAACACCACGTTTTGGTACGGTGAGTTGCATCAATGGGGTACCCCAGTACCCTGGGTTCGAACGTAGGTGCTTTCAAGGCGGGTGCTTTCCACATCATGAAGCTGACTGTACTCTGCAGAAGAGGGAGATGCCGTGCTAATAGAAAACATTAAACCAGCCATTTGTTACACAACAACTTGCAACCATTTGTTTGTAAGTTTGTATGTTTGTAAGTTTGTATGTAGGGGGTAATCTCCGGAAGTAATGAACCGATTTCAATAATTCTTTCACCATTAGAGAGCTACGTTCACCCTGAGTAACATAGGCTATATTTTATCCCCGTACTCCCACGGGAACAGGAACTACGCGGGTGAAACCGCGGGACGTCCGCTAGTGACAACATAAAGGATGAAAACAACCTCATCACGAAGCCGTCAGCCAAGCATTCTGTACAACTATGCCCGGTTCCTATAAACAACGGTTCGTTATTGTGCAAAAGGAACCATTCGTTTTTGAGTTACGAATAACGGAAGGATTGTGGCGTTCCTATATATTTTTGCGTCAGCTACCTGCACCGAATGGATGTTGGTTACCCACTTACCAAAGCCCTCCGTCAACACGTGTTCGACACCCCATGTTTCGTTATTACAACAGGGTAGATGACAAAAAAATACAAAAACAAAAAACACGTGTCCAATTTTTTTCGATAATCTAACTCACGGACTAAACAGAATCATATGATTCCTACCTTTATTCAGAAAACTTATTTTTTATGTTTATTTTATAATTTTGGTGTTGAACAAATCTCTATTAAAAAATAAAAATAAAAAATATATTGGCTACTGAAGTGAACAAAACCCGATTGAGAGCGACAGACTTTCTTGACACATTACATTTTATCGGAACTGTAAATTAAATTGTAATTTGTAAGGCACAGAGGATCATAAAAATCACAGAGTACTTTTATATACCTATGTGCGTAATGAATGTATTATGGTTGTTTCAAATAAATATTTTAAGGTTTGTTTGAGAAATACATACCTGGCTCCCTTATAAATTTCGACGAGTAAACTTTGTACAGACGACATATCTTGCCGAAATCTAATTTGTGATTATCCAAGATACTAAAATTATCGACCCTCGTTTTGTAATTCCGTTGACTAGAACCACTTTCTTCATCTGATTCGGAGTTACCCCAGTCCAATAACCTTTCTAAATCACTTAATTCACTATCTGAACGCGACATTTTACAATTATTTATAGCAAATAACAAGGAATAAGTAAAATTATTGTAGACAACCGACCGAAATCGGGCGGTAAAGAAATTATAAACGACTCGTTACTTTGACAGCTCGTTGAACTACCTTTTTTGTTATAGGAACACCATTGCCCGACATCTGCATACATTTGGCTTACGGTTCGTTATTCGAAACCCTCCCCTTCGTAGAACTGATCTATCGGTAACTTAAGTAACGAAACGTTTTTTATAGGAACGGTTTTGGCTTACGTCTCGTTGAAAATACTACTATCCGTAAGCAAAACGACTCGTTTCTTGTTTATAGGAACCGGGCATAAGTAACTTTACACAAAAATTATTGCTGGGTGAAAAATCACGTTTTGTGGTAGAACTCAATGTAACGCTCTCAAAACATTGTGCTGATGAATGGATTGAACAGTACGGGGTCGTGGAAGTGTTTAAAGTAAAAATCTTACAATAAAAACTTGTATTAAAAAAAACTTGTCTAAAAGTTGGAAATCTGACCCCCAATATCTCCCTAATTATAAGGTTCCCAGGTTTAGAACAAAAAATGATCGCAATGACGGTGTGTGTGGGTGTTATTATTTAGCCACGAGCTCCTCTTTTTGCCATCTCCAAGCCCTACTGTTCTGCTAAAAAAATGCGAGTATTTTCTAACGGTAGCCTTCTACTGTAAAATAAAGCAAAATGCCTGCAATTTTTATGAGTGCATCTCATTATATCTAGTGAAAGGAGACTTCCAACGAGCAGCTACCGCTGTAAAGTGCTGCAAATCTTTGAGGAGCTGGTTTATAGGATACGATTGCGATCCTACTTCGCTACACGGTTGCTTGGTCGTGAGGTGTAAAATAAAAGTCAGTCAATCAGGCTGAAAATCAGGTTTTTATCCGACTGGTCCAGAAAGAGGGTAATGCTTTAAGTAAGTAAGTAACATTTTATTTGTTTTAACATTGTACATGATACATTGCATGCAAGATAATAATAATATACAGAAAAGTTCTAACATGTTTAGCCGCATATTGTGGCGTACAAATTGGTAGGAAGAGATGGTGCATAAACCGTGATAATATTCATCAAAATTACATTATAGAAATTATGTAGGTACTTATTAAATCATCATTATTCATTAAAGATAAGGTATCATTACAATTCAGCAAGTATACTTATTTAGATAAAATTAAATGTCTAAGTAGTCATTTAATACATTAGTTAATAAAAATATGAATACAATACAATACCACTAATACAATACTATCTTTCTTTTTTATTTAATTTTTTTTTAGTCTTTTCGCGCGTATGTATGTGTGTACATGTTTCCGTTCCATTAAAATCTCGAATTAGGGTAAATTATACGTCGTTAAATTCGTCTTGGTGGCGTGAGTATCACTTGCTGCTTAAAAAAGGTGATAAAAAAGTTATTTGAAATGACAAACCGCATAAAAACTGTAAAAGTATTAGAAAAGTTAAATCGTTTGCAAAATCATTCATATTCCGAAACAAATGTTGTTTCCCGATGTAAATTATTGTCATGTCGAAACTTTGATCATTATCATCTGCCGGGCCTATTCCCAACTATGTTCGGGTCGACTTCCAGTCTGACCGGACGCAGCTAGAGATGGGTTAATGCCCTGGCATATTGGGCGCATTGAATAATTGCCGAATAAATGCCCATAAACGCCCAATAAATGCCTTTTGCCTGGGCAAAAACTTTAACAGAACTTTTATTTAATTTTTCATTCAAATAGCTATATTTGAGTGTTCGGAAAAGGTATATTCACAAAAACATATTGGATTATAGCTCATATATTGCAATAAACCAGAAGTTGATATAATAAGTTTAAGAGTATGCTTTACCTGTTAAGCGAGCGGGACGTATAAATATATATATATATATAATATACATGGATAGTGCCTCTAAATTGCTCAGAACATAGCCTAAATGTGCAGATGCTATGAAAGTGAGTGTCATTAAAGCTTGTAGGTATTGATCTTGCAACCGAAGTTATAAAGTGCATTAAAAAAAGTCAGATTTTGAACGCACTTTTAAGCAAAATTCGGAAAGACAAAGAAATTCATGGTGAAACCTTGAAATTACCATGTAAAACTAGATGGGGGAGTCATGTGGCGGCTTTAAAAAGTCTGAAAGTCAATAAAGCTGCACTTCAAATTCCCGCTGTCCATGAACACACCCAACCTACATCAGACGTCAAAAGTACGATTCTCGACGATGGTTTTTGGACTATGGTTGAACAATGACTTAGTATAATGGAACCAATCACACAAGCGATCTTTGAACTCGAGGGTGATCATTTTATCATCAGTAAAGTTTATATGACTTTCAAAAATATCTTATAAAAATTGCTATTTCCTTGCACTTCGACAACTATTCTGAAAACTTCTGATATAGAACGTTTGAAGACTGCAGTGGAACATAGAACTACACAAGTTCTCAAACCCATACACTACGCTGCACGCTGCACATATGCTGAACCCTAAAGCTGAAGGGGGTCCATATTGGCTCACCTAAAGTTCTTTACCCGAAAATGTTCTTCCTAACGATTTATAATCCGAATGATCATTCTTCCTAAAATTTTTCATCCTAAAGTTTTCATTCATACTATTTGTAGTGCTACCGGCGATGTTCATAACACTTATGTTTCCGAAAATTGTAATTAATAATATCGTTAATGTGAATATATTTAAACTCCTACTGTTTTTTATCATAACGCTTTTATCCCTAAACATAATTACCATAATATTTTCACTCATACTCAGAAAGTCAGAAAGAAACATTTACCAAGTGTAATAAAAATATATCTGGGTATAAGATGATATTTATAGTTTTAATTTGAGGGTATGATTATTATTTGGGGGTATGCTTTACATAACGTACTTATTACTATAACTATACCTGAGATAATTATGTCTAAAAAACCAACTGTTTAGAATGATTAAAGGTCGTTTCACTGATTTTTGTCTTAAATGAATGAAATTCAGGTCAGAGTGTCGTCTTGGGGGCACTATGAAAAAAATACTTAAAAAATTTCGCGACCAATTTTGAGGCTGGTCACAGTTCTAACAAAACCTATGGATATCTTTGCAGGTACCTACACACCGCTATAAATATATATGAAAACATGTATTAACTACGAACCACCAGATTTAGCAAAATGTAACGGCAAAAAATCACTTTTGGTTGCCAAAATCAGTAAATGGTCACCAAAATTAATTCCCATTTTATCGTGAAATTAGAACCAAAAATTTATTTTTGACCACCAGAAATTGAACTGTTATGCTCGCAAGAGCCCAAAAAAAATCCGAGTCGAGGGAGGCCCGGTCGACGGAGCCCCGCTTATTTTGTATGGTACTATTATTCTTATATGTTATACATGTTATGTGAAAATAAAGTTACGCAAAATTAATATATATAATACTGATTATTATAAATAAAAATAAATCTAAACAAAAAAGATATGACTTTGAATAATAGTGTAAAAGATGGTTATGTTGAGAAAATATAGGAAAACAAATAAAAGTATAATAGATGTTTATTGCTACTGACATTATGAAGTTGAATGCTTCGGAATTATGAACATTAGAGGCAGAGTAGTTAGGAATTGTGATTGTTAGGATAAAAAATGTTAGGAAGAACATTTTCGGATTTCCAATTATCGGAGTTGAAAATTTAGGTGAACTTTGGCGCACCCAGCTGAAGGACATGAACTCACTCAGTATCAAGAGATGGAAGCGATGGAGTTTATTCAAAACCTGGCGGTTTTTTTGAATTTAGATTGTCTAGTTGATCTTGCTCAATACCGATCATTCTCAGAAGATCCATTGGCCAGATCCATGATGGATCTAGTGAGAATTGTTTTTCTCATTGGATAGAGCGAGAGATGGTATATGGGGAAAAGAATTCACATGGAAAGCTACAGAAAAGGTAGATGTTGTGGTGGAAAGGAATTTGTGGTTCCTCGCCGTTAAGTAAAGTGGCACTTCGTATCCTGACTGCAACTTGCACATCTGCAGCTACTGAACGCTCGTTTAGCATCCATGGTTTCATACACAGTGCTAAACGAAATCGCCTTACTACAGAAAGAGCAGCTCAAATTACATCTTTGGCATACAATTGGAATTTAAAGGAAAATAATGATCCATCTAAAAGTATCCAATTGTTCAATGTAAACGATTTTGATACAGGAATCGAAGATTTTTTAAGCGATAATTATGATAGTCAAGATGAATCTAACCCGATTCAATTCAATACGCCTGAGGATTTTGATTACCGCCCATCAACATCCACATCAACAAACCGAAACCTACAATTTGTTGATGTCGCATCTAATATCAACTTTAGTGATGATGATGATGATGACTGAAGCTACATTGTATTGAGCGATTTTATTACCTATAATTAGTTTACTTAATAGACATCAAAATCAAGCCAAAATTATAATTAGGACCACGATGATGGTAAAAATCGACAAACATTTATTTTATTTTATTCGGAAGTCTTACAGCTTACGAACATACATACTATATTACTTACTTAGGATTATTGTAGTATCAAAGCCAATTACAAAACTTCACTTCATTTTTCATTTTACGAGAGTTAAAATTATATTTTCTATAATTACGTACGTAATTATAGAAAATTACGTACCTACGTAATTATATTCGAATTTTCAACTGTGATGTTTTTACAAGACTGATTATCATAAGACTGAATATTTCATTAAAATTGTAATTTACAAAACACCTACTGACACTAGGTTTCATTTTAAGTTAAGTTCCGCTTTATTTTTTACAAAACAAAGTTATTCATTTTTATGCCCAGTAATCGGGCATTTATTTGGGCGTAAACTCATTTATGCCCAATATGCCAAGTTTATGCCCATTTTGTCCATATTTGTTTTTGCCCTCGACCCATCTCTAGACGCAGCTGAATACCAGTATTTTACATGGAGCGACTGCCTATCTAACCTCCACAACCCAGTTAGTACTGGGTAATACGATACCCCTTGGTAAGACTGGTTGTCTGACTTTCAAGCCACTGAATACCTATGACGACTGTCAAAGATCTACAAATGACAGCCGGGACCAACGGCTTAACGTGCTACGTCATTAGTAGTTTTAAAGTTACCGTCATTACAGCCAGTCGTCAAGCAGTCGTATCTTATAAAGCCTCGCGACCACCAATTTATAAAAAGTAACAGTTGGGGTAATGAGCACTGATCCACGCTACAAGCGCATTCACGTACTTTCTAATCTGAGAGTAGAGGCACTAACAGCAATGCTAACGTTGTACAATTCATACTTAGCCGTCACGCTAGTGGTTCCAAAAAAAAGTGTAATGCTTGTGTTTTTGGTGCAAATCTGTTGTATTGTACTAATCATGTAGTCGGGCCGGAGATAAACGAGTACCCTGTGCATTATTCGAAATGTGTCTTTTACCAAAATATACCGGATGACTTTATTATCACTTTCCAAAAAAAAGGGTATATTAATTAGGTGGACGAAGTAGAAGCTTATGGCATACCTAGTTTTTTTTTCGTAGCTTAGAAAAAAATTGAACCATCATCAAAAAACGCTACAAATTTCAAGTAAACTTTTCATATTAGAACAAGACAGAGAAATTTGAAAAAAAAAATGAAAAATATCGAATTTTAAATCATACGCAATACGCGTATGATTTGAATTTCGTTTTTTTTTTAGAAAAAAAAAAACAAAACTAACTACGTATATGCCATTTGCTTCTACTTCGTTCCCATTTTTTTGGAATGTGATAAAAAAAAACATTCTGTATACAAGATGATTGGTAGCAGGTCGCTTATTTTCCAAAGGCATAGATGTACTTTGCCGACAAATTGGTTTTCGAAAGATGCCTTCGTTCATGAGCTATCAGAAAAGTATCAGTTTAACATCCTGAACGGCGTAGATTCTTCACAATCAGCACTTTATGGTGGAGAGGTGACAAAATTTCAAAAAAAACTTTAAATGTTCGATTTTTCAAAAACTACCCAGTTTGGACCCCAACATATCGGGTTAAAATTGTAGGAAATAAGGTCTAGGATCGCCTATTTCAAGGCCAATTACCAATAACCCTTTCTTTTTTTTTTCGTTATCGGAAATCATCAAATGACTCCTCCCGCTCTGGGCGGAACAGGAGGGAGGGAGTGTCAGAGTTTTACTGACTTTTACTAACGTTTACTGACCCATCCATGTTCCTTCATCGCCCTTTGTGTTTCGGGGCCACGGTATCTCTTTGGAACAGTCCCGCAACCCCAGCAGGCATCGGTCTTTGCGAACCCCTTCCTTTTGCTGACATCTCTTTGAGGCGCACGTGGAACACGAACGCGCCGTCGACACGGCCTGTCATCATGAGACGGACGGGCGGCGAGCTAGCCCATAGCCCACCGTCCACAGGCCCGATTACCAATCATCCTGAATTGATAAAATTCTACTAAAATTACTGCCTCTTTGGTGTAGAGGTCGCTAGCGCGGCCGCTGAGCATGAGGTGTTTGGTTCGATTCTCAGGTCGGGCAAAGTGCTATTGGGTTGTTTTCTCTCTGGGTGGATTTCTCAGTAGCAACCACGGAGTCCCTGACGAAACAATCCAATAACATTTTACCCGAACCGGAAAACGATTCGAAGCCAGAACCACTTCATTCCCAGGTACCCATTTCAACTGTTGAAAATACATCTTTGAAAACAATTCAAACACTTTTGCATCTTACTGTACTATAGTCTTGTTAGAACATTCACTGCTCTGATTTGTCTGGCGTTTGCACCATTTAATAGATGCTAACGTCAATAAGGCCTCCATGGCCACCTTGAATTGTAAAGAAAGAAAAGAAAGAAAAGAAAGAAAAGAAAGAAAAGAAAGAAAAGAAAGAAAAGAAAGAAAAGAAAGAAAAGAAAGAAAAGAAAGAAAAGAAAGGAAAGAAAGAAAAGAAAGAAAAGAAAGAAAAGAAAAGAAAGAAAGAAAAAATATTTATTTGGCTTTAGCCGCAAGTGCATACAACAAAATAATAATAAAATAAAAATAAGAAACTTTAAACTACACAATAAAAAAAAAATACTAAACAGAAAAAAGGGAAATAATAGGACTGGACTGGATTGTAGGACTATTGGGAAAAATCTTCCCATTATTTCTATCGTAGAACTGGTCGTCATCATCATCATCATCATCAGCCTATTAATGTTCCCACTGCTGGGACACAGGCCTCCTCTCTATGAGAAGGAATGGGCTATAATACACCACGCGGGCCCAGTGCGGATTGGTAGATGTCACATGTCTTCGAATTTTGTGGTTCTAGAACATGCCGGTTTCCTCACGATGTTTTTCTTCACCGTTTTGAGAGCAGTGGTGATGAAATAAATTACACAAAGTAATGCGCCTGACTGGGTTCGAACCCACGACTTACTGTTCGTAAGTCCCGCGACTTACGAACAGTAAGTCGTGGGTTCGACTGCCACCACTGGGCCAACGCTGCTCTCCTCCTCCTCGCTGCTCTCCTCCTCCTCACTGCTCTCTGTAGAACTGGAAGTACAAAAAAAAGTCAAAAAAAGTCGTCGGCAAAAATTGGTTCATTCCTTCACTAGTAGAACTAGTGGGAATGAACCATTTTTTTGCCGACGTGGCAGCTAATACATTAGCTATTGCAGCCAGAACATTACAACAAAGTAAGCACACGCATGCTCAGATTATGATGATCTCACTGCTGGGACACAGGTCTCCTTTCTGCAGAGAATGGGGTGTAATCCACATCCACATCCGTATTAGTAGACGTTTCCTCACTATGTTTTCCTTCACCGTTTTGAGAGCAGTGGTGATGAAATCTTCTTTTTTGTGTGGTTAAAGAAGTTGTTTGCCTAGCCTGTCAGAGTTTTGTGAAATTTTTTCTGAGGCATGCTGGTTGGGATTCCTCACGATGTTTTCCTTCACCAAAGCAAGTGGTAATTATACGATACGCACATGAATCCGAAAAATCAGAGGTGCGTGTCTTAGGTTCGAACTCGAGACCTATGACTCGGTAGTCCCACGGTCACACCACTAGAGTGGCCTGCCGTGACTCGAACCCGTAACTTTCGGCTCGTAAGCCCGGGGACATTACTACTGAACCACCATGGCCGGCTGGCAACAAAGTAAAAGAGAGAAAATCTTGCTTTTCCGTCACAAAATAATGCTGAAATATTATTTTTAACACCCTTGCTCGTAAAGCTGATGTAATTCCACCGGTTTTAAATATGTAAAGCGGGTCATAAAAAACGCGTGTGTTACCAAAGCAAATAGTTAAGTTATAGTCCATACAAATTCCATAACAGTATTATTTGCCATTTCAAATATGGAACTGATCGCCGCCGCACGACTCCAGCTAGTGAGCAGCGCGCTGTTGCTATTCAAATTTCGAACTAATCGCCGCGCGGCGCCAGTCAGTAGGCAGCGCTAGCGCGCTGTTAAAATGACGGGAAAGCAACAGTGTGCATTCACAGATCGAGTTTATTTAAAATAAAATAAAAACAGTTTATTCGGTAATTTAAAAACTTGGCTGCATGCTCGGCTCAATTACGCCCTCGCCTTCGGCTCGGGCTGAAATTCCGCCTCGCATTTTATAACCATCTTAACGCACTAATATCGTAATGTACTATAAATATGGTATAATAAATTAAATGAGGTGCTCGTAGCTAAATAATAACAGCCGCTGGGGTCGATCTTAAGGTTAAGCCGTGCTTGCCTAGGTTGGTCTGCTGAGGGGTGACCACCCATTACATACCGGGTTTCCTCCGTGCCTCGGAAAGCACGTTAAACCGTTGGTGTTGGCTGTCATTTGCAGATCTTTGACAGCCGTTCAATCAGTGTCAGTACGTCCGTCGTTACATAGTCAATCCATTTGCAATATATTTTTTGACATATTTAATTTGATATAAAATACTTGTCATCCATTAACCAGCTCGATGAAGATCGTTCTACAAGGGATCTTATACTATTATAATGACCAGGGAACCAAGAAGCCCGCATTGGCCCTCCATAAGGAGGACCGATGACGCTGCTCGCGGAACTCCCTGAATGTGTCCCTTTTTTTTCGGATGGGAAATCATCAAATGTCTCCTCCTCCTCCGCTCTGGGCGGAGCAGGAGGGAGTGTCAGACTTTTACTGACTAAAACCCATCCATGTTCCTTCATCGCCTTTTGTGTTCCGAGGCCACGGTATCTCTTTCGAACAGTCCCGCAACCCCGGCAGGCATCGGTCCTTGCGGACCCCTTCCTTCTGAATGGGCCCTTCACAGTTCACGCTTTTGGAAGGTCGGGTCCACCAGTAAACGGCTATTGACTAAATGAATGTTGACGGTCGCTGAATGTAAAATGAATATGAATTAAAGAAATCTGAGTAGCTAATTAGTTATGATATTAGTCTAAATAATCTCTATTACGAAAAACTTTACAAAACTGTTGTTTTTTTCTGTAACTTATCTGAAGTTTGGAAGCGTAAAAATATAATTGCTTCGACTGTACCACGCAATCAAAATACAATTTTGCAAAATACAAATATACGTAAGTTACTAATTAATGTACTAATACTAATTAGGTACTGTCAGACTCACATTTACGTAAATAAATATATTTATTAAAAAGAAGTAAAATAACACAATAGTAAATAGATAACAGTAGATATCTTACCGAATCAGCAAACTATTCAACCCTTTCTTCTAAAGTTCTTATAACAAGGTAATAAAGTTCCAAATCGCTCGAAATTTTCAAAATTCATACCTGATGGATTGTCTGAAACTTATTCTACTTATTGTAAGGTTGAAATTGAATTGGAAAATAGGTTTTAGGGGTAAACAGAAGCGTAGAAGTATAAACAAGTAGCAAATCGGTAAATGTTGCGCACGCAACGCTTCACGCACTAGTAAAGAAATGTAGGGTGACCAGGTGATACGCATTTAATTTATGGGATATTTAACTTAAGCCCTGCCAAAGACAGAGATGTGTATTATTTGAAATACATATAGGTATTTGAAATGCAAATACAAAATGCAAAATACCTATTTTTATTTTACATTTGTAATGCTTTTTAGGGTTCCGTACCCAAAGGGTAAAAACGGAACCCTATTACTAAGACTTCGCTGTCTGTCCGTCTGTCTGTCCGTCTGTCCGTCTGTCCGTCTGTCTGTCACCAGGCTGTATCTCATGAACCGTGACAGCTACAGAGTTGAAATTTTCACAGATGATGTATTTCTGTTGCCGCTATAACAACAAATACTAAAAACAGAATAAAATTAATATTTAAGGGGGGCTCCCATACAACAAACGTGTTTTTTTATAATAATTGGTACGGAACCCTTCGTGCGCGAGTCCGACTCGCACTTGGCCGGTTTTTTTTTTCAAAATGTACTTTGTATTTTATTAGAAATACTGTATATAAATATTATGTATTTGTAAAATACAACATAGGTTTGCTACATTTTTTAATTCATTGTTCTTATTTTTCATTCTTAAATCCAAAATTAGTAAAAAAAAGAAAAGGGCTGAATCTTATTATATGTTTGTTGAGGACTGTGGTTCTTCAGCAGCCAGTGATAATGCCAATGCTACAATAGATCAAGAAACACTACAATACCTATTTAAAAGATGAAGACAAGGCTATAAAATCCTTGAACAGATATCCAAATTTAAAAAAAACTCTTCCTTAAATATAATAAATACCTGCTTACCAAGTTCAGCACCTGTTTAACGACGATTTTCATTTGGTGGAATGATTATGAGGCCCTATAGACGGAACATGAAAGATGAACTCTTTGAACAAATACTAGTATTAAAATCAGTTAAAATGTAATTAACAAGGTATTTTATTTGGAAAACCTATTTTGAAAATACGTATTTTGCATTTTGCACTTAAATACTTTTACTAAACTATTTTTTCACATCTCTGGCTTTGGCCAGAGATGTGAAAAAATAATAAATAAATAAAATAATAGAATGATGATAAGACGTTGATTCTATTGTAGTTTAAAAAAGTATAGTAAAAATACATTTGTTTTTTCGCTCCAAAGAATATTGACGTCCTCTTCCATCATAATCAGGAACAGAAGCTACGTTACTCTGTGTTCTATTAGTCAATGTCTTACGGCACATGTAAAGGAAAAAATCTAAAAACCGTAAATATGTAGTATAATAACAAAAAAAGCGATTTTACTATTACAAACTTATTATTTGCGGTTGGTGCAATAGCCGTTTCATGGGATCGTACAGCAAAGTTAAGTTTCTCCTTTAAAAAGTTTGTACGGAACCCTCGGTGCGCGAGTCTGACTCGCTCTTGGCTGGTTTTTTAATAATTGAATATTAATATTATGTAGATAGATAAACCATTTATTCAGTGCACACAAAAGACATAGCAAAACACTCAGAAGCACAATTAAATGATAACAATTTATATGAATTTAAGGTCTCCGGCTCATCTCGTAATTTTCCCATTTCGACAACTAAACAAATACCTATATAAAAACAAGTATTATCAGTCCGCTAATCGATCCATAACATTGTATTGATCAACCCCAAGACTATCCCACTTACACCAAACTTATGGACACCCCAATGAAAAACTGTATCCATAGTATATTGCGGCGCCGCCAAATTTAGCAACGATTGCGTCATGTGCATCCGTCTTGTACACACGTACTCATAAACCGACGCATTAGAAATCGTGATACCAAGCTTTGTTATAACTATTAAGAAATTAATGTAAATACAGGATGAATGGGACGTCGACGCACAAACGGTTATTACGTGTTCAGTAAGTACTATGGGGGTCTTTTCCGCCTGACCATTTTTTTTTTTTTTCGCTTGAATCATGCGGAGGCGCCGAGCCACGCCCCCTTAAAGTTTGGGCCTATTAGGAAAGCGTCAACTTTGGCGCGCAAAATAACAAAAACTCTCGTTTGGCGTGCGTCGTCAGTACGCTCGGCCGATTCGGTATCTTTTCATTCAGTTTTTCTACACAAAGTCAACGGGGCGGGGCTAGAGAGCGTTTTTATGTTGCGAGTGCAAGCAAAAATGAGCTTAGTGGTGGTCAGGCGGGAGTGACCTCGATAGTACATCATTATTACCCGGGGAGGGTTCCCCACTAAGAAATTTTTCAGGGACAAAACACTCAGTGGTGTTGTTTTGAATTGATTTTTTATCTTAATGTCATACTAATATAGCTCCTAAGTACTCGCTACTAACCCATATGGACTCTTTTTCGAAATAAAGTTTTTTGATTTGATTTTGAAAAACAAAACTGGTATTTCCTAAATAAGTGCAATAAATAATACTCTCAAAATGTATGGAACACCTGATTTTTTAAAATAACGTATTAAAAATGTATTCGGAATTATATACTGAACATTTACGTAGCACGTACACCGTATATAATTATATAACAATTTTAAAACATTTATTCCGAAACTGTCAAAATAATGTTCTAAAGTGAAAGCGGTTTGTAAAGGAGACTGTTGACCTAGGAAGTGCCACCTTGATGCCGCTAAGCAGCCATCCTGTTATCCGATTATACGACTATGACTGAACAATCGATTTAACATTTAGTTTTAGTTAGGGTTTAAAATGTATTGTTTAATAATTATGTCGTAGTTTATGGAGTTTAGTTTATGTCGCTGTGGAGGTACTAGTCAGGAGACCTCACACCTAACCTCACAATTTTCTTTTTGTATTTGTTTTGCGTTTCTGTGTTTTGTTTACTAACAATAGTTTTTAGGAATAATGTTAATTATGTTACTAACAATTGGGCCTAGTTGCCATAAATAAACAAATATTGAAATATTTAATTTTATAATCCTTTGAAACAAATGCGTCTGTTTATGGAGTTTAGTTTATGTCGCTGTGGAGGTACTAGTCAGGAGACCTCACACCTAACCTCACAATTTTCTTTTTGTATTTGTTTTGCGTTTCTGTGTTTTGTTTACTAACAATAGTTTTTAGGAATAATGTTAGTTATGTTACTAACAATTGGGCCTAGTTGCCATAAATAAACAAATATTGAAATATTTAATTTTATAATCCTTTGAAACAAATGCGTCTATTTTAGGCACCGGCCACACAGAACAGACGCAAGGCACGGACCCGTCGCAGTCGCGGCGCCCGTTTAGTCTACTTGCATATAAAATGTATACAGCCGTCGCGACGTAAAACATACAGAAAAGACGGGACGCCGTCACGACGTTAACTCGTCGGCGCCCTATTGAAAAACATATAGAAAGGACAGGGCGCGGGCACGGCGCGGGCCTGCACGGGCGCAAGCGGGGGAGCGGAAAGGGCGCGGAGGGCAGGTTTTCACAGCGCTCGCGCTCGCCCGCTCGCCATTGTGCATCTTGCACCATAAAAAGTCGTGACGGCGCCCTGTCTGCGACGCATCCGTGTCTTTTCTATATATGTTAAGAAGTTGTGACGGCGCCCTGTCTGCGACGGGTCCGCGCCCTGCCCTTGTCTTGCGTCTTTTCTGTCTGGCCGCTCGCTTAGACTTCTTTCTGAGATAGCGACGTACTTGTAATGCCTCTAGAATTACAGAAACAAAGAAAAAACAACATCATCAATATCCTTATTAACCCTATTCTTTTGTGGTTGGCGCAGTATTCTTCTTCTTCCACACATGTCTATTACTTGTTATACCATCAGACACCTCCTTTCTTGCCATAATATCATTCTTTATACAGTCCAGGAATAGTAGTAGAAGTATTTAAATACAACAGGACGGAACAAAAATGTTTACAGCTTGCACGTCGTGATTCCGACAAGCAGGTTACCACTTACCATGATGCTGTGCTAAGGGGGTCCCACAGGCCTGCCGGGGCTGCAGGACTGTTTGAAAGAGATACCGTGGCCCGGAATACAAAGGGCTAAAAAGGTACATGGATGAGTTTTGGTTAGTACAAGTCTGACACTCCCTTCCGCTACGCCCATAGCGGCGGAGCGGAAAGGTGTCAGACATTAAAAAATAATAATAATTTTGGTGTCAGACTTTAAAAAATAATAATAATTTTGTCGATAAATCATTAGATGATTTCCGAAAAAAAGGGGATCCCACAGCACTACACCCTGGTTTACAAGTAACCAAAGGCCTACTGCCTTTGGTTACTTGACTACTCAGGTAGTCAACAAGTTACAAGTGGTCAACCTGACTTTCTATGTAAAGGCATAAGGTCCCCTTTAGGGATTACATGCGTGATGTTATGTTATGTTATAAAGGTCTAAAAAAGCATCATCATCTGCCTAGCCTTTTTCCCAACTATGTTGGGGTCGGCTTCCAGTCTAACCGGATGCAGCTGAATACCAGTATTATATATGGAGCGACTGCCTATCTGACCTCCACAACCCAGTTAGTACCAGGTAATACGATACCCCTCGATAAGACGGATTGTCAGACTTTTTGGGCCACTGACTACCTAACAACTGTCAAAAATCTACAAATGACAGCCGGGACCAACGGCTTAACGTGCTTTCCGAGGCACGGAGGGAACTCGCTATGTAATGGGCGGTCACCCATCCACAGACCAACCTAGGCAAGCACGGCTTAACCTAACGATCGACCCGAGCGGCTGGCATTATTTAGCCACGAGCTCCTCTAAAGGTCTAAAAAAGCATGAATGAATTACATGCGTGATAAAATCACAAAAAAATCGAACGTAATTCGCTATTTGAAACCAAAGCATTCAAAAATTTATCCAATTCGAATATTGTAGTGCAAACTAAATCTTAGAGCATACTTTAAACTTACAATAGGAAATAATTAAAAGAGTATAACTGTGGAGAATGGCCATGTATGTTACAGGTAATTACTCTTAGTAGATAATTACAGAATTAAACACTTAATTTGCTAATTAGAAAGACCATCTAATGGATTATTTTTTACTTAAAAATGTATGATGATTATGAAGCAGACAATGAAAGTCCTTTTTTGCCCAAATTTAATTATACTCTAGCATTATCTTACTTAGATTTTTTCTTTCAGATAGGCTACCAAACGAAACAGTATAAGTTCCAAAGACAAAATTATCAAACCTCCTAATTTTAATTATAGCTCAAAGACTTACTGTTGTCATATTTAGCATAATGACCATTGATAGGTTTCAAACCAAAAAGAAAATTCCATGTACGACTTGTAGCCTTTTTTTACGTGTGGGTAATCTCAATGGATGACCTTCTCTGTGGGGCTGGCAGTGGAGGGGTCTGTCAGACTCCTTCTGCCTAAAACCAAACGGTGTTCCTCCTAGTCACTTTTGCCAGGGGTGCGAGTACACAAGTGCATTCTCCATAATCACCAGCAATGCTGGTTTGCTTGTGACAAACCTTGTCTCAGGTAAATGGGAGGAGTGAGCTAGTCCTCGTCCTCTAATTTCATGTGAGAGGCGCGCGAATACACGTAACGCCAACTGGTGCCTATTTGCTCAGATGACAGACTTCCCCAAGCCTAGCCTTTGTAGACTAGACTAACGTTCTGTCCTGTTGTATACCTCACTACCTAAGGCAGATTTATATCTCTGTGTGCTCCGCAAAACAAAACCATTCCACGTTTCCCCCAACCAGCAAGCTGGTATACCAATATCCATTCAAGCAAATGGTTTTCCATCGCTACCCAACCATTAACACCAACCTATCTCTATTACCGTCTCATTCCATTCCCCTGAACTTCAGTCCCGTCCCATAATAATGATAATTCTCCCAAATACCCACATTAAGGCACCGCAATAATCCTTGATGCGGTTTCGGTGCGGTTCGCTGCGGAGCAAGTGCGTCGTACGCAACGCGAATCTAACATTAGTGGCCAACGATATTTCGACAGAGTATAATCGTTTGGTGGGTGCCGTTTCCATTTACATACGACACGATAAGAATATGAGGATAGTAAAAATATACGTCTTTTTTTTCGGATGGGGAATCATCAAATGACTTCTCCCGCTCTGGGCAGAGCAGGAGGGAGTGTCAGACTTTTACTGACTAAAACCACGGTAATATTATAATACAATAGTGTATCTCGGCCGCATGATAGAAATAAATGCCTACAGCCGCGCGGTACGTAAACATGCGTAAGGGCTGCCCATCTCCAGCATTTTAATTACATTTGCCTACTTTCTGTTTCTATTTAGTTTTGTGATTGTAAATATCCTTTTTATATAAATAAATGAAATACTTTGTATATTGAATAGGAAGTGTTCAATAAAAATACGTGTTGTTTTTTGATTGGTAGATTTGCAAACTAACAAAACACACATGCACCGAAGTTTTAACACAAGCGTAAGTAGGTAGGTACCTACCGTATCATGATTCATTCAGAACCGCATATAACTACCTATTTCACTCGTCTCAATAACTTTCCGTTACTCTATTCGCTTTATTTATTAATCCAAACACCTTTTTTTTCGTGAGATAAAAGGAAATACTTATCCATTAAAAAGACACACATTATGTACCTACCTACTAGTAAGTAAAATTATTTTATAGTCTTACCTTTCAGAGTTTCCAGGTAATTTAAAAAAACTTATGTCTGGATGCGTTATTGACGAATTCATACAACCAAAAACAGCACAATATTTCCTACTCGTCATATTAACTGATTTTTAGAGAAAAAATCGCGCGGTTATTGTTAAAAAAACAACACACCGTCCGTTCGACACTGCGGTACAGCCGTGACTGTCTGCGCCCCAAGTGCACCCTTAGATCGAGGCGCGTAGGTATAGCTCGCGTTTCGTCCGTTTCTATGAAGTCGGAATACTGTATCATAATACTACTGTGCTAAAACCCATCCATGTTCCTTCATCGCCCTTTGTGTTCCGGGGCCACGGTATCTCTTTCGAACAGTCCCGCAACCCCGGAAAAAAAAAATATATATATATATATAGGCCTCGAATACGATTTCATTGTTCCACTTCATTACTACGTTCTCCCCGCATTATTATAAAGATGAAACAACAAAAAATATTTTAGCGCTCAGAATGATCTTCTTTATCGTGTAGTGCTTAAATTGTGTCAAAGTTTTCATGCTGCCGAAATAGACATAATTATGAAAAGTGTATGATTAACTGGTAATATAATTAGGTATTGGTGTGAAAATGAATAATAAACATGATACATGTTTTAGTGTTGATGAAGACAGTGTGAGTGACCATGTCAGTTTAAAAAACTTATGATTGTTTTTGTTTAGTTTTTGCTCTAGAATTCTAACAAGTTAAATAAAAGTATTCTTTCTTCACAACAATCTCGTATATCAATGGAAACAGTCCGTCCGAACTAGAGGGGGGACATCGCACCACTATGACTCACCTCTATTAGACACTTTCTGAGCATTATGGTTACGGAATGTACTACTCGTTTTATTTTGCTCGTGGCGAAATGAAAATTACTGTCAGTCATTGTATTGTTGACAAAGTAGGTGTAAAATATGCTTAATCATCTATCAGCCATGTTGGGGTCGGCTTCCAGCTTATCCGGATGCAGCTGAATACTAGTTTACAGTACACCAGTATTTTACATGGAGCGACTGCTTATCTGATCTGCACAACCCAGTTAGTACTGGGTAATACGATACCCCATGGTAAGACTGGTTGTCAGACTTTTTGGGCCAATGACTGACCTGTAAAAACTGTCAAAGATCTACAAATGAGCGCCGGGACCAACGGCTTAACGTGCTTTACGAGGCACGGAGGAAACTCGGTACGTAATGGGCGGTCACCCATCCACAGACCAACCTAGGCAAGCACGGCTTAACCTAAAGATCAACCCGAGTGGCTGTTATTATTTAGCCAAGGGCTCCTCCAGTAAGATGAGAATAAGAAAACAATAATTCACATAAACACATAAAGCAGTTGTTTATCGTGTGGTTAGTGCGTAACCTGGGTCAGGGTTTTTATGCCACCCATGGGCCTCTTAAAGCAGTCCCATATAGCTGTGCTAGCCTGATAGGTGTCACCATTGGACAGCCAAGTCGTAGGCCTGGAATTCGAACTCAAAACACGCACCTCTGATTTAAAGGATTCATGTGCGTGATGATGATGATGATGCCATCTAGCCGATTTCGACCACAGCGACTGCATTCTATCGCTTTCTAGTGTGGTTGTAGAGAGCTTTGGTGTGCTGCTCTTTCATGTGCTCTCAAGTGGCTAGCATATCCAACTTTGGCCGACAAACTTCGAGCACAAATCGGACATGTCAGAACACCATTGACGAAATTGTAGGGTATAGCTGTAGGTGGTCTAGCTTTAAGTTTATCACGCTTCAAGTCCAGCTGCCACCTTCTTCTCTCTTCAAAGGCGGTCATGTGCGTATTGTATAATTGAATATGGCTTTTACGGGTAACACATTAAATCATCACTTGCTTCGATTAAACTAAAACAGCATTCTTAAAAAAAAAAATACGATGTTTTTAAAAAACAATCATAAATATGAACTGGAGGAGACGAAAAGAGTAAATTTTTAACTTTTAAGTGCATCTTCGTTAATTAAGGCGACTATAGGAGCTAAATTAGCAACTCTATTTGTGGTGGTTCAAACTTCGTTTGAAATACTGTTAGAATAAAGTTCTAATCCCTGCACTACAAAGTGGTTGTTACGTCAGTCACTGTATAATGCGAAATGAGTGTTTTTTTTCGATTTACAAAAAAATCTATAGATTGGACTAAAAAAAATAAAACATTATCATGCCGCTTGTAAAATTATTCGCCAAAAAATCAAAATGATCGCTTGTATTTAAGTGTGGTTTTTACTCGTTAGAAGAAATTTTTAGAGCTAAGTTCGTGATTTTTTTTTATCGAGTAAAATTAGTTGTAATCAGTTTTCAAAACACTGTCATATTACTATAATATATCCTGAAGAATATCACTTTTTCGGTTCTGTTTATTGCAGTGAATCATAATTATGTTTTTTGTATTAGAAAACTTGCGCTTAGCTCCTGTAGTCCCCATAATCAAACCTGAGTGTTTAGTTTAGTCAATCTTCTTCTTATTGTGTTGGAGGCAATCTTAATTAAGTTAGTCCAATATTGTTTTGGCTCCGTGTATGGAAATTGGAAACTTCAGTTAAAGTATATCGGTATCACCATCAACTGGGCATAAATCCAGACTCCATCGCTGCTACTCAAAAATCCTGATGGAAAAACCCAATAACACTTTACCCAACCGGGTAATCGAACCCAAAACCTTAATAAAAATAATGCTAAAATAAAACTCTTCTATTTAAAATAGTTAAATTTTGACAAGTATATAATTTACAGGCACGTTTTACGTAATATTTGCACTTGCACGGACAGTAATTTAAAATAATATACGCTTTCACCATTTTTATGCGTTACGCTGCCATGATTACTTAAAATATTATAATGCACAGCTACCCGAATTACACAAACATGACTTCATAAATATTCGATGAAAAGTTCTAAGGGAACAGTTAAATCATTATTTTTAGGGATTAAAAACACTGTACGGCCTCGCAGAATACATAAAGTCACGACTTTTTCCCGTGGGGGGTGGGCAGATAACCACAGAACACTACCTGCTACGAACAGTAAGCCGTGAGTTCGAACCCAGGTAGGCGCATTACTTTGTGTAATTTATTTAATCACCGCTGCTCTCAAAACGGTGAAGGAAACCGGCATGTCCTAAAACCAAAAATTTCGAAGACATGTGACATCTACCAGCCTGCACTGGGCCCGCGTGGTGGATTATAGCCCATTCCCTCTCATAGAGAGGAGGCCTGTGTCCCAGCAGAGGGAACATTAGTAGGATGATGATGACTGCCTGTTATGATTCTTTTAGACTCCATTCGCCTCATCCAGCGTTCATACTCGCAACCGGCGTGGGTGTATGAATCAACGCCGCGCGCCGGTTCCGAGTACCTTGCAGAATGAACTAAAAATAGTATATAGACACAAAACCACTAAGAAACGGGGAAAAAAACTAGCGTGTCAACTAAATAATAAACTCATTTTGCTTTCAACAGCTTCCTAAATATTTTACAAAGTGAAATATATACAGGTAAATAACAATGATTAAACTTGCTTAAAAATAATATTCAAAACAACCTATTATTTTTAGGGTTCCGTACCCAAAGGGTAAAAATGGAACCCTATTACTAAGACTTCGCTGTCTGTCCGTCTGTCTGTCCGTCTGTCCGTCTATCCGTCTGTCTGTCACCAGGCTGTATCTCATGAACCGTGACAGCTAGACAGTTGAAATTTTCACAGATGATGTATTTCTGTTGCCGCTATAACAACAAATACTAAATATAGTCAATGGTACGGAACCCTTTGTGTGCGAGTCCGACTCGCACTTGGCCGGTTTTTAAGTAAGTTTTTACAAAGAAACGCGTTGATGTCTTTTCTATTGCACGCTTTGGCTAAACATTAAAATTTAATTTTAAAACAATTTAACACATACATACTTATGTTTAGAACATATTTAAAATTACGTCTGTAATCCCCGATAGGTCAGGCAGAATTGTACTCATAGCAGAGTCGCATTTTGCCAGTTGTGTTTGAGTCCCAAGTAATTGGGTCGCGCCATCAACTGGTCACAAATGGAAAAAATTACGTCTGTTGTCCCCTTATAAGTCAGGCAGAATTGTACCTATAGCAGAGTCGCATTTCGCCAGTTGTGTTTGAGTCCCAAATAATTGGGTCGCGCCATCAACTGGTCACAAATGGAAAAAATTACGTCTGTTATCCCCTTGTATGTCAGGCAGAATTGTACCTATAGCAGAGTCGCATTTCGCCAGTTGTGTTTGAGTCCCAAGTAATTGGGTCGCGCCATCAACTGGTCACAAATGGAAAAAATTACGTCTGTTATCCCCTTATAAGTCAGGCAGAATTGTATCTATAGCAGAGTCGCATTTCGCCAGTTGTGTTTGAGTTCCAAGTAATTGGGTCGCGCCATCAACTGGTCACAAATGGAAACAAATCCGTCTGTTATCCCTTTATAAGTCAGGCAGAATTGTACCTATAGCAGAGTCGCATTTCGCCAGTTGTGTTTGAGTCCCAAATAATTGGGTCGCGCCATCAACTGGTCACAAATGGAAAAAATTACGTCTGTTATCCCCTTATAAGTTAGGCAGAATTGTACCTATAGCAGAGTCGCATTTCGCCAGTTGTGTTTGAGTCCCAAGTAATTGGGTCGCGCCATCAACTGGTCACAAATGGAATAAATTACGTATGTTATCCCCTTATAAGTCAGGCAGAATTGTACCTATAACAGAGTCGCATTTCGCCAGTTGTGTTTGAGTCCCAAATAATTGGGTCGCGATATCAACTGGTCACAAATGGAAAAAATTACGTCTGTTATCCCCTTATAAGTCAGGCAGAATTGTACCTATAGCAGAGTCGCATTTAGCCAGTTGTGTTTGAGTCCCAAGTAATTGGGTCGCGCCATCAACTGGTAACAAATGGAAAAAATTACGTCTGTTATCCCCTTATAAGTCAGGCAGAATTGTACCTATAGCAGAGTCGCATTTTGTCAGTTGTGTTTGAGTCCCAAATAATTGGGTCGCGCCATCAACTGGTCACAAATGGAAAAAAAATCGTCTGTTATCCCCTTATAAGTCAGGCAGAATTGTACCTATAGCAGAGTCGCATTTTGCCAGTTGTGTTTGAGTCCCAAGTAATTGGGTCGCGCCATCAACTGGTCACGAATGGAAACTCTCGGCTACTGAGAAAACCCTGATGGAAAAACCCAATAACACTTTGCCTGACTAGCGATGTAATTGCGTAATTTACGTATAATGAAGATTTACCTTAAAACTCACCCTTATTACGGATCGTAAATGTTTTTATGGGGTTCAACTAACAAATAACATAACATAACATCACGCCTTTAATCCCCAAAAGATGTGACAGAGGTGTACCTAACAGTACACCCACATTTTGCCAATTATGTTTAAGTCCCGTGTAATAGGGATGAGTCTATTTCCATTAAACGGGAACAAATCCAGACTCCGTGATTGCCCGACCTGGGAATCGAATGCAAGACTTTATGCTCAGCAGTTTAACTTGCGACCACTAAACCAACGAGGCAACTAATAAAATAAATAGTGACTGGTCACTTTGTATGATACGTCCTATAAAAGGTTAAAGAACAATCATTGCACTTAAACTACTTACGGGATAAAATCCGTGATTTTCTTAGTTTATGAGCTCCCAATATATTTTTTTTTGAAAAACCGTGAAAGTCTAAAACAGAATAATCATTGCGTTATTTACAGTATCGAGGAAATGAATTAGAAAAATATTAATTAGAAATTTCATTAACATACCTAACCATTCGTCGAAACGACGAGTAGTTTGGTGATAACTTCAAAACACGATAAATTGCCTCCTCAGAGAGCGTAGCAAGCACAGAGTTGACTATAGACAACACGGTTATTGACACGCGCGTTAAAAAGAGACAATGAATTTTCTATCACGTTTTCGTCGATTCGACGAAGGTTAAGTGTCTAGGGTTAAAAGTTTTTCGGTCTATGACATAAACTGGGAACTGGATAACGAACCCATACAGTTATTTATAGCAGAACAAAAACCGCGAAATGCGCGTCTACGAAATTCATTCGCGCATTCGAATTTATGTACGTGAATTGGTGAAATATCGACTGAAACATTTTGTGTAACAAAAACGATTGCTGAAAAACGGAGTATTCATAAGTTTGGGTGTACAATTTACCAGTGACTTTGTTAGGGGTGTTACACCTATTCTACAATCAATAGTAGCGTTAGTTTTATTTAGCGATTCCGAACGCATCGTCGCGCGTCGAACCCGTAAAAGGCACATTCAGGTTTTGAAATGACTGTTCGAAATATAAATCATATTCGCTTAGATTAAGGCACAGTTTGGACGTCACAGACCAACTACCTCATCTTCTGCCTAGGCTTTTCGGGGTCGGCTTCCAGTCTACAGTAGTAGAATACCATTACTTTAAATGGAGCGACTGCCTATCTTACCTCCAAAACCCAGTTAGTACTGGGTAATACCCCTTTGGTAAGACACTGGTTATCAGACTTTCGGGCCAACGACTACTTGCAACTACTGCCAAAGATCTACAATTAATGACAGCCGGGACCAACGG
Organism: Xestia xanthographa; assembly: GCA_905147715.2. NCBI lineage: Eukaryota > Metazoa > Arthropoda > Insecta > Lepidoptera > Noctuidae > Xestia > Xestia xanthographa. The sequence continues at coordinate 12,306,106 of LR990651.1, read as the reverse complement.
CTTAACGTGCTTTTCGAGGCACGGAGGAATCTCGGTATGTAATGCGTGTGGTCACCCATCCACGGACCATCCTAGGCAAACTCGGCTTAGCCTCAAGATCGACCGAAGTGGCCACGAGCCACGAGGCTACCTACATCTTGTATTTAGTAGAAACAGTAGCTTGTAACGTTACTACAATAGAATGTATAAAACCACAACTTATTGTAATGCGACTCTGATAAATATCACGCCACTGCTTTACTTTTCTTTTGAGTATCTCCGACGCGATGACTCATAGTTTCTCGGTCACCCTCGTTGAGATGTGGTCAGACTGATAGCGATTTCATAAAAACTTAAATTAGGATCTAAGTCGCATGGCTACGGGACTGTTCGAAAGAGATACTGTGGCCCCGGAACACAAAGGGCGAAGAAGGAACATAGATGGGTTTTAGTCAGTAAAAGTCTGACACTCCCTCCCGCTCCGCCCAAAGCGGGAGGAGTCATTTGATGATTTCATCATCCGAAAACAAAATAGTAAAAATAAAAAAAAAACAACCCTATATTTTTACAAGCCTTTATTTAACTTGCAATTTAAAACAATTTTGCACACACTTTTGGATTTTAGTGAATTTGGATGATAATGCATGGTTAGTTAAGTAACGTCATTCTACATCCCATATGGCGGACTCTCAAAGATGGCGGACTAGTTATTTTTTATGCACCCCCCTAATATGGGTATCAATTAAAAGCAAACGCTTTGCTGAGAAGAATAGGAAAAAACGTGACATCACGCTAGGACTATTTTGAAAGCTTGTTTTTAATATTATTTTTTTTACTACAAATTTATTGATTTACATTATTGTCACATGAACATCTCACCCGCTACCAGTACTACCTACTCCTCAACATCGAAACACAACCAACCATCCCTCCACACCACCTTGCTCACGCCCCGTAACGAAATGATAAAACCTGCGCCCGCGCAAGTCCCGCTCCATTCCGGTCAGCGCAAGTACCGCGCTAGCAAGTACAGAGTTTTTGGTACCAAAAGTGACAGGAACCTCATCAACACGTTACGACAAAGTGCCAGTGTGTTTATAGTAGAGACTTTGGCTTGTGACTTAATTTTCCAGTTCCAAGGTATTTCTGAAATTTTATAAAAACATCTATTTTTTTTTTTGGAGTGTGTCGTGATTTTTTGTGTTTCGTGTGGTTTTGGTAAGCTGGTTTAACAAGTAGGGAAGTTGGTAGTACTAATCAATAAGTAGGTAATATTCTATGAAGTTCCATTATTATAACAAGACTTAATACATAGTAATATTTTTTAAACAAAAATTGGATCATGAAAATGAAAGATGTTTTGCTTACAAATAATTTGAAAATAACGACTCTCTAAATATAACTAATATTTTGTTCCTAAATTATACGTGATTAAAATTGTATCAACACCAATCTCAAACATAATCTATAAAATTAAATATGAAAAAGTCATAACTTTTTCAAAATTTTGGTAAATCAAAAAAAAAACTGTTGTCGGAAATTATTTTTTTGGTTGATTTTGTTTCAACTGTGGTAGTTTAAACAAAATCAACCAAAAAAATAATTTCCTTACGTTCATGGTTCAGTTATATTAACAAGTCAAAAACCCTCCGAAATTCATAGCCTAATATTTAAACTTTTGAATTCCGGCTAAACCTAAGTATATAAAACAAACAGTTAGCCAGTTTTATAGTAAACGGAGATGAAAATCTCGCTGTTACCGGCACTTACCTCTTACTTAGCGGTCAATGCCTCCACGGAGAAATTGCAATAAAGCCGAGCTTACACTGGATTTACTGTTATTTTATTTATTAAATTGATTACTTTTAATGGTTTATTGTCTTTAGATTTTACAGAAACGGTATCATTTAATAAGTGATAGTATGTATGTCAATGTTTTGATGGATGTATTTATGTTTTGCTGCATCGTGCAAAGCCTAAAAACATCTTTGTTTTGTATAATTTTTCCATTTGTGTCTGTTACCATTATAATTATTTATTTAGGTGAAACATGAAAAAAATCTGGACAATCTCCTTCTTTTATCTAGTTTATATTTTTTAAATATAAAGTTATCTTTACGTTTAAACAAATAACAATTCATCTAACTATAGAATTGGGTTGAAATTAATAGCTCTAGAGAAAGAAAAATGGTAAAAAGGAAATTAGGCCCTTGCCTTGTAGTGGGACACACAGGCTCAAAACAATAATAAAAGTTTTGTATCTCGATTATCCAAAGATTGCCTGGTAGAAAAAGCCTGTGAAATTAGGTCTACCGCTGTACATTTGTGTGATGAAAGAAATTATTCGCGTCATTTTATACCTACCCTTTTTTTCGGATGGGAAATCATCAAATAACTCCTCCCGCTCTGGGCGGAGCAGGAGGGAGTGTCAGACTTTTACTGACTAAAACCAATCCATGTTCCTTCATCGCCCTTTGTGTTCCGGGGCCACGGTATCTCTTTCGAACAGTCCCGCAGCCAGTCATTTTATACCCTAAAGATTATATAATATGTCGTATTACTGAATACTAAGTGGATTGTGGACGTCAGATAGGCAGTCGCTCCATGTAAAATAATGGTATTCAGCTGAATCCGGTTAGATTGGAAGCCGACTCCAACTTATTTGGGAAAAGGCTAGGCAGATGATGATAAAACAAAATTGTAATGTGTTAAAACATTTGTACAGAGATACAGGTATGCTCCAATTAAATGAAACAATTGGAGCAAACCATATGAACCAAGCTTTAGAACTGCAGTAAGAAATGAAATGCACAAGATATTATTGGCTTTCTCAAATGTACACACAATCATACATACACTACATACCAATCAAACATGTTATAATTTAAATACGTTTGTCGTTTTGTGACTATCACGCTGGATTGTTGGAGCGTGAGCAGAGTTACAGGCATTCACTTACTGTTAAAGAAAAGGAGCACATTGTCTTCCCTTATTTCATACTAGCTGACGTCCCGCGGTTAAACCCGCGTAGTTCCCGTTCTCGCGGGAGTGCGGGAATAAAATATAGCCTATAGCACTCACGAATAATGTAGCTTTCTACCCGTAAAACAATTTTTAAAATTGATTCATTACTTCCGGAGATTACCCCCTACATACAAACTTACAAACATACAAACTTACAAACAAATGTTACCTCATTATAATATTAGTATAGATTAATCCAATTTGAGTCAGCTGTCCTAGTTTAATCCAACTATTTGAGTCAGCTGTCCTAGTTCAAACCAATTATTTGAGTAAGCTGTCCTAGTCTTTTTCTTCAACTTTGCTCCATATCTTATACATCATCTGTCTAGCCATTTCCCAGCTATGTTTGGGTCAGCTTCCAGTCTAACCGGATGGAGTTGAATACCAGTATTTTACATGGACCGATTGCCTTCACAACTTCTGTACTCTGTGAGACTGGTTGTCAGACTTTCGAGCCACTGACTACCAATTGACAACTGTCAATGATCTACAATTGACAGCCAAGACCAACAGCTCAACGTGCTTTCCGAGGCATGGAGGAAACTTAGTATGCAATAGGTGGTCACCAATCCACGGACCAACCTAGGCAAGCGCGGCTTAACCTGAAGGGCAATTAGAGCAGTTGTTATAATTTAGCTCTTTATTATCTTAAATGTGACTTAAAAATTTAAACATACGAAAGCCTATTTGAGTGTCTAAAATCATTCTAATTTTGCCTTCAAACGGAATTTAATAATTTTCAATTAAATTGCTAGCAGTTGAGGTTGCTTATTACATTATACATTTCACCCTGAAAAAGGTAAATAAGACTATTTTTACTACATTCTGTAGTGAGCAATAAAACTTAGTTTTGGTTCAATACGGGCCATAGGCGGTAGAGTCCGGGAATACACCTTCGTAACTACAGTGGACAAAATAAAAACGAAGCGTCCGATAATTTTACTGCCGAGGTCGATCTGAGGACGGGTGACCATGCATGACAAACCAAGACCCCAAAGTGCCCTGGAAAGGACGTTAAGCCAGACCCGGAATTCTGACAACCAGTGTTTCCATGGGGTACTGGATTACCCAGTAACTAGGGTTATGGAGGTAAAATCTGAAACCAACATGAAGAGAAAAGGCTTGGCAGATAGGTTTTAATATTAGTCTAAGTTAGTCTTATGTCTCGTATCTCAAACTTTTCAATGTGTGCAACAGAGAACTTGACTATTTATTATAATCAGGTTGCCTGTACTTAAACTGTGTAGATACTTAGATAGTTGTCGCCTGTACCTAATTTTGTATTAACCGTTAGGCTCATCAAACGTAATTACGTTATGAGGTCGTGTAAATAAACATTCATGCGATTGTAGCAATCACGACAGGTTTGCTGTCTATTATTGAAGAGTTTCATTTTATATATCCGAAGATCAGCATCAGATATTCACCAAACTTTTCTTCCTGAAATGAGACTATACAGGAAACACCAGCTTTTAAATAAAAAAGAATCATCAAAATTGGTTCACCCAGTCGAAAGTTCTGAGGTAACAAACATTAAAAAAAAATACAGTCGAATTGATAACCTCCTCCTTTTGGAAGTTGGTTAAAAAAAGAAAAGTAAGACAATGATTACAGTGTTCTAGAAGTGTTCATATAATTTAGAACAAAAGTTGGCTACAAGATTACTATCGCACTGTAGCCATTAACATTCCTTCACGCTCATAAATATATTATTTCGGAAGAGTGTATTGTAGTGAGTGGAAAATGAAGCAATATTTTTATACAAGGAAGGTTTTATGGTAAACATAAAATCGGGCTTAAATTTAAAATATAATTAAATTTATTGCGTAAAGTTACTTAGTATTATCATCTGCCTAGCCTTTTCCCAACTATGTTGGGGTCGGCTTCCAGTCTAACCGGATGCAGCTGAATACCTGTATTTTACACTAGCTGACGTCCCGCGGTTTCACCCGCGTAGTTCCCGATCCCGTGGGAGTACGGGGATAAAATATAGCTTATAGCACTTGCGAATAATGTAGCTTTCTACCAGTGAAACAATTTTTAAAATTGGTTCATTACTTCCGGAGATTACCCCCTACATACAAACTTACAAAATTACAAACAAATGTTACCTCTTTATAATATTAGCATAGATGGAGCGACTGCCTATCTGACCTCCACAACCCAGTTAGTACTGGGTAATACGTACCACTTGGTAAGACTGATTGTCAGACTTTTTGGGCCACTGACTACCTGTAACGACTGTCAAAGATCTACAAATGACAGCCGGGACCAACAGCTTAACGAGATACAGAGGAAACTTGATATGTAAGGGCAGTCACCCATCCACAGACCAACCTAGGCAAGCACGGCTTAACCTAAAGATCGACCCGTGGCTGTTATTATTTAGCCACGAGCTCCTCCTTAAAGTTACTTAGTACAGAATGATTTGTTGACGGTTTCGTGAGGGGTCTGTTTACACCCTGTATACTTTCATCTGCATACAGCAACCGTCCGGGACCCATATTGGATGTAATGATTTTAGTCTAGATCATTATATGGGTCCCGACTGTTGCAGACAATATGTTCTGTCTCCTGAACTTGTTTTATTCTTTTCAGTTTTTATTTAAAATGATTAGTTATTTTTTACGCAGTCGGGTTTTTTTAATTTGTTAATAATTTTTTTTATTTTACACTTTTTGGTTACTTAGATATACCATTTTAGAATCCTCATGATGAGCCCTTTATCAAACCGCCATTATTTTTTTTGATATACCCAGTGTCACTCTCACAGTAAATACGAATCTAACGACACCTCTCAAGCTAAAATCCATCGAGCTGTTCAGGCTGCAGAGCGTGCCAAACATTTGAATTTGGCGTCAAAAATCCGCCATTTTTTTTTTATATACCCAGTGTCACTCTCACAGTAAATACGAATCTAATGACACCTCTCAAGCTAAAATCCATCGAGCCGTTCAGGCCACAGAGCGTGCCAAACAATTATACATACATACTTACATACATACATACTCTCGAAAAACATAACCCTCTTTCTGGCGCAGTCGGGTAAAAAGCTGTTATTATGAAATTACAAACATATACATCAATTTTACTCAATTGTATAGATTGATTATAGTCAAGCAGTCGCTACAATCATCCAAGTATCACGTCATAAATCAAGATACTTTTACTGCATAAATGAAACCTTTGTTGCTGCAATCGGATATCCATCACCACAAAAATAATAACAACAAAACTCGGCAAAAAATCATAACCAAAACTCCAAGATACCGTTACCAAAAAAAGTTCACACCGTTTCAATTTTTAACACAAAAAAAAACCTCGAGCACCCAACTATTACCATTGTGGACTCGTGTAATAGCTGGGCGCTGAATCCATCAGCCAATCATCACGCTTCCAATAAAAACTAAACGAATGAAGCGGAGCGCACGTGATTTCCGTGCATACCGTCGTTGGAATAGGTGCCATTGTTGCTTGTGGTAGGGTTGTCACTGGAAATGGAGTTGAAGCTGTCAGAGAGAACTCATTCCAAGTTGGGAATTATTGATCACAGGATCCTGATCTACACACAAGAGATCACACTTATATTATAAAGGCGAAAGTTTCGTGTGTGTGTGTGTGTGTTTGTTTGTGTGGATGAAATTTAACACACAGATAGTTTATGACCTGGATTAACCCTTAAGATACTTTTTATCCCGGCAGTATAATCCCGTGAGACAATTATCGAACTTCACAATCAACTTCATTATTAACAGTTTACCTAAATAATATATAAACAAAATGATAGGAATATTTTATAAAATTAAAATAAAATTCATTTATTTTCATAATTTTTATGCCATACGAAAGATATATTTCAAAAATTACAAATTTCAAAAAAAAAAACATCAATATGAAATAAAAAAAATATAATTAGTTTCTTCTCCTTTTGACCTAAATCACGTTTACAATAATAATCAAATAGTCAAAACCACGTAGCAACCCTAAGCACAGCTACAATTTTATTATTGTGTTGCCAACGGTACTTACACCGTTACTGATGGATGCAATTATTTTGAAAGTCAAAGAGATAGAAAGAAATCATCTGAAAGGCATACCTAGCGGTAACACGATGCGATTATAGCTCTTTGTCTATTATTGTACAATTTGCCAAAATAAAAATAAACAAGTAGTTTCTTAGTTTATGGTTTACCGATGCACGTATCAAGTTGTTGCCCAACTAGTTTTTAATTTCCCACATATATAATTACAGCTGTTGCCTGCAACCTTCGCCCCAAGTGAAATTATTATGAAAATACTAATTTCCCCGTTTTTGCAACATTTTTCATTGACGTCTTTTAGTCGTAGCGTGATGATAGCCTTTCTCGATAAATGGGCTATCCAACACTAAAATATTTTTTTTAATTCGAAACAGTAGTTCTTGAGATTAGCCGTTAGTGCGTTTAACCAAAAGTCAAAATTACTTATTTGCAGTAAATGTGGTACAAAATATGGTAAATAAATAAAATAGAGCAATGACACTTTTTGCCATAAAATTGGCATGCAATCATTAAATAATTGGATGCTAATTTCAAAACATATTACCTAAGTGTGAAACAAACATTAAATTAGGTAACTTAGTGTGTTTTATGTTACCTACTCAACACAAAAACAAAATTTTGCCGTTCAAACAAACTCTTTAGCTTTTTAATATTACTAGGTATAGATTCCCTAGTCTGCTCGTTTTTTTTTTTGTCTAAAACGTGTGTTCACAAAATTCCATTAATTGAACAGTTAAATAAAATCTACAGCTAGTTAATCAATTATGATAAAATTACCATGACAGTAAAAGTTCAGTAAACTTTACAAAAAGTCTGCAATTCATTGCCAAGTTCGATTTAAATGGTCCTGTAATCGTCATTTAGTTACGCTCCATTATGATCAATCATGGAGTAATGTGATTTAGAAAATATCAGTGAAATTGATTATTATTCAGTAAAGATTATTCAGTAAATTTGCAGATGAGGACAGGAGCTGTGTGTTTTAGTAAAACATGATCTTGGTGTACCTTCAACAAAAAATGCTGAATCCATCTCAAATTCAGTTGTTTTCAAGCAAATTGTCAGTAACTAAATTCTAGTAAGTACCTATTAAACCGATAAATTTTTGCTTACCAAGAAATATTATTTATCATGTAAATTCATGTAGAATCTTTGAAACGTTAGCTGATTAATCGCTCCTCATTATTCCTCATTCTTTATCCCTCAAAAAAATCAATCTAGGTACCTTACTTAAGTACCTAATAATTAGCCCACATCGTATCGTTGTTTGGTTCGGTACTTTTTTAGGAGCTGATGCAATTAAACGTTCGCACGTGTGTATGACTTTCTACCAGTAGATATGCAATGGGCGTAATATTTTGTCACAGTAAAAAGTTCTCCCATGTCATAATAATGTTAATTGATTACCTGAAATTATAAACAACGCCATCTATTTTTAATACCTAGAACGACAACCACCTACAACTCTCGAGAGGAACCTCTCTTTTTTGAGCTTAGTTTACATTATGTTAGATAGATGGCGCTGTCACCTACATTTTATTTGGCAAAGTAAAATGCGCTTTTTATTCATTAATTAGGGTTGCATGTCAGTATGTGCATGGTAATTACCAATTACGAAGAAGAAACAGAGCGGCACATCGTGACCACACGAGACGCGGGGGCATTGCTCAACCAAACGGTGAAAGTTTGTTAAAAACTCATTAAATTGCTTTTTTCGTTACATGAAAACCGTTACGGTACATATAACGCAGTTACAGAACACTTTTAGATCTTTTTTATAAAGTAAAAGTCATACTTTACCTATTTTGTTTTCACGAAAACGCGTTTAGAATTTTTTGCGTTGCGATATTGAATTTCGTTTGAGGTTTTGTTGTATTATTCTTGATTTCTTTTTTATGAGGCTGTGGTGTGGTTGCTTTTTATGAGAAACTGTACATAGGCGTTTTGGTCCATTTTCTAGTCATTGATGTCTGCGGTTGCTCTCTCAAACCTCAATATCTTAAGGCGACTAAAGGAGCTAAACGCGAGTTTTATAATGCAAAAATCATATGATTCACTGGAATGAACAAAACCAGAAAAATATGTGATATTCTTCAGGATATACGCTAGTACGATAGTGTTTCGAAAACATAATACAACTTATTTTATTCGATAAATAAATCACGAACTTTTCTCACAAAAATTCGTTTAACGAGTAAAACCATACATGCGATCATTCTCATTTTTTGGCAAATAATTCTACAAGCAACATATTAGCATCATAGTGTTTTACTTTTTTAGTCCAATCCATAGATTTTTTGTAAATCGCAAAAAAACCACTCATTTCGCACTATTCGGCCCTTGACTGACGTAACAACCACTTTGTAGTGCAAGCTGATTAGAACTTTATTCTAATAGTAGTTCAAACGAAGTTTGAACCACCACAAATAGAGTTGCTAATTTAGCTCCTCATCATCATCTGCCTAGCCTTTTCCCAACTATATTGGGGTCGGCTTCCAGTTTTACCGGATGCAGCTGAATACCAGTATTTTACATGGAGCGACTGCCTATCTGACCTCCACAACCCAGTTAGTACCGGGTAATACGATACCCCTTGGTAAGACTGGTTGTCAGACTTATTGGGCCTTTGACTACCTAACGACTAATTTAATAATGCTAATTTAGCTCCTATAATCGCCTTAAGGCACTTAAGTATAGAAATAAATTTTAATATTTTTTCTCCCGTGAAGTACGGAAATCCCTCCAGAAAGTGTCAAATGTAACCTAAGGACACTCGGGGATAACGTAGCTTTCTGTTAGTAAAAAAATTTTCGGAATCGGATCAGTAGTTCCGAAGATTATAGGTACCCTACATACAAACAAATTTTACCTCTTTATAATATTAGTTTACGTAGATAACAACAAAAGGGTTTACGTAGATAACAACAAAATCTTTCACACAATGTCCTTTTTTTAAATCCTAAAATTACAAAAAAAAAACACAAGAACATGAAGATATTCATGTTTTATGAGACTCAAGCGTGAATATCGATGAATCGATCGACTCATTTAAAAACATTAAGATTAGAATGAGCAAGAACAGCCAAAAAGAATCAGCCAAATCAGTTCATACCATCACAAAAAAGTTCCCATCTTATACATAATCCTCTCATAGCACAGTCCTACATCTCACGTATATCTACACTAATATTATAAAGAGGAAAGATTTGTATTTATGTGTGTATGTTTGTAATGAATAGGCTCAAAAACTACTGGACCGATTTAAAAAATTCTTTCACCATTCGAAAGCTACATTATCCACGAGTAACATAGGCTGTATTTTATCCCCGTACTCCCACGGGAACGGGAACTACGTGGGTGAAACCGCGGGACGTCCGCTAGTAATATTATAAAGAGGAAAGATTTGTATTTTTGTGTGTATGATTGTAATGAATAAACTCAAAATCTGCTGCGCCGATTTCAAAAATTCTTTCACCATTAGAAAGCTACATTCACCTTGAGTAACATAGGCTATATTTTTTACCCGTACTCCCACGGGAACGGGAACTACGCGGGTGAAACCGCGTGACGTTCGCTAGTAATGTAATAAAAGCGAAGGTATCTCAATCACGCCAGAACGGCTGAACCGATCTGGATGAAATTTGGCACAGAGATAGATTATAGTCTGGAATAGCACATAGGCAACTTTTTTTTTCACACATATTATACCTCGAAATTTCCACGCGTACGAAATCGCGGGTAACAACTAGTTAGTTCATACATTTCACTAATAAGCCAGACAATCGTCCTTGCTGTTTACAACATGCTGGCTAAACTTAGACCTTGTACGCAACTAAATAGTGGAACGGCCATGTGACCATATAAACAGACTTATTGCTCATTGTGTTTTGGGAAATTATGTTGATAACCCCTTGTGCTTAGCTATTGCTGTGAGGATTATTGTGATAAGCTTAGTTTTCTCGTGCCTAGAAGAGCTGCACGGAGGTTAAGCAACGCTGACTGAGGCCGGTTCGTGGATGGGTGACCGTTCATTAAAATGTCGAGTTCATTCCGTGCCTCAGAACCGGCTGTCACTTGTTGTTCTTTGATTGTCGTTACTAGCATTCTGTACATCAAACTAAGTAACTCTACGCCAAAATTATTGCTGGGAAACGACTTTTTGTTTTTGGGGTGAAAAATCACGTTTTGCGGTAAAACTCAATGTAACGCACTCAACACATTGTGCTGGTGGATGGATTGAATAGTTTAAGGGGTCGTAAAGTTCTTATATTAAAAACAAGACATGTATTTAAAAAAAAAAACTTGTGTAAAAGTTGTAACTTAGACCCCCAATGTCTCCCCTCCCCCTAGGCACAGATAATATAATACTTCGTCCCTAGGTATGGTCTAGAACAAAAAATGATCGCAATGATGGGGAGAACGCCTGTCGGCTTCGTTAAGAGTCTTTTTACACCCTTTATATTAATAGGATAGGATAAAAAATAGATAGGTAAACCAAATTTTTGTCCTGTAAAGTTATAGGAAACGGCGAAGTTTTCTCATCATTAAAAATCTAAGAATAAACCAAACCTGTTTCTTGCATATCGTGTTTTTGCCGTAACATTAGCTCATTTTAATCTAGAATTAGTGAGGTACACTACCACTTAAAACCCGACTACTGAATACAATGTAGCCTACAGGGTGTAAACAACTTCATCACGAAGCCGTCAACTAAGCATTCTGTACATCAAACTAAGTAACCCTACGCCAAAATTATTGCTGGGAAACGACTTTTTTTAGGTGAAAAATCAAATTTGTGGTAGCTCAATGTAACGCACTCAAAACATTGTGCTGATGGCTGGATTGAACAGTACAGAGGTCGTGGATGTGTTTAAAGTAAAAATCTTATACTAAAAACTAGTATTTAGAAAAAAACATGCCAAAAAGTTGGAATTTGACCCCCAATATCTCCGTAACTAGAAGGTTCCCAGTATGGTGTAGAACAAAAAAATGATCGCAATGACGGGGAAAATAAGTGCCTTTCGGCTTCGTTAAGAGGTTTTTTACACCCTTTATAGTATGTTACCCGGACCATACCTACTATCGAGTCGATTGACACCTTTTTTTTTTTTTTTTTTTTTTTTCGGATGGGAAATCATCAAATAACCCCTCCCGCTCTGGGCGGAGCAGGAGGGAGTGTCAGACTTTTACTGACTAAAACCCATCCATGTTCCTTCATCGCCCTTTGTGTTCCGGGGCCACGGTATCTCTTTCGAATAGTCCCGCAACCCCGGCAGGCATTGGTCCTTGCGGACCCCTTCCTTTTTGCTGACTCTCTTTGAGGCGCGCGTGGAACACGAACGCGCCGTCGACATGGCCTGTCGTCATGAGACGGACGGACGGCGAGCTAGCCCATAGCTCACCGTCCACAGGCCCGCGCCTACGGTGGCCGGGGGCCACGTGGTGGTGGCCCCCGACGCCCGGGGCGTCTCCCGCGGCGGCCGGGACGTTGAGAGGTTCTCTCCCTCTCACGTTCCGCCACCTCCTTCTCTAGCATTACTGCTTCGCAGAAGGAGGTGACGGCGTCCCATTCCGTCTCGCTTCGGACCATGGCTTGCACCAGGGCCGGACGCGAGAGGTCGCCGCCGCCGATCGCCGCTTCGAGGACACGGCGGTGCTCCGCCCACGCGGGGCACACCTCCACCGTGTGTTCCACCGTGTCCTCCGGTCGATCCTCACAATGGAAGCACCCGGGCGTTTCCTCCCGCCCGATTCGGTGCAGGAACCTCCCGAACACTCCGTGTCCGGTGAGGACCTGCGTCAGGCGGAAGGTGAGGACGCCGTGGCGTCCCTCAAGCCACTCCTCAAAGAGGGGACTTATCGCCACTATCGTGGCGTGCCCTGCACGAGGTTGCGACAGTCGCTCTCTCCATGTCGCCATGAGATCCCGCCGGAAGTCTGTCCGCTGAGCGACAATTTGCCGCGGCAGCGGAGTTTCCCCCCGGCGTAGCGCCTCCGCGCGCCATTCATGTAGGCGCGCGAGGACTATTGCCTCCAGATCCCATGGCGGCAATCCGGCACGGAGGCTCACCGCCTCGCGGGAGATCGTGCGGTAGCCCCGGGCCAGCCTTACGGCTACCACCTTTTGGGGCGCGTTCAGGTAGTGGGCGGCTCGCCGCCTCAATGAACGCGCCCACACCGGGGCCCCGTAAAGGGCCATTGACCGCACGACTCCCGCGTAGAGCCTCCGGCAGGAGGCGTTTGGCCCCCCCAGATTGGGCAGGAGCCGCCTGAAGGCAGCCCCAGTCCGCTCCAGTTTGGGGGCCAAACGTCGGAAATGTTCCACGAAGTTCCACCGGCTGTCAAGGACAAGTCCCAGGTACTTTAACGTCGACTCGACGCCGATGGATACCCCTCCTACCGTCAGTGAGGATCCCGGAGGTGGCGCATTCCGAGGCCCATGAAAGCACATGGCCTCGGACTTGTGCAGTGCCACCTCGAGACCCAGTTGCCGGATCCTCTCAACGACTATCGCAACCCCGCGTGTCATCGCTTCGGCCGCCGCGTCGTGCGACCCCCCCTGTGCCAGCACCAGCGTGTCGTCTGCGTAGCAAACCACGCTGACACCGCTAGGGAGGTCGGCGGTCGATTGACACCTTACTCATCAAAATCGGAGAAATAGTTTATGTGCTACGGTGGAACATACGTACCTAAATAGCTAATTGCTAAAATCATAACTCTTTTAATGGCTTCGCCGTAGTAGGGTAAAAACGTATTCTGTGTTGAAGTTGCGGTATTTACAAACGCATTGCGGAAAGTAACTTTGCCTATAGGTACGTTTTGTAATCCTGTGTGGATTACGTTACGTTACTTAGCCGTGTGGTATCCGGCAGAGTAGAATAGAACCAACCCATTACACTTACGGGTGTCGTATAAGGCGACTAATGTCTGAGGCAGAACGCCTTGCGCCTCCGTAGACCAGAGAATGGGCAGCAGCGTTTTCTGTTAGTCTTTCATCACTGCGATCTTCAATCCGCCTGCCAAGCGTGGAGATTACGGCAAATTCCTCCCATCATGGGAGAGGCTATGTCCAGCAGTGGACGTTATGGGCTGTTGTTGTTGTTGTAATCCACATGGAATTAAACTCCGCCGAAGTGGGGCTGGGGCGGTGGGGTTTCTCAAATCCCATAAACTAAAACCACTCACTTACTCCTCGTCTCATCTGGCTGGGGTAGGGAGACACGTAAAAATCTTTTCAATCACCCAAGCAGTCTTGCGGAAAGCACTCTACCGTAAGCCGACAGTAATTTTCCATAGGCTACCCATTAAGGGCCTATACTACCTCAAATGGCTTAGCATGATCCTCCGTTACGCCTGAAATACTGCAGCATTTATTTTGAAATAAATATATAGTAAAGTTGAGGATTAATGCTAAGTCCAATGTTTAGCGAAAACACGATTCCAAAAAACTTTCTCGATAGAAAAAAAATCCAAAGTTACCTAAAAATCGAACAATAAACCGCTGGTATTCAAAAAGTACTTCAAATTAGATCATGAAACTTTGCATACTAAGTGAACTAATAAATAAAGCAGGTTATATGTTTTTAGGGTTCCGTACCCAAAGGGTAAAAACGGAACCCTATTACTAAGACTTCGCTGTCTGTCCGTCTGTCCGTCTGTCCGTCTGTCCGTCTGTCCGTCTGTCTGTCACCAGGCTGTATCTCATGAACCGTGACAGCTAGACAGTTGAAATTTTCACAGATTATGTATTTCTGTTGCCGCTATAACAACAAATACTAAAAACAGAATAAAATTAATATTTAAGGGGGGCTCCCATACAACAAACGTGATTTTTTTAATAATAATTGGTACGGAACCCTTCGTGCGCGAGTCCGACTCGCACTTGGCCGGTTTTTTATTTTTTCCAAAAGACGAAAATTTGATTTTATAAAGAATAAAAACCACTCATTTCGCACTATTCGGCCGCAATGACTGACGTAACAACCACTTTGTAGTGCAAGCTGATTAGAACTTTATTCTAACTGTTTTTCAAACGAAGTTTGAACGACCACAAATAGAGTTGCTAATTTGAGGTAGTATAGGCTCTTATGGCAGTCAAACTAGAATATTATCACGTTATAGGAAAGCGTCACTGAACAACGTCAATGAACATCGAACAACACTTCAATCAATTTTAATTAAAAATTATTTTCCAAATCAGGATTAGGACTTACGTCATTTAAGATAATTATATGCACGTGTTTTATATTAACTACAACAACAACTATTTGGTTTTTATGTTCAGAGACAGGTTCTAAAATTGGACCCAATGAATATGTGTATGGATAATTATGTACCTTGTAAGTTAGGTAATGAGTTTCAGAAAAAAAATAAAATTCCAATCTTGCTATCTGAAATAACACCTCACAATTTAAGGACACAAATTAGGAAAGAAAACATATTTATTTATTTGGCACATGCCACAACTGCACAGAACCAAAAATAAACTTAAATCTAAACAAAAAATAATCACCTATCTAACTAAGCCTTAACCCTAAAGCTTAGTTAGATAGGATGGATTGGATTTTAGAGATAGTTTGGATTATTGAGACAAATCTAATGATACCTTAATCGTCGAAATCTATCCAGCCATTTGGAAGATACATGGTTATAAAGTTTACAAAGAAACAAAATAAAAAAATACCTACTATATTGTGTGTAAAAAAATACCTACTATTATTGTTGAATATCAAGCTCCAGTTGTGTGGCGCTGAAGAAGGAGTAAAACTAGTTGCTGATATAAAAACCGGCCAAGTGCGAGTCGGACTCGCGCACGAAGGGTTCCGTACCATTATCTATACATTAGACAAAACGGCAAAAAAATCACGTTTGTTGTATGGGAGCCCCCCTTAAATATTAATTTTATTCTGTTTTTAGTATTTGTTGTTATAGCGGCAACAGAAATACATCATCTGTGAAAATTTCAACTGTCTAGCTGTCACGGTTCATGAGATACAGCCTGGTGACAGACAGACGGACAGACGGACAGACGGACAGACAGCGAAGTCTTAGTAATAAGGTTCCGTTTTTACCCTTTGGGTACGGAACCCTAAAAAGGGCTGTATTTCTTATTACAGAGGTGGTTACAGATAGCCGTTGTGCGCACGTCAAAGGGCGTCGGTGCGAGAGATACCCATAGAGATAGGATACCGCAGACAGTTTTGCTTACACAGATAATAAAAATATAGATTAAATTGTGCCACGACGCGACGGCACAGATAATAAAAAACTTCCAATCCGATGTGACGCAGGAGCAATTATTATGTGTCTCACGGCTGCACCAAATAGGCCCAGTTCAGCAAACTGCCGAGCAGCTAGTGCCTGACGCTGGTTTTCAGATTTTTGTACCTCCGGGACTTTTCTTTCAGTGACCACTGTTGATTCTGGCTTTCAGGATTTGCAGTGGTTTGGGAATAGAGAGGCAGACTTGTCCCAAAAAAATGGCCCAATCTTGCTAAAATGGTTAAACATTATAGCGTAGCTATAGTCTGCGCCAGATAATAGGAAATAAAGGTCATTAACCCGCATACAATTTATTCAAATACATAATTCCGAAAACAAAAATAATGACATAAACTTGTCCCGAAACGACCTTTATCGTGATCCTTGACTTTTTCTAGTACCTAATAAAAAACGATTCATAATGTATTGTCGGGGTACCTATGCAGAGAAATTAAGGAAAGAGCAATGACCTTTAATTCCTACCTATCTGGCGCAGACTATAGAACTCCGGATTATTGTACTAAAAATAAGATATAAAGGGTGAAAATAGATCCTTAACGAAGCCGAAAGGCACTTGTTGTTCCCGTCATTGCAATATTTTTTTGTTCTGGACCATACCAGGAATACTAGTTACGGAGATATTGAAGGTCGAAGTTTCAACTTTTCCCCAATTTTTAAATCATCAAATACTAGTTTTTAAGGTCATACTTTACTTGAAATACCTGAATAACCCGTTTACTATTGAATGCTTCCAGTGGCACAATGTTTCGAGTGTCTTACATTGAATTTTACCGTAAAACGTGATTTTTCACCCCAAAAAAAAAGTCGTTTCCTGGCAATCGTTCTTGCGTAGAGTTACTTAGTTTGAAGTACAGAATGCTTGGTTGACGACTACTTGAAGGGTATGTTTCCATCCTGTATTATTAAATTGACGATAAACCAACGAGCCAATTCGTTGTTCGTCGGAACGAATTGGTATCCAAGAGATGGCAAAAGACGCCAAGGACGACAACTAATGCGCTGGGAAGATGAGCTGAAACTTACTGCGGGACCCAAATGGAGAGGAGTTGATCAAGACAGGAAGAAATGGAAACTACTGGAGGAGGCCTTTGCCAAAAAGCACACTGAGTTGAGAGACATCCTATAGCCAAACGCACCAAACGACACAGACATAAATAGTAAATCTCTCACCCAGTCTAACGGGCTAAATAAATAAAAAACCAACGAGCTTAGCTAGAACTCCGGATTAGTATACCAAAAATAATGTTAATTCAAACTTTTCCCGTGGTTTATATTTCCATTTACCTTATTATTAATATTATTATAAGCCTATATTGTCCCACAGCAGGGCAAAGGTCTCCCTTCCCTCCTTCCACATTTCGCGATCTAGTGCGATTGTAGGCCAATCCTTTGCGAAAGAGTCTAGCTCATCCCGCCATCTCCTTCTGGGCCTGCCGCGTTGTCATTTCCATTTACCTTATAGTAGTTTTAAACCTAGATTTTGAACATAGACTAATGCTGAACTCTTTCTATCCCCAGGACCAGTCGAAGCAGCCAAGATGACGCTCGAACAGCCAGCAGGAGAGATGTGGCAGAAGATTCGCGAGGAGTTGAATGAGAAGGCGGACACCAAGGAAGCAGACCTGGCCCACATCAAGGAGTGGCTGAAGAAGGAACCCCATCTACCTGATGAGTTTGGTAAGCCACGCTTCGTTACTCGCATCGCATCGGATCGGAAAGGATGTGAACGGATGCGGCGACAGCCGATCGCGTTCGGCAAGATTTCGACGTATATGATCGACTCCGTACCGGTCGCTTGCGAATGTATCTGTTTCTAGGGCCTTACTCTCTAACGGTTCGTCCCTATATTCGGATCTATCCGTTTCTCTCGCGCACGTTTGCAGATGAGTACGAGTGAAAGAGACGTATAGATCCGAATATACGGACGAAGCGTTAGGGAGTAAGGCCTCTGTACCTAGTTAAATAGTTTCATTCATACCGTGCCGGATACGATGACAAGCGAACGGAGCCGATCGCGCGTCGCATCATACTTTCGGCTACGATCGCATGTCATGGAAAGCGCCCGCGGTCAAGTTGCTGTACGCGGCTTGGTAATAGACTTTAAATACTGTGTACACGATTTTAATATCGTTAAAAGATTGTAAAATCCGTACCTATCCGATGCGGTCGAGCCGTTTGGTGGAAAGCATCCTTTAGTCTTCAACCAGAATTTAATGTACACTCGTGATTGCTGAAAACCCTTCCTGATTATTCAATTCACTCACACACACACACCCCCACACACGCAAACATTCTCAAACTCAATAAAGGCTTCTTTAAACCGCTTTTTATTTATTGTTTTGTTGTTATCATGGTCTTTTTATCTTTGTTAATCTTATTGCATAAGATTTTGTAATATCTCGTTTTGGGAAAGGACATTGGCTCTTGTAACATAGGTCTGTCACCTAGTACGGGAGTCAAGAACTTCATACAATTTTGTATTCACTTCCTTGTGTATTATATACAACAACAACAGCCCATAACGTCCACTGCTGGACATAAGCCTCTCCCATGATGGGAGGAATTTGCCATAATCTCCACGCTTGGCAGGCGGATTGGAGATTGCAGTGATGAAAGACTAACAGAAAACGCCGCTGTCCATTCTCTGGTCTACGGAGGCGCAAGGTGTTCTGCCTCAGACATTAGTCGCCTTATACGACACCCGTGAGTGTAATGGGTTGGTTCTATTCTACTCTGCCGGAGACCACACGGCTGTATTATATATGATTGATTTTATTTGCATGTTTTACAGTCTATCCGATGATAACTTTGAGTTTAGAAAGACAAATCAACGGTATCCAGCAGGATGTTGATGGGCCTGTCAAACTGGATTATCTTGTTTCCAATAAAAGTTCCTACACAAATCATACTCACACTCATAATTTATAAGTTATTGGTGTTTCTTCTTATAGGCAAGATTTAACAACGTTCAAGTTTCATGATTGAACGATGATAGAATTAGGGGGAAAATATAATGACCACCAAAAATAAGTTTGTGACCACTAACATCTATCACCTAAAATATCAATTGATCACCGAATTTAATAAATTGAGCACCAAATTTTAATGAGCTGGTTGATGACAAACTAGTTTTGCCTAGGCCGACTTGGGGCACCCTGACACGGATGGATTAGGTTAGAAGACCAATAGACCCCGCCATACCCTTCGTGGTATTTTTTTACAAACCATCCAGTTCGTGAAGATCCGTCGACCGGGTCTCCCTCGACTTGGATACAAGAGCTTAAAACAGTTCAATTTCTGGTGGTCATTTACTAAAAAAAAAAATTTTTGGTTCTAATTTCGCGATAAAATGGGGATGAATTTTCTTGATCATTTACTAATTCTGGCAATCAAAAGTGATTTTTTGCCGTTATATTTTGCTAAATCTGGTGGATCGTTAATTGTATGCCATAGAATTATTATTGTCATACCTACTCTTTCTTTTCTCTTTTCCATTATTCACAATTCTAAAGCTCATTCGTATCTTCGGGAACGTATAAATTTTTGGCGTTTTTGACATTTTGATTTTGTGATGTCGTTTGCTAGAGAATCGGAAAACGCGGTATTTCCATCAATTAGTCACAAGCAACGCCTCATCTAAGTTGAAGTCATCATCTGCCTAGCCTTTTCCTAAAATGTTAGGGTCAGCTTCCTGTATTTTACATGTAGTCACTGCCTATCTGACCTATATAATTTGAAGTGAACACAAATAACTATGCAGTTTTTTCACTCTTCTGTAAAGTTGCTATTTTTGTCATATGTGGTAATAACTTCAACGACGCTATGTATTATCGAAGCTCACACAAGAATCATAAATCTAACATTACATATCTATGACTCATCCTAGATAAATCGCACTGTAATAGCACTTTAAGGGGGTGGTATCTGCTAACGAGAAAATTTCTCCATGTAACTCCTCCTTGATAAGTGAATATAAATGTGCAAAAAAAAAATGTTGCGTATTAGACTCTAAACTTAAATGGTACAATAAAATTGAAATAATTCTAACTTTATTATTACTGAAAAGAATATTCAAAATGAAGCATTTTTTCTTTGAAATTTCGTAACTCCTCAACTACTACTAAATGACATTAAGTTTTAGTTTTTTTTTTTCACACAAATATTTTGTCAATTTTTTCTTCACAAAGTGTACAATTGACATTTTGATCTAATGATTTATTAGGCTACAATTAAATAAAAACCATAAATTTCGCACTATTCGCCCCGCAGTGTCTGACGTAACAACCACTTTGTAGTGCAAGCTGATTAGAACTTTATTCTAACAGTATTTCAAACGAAGTTTGAACCACCACAAGAAGCGTTGCTAATTTAACAGATACCACAGCCAAGACATTAAGACATTTCATTTACCAAAAGCTTTTCTTCCACATCTCCTAACATTCCTTCTAACTTTTCAACAGATGACCAGCGCATCATGACCTTCCTCCGTGGTTGCAAGTTCTCCCTGGAAAAGACCAAGCGTAAGCTGGACATGTACTTCACCATGCGTGCTGCCGTCCCAGAGTTCTTCAACGACCGTGATGTTAACCGTCCTGAGCTGCAGGAGATTCTAAATATTGTGTGAGTATATATACCATAAGAGATAATAATATAGTACCTACCATAAGATATATAGTACCATATACTAAGTTTTGGTCCCATAGTAAAAGTTGTTCACAATGGTGAGCCATTGTGAACAACTTTTACTATGGGACCAAAACTTAGTTTAACTTTTCACGAACACACACGAAATCTCTTAAGGGGTCATTGTATGAGTACAATGACCCCTTAAGAGATTTCGTGTATGAATAGAAACACCGTATATTTTTTTTTTTTTTTTGTTTTATTTAACTAAATGGAATTGATTAATGGATCAAAACTAAAAAATCGGGAAAACATTACTCAAGTCGAACTCATCATCTGCCTAGCCTTTTCCCAACTATGTTGGGTTCGGCTTCCAGTTTTACCGGATGCAGCTGGATACCAGTATTTTACATGTTAGTACTGGGAATTACGATACTCCTTGGTAAGACTGGTTGGCAGACTTTTTGGGCCTCTGACTACCTAACGACTGTCAAAGATCTACAAATGACAGCCGGGACCAACGGCTTAACGTGTTTTCCGAGGCATGGAGGAAACTCGGTATGTAATGGGTGGTCACCCATCCACAGACCAACCTAGGCAAGCACGGCTTAACCTAACGATCGACCCGAGCGGCTGGTATTATTTAGCCACGAGCTCCTCCTAAAGTCGAACTATATAAATACAAATAAAAATTAACAAATAAACAGTATTAGCTTTTGCCCGTGGCTACCCTCGCGTTTATTTAGAACTAGCTGACCCGCGCAACTTCGTCTGCGTCACATAATATTATAGCTTATAACATGTCATTTTGTGCATTCAATTACGAACAAAAACCTTTTAAAATCAATATTGCTTACCTCCTATAACATACGGCGTGATAATATGTAGCCTTCCTTGGTTTACAAAGAACGTTTTTGCTGAATTTCAATTCTATCTATCCAGTACTTTTGGCGTGAAGCCGTACCATACACACAGACAAACATACAAAAATTCTAAAAAGTCACTTTTTGTCATCAGTTGCGTTTTTCTAACAAAAGCCACTTATTTTTTCTTTCGTTACTGTTTTATTATATGTATAAATAAATAAATAAATTTTGACAAACAGTTCGGGATGTCCTCTGCTTGCATGAATTAATTCAATCATGATTCAAAAGGCACGTGGCGCTATCAATCATATGAACGCCGATGGAAAAATAAGCCATATTTCGAGACACAAAAAGAAGAAAAACTTCTTTTTTTTTGTCCATTATATCCTGTCTTAATACGTATCTTTAAAGTTTCGTTCATTCCCATTCATTTACTGTCCTCAAAACATCTAATTTCCTTCAAAATCCTTAACCCCGGGGTGACAACTAGGTACTCAAGTGGAAACCCACAAATTGTTCACTAATTTGAATAAAACGAGGATTTATAATCACCGTATGAATAACTACTGAAAACTTATAATTTATTTCATCTTTAAGCATGACGCAAATTACGCACTTGTCATATTTACTGCTGCGGTTTTTTGAGAAAGAAAAAAAAAAGAATGAGAATAATTTATTTAAATAATTATCACAAAGCTGTACACTTAGGTGCAGTAATGTTATTTCTCAAACAATGATATACTTACTGCATAAAAGAAAATTATAACTAAAATTTATTTAACAGTTGTAAGTAACGATAATGTGGAATTCAAATGTTTGGCCATAGCTAGACAAGTGGCAATTGCTTTCAAGCGTTTCATGAGTCTACAAAGATTTTCTACAGAATTCTATTGGATTGGGGTTTTCGATATTTTATGTCATGCAAACAAAATACGTTTTTGCATTTTAGAATTATCGTTATCGCAGTTTAAATTCTAATACCAGTTCATCTAGGCTCCTTTTATCTTTGTCCCAGCCAGTTTGGGTAAAGGCACACTCACAAAGACTTACAGTCAAACTTTGTGCTATGAACACAGATTAAGTAAATATGTAGACTAGTGGCAAAGCATCATTTAATAAAATTTACTTCAACTTATTGTGGCTTAACAATAACTTACTGTGATCACGATAATCGTCATCAGCAAAAATCGTCTGCAGCAATTTTACAACCCAGTGCGAACCTTTATTTATAATTAGCAGCTATTTTACAGAAATTGCAGTAATAAACACAATATTATGTCCACTACACACAAGTGTGGAAAAAATGTGCAACAATGAAAAGATGTAGGACTAATTATTTCATCCATGACGTAATTATACGAAATTACAAGTTTTATTAAGTTTTATGTCATGTAATACACTGCCTTGTGGGAAACTGACGGGTTTTTCCTCGCTCGTAATACCATTGTATAGTTCGGTTCAAACTTAATGGCGGCTCGGAAGTTAGCTGCGAGTGACGGTCTGCGCAGGAATAACGCTTTAAACTTTATGGCGATTCGGAACATCTAATGTAAGCTGCGCAGACAAGAATTTTAGGTATCAACGGGGCGCAGATGACGCATCGTTTTGTCTTTATAATGCGCAGACCGTCATTTGCAGCTAACTTCTGAGCCGCCATTAAGTTCGAACCGAACTATACTTTAAAGAAAATTAACCCGGAAGTAAAAACCGGCCAAGTGCGAGTCGGACACGCGCATGAAGGATTCCGTACCATCGTAGTAGGGGAGCCTCTATAATTTTTATTTTTATTATTTTTTGTTATAGCGTCAGTCATACAACATTACATACATTCTGTGAAAATTTCAACTGTCTACCTATTACGAATCATGAGATACAGCCCGCTGATAGACCTACGAACGGACGGACGAACAGCGGAGGCTTAGTAATAGATCCCGTTGGTTACCCTTCGGCCTTCGGGTACGGAACCCTATAAATTTGTTTGCTTGTTAGGAAAAGTACCTGACATAAAAATCTTAATAACCTATTATAAAACATGCTCCGACCTTGGTTTTGTTTCTCGTTGTTCATTTATGTTAAAAAAAAAAAACAAGTTATAACATAAAGCAAATGTTAATGTTTCATAGAAATGTCGTTTTAAAACCATAGTGTTTTATTTGTTAACTTATACTGCGCCAGCAACTTGTTATTTTAGCAATTTAAATAATTACATTGCATTTGGGACGAACAAATGTAATTAGTCCGCCAGTTAGATTATCAAAAGATATTAGACCCGATTTTTTTATTTTGTTACCTAAACCAAAATTGACGAAGATACAACGCTTTTAAAATTCTCAATACGTCACGCCGTGGTATTATAATTTTTTGTACGTTCAGACGTCACGAGACCCTACTCCCGAGTTTTGATGCGTTTTACTCTTCAACATTCATTGATTTGCAAAAAAAAAAATAAGGTTCTATTATTTTCCAGTACTCTAACTGACGCACTAAATAGATCTGCAATTTATTGATGGTGGAAACTTTTTAATAGTCCGAGTCAATAAAAATCTTTCCCTAGTGCTAATTTATTTGATATCGGTGCAGCATCATTTCTCATTCCATAGGTACTGCTTTATTAGTAACGCAAGCTCGTGGCCAAACAATAACAAACACTCGGGTCGATCTGTAGGTTAAGCCGCGCTTGCCTGGGTTGGTCCGTGGATGGGTGACTAGCCAACATAAACAATATTTATTTGTTTAAGACCTAAACTATTTACAATTATTGTACCTGAATTAGTCTAACTTAGGCACTTGGCCGCGCGGCCCCCGCAAATTTTAGTGAATAAACTAGTTTCCTTCGTGCCTCCGAAAGCGCGATAAGCCATTGGCCCCGGCTGTCATTTATAGATATTGGTTGTCGTTACAACCAATATCAGAGTCAGTGGAGTCAGTGGCCCCAAAAGCTAACAATAATTCTTACCAAGGGGTTTCGAATTACCCAGTACTAACTGGGCTGGTGGTGTGGAGGTCAGATAGGCAATCGCTCTATCTAAAATATTGGTATTCGGTCAGCTGCATCCAGTTACACTTTAAGCCGACCCCAATATAGTTGGGAAAAGGCTAGGCAGATAATGATGACTTCTTTATAATTCACATGAATATTCCCCCTCTTTCTAGCGGTATCATCTTTCACACAGTCCATCAATCGTGTCTTTGATCTTCCCTAAAAGCAAACATCCTACTTTTTTTTTATCGTGTGGTTAGTACATAACCAGGTGTCAGAGTTTTTAAGCCACCCACGGGCCACGGGCCTCTGACTAGGCTTAACATGCCGTCGAGAAATATCTCTCGGGCAAGCTGGTTTCCTCACGATGTTTTCCTTCGCCGAAGCAAGTGATAATAATACAATACGCACATGAATCCGAAAAATCAGAGGTGTGTGCCTTGGGTTTGAACACGAGACCTATGACTTGGCAGTCCGACGGTCACACCACAAGGCTATCACTGCATAATTATACCTAAGATCCTACTTAACCTACTAATATTATAAATCCGAAAGTTTGTGAGTGTGAATGTATTGATGTTTGTTACTCTTTCACGCAAAAACTACTAAACGGATTTGGATGAAATTTTGTACACAGATAGTTTATAACTGAGATTACCACGTAGGACACTTTTTATCTCGGTAGTTAGATGCCATGGGACAATTATCAAACTTCACGCGGGCGAAGCCGCTGGCAGAAGCTAGTTTAAAATATTAAAAGACATTTTGATTTTTTTTCAGTCAAATGCCACCGCTGCCAGGCCTCACACCGGCAGGAAGGCGTGTGATTGTTATGAGAGGTTAGTAACTACAGGTACCTAGTATTACGTGATCGAATCAGAAATTCAGACTGCAAGAGAACCAAGGTTACCGACTTAGCCCGAAGAATTGCCAAACTTAACTGGCAGTGAGCAGGGCACATTGCTCGCAGAACGGATGGCCGATGGGGCCGAAAAGTTCTGGAGTGGCGACTGCGAACCGGAAGACGTTGCGTTGGAAAACCTCCAACTAGGTGGACCGATGACCTGGTGAAGGTTGCGGGGATTCGCTGGATGCGAGTCGTACGGGATCGGTTAATGTGGCGACATTTGGGGGAGGCCTATGTCCAGCAGTGAAATGATGATGATGAGTAACTATAGCAATAAAAACACTATTGAGATAAACATGAACATCAATCTAATCTGACGTATATTTTATAGGCGTGAGATATTTCCCACCTATAACAAGATTCAAGAATCCATTGATAAAGTTTTACATCTTAGTGATAAAAAAGAGTAATTAGCTCATTTTGAATGTTAACATAATTCATATTGCTTTAGCTACCGGTACATAAATTAAAGCTTTTCGAAAAAAATCACAGAATAGATCTAAAGGTTGGAATGCGAATGGTATACCGACGCATAAATAATATACTGAATACGTGGTCACTCTTTGTACGTCTGAGTTCCTACCATCCTGTATACTAACAGCCGTCACTAATGTTCTTGTTTGAGACACTCATGTATAGAAATCCAACCACAATATTTTCTCAATCAATCTTCCTTATTCTTGTACAGGAGTCGACAAAGATATCCAGACGCCCAATGTAGCGGATGCCTTCAAGCTGGCTCTCATGCTGGGTGACGTCAGACTGGCAGAAGAGAAGGAGGGAGTGGCGGGAGACGTGTACGTTCTGGACGCTTCTGTGGCAACACCGACGCACTTCGCCAAGTTCACACCGACACTTGTGAAGAAATTCCTTGTCTGTGTACAGGTTAGTAAGGATCTGACTGCCTGATGGATGAGAATCTGTGATGACTTACTTATCGACTAATTAGTAGACACAATAGTTAAACAATTCACATAAATCTCCTGGAGATTTAGTAACGGACGGGAGGTTATCAGATTGCAAATGCAGCATCCAAAAGTTTAGGAAGGTTAAGATTTTTGAACTCGAAAACTAAATAGCCTTCCTCACAAATGAAAAAGCGTAATTTAAGGATGAACTCAAATTGTAACGGTTTACATAATTTAAATACTTGCACAGAATTCTAGTAAAGTTATGGTGGGTATAGTAAACTGCTGATGAACGTTCTCCGTTCATTCATTCAATCTTAATGTGTTTCTGCAGGAGGCCTACCCCGTAAAGCTGAAGGAAGTCCACGTCATCAACGTATCACCTCTTGTTGACAAGATCGTCAATTTCGTCAAACCTTTCATCAAGGACAAGATCAAAGAAAGGGTAAGATATATTCCGTTGTTTAATTTTGTTTTTTCTAACAAGAATATTAGAAAATGCATCAATGTTTAATTTTATGGACCTTAGTATTGGATTAGTGGATCACAATAAAATGACATCAAAACAAAGAACAATTAAGAGGACTGGGTGCAATCTATTAATTGCTCTTTGTTATAATGTTCAATGTCATTCAATGAAATCACAATTTAATTAATAGTGTTATGTATTATTTTCAGATCTTCCTGCACACCGACACCAATGATCTCTACAAATACATTCCTAAGGAAATGCTTCCTCAAGAATACGGTGGTAACGCTGGCCCCATGAATGATCTTCACAGTAAGTATTTTTATTAACAACAATTCCACGTAACTTTAGATTGGCTAAGTAAGCTCTTCTCTACTGTCCCCCTCTGCCAGTGTACACTATTTTTTGTTTGGGATAAGCCCGCCACTCCAGTCCCAAACCTCTGGAACTCGTGAAAGCCAGAAGCAACAATGATGCTCACCAGAAAAATGCATATACAATGAATCCAGACGAAGTTCTAGAGAATCATTTTAACTGTTTTGGATCCCACAGTGAAATTAATCAGAAAAGAATGGAGGAGGAGTAGGAAGAATATAATTTCCTCTTCCCTCCATATCAAGAGATATAACAAAACAAGGCCAATAGACACAAAGGGACTGTTACAACTGGGATAAGCCCAGTTGAATTGACTACAGTCAGTAGACGCTCATTTGAATTTAACGGTCAATACATATCTATAAGAAATTAATGACCAAATAAACACTGTTTCAGACTCCATCCTTTTAAGACCAACTTATATTCGGTGATGTAATATAACCATCATTAATTTTCTTCCAGATACATGGGTCAAGAAGCTAGATGAATACAAAGACTGGTTCGCGGAACAGGAGAACCTCAAAGCCAACGAGGCTCTCAGACCAGGAAAGCCTACCAACTACGATGAGCTCTTCGGTATTGATGGCTCCTTCCGCCAGCTAGTTATAGACTAAGCTACTTTCTCCAGTTATTACCCCATCAAGTTTAAAAGACCTTAGGTCTGTGAACAATCAAGTTTTAGCGGCCTTTTCAACTTGATTGGGTATCGGCGTCTCTCTACTGTCGCTTGTTTCAGTTACCATTTTTAAATTTTAGCATAGATTGACGATATGATTGTTTCTTGCGACTGCTTGCTGAACGGCTAGTGCAATTCTTTAATCTATTTCGTTGTGGTTAAGGTATGAAATTGTTTGATTGAGTTCAGCTTGCATTCTCTTGAAGTATATGTTTTGCTTGTCAACCAAAGTTTTGCTCAATTTGTCGTATCTTTGTTATTATGACGTGTGTATAGCGTCTTTAATTTTAGGTATTTGATTATAAA
Organism: Xestia xanthographa; assembly: GCA_905147715.2. Taxonomy (NCBI): domain Eukaryota; kingdom Metazoa; phylum Arthropoda; class Insecta; order Lepidoptera; family Noctuidae; genus Xestia; species Xestia xanthographa. The sequence continues at coordinate 12,277,671 of LR990651.1, read as the reverse complement.
CGTTTTCTCTAAAGCAATGTGGTTTTATTATTTCTTTTCCTCTTTTGTCATAATATAAAAATGTTCCATTATCAGACCTATTTGGAGAAAAAAGTTATCTATTGACAGAAACTAAAATAAATTATTAACTTAAGTTAATATGGTGGGTTAAGTGGTAGTGGGCAGGGCATATTGCTCGCAGAACGGATGGCTGATGGGGCCGAAAAGTTCTGGAATGGCAACCGCGAACCGGAAGACATTGCGCTGGAAGGCCTCTCACTAGGTGGACCGATAACCTGGTGAAGGTTGCGGAAATCCGCTGGATGCGAGTCGCACGGGACCGGTCAATGTGGCCACACTTGGGGGAGGCCTATGTCCAGCAGTGGACATCTTTCGGCTTAAATGATGATGATGATGTTGAATATGAGGGATATTAGGCAATTCGCCACTCAGAACTTATATTCCATTATGATAATGCAGAAATATCTACAACTAGCTGACGTCCCGCGGTTTCACCCGCGTAGTTCCCGTTCCCGTGGGAGTACGGGGATAAAATATAGCCTATAGCACTCACGAATAATGTAGCTTTCTACCTGTGAAACAATTTTTAAAATTGGTTCATTACTTCCGGAGATTACCCCCTACATACAAACTTACAAACATACAAACTTACAAACAAAAGTTACCTCTTTATAATATTAGTATAGATTACTGCCAAAATAAAATAAATCAACTGTTTGGTAATCTTCTAGAATGACCGTATCCTAACACGAACACAAATAAAAGTGTGGCAATTTATGTAAAAAACTTCTATAAATAGGATATGTATAAAGTTGTTTTATTACGAATCCTTATTTGCATGCAAAACTATTTTTAGAAGCGAATGAAACTTGTTGTCGTGGTATGGGCATGTGATGCGGAGGAATGAGGAAAGAAGCATGTATGCAATGTCTCGAAAACTTTACAATAAATTACCAGCTAAAATTATTTTAGCCAACAGCTTAAATAATTTTAACGTCAGCTTTTTATTAAATTATTGAGTTAGTTCATAATCATTTATTTGCAACATACTCATAGATATTAAATGTTATCATTTATTGATTTTTATTTAGTTTAGATAGGTTAACACAAATCTCTAATAATCTTTTGCACTGCATTAATATCTGGGCCTAGAAGTATGAAATTTGCACAGACATTCTTTATAGGGCAAAAAAAAAAATTCAGACAAAAAAGAAACACTGATGATGAGCACAGAACAAGTAACATTTAATTAAAAGTATCAAAGCACCCGACTACACATTGTATTACACCTCTTAACGAAGCCGAAAAGCACTAATGTTCTCCTCGTCATTGCGATAATTTTTTGATCACACCTGGGAACCTTATATTTACGGAGATATTGGGGGTCAAAGTTCCAACTTTTTGACAAGTTTTTTTATATACAAATTTTAATGTAAGATTTTTACTTTAAACACCTCCATGACCCCCGTACTATTCAATCCGTCCATTAGCACAATGTTTTGAGTGCGTTACATTGAGTTCTACCACAAAACATGATTTTTCACCCCAGAAAAAAAAGCCGTTTCCCAGCAATAATTTTTGCGTAAAGTGACTTAGTTGGATGTACAGAATGCTTGGTTGACGGCTTCGTGATGAGGTCTTTTACACCCTGTATTTGTAATATCCTTTTAATTTCCTTCATTTTGATAACCTACTCGATCTAGTTTTGGTTGAAAAAGAAATATTAACGGCTTACGATTTAGCGCCAAAAATACGCCTTTGTGTTTTTTTTAAACACATTTCTACGGACACTTGGTTTTTTAGACGAATCTAATATGACTTAATCGCTAAAATCCATCCAGCCATTTGGAACATACGAGGTAATAAAGAAATTTACAAAGAGACAAAAAACATAACTCTCTCTTCCTTAGCAGTCGGGTAAAAGAGATCTTGAAAGATTCATCCCCTACCGGGGTTAAATAGGTGATGCAGGTTTTTGTGGGAGCGGTTTTTTCCTTATTTCTAAAAAAAATCTTTTCGTGTGCATTTATTTATTTATTTATTGGTTTACCAACAATTTTTTACACTAGATAACGGCATAAAAACAAGCAAAAACATATTAACAATAGTGTACAATCACTTATAGGTAAACTCAGCATGCAAAACGAAAGTTGTACGTACAATATAGAAAAAGAAGAAGAAAACTACCTTAATGTATATAAACTACTAAATCAAACTACTACTTAATCTAAATCCTTACATGTTATTTAAATCCTGACACAGAGAACAACGAAAAAAAAAAAAAAATTAAGTTAATCCTTATCTAGGTTTTTCAAAGTTTTCGCTTTTAGACTGTTTAGTGAGTCAAAGTGCAAGTCGATAAGATCGCTACATTCATTAATTATCTTGCTTAACCTCGCGACAGGGGAATTAGCGCCTAAGACCGTTCGTCGGAGAGGTGGACGGAGTGGCGTTATTGGCTTACGAGGAATCCTTGAAGGCACACGAAATTTAAAAGAATTTAGTATCTGTGGGCAGTCAATTTTATTGGCCATTACTTTGCCCACAAACATTACGTCAACAAGGCGACGGCGCTTTTCCAGCGAAATCATTTTAAAGCATTTCAGCCGCTTGGTATATGAACGTATTTTTTTTGCTATTCCGCTGGTAAACGCCAAGTGCCACAGAAAGCGTTTTTGGATTCTCTCCAGACGCAACGAATGTGTAGCGTAGTGCGGACGCCAGATCACACTGCAATATTCCAACAGGCTTCGAATGAGACTATTGTAAAGAATAATTTTAGTTTTAGGACACCTAAACTGTTTGCAATGTCTTAAAACGAAACCAAGCATTCTAGAAGACTTTTTTATTATGCAATCTACGTGTGGGATAAAAGTTAATTTAGTATCAAAAGTAACACCGAGGTCTTTTGTTGTGTTTAGTTCTGCTATTTTGGTTTCATTTATGTGATAATCTTCTCTTAATAAATTATGCTTTCTTGTAAACTTGACATGATAGCATTTACTGGGATTTAACAGCATTGAATTGCGTTCGCACCATTTAACAAACCTATTGAGATCATTCTGCAAAAGGTTGACATCATGTTGGGACTTAATAATTTTAACAAATTTCAAGTCGTTGGCATACATAAAAACCTTAGAATGTAAGAAACATTTTGGAATATCATTTACAAAGAAATTAAACAAAACTGGGCCCAAATGAGAACCTTGTGGAACTCCGGAAGAGATATATTTGTTGTCAGACTGAAATCCGTTTATCACTACATAAAAAGATCTGTCCAGAAGATATGAGCTTAACCAAGAAAGCAATGATCCAGTTATACCATAAGCTTGCAACTTATGAACCAATATTTTATGTGAGACTTTGTCGAAAGCCTTACTAAAATCCGTATATATGACGTCGGCTTGGTGACCTGAATCAATTGCCTCTGATAATAGCTCGGTAAACAGAAAAAGATTTGTGTTTGTTGATCTAGCTTCCACAAAGCCATGCTGCTCGTCACATAAGTACAGTTTCAAGTGCTTTTGAATAAATGGACAGATCAGAGATTCGAAAATTTTAGCAAAACACGACAAAATTGATATCGGTCTGTAGTTAGAGACTAAATCGTCCTTGTCAGATTTATGTATAGGTACAACTTTTGCCACCTTCCATTTTGATGGAAAGACCCCGGAGGTTAAGGATTTATTGTAAATAAGTGACAACGGGGTTACTGACTCAGCTGCACACTCATAGATAAAGATTGGTGGAATCCCATCTGGTCCAGCCCCCTTGTTGCAATCCAGACTTTTTAGCTTCTTGTATACACTTTCACTGCTAACAATAATGTTTGATAAACATAAGCTATGAATTTCAATGTTATTTAAAAACTCTGTGTTGTTGCCGTTGTAATCGTCTTGAATAGGGCTATAGACAGAAGAAAAGTAAGATGCGAAAAATTCACAGATTGTCGTGGGGTCAGATGATGTACTAGTACCATTTGTCATTGCAATGGGATAGGAGCTTGACCCACCTCTTTTAGTTTTAACGTAACTCCAGAAGAGCTTCGGATTATTTTTGAGTTCGTCTTCCAATTGCTTCATATAATTGTTGTAACAAAGTTTTGCAAGGTCATTACAGCGTTTAGTTATAATCTGCAGTTCGATTTTGTCTAAAGGGTTTTTGTAAATATTGTGGCGATTTCGGATCTTATTTTTGTAATTAAGTAATTTAATGAGATCCCGATTGAACCATGGAGGAAATTTACGTTTTTTAGGAACTCGCTTAGTAATAAATTTTTCTATACCCTTATGAATAACGTCATAAAATACCTCCACCATCTCATTAACTCCCTGCTGTGCTTTAAATAACTCATCCCAGTCAATTTCACTCAAATATTTCCGAATCGGTATGTAACTCGTTTTTCGGAAATTAGGTCTACCGCACGTAGTGTTATATGGGAGTTTAGCTTCATTATTCAGAGAAATCATAATATCGAGGGGTGGATGATGCTGGTCAATGTTAGCAATCGGATCCTCACTTTGACTCACTCTACACAATTAATGGTTACACAGTATAAGATCTAAAATGCGGCCTGAAGCATTACATACATTGTTAAATTGATTAAGCCAATTAACATACGTAAAATCAATCAAAGTTTGACTTATATTTGACAACTTAAGGCATTTATCAGAATTATTGACTATGCTCCAATCAATATCACCGATATTGAAATCACCTGCGATGCAAACATATGATAAGTTTAACTGTTCAAACACTGCATTACATTTGTCCAAAAAATGGTCCAAGTAAGAGATACGTACAGGTGGTGGCAGATATACAGAACAGAGAGCTACCCGACGTACAGATCGAGCAGTGGGTAGATCTAAAATCACCCAAAGATCTTCACAATTACTTTCAAATTGTTCTGCTCGTTTGGAATTTATAGATTTTTTTACGGCTATCAAAACACCCCCACCATCTTTACTACTCTGTAGACAAGAACTTTCTCTGTCCCTTCTGTATACAATGTATCTGTCGTCGAACAGCTCGCTGCTCAGTACGGTATCATTAAGCCAAGTCTCTGTAAAAATGATAACGTCATAGTTATTGCAACATACATTACGAAAGATGATATGCGTTTTTGTTCTCACGCCTCTACAATTCTGGTAATAAATTTGTAAACTATCGAATTTTGTATTATATTCACGTTACAATTACATGTACTTTAAAATGTAAATATATTTTTTTTTTCAATTCAGCTTATCTAAGGACTCTAAATTCTTAATGAAGATAAATATGTTCGGACCCATCTGTTTTTCTGACGAAGATTCTACCATTTCTTACCCAGACGAATTGATATCCTTTTTCTTTTGCCTTAAGTCTAGTAGCAGCATGCAGCGCTTTGTTAGAAGGAGACAAAAATGTTCTTGCACATATATTGGTCTCTTTTCACCAGCCAGTCCTAGGTCCGTGGTATTCAGTTTTTCGATGATATTCTTTCCTTTATTGTAGTTAATGACAGAAGCCAAGAGCAGGTCACGAGTTCTTGGGGAGGCTAATTGGACTACAACAGAGCGCGTGCATGGCTCAATACACTTTTACTTTGCTGTCACTTACTATAGGACTGTATCTGTATTGTCTTTAAGTATAAAATTGAGCGCTCGCGCATCCTTCATCCATTCGAGTAGACGCATTGTTTGCGTGTCGAAGGTAATACTGATACAGTCCTTTATTCAGTGTCGTCCAAAACAGCGCAAGGATTTTTCCGGACCCTTACTGATGTGACAACTCGCTCGCTTTTCTACACTCTCTAAAATAAATTTTACTAGCTGACGTCCCGCGGTTTCACCCGCGTAGCTCCCGTTCCCGTGGGAGTTCGGGAATAAAATATAGCCTATAGCACTCACGAATAATGTAGCTTTCTACCAGTGAAACAATTTTTAAAATTGGTTCATTACTTCCGGAGATTACCCCCTATACATACAAACTTACAAACAAATGTTACCTCTTTATAATATTAGTATAGATTCTTTCTAACAGCTGACATTGCTGTTGATAAGTTGAAACTATCCTGTTAATAAAACCTTGACAACGACACTGAATAGTAACAATATAATTATTTACCCGTGGAAAACATTTAACCACTGAATAGACTCGGAAACGCAGCGATTAGTTGTAATTATGTCATTAAGAAGATAAACTTTGTGTCACATCTTGTAACCAAAAGTCTCTATGTGAACAAGAATTTGTGTGGTAGTATCACTAATAAAACCCATCATCTGCCTAGCCTTTTCCCAAGTTTTATTGGGGTCGGCTTCCAGTCTAACCAGATGCAGCTGAATACTAGTATTATACATGGAGCGACTGCCTATCTGACCTCCACAACCCAGTTAGTACTGGGTAATACGATACCCCTTAGTAAGGCTGGTTGTTAGACTTTTTGGGCCACTGACTACCTGTAACGACTATCAAAGATCACACATGACAGCCGGGACCAACTGTTTAACGTGCTTTCCGAGGCACGGAGGAAAGGTACGGTATGTGTGGGGTGGTCACCCATCCACAGACTAACCTAGGCAAGCACGGCTTAACCTAAAGATCGACCCGAGCGGCTGTTATTATCTAGCAACGAGCACTTGAACAAATTAAATTCAAAATAACATCCTGTACTTTTTTTACATCAGTCGATAGGTGCAATCATATGGATCAAATCTCTTTAACAAACATGATAAATTAAATGAAGGGAAAACCATTAAATCTAATGAACAGTAATTATAAATTCAATACGATAAAGCACTTTTATTCATGGTTTTCCTTTCATAAATTTTTAAAAATTGCTTTTTTTCAAATTTCTATCTCTAGTATTTAGAGTACTTTCCCTCCAGGTGGCATTGAAAAATTCCACCCAGTATACATACATAGACTCCACGCCAAATCATCCGTGTTCCCTAACTTTGTTTTTCGTTTCATCTGTTTCTAAGATTGTTATTGTCAGCTCTGTTACATCTTTGTCAAGCTGTTGGATACAAACATCACGATCAAGTGACATCTTTATTAGTATTTAGGTCATTAAACCGAACGGTTACGTTGACCGACAACCATCAGTCTTCACTACGTTCCGTTCTACTTACTAACCTCGCAATAGGACGGCCGTAATCAGGGCTACTTACTTCAGTTGCACAGCTCTACTCAAGCAAGACTGTGACTATTATCAATCATTTATTGACTGGCGTTAATTGCTGGGTATATTTGTGACAAAGTTATATAGATTAATGACCTGTGAATGTGTTTGTACAACAAGAATTTGTGTGGTATACTACCACTAAAAAACTCCACTACTAAAAAATCACGCTCGAATTAAATTCGGGGTTTACAAGGTAAAATCGACTCCTGCTATTGTTGAAGTCGGTTAAAATGTAGCTTAAGTTCAAATTCAAATTCTTTTATTGACATAATAGGTTACACTAGCTGTTGCCCGTAACTTCGTCCGCGTGGTAGCCAACATCTGACATCGTAAAGGATACAACTAATCACTCAAAGATCATGGCTGACAGTTTGATTCACTGACTAATCTATCAACGCAAAGCTGAAACTGCTGCAGGGTCTAGAAGCATGAAATTTTGCACAAACGTAGTGTCTATGGCAATATTTCTTTAAAAACAACACTCTTAACCATTTTAGTGGATGGAGCTTAAATAACCAGACCACAAGTCAGTTCCCGCGAATTTCAGCGTTTGGCCTTGTGACTTATTTATTGATCTGCAATGGCAAAGTAAACTTTCAGAGGAAACAAAAGTTGCTTAAATTCAAACCGCAGATCATAGGGAGTCAACGGTATACGCGGCACAAACACTGTTTTTCATTACATAATTATGTAGTTTCGGTGGTAGTAAATTCCGAAGTAACATGACAGGCGTGCCGACAGGCAGCGAAATCTTATTATATGGTGAAGGTCATGTGCTTTCATGGGCCTCGGAATGCGCCATCGTCGGGATCCCTACTAACGGTAGGAGGGGTTTCCATCGTCGAGTCGACAATGAAGTACCTACCTAGGACTCGACCTCGACAGCCGGTGGAACTTCGTGGAACACTTCCGACGTTGGGCTCCCAAACTGGATAAGGCCGGGGTTGCCTTCAAGTGGCTCTTGTCCAATCTTCCCCAGGTTGGCCAGACGCCTCCTGCCGGAGGCTCTACGTGGGGATCTTGCGGTCCATAGCTCTTTATGGGGCCCCGGTGTGGGCGCGTTGTGGAGGTTGTTCCACCTGGGCGGAGCACCGCCGTGTCCTCTAAGCGGCGATTGGCGGCGGCGTCCTCTCGCGTCCGGCCCTGGTTCAATCCATGGTCCGGAGCGAGAGGGAATGGGTCACCTCATTCTGCGAAGCAGTCATGCTAGCGAAGGAGGTGGTGGAACTTGAGAGGGAGAAAACCTCACGTCCCAGCCACCGCGGGAGACGCACCGGGCGTCGGAGGCCATGTGTTGGACCCCAGCCACCTTAGGCGCGCCTGTGGACGGTGAGCAATGGGCTAGCTCACCATCCGTCCGTCTTTTGACGACAGGCCGTGTCGATGGCGCGTTTGTATTCCACGCGCGCCTCAAAGCAAAACAGGAAGGGGACCGCAAAGGCCGATGCTTGCTGGAGCTGCGGGACTGTTCGAAAGAGATACCGTGGCCCCGGGACACAAAGGTCTAAGAAAGAACATGGATGGGTTTTAGTCAGTAAAAGTCTTACACTCCCTTCCGCTCCACCCAGATTGGGAAGGGACATTTCATGATTTCCCATTCGAAAAAAAGGGGTTAAAAAAAGGGTTGAAAGTTTGTACGAAACTTCGTCATTTTCGACGTTAGAAATGTAACCAACAATGTTAACCTTCTGCAGATGTCCAGTAAGAAAATCCTTGTAAATTTCAGGTAACGTTCCCCTTATTCCACACCTTTCTAGCTTGTCAACAAGAGCAGAGATCGAGACAGTGTCAAAACCCTTGGCCAGATCAATAAAGACTCCGACACACTTTTGTTTATTATCTAGGTAAGTTGTGACATAATCTACTAACGAGCTAACGGCTGCATCGGTACTTTTACCTACTCTAAAACCAAATTGAGAGTCAGATAATATGTTATTTTTTTCTATGAATTTTATGAGTTGGTTTTTCAATACCTTTTCTAGTAGTGTAGCACTTCAATACCCGCAATTACAGACACAATTAAAATAACAATGCACTGTGCCTCTGGAGGCACGGCCGGGAGCATACGGGTTAGAGAGCGCTGGCAGCACAGAAATGAGTCTGTACTTTGTTACGCTATCTTGAGCTCCACTCTTGTAGACAGGAGTGATGAGTGCCCTTTTAAATACACTAGGAAAAACGCCCTGCTCTATATATAGCCCAAAGATCGTGGTAAAGTGTGGGACGATAATATGTTTTGACATTTTTAAAAATCTGTTCGAAATAGAGTCCCAGCCCGTTGCAGAGTCGTTTTTAAGATTCATGATAAGAGATTCAATTTCTGATTCGTTTGGTGGGAGCAGAACCAGAATTCTGGACGAGGGGTCAACAAAATTCATTTAAAGTAGGCAAGGTGAGCTCAGGATTGTCAGAGCATTTTATCTTGTCAGCAAGCAACATCCGCAAAAAAAATATTCACAGTTTCAACAGCATCGTGAGAGCTATTACTGTTCTTTAATAAATCATCAGCAGAAGATTTTTGCTTAGCAGTACCAGTAATTGATTTTATAGCCAACCACGTTTCCTCACTACTTCTTGCATTTTGTAAAAGAGTTTTTTCATAATTTATTTTAAGCTTCCGCAATAGAGCGTTACAGAAATTTATGTAGCACTTGTAAGTGACTTCGAGAATAGAGTTATTGGGATTTTTCCTAACCTTAACATGTAGCCTATCACGGTGTCGGATACACCGAATCAAGCCTGGTGTAATCCATGGTTATAAGTTCCTTTTACGCCCAAACTTATGTTACTCGGGCTACAATAACGAATCAATTGACACCTTATTCATCAGAATCGGATGAATAGTTTAGGCGCTACGGAGGAACATACGTAAATACAAACATACGTAGATTGCTAACCCTTTCTTTTGGCTCCGTTGGCGTTGCCAGCGAGTTCAGGCTTACTCCCGTCCACCCATATGTCTCTGTACCTTCAAAGGGTCAGTTGGTAAAACAAGTGGCATCGTTTCCTTTACAACCGTAGTCGGCGTTTCAAGGGGAGGATGGTACGCATTTAGTTGCATCGACCCCAGTATTCTGTTCCAAAGCACGATGGCAAGATATTGTATCATTCACCACTGTATTGGTTATTGGACCAGACAGTCCTTGCGCGTCGCCGAAAATAAACAAAAACGAATACTTACTTCTCGAATATATTAATACTAGCTGTTGCCCGCGGCTTCGCCCGCGTGAAGTTCGGTAACTGTCCCACTGGATCATACTAAAGGGATAATAGTGTCCTCCATGTTAATCCAGGTTATATCCTATCTATGTGGCACATTTCATAATCATCACAATTATTATTATCGCAATCACCATCACTATCACAACCGCCATCATTATCACAATCACCATCACTATCACAATCACCATCACAATCCCCATCACTATCACAGTCACCATCATTATCACCAATTATCATCATTAACACAACCACCATAATTACCACAATCATTATCACAATCACCATCACAATCACCATAACAATCACAATCACCATCACTATCACAATCACAATCACCATCACAATCCCCATCACTATCGCTATCACAATCACTATCACAATCACCATCACCATCACAATCTCCATCAAAATAACTATGACAATCACCATCATCGTTCGTTATCACAATAATTATCATCGTAAACACAGTCATTATCACAATCACCATCACAATAACCATCACAATCACCATCACAATCACCATCACAATCACCATCACAATCACCATCACAATCACCATCACAATCACCATCACAATCACCATCACAATCACCATCACAATCACCATCACAATCATAATCACCATCACAATCACCATCACAATCACCATCACAATCAACATCACAATCACCATCAAAATCAGTATCACAATCACCATCATCGTTATCACAATCATTATCATCGTAATCACAATCGCTATCATCTCCATCACAATCACCATCATAATCACAATCACCATCACAATCACCATCACAATCACCATCACAATCACCATCACAATCACCATCACAATCACCATCACAATCACCATCACAATCACCATCACAATCACCATCACAATCACCATCACAATCACCATCACAATCACCATCACAATCACCATCACAATCACCATCACAATCACAATCACAATCACCATCACAATCACCATCACAATCACCATCACAATCACCATCTCAAGCACCATCACAATCAACATCAAAATTACCATCACAATCACTTTCACAATGACGATCAGAATCACCATCACAATCACCATCAAAATCACCATCTCAATCACCATCGCTATCACCATCACATACACCACCACTCTCAGAATAACTATCACAATCATCATCACCATCACAATCACCAACAAAATCAGTATCACAATCACCATCATCGTTATCACAATCATTATCATCGTAATCACAATCGCTATCATCATTATCACAATCACTATCATCGTAATCACAACCATTATCATCGTATTCACAATCATCATCATCACAATCTCCATCCTCGTCATCACAATCATTATAATCGTAATCACAATCATTATCATCGTAATCACAATCACTATCATCTTAATCACAATCACTATCATCTTAATCACAATCATCATGATCACAATCATTATCACAATCACCATCATTATCACAATCACCAACACTATCACAATCAAAATCACAATCACCATCACAATCACCATCACCATCACAATCACCATCACAATCACTACCCTCGTTATCACAATCATTATCATAGTAATCACAATAATCTACATCATTATTACAATCACCATCACTGTCACAATCACAATCACCATCACCATCGCTATCACCATCACTGCCACTTTCACAATCACCATCACAATCACCATCACCATCACAATCACCATCACCATCACAATCACCATCAAAATCACTATCACAATCACCATCATCGTTATCACAATCATTATCATCGTAATCACAATCGCTATCATCATTATCACAATCACTATCATCGTAATCACAACCATTATCATCGTATTCGCAATCATCATCATCACAATTCCATCCTCGTCATCACAATCATTATAATCGTAATCACAATCATTATCATCGTAATCACAATCACTATCATCTTAATCACAATCACTATCATCTTAATCACAATCATCATAATCACAATCATTATCACAATCACCATCATTATCACAATCACCAACACTATCACAATCAAAATCACAATCACCATCACCATCACCATCACAATCACCATCACCATCACAATCACCATCACCATCACCATCACAATCACCATCACCATCACAATCACTACCCTCGTTATCACAATCATTATCATAGTAATCACAATAATCTACATCATTATTACAATCACCATCACTGTCACAATCACAATCACAATCACCATCACCATCGCTATCACCATCACAATCACTGCCACTGTCACAATCACCATCACAATCACCATCACCATCAAAATCACTATCACAATCACCATCATCGTTATCACAATCATTATCATCGTAATCACAATTATTAGCATCTTAATCACAATCATCATCATCACAATCTCCGTCCTCGTTATCACAACCATCGCTATCACCATCACAATCACCGACACTATCACAATCACCGTCACTGTCACAATCACCATTACAATCACAATCACTATCACAATCACCATCATCGTTATCACATTTATTATCATTGTAATCACAATCATTATCATCGTTATCACAATCATCATTATCACAATCATCATCATCGTAATCACAATCATTATCATCGTAATCAAAATCATCATCATCACAATCATCGTCATCATTATCACAATCATCATCATCGTAATCACAATCATTATCATCTGGATCTCAAAATAAATGCCATTTTCGTAATCAGCACCCCTGATAATCTCGGTATCGACACCCATATTGATTTTTAGACATTTCAACCCCATCGCACCCCAACAGGGAATGGTAGTATTTCAGGTCTGCCACATTAAATCTTAAAATCGTTGTTTTTGTAATACACCCGACCCAATTCACCATAAAAACAATACCTATGTTGAATTTCAGGCTTTGTTACCCCATTTCCCCCTTTAGGGGTTGAATTCTGAAAAAAAACTGAAACACAAACGTTAACTCATTTATCGATAGGAGTACTCCTGTTAAGTTTCGAATAAAGTAGTCTAACTAATCTTATTTCCCCACGTAATCTTAGAACTCCCGTTCCAATTTAACCCCTAAGGGTGTGAATTTTGAAAAATCCTTTCTTAATGCACCCCTAAACCTCATAAAGAACCTTTGTGCCAAATTTGGAATCTCTAGACTCAGCGGTTTGAGCTGTGCATTGATTTTTATACTTTGCCACCCCATTTCCCCCTCTTAGGGGTTGAATTCTGAAAAAACCTGAAACTCGTTTTTACTCATTTATCAATGGGAGCACTCCTGTGAAGTTTCGAATAAAATAGTCTAACTAATCTTATTTTACCCATACAAACTTTGGATTCCCGTTTAACCCCCTTAGGGGTTGAATTTTGAAAAATTCTTTCTTAGTGCACCCCTAGACCACATAAGGAACCTACTTGCCAAATTTGGAATCTCTAGACTCAGCGGTTTGGGCTGTGCTTTGTTTTTTATACTTTGCCACCCCATTTCCCCCTCTTAGGGGTTGAATTCTGAAAAAACCTGAAACCCGTTTCTACTCATTTATCAATAGGAGCACTCCTGTGAAGTTTCGAATAAAATAGTCTAACTAATATTGTTTCCCCATACAAACTTTGGAGCCCCGTTTAACCCCTTTAGGGGATGAATTTTGAAAAATCCTTTCTTAGTGCACCCCTAGACCACATAAGGAACCTACTTGCCAAATTTGGAATCTGTAGACCCAGCGGTTTGGGCTGTGCGTTGATAGATGAGTCAGTCAGTCAGTCAGTCAGTCAGTCAATCAGTCAGTCAGTCAGTCAGTTTCTTCTTTTATATATTTAGATTGATGACTAAAGTATCGATACAGTCTAGAAAGTTGCCTAATGTCTAAGTCAGTCTGTCTCTATGGGTTCATCTACACATTACCCAATCCTTTATTGCATTTATTAGTAAGTGAGGAATGAGGAAAATGTCGTGAGGAAAGTTCTGAGTATGAATGTGGATGGGTATATGAGTAGAGGAAGACCAAAGAAACGATGGATGGACTGTGTAAGTTAAGAATGATATGGCAAGAAAGGAGGGGTGTCTGATGAGATGACGAGAAATAGAGAGGTATGGAAGAGGAAGACATCTGCGCCGACCATAAATGAATTGGGATAAGGGAAGTGAATGATGATCAGTCAGTGAGATAAGGGGAAGTGAATGATGATCTGTCAGTGAGATAAGGGGAAGTGAATGATGATCTGTCAGTGAGATAAGGGGAAGTGAATGATGATCAGTCAGTGAGATAAGTGGAAGTGAATGATGATCAGTCAGTGAGATAAGGGGAAGTGAATGATGATCTGTCAGTGAGATAAGGGGAAGTGAATGATGATCTGTCAGTGAGATAAGGGGAAGTGAATGATGATCTGTCAGTGAGATAAGGGGAAGTGAATGATGATCTGTCAGTGAGATAAGGGGAAGTGAATGATGATCTGTCAGTGAGATAAGGGGAAGTGAATGATGATCTGTCAGTGAGATAAGGGGAAGTGAATGATGATCTGTCAGTGAGATAAGGGGAAGTAAATGATGATCAGTCAGTGAGATAAGGGGAAGTGAATGATGATCAGTCAGTGAGATAAGGGGAAGTGAATGATGATCAGTCAGTGAGATAAGGGGAAGTGAATGATGATCAGTCAGTGAGATAAGGGGAAGTGAATGATGATCTGTCAGTGAGATAAGGGGAAGTGAATGATGATCAGTCAGTGAGATAAGGGGAAGTGAATGATGATCAGTCAGTGAGATAAGGGGAAGTGAATGATGATCAGTCAGTGAGATGTAGAGATATGATATGAGTTCAGTATGACTCCACGCCAGAGTCAACAAAAACAGTATAATTAAATTCGCAAAATTAAAAACGGAGAAAATGAAAAAAAAAAAACAATTTTACTAAGCGTTTTGTACCGTTTTATATCTTTATATCCTGTAACGCTCTTAGATCGAGCGAATAACACTGAAAACCGCCGTCGAACGAAAGTCTACGACATCGGAGACCGGGCAGTGTCAAGCCTCAAGTGGACCTGGGCAGGGCATCTGGCTAGAAGCGGAGATGGCCGATGGAGCAAGGCTTTGACCAAGTGGTGGTCAAGATTAGGCCAAAGAAACCAGGGACGTCCTAGAGCTCGCCAGGTCGACGATATCGTTAAAGTCGCGGGAAACACCGACGACCCGAATGGCGTAGCGGTAGTGAGGCTGCCTTACGTTCTTAGGGTCCCGGGTTCGAATCCCGGTAAGAGCAAATGTTTGTGTGATGAGCACGGACATTTGTTTCCGAGTCATGGATGTTTATATGTATAATAAGTATGTGTTTACAAACAAAAAGTATCTATGTAGTATATCAACTATCAGGTGTCCACGACACAAGCCTCGTTGCTTAGTGTGGCACTAGATGGCGCTGTGTGTAATGTCCAGCAATATTTATATTTATCTTATTTATAAAGAAACCAGGGCCGTCCTAGAGCTCGTTAAGTCGACGATATCGTTAAAGTCGCGGGAAACACCTGGGTCAGGGACGCACAGAAACGGGAAGTTTGGCAGAAAAAAGGGGAGGCCTATACCCAGCAGTGGGTGATTCCGTGCTGATAATGATGATGATGATCCTGATTGTATTTTCTGTTATAGGTAACATAGATTTATTGCCTTTTTCATGTATTAGTATGAAGCTAATTCTTGTTTCCTCTTTCAATTGCATATTTCTGAATAATAATAAGTGGAAGAGTGGAGTCTCCTTACACAAGCATCTCCTTGCTTAAAAGTTGATCTAACCTATAGGTAAATCTATACAAATACATAAATTGAAGTGTCTCGTCTGTTTGTAATATCAGAATAATAGCTTTTTACTGATTGCGGGCGTTACGTCACTTATAACACAAATACATTTACTGTTTATTAGAATATCATTGTATGGAAAAAAAAATTATGACCCCAGATCGTCACGGTCAGTTAAATGCAGGATTCATACGTGTTCGCGTAACTCTTTGTTCCAAATCTTAATGGTAATTGAAGTTTTGCGAAGGAGAAAAAAGTAAAAAGATTAGTATCAGTTGTAAAAACTCTGGAAAACTACATAAGTTAATTAAAAAACAAAAATAAAAGATGTACGAGTGACTCGGTTTAAAATAAAGTTATGTGTACTAGCTGGGCCCCAGGTTTACCTCTAGAGATTATATAATAATAATAAATCGTTTATTTATAAAAAGGGGGCACATTTACAATTAAGTATCTTAACAAATAAAATAGAGCACTGTTGCTTATTGCCTGAACTAGGTGGAACCTGTGTTTCAGGCTAGAAGATGGGTAAATACCTATTTAAAATAAAAATAAATCAACAATGAAAGAAAAGTAAATTACTAAAATTACAACTTACATAAAAGATAAACAAACAATGTGTCAGCAGTTTACTTGTAGACTACAAGTAAATCTTCTGTCTGTGCATAGGTTAGGGGGGAGGCGACGCCACGGCGTCCTCACCTTCCGCCTGAAGCAGGTCCTCACCGGACACGGTGTGTTCGAGAGGTTCCTGCACCGAATCGGGCGGGAGGAAACGTCCAGGTGCTTCCACTGTGAGGATCGACCGAAGGACACGGTGCAGCACACGGTGGAGGTGTGCCCCGCGTGGGTGGAGCACCGCCATGTCCTCGAAGCGGCGATTGGCGGCGGCGACCTCTCGCGTCCGGCCCTGGTGCAAGCCATGGTCCGGAGCGAGACGGAATGGGACGCCATCACCTCCTTCTGCAAAGCAGTAATGCTAGAGAAGGAGGTGGCGGAACGTGAGAGGGAGAGAACCTCTCAACGTCCCGGCCGCCGCGGGAGACGCCCCGGGCGTCGGGGGCCACCACCACGTTGCCCCCGGCCACCGTAGGCGCGGGCCTGTGGACGGTGGGCTATGGGCTAGCTCGCCGTCCGTCCGTCTCATGACGACAGGCCGTGTCGACGGCGCGTTCGTGTTCCAAGCGCGCCGCAAAGAGATCATCAAAATCGACGTTTTGGGGTGAAAATTCATGTTTTACGGTAGGACTTACTTATACTTTATGTAACGTACACAAAAAAATGTGCTGATGCATGCATTGAATAGTACGGGGGTCAAGGTATTAAAGTAACTACAGTAAACACTGGTATAAAAGATTGAACTTTGATTCCCAATATCTCCATAACTAGAAGGTACCAAATTGATGGTACAGAACAAAAAATAAATAACGTTATCACGGGGAAAACAAGTGCGCGTCTGCTTTGTTAAGTTTTTTTACATCCGTTAAACATAATTATATACCTATTTCACATCTACATAAGCCATTTACGTCAATATATCGCTCTGTTTCTGAGTAAAATAAAAACAAACCAACAAACACGACTTCGCATTTACAAAGCGCCAATTTTTTGCTCTTTCATGTTTTATTTTATTATTTTTGAGTTCAAATAAGTAACGCATCATTTTTTATATAATCAAGAAAAAATCAAACCCATATCAGCCGCTTTAAGAGTCCTATTACATTTTTTTTCGCAAATTTTTGATTTTTACTTCCTGGATCATATTATTTCGATCGGCGTACACGAGTTGATAATAATAGCGATCTCCAGCCGATTGTCTGTTGTTATTGACGAAAATTAGAGACGATACTGACATGAGACTGAGGAGCGAGCTGAATTGACGCAGAATTATAGTACTTTAATTTTATTTATTGTAATTTCGTCTTATAATATTGACAAACGAAAACTAATGAAACGCGTATACATTGTAGATAGAAGTTTTATATCATATTATTTTATTTGATAAAATTGAGTTTATTTGAAATATATTTGACGCTGAATCAAGACGTTTATGGCTTATTTTTTCCTTGCAAACTCAAGGAATTTAAGGAAATTCTAGAACTCCAATAAACAAGTACACCATTCAACTTATCTTTTAGTAATTTTAGCTTTTATAAGAATTGAATGTAACAATGTGAATTTGAGCGTCAAAGTTCCATCACCGACGGTTTTTCTTGCAAACTGAGTTCGTAAAATATTAATAGTCAATTACACGAAAACAAAAATGAAAATGTGTAACTCCAACTTACAAGAAAGATCCAACTTACAAGAAAGAGAATGACACTATCGTTATTTATAAGCAAATAATTAAAATATCTTACTGCTGCTGAAAATTACTGCGTCAAAAATCATGAATTTGCGTAAAAAATGTAATAGGACTCTTAAGGGACAAGGAAACTTGCATTTTGAAATAATGTTTCATAATATTTTCTTGACAATGAAGTTGAAAATGACTGCGTCAGTCAAGTAAAAAATAAACTTAAAAGATGCAATTAGCGATAATTCATTTTAATATAATGTAAATAATTGTTTAAAAAACCCCAGAGCCAGTGTTTTTAAATAACATTCTAAAATAACATGTCGCGTATAAACACAAAGTATTCATTGCCTTCACAAAGAGGCGAATGCAAAAACGATTTCGGATACTTAGATATTTTTAGCACCGTAAAGTATGTTTTTCTACTAATACGAAAAATCTCTAATTAGTACGGATTGGTTGAATGTGATTGAGTTTAATAATTTACATTTCATAATATCATAAGAAAAACAAAAAAAACCTTTTTTGCAAAAAATAAAATAACCGGCAATGAAACAAAAAACAGA
Source organism: Xestia xanthographa (assembly GCA_905147715.2). Taxonomy (NCBI): domain Eukaryota; kingdom Metazoa; phylum Arthropoda; class Insecta; order Lepidoptera; family Noctuidae; genus Xestia; species Xestia xanthographa. The sequence goes on along the minus strand of LR990651.1, from coordinate 12,258,661 downwards.
ATCAACGAAACCCACCAAGTCACCGACTTCCAAAAGTAACATTATTTTCCCATTTTTTGTGTTTTTTTTTTGAAGTCGATAATTTGGCAAATTTTTTTTTTCTGTTTTGCTTTGTTTGTTTCATTGACTTTTTTGCCACCGGTTGATGCCGTCAGTGAATGGACTTAAACTTTGTTAGCTCATATCTCGGAAACGTGACACATAAGAACATTTTGTTTTGTACAAAACTTGTTTGCCCATTTTTGTCTCTTTGTCTGTTTGTTCCGGCTAATTTCCAAATCGGCTGGACTGATTTTGACGGGACTTTTACTGCCAAATAGCTGATGTTATAAGTAGTAACTTGTAAGGATAAGGGTTCCGTGCAAAAAAAATAAAACCCATGAAATTGTTATAACAAAATCCGATTCAAATATTATGAAGTATTGTTTTTATAATATAACAATATTATAAAAATATAACAACTTTATAAAAGTATTACTTTCTGAAATGTTTTTTGATGATCCATGCAGAATTCAATCGACTTAGCTTCGATGCGCTCAATACCACCATCGACGCCTGCCTAGCCTTTTCCCAACTATTTTGGGGTCGGCTTCCAGTCTAACCGGATGCAGCTGGCGTACCAATATTTTACATGGAGCGACTGCCTATCTGACCTCCACAACCCAGTTCATACTGGGTAATACGATAAAACTTTGGTAAGACTGGTTGTCAGACTTTTTGGGCCACTGACTACCTGTAACGACTCTCAAAGATGGACAAATGACAGCCGGGACCAACAGCTTAACGTGCTTTCCGAGGCACGGAGGAAACTTGGTATGTAAGGGTGGTCACCCATCCACAGACCAACCTAGGCAAGCACGGCTTAACCTAAAGATCGACCCGAGCGGCTGTTATTATTTAGCCACGAGCTCCTCCAATACCGCCATCAACGCTTTACAACAAATAACAAATAAATATTATGTAAAACCCGATTACTTACAGTTAAAGTATTGTTCCGTGTGAACCGACTCATTGCCTAGCGGTCCGAACCAAATCGGATTAAGTAAATAAACTTGTTCATAACACTATGACATCGTTCAAAGATTCCGTCCGTCTGACAAAATCGCTAACTTTCGATTGCTAATTACTAACGAATAAATTCTGTTGCAATAATGATGCTTGCAAGAACCCCATCTTGGATGTAGAGACTTGCGTTTCCTGCAAGCATAGTTATTACAACCGAATTTTTTCATTGTTGTTTTAGCGATCGAAAGTTAGCGATTTAACGGTATCTTTGGATGAACTGCAACTCCGTGATAAATGACTGGTATTCAGCTGCATTCAGGTAGACTGCAAGCAGGATACTCCTGGATGCATCTGACCTCATCTCAGTTGGTACTAAAGCTTTACGACACGGTTGGCACAGTGGCTGACCGATTGACTGCTGCGCTGCTTGTCGTGGATTCGATCCCCGCACGGAACAAATACAGGGTGTAAACAACCTCATCACGAAGCCGTTAACCAAGCATTCTGTTCATCAAACGAAGTAACTTTACGCAAAAATTATTGCTGGGAAGCAACTTGGGGGGTAGAAATTATGTTTTGTGGTAGAACTTATTGTAACGCACTCAAACCATTGTGCTGATGGATGGATTGAATAGTACGGGGTTCGTGGGGGTGTTTAAAGTAAAAATCTTACAATAAAAACATGTATTAAAAAAAAAGAATTGTCAAAAAGATGGAACTTTGACCCCCAATATCTCCGCACTAACTAGAAGGTTCCCAGGTATAGTGTAGGACAAAAAAAAATTGCAATGATGGGGAGAACAAGTGTCTTTCGGCTTCGTTAAGAGGTTTTTTACACCTTTTATTTGTATGGCCTACAAATAGTGGTACCGGGTCTGCCGGTTTGAGTATGTGAGATTAAAATATTGTAAATGGGTCGTTCTTCTTTTTTCGTGACAATTAATTGGTGTTTTTCAGTCTTTCAAGTTTTTCAAGTAACAATATTTTGATTTCAGTTTTAGATATTTTTTTTGAAAATGCATTTAATTTTCATTTGAATCATTTAATCTTTGTTTTAATGCCTATAATGTGGTTTGTTGTGTGGCGATTTTCGAGAAAACGCTGTGACAGAGTGGTCCTTTTTAGGTAGGACATCATTATAAATTACTATTCTAACATGCAAAAAATGATTAAGAAACCTATTACATTTTTTTCGCAATTTTTTGATTTGTACTCCCTGGATCAAATTGTTTCGATCGGCGTACACGAGTCGATAATAATAGCGATCTCCGGATGATTGTCGATTGTTATTGACGAAAATTAGAGACGAACTGACATGAGACTGAGGAGCGACCTGAATTGACGCAGAATTATAGTACTTCAATTTTATTTATTGTAATTTTGGCTTATTATATTGACAAACGAAAACTAATGAAACTTATTCATTGTAGATTGAAGTTTTATATCATATTAATTTATCTGATAAAATTTAGTTTATTTGGAATATAATGGATGCTGAATCAAGACATTTATAGCTTAAATTACGCATTCTTTACGATTTTTTCCGTAAAAATTCAAGGAATTTAAAGAAATTCTAAAACTCCAATAAACAAGTAAAACATTCAGCTTATTTTTCAGTAATTTTAGCATTTATAAGAATTGCATGTAACAATGTGAATTTGAGCGTCAAAGTTCCATCGCCGACGTTTTTTCTTGCAAACTGAGTTCGTAAAATATTTATAGTAAATTACACGAAAAGAAAAATGAAAATCTGTAACTCCAATTTACAAGAAAGAGAATGGCACTATTGTTATTCATAAGCAAATAATTAAAATATGTTACTGATGCTGAAAATTACTGCGTCAAAAATCATGAATTTGCGTAAAAAATGTAATAGGACTCTTATCTACAGAAAGTTAAAGATTATTTAGTACTTAAAGGTATACAGCGATGAGGATGTAGATTCAATCAATGAATACATAGTAATCCATACTCTAATATGACACAAAATGAGGTGAGTGACAGACCATTGTCACTAAAAAAGAAGAACGACCCGCATGCTCCCACGATAAAGGAGAAATTCCTAGTGTGTGGGGCAACGTTATTTAAAAAATCAAAAAAGCTAAGTGGATGACGTCCTTTCGAGGAACCGAAAACAAGTTAAATATACTGCCGACCAGTAGAACAGGTTTACCAGAATAAACCTGTTCTACCTAGACTAAAACAAAACCTGCCAATACGTATTAGCTTGTAGCTATTTTGTTATTAAACTAAATATTTACTCTTTTCAGATTTTTTCTTTTCGTCATCATCAGTCGAAAGACGTCCACTGCTGGACATAGGCCGCCCCGCGCGTGTCGCCACATTGACCGGTCCCGTGCGACTCGCATCCAGCGGATCCCCGCAACCTTCACCAGGTCATCGGTCCACCTAGTGGGAGGCCTTCCAACGCAACGTCTTCCGGTTCGCGGTCGCCACTCCAGAACTTTTCTGCCCCATCGGCCATCCGTTCTGCGAGCAATGTGCCCTGTCCACTGCCACTTAAGTTTGGCAATTCTTCAGGCTACGTCGGTAACCTTGGTTCTCTTTTCTTCTTTTTCTTTTTTTGGTTTTTCCACATGTGCTGTTATATCATTGCTTCTTTCCGAATTTCATTATTATAGGTAAACGGGACGTTTTGAGTCTCTTTTGACAAAACATGCGACAAAAATGGTTTTAATCTTTTGATTGTGTTGGCTTACAAGTTTGATTTTTTCACTGCTCCAAAATATATCAGACCAGAGTATTAGATATTAATTTTAAGCTTTATACCTCCACGCGTTCCTGAGAAAAAGGGTCTTGACTGACGGACAGACAGAAGGACAACAAAGTGATCCTATAAAGTTTCCGTTTTTGTCGACTGAGGTACAGAACCCAAAATCTATGTGGAAACGTGTTCTCTTGGTGGAAAAGTTAACCATCTGCCTAGCCTTTTCCTAAGTTAGAGCCAGCTTTAGTCTGATTGAATGCAACTGTAGGTCTACAACATTTAACATGGAGTGACTGCCTATCGGTCCTCCACAACCCAGTTAGTACTGAGCACTGCGATACCCTTTGGTAAGACTGTTAATTTGTCAGACTTTCGGGCCAAGACTTGGTGCAAAAGTTGATCCGTAAAAAGAAACACATAGTTCAATGAACTGTCTGGTATATACCTATGAATTGCTCAAAAATAACCGGTTTAAATTAAATGATTTAGAACAGTTACTAAAATTTCTCAATAAGTTTGATTACAGCGCATGAACGCGCAGTGAAAATTAGTGTTAATTCGAGCTCGTATTAACATTAATTTTCATCGCGCTGCGCACCTTTTAAAATGGGGGAAAATATAATGAACACCAAAACGAACTTTGTGACTACTAACATATTATTATATCACCTAAAATATCAATTGATCACCAAATTTAGTAAATTGAGCACCAAATTTTAATGAGGTGGTTGATGACAAACTAGTTTTACCTAGCCCAATTTGAGGCACCCCGACACGAATGGATTAGGTTAGGAGGGAATGGCGGGGTCGAATGAAAAGCGAGCAAATAGACCCTGCCATACCCTTCGTGGTTATTTTTTTATAAACCATTCAGAAGTAGGAGCCCCGTGAAGCGGGGGGCTCCGTCAACCAGGTCTCCCTCGACTCGGATGCAAGAGCATAACAGTTACATTTCTGGTGATCATTAACCAAAAACTCAATGAAGACATCCGCAAGAGAACCAAGGTTACCGACGTAGCCCGAAGAATTGCCAAACTTAAGTGGCAGTGGGCAGGGCACATTGCTCGCAGAACGGATGGCCGATGGGGCCGAAAAGTTCTGGAGTGGCGACCGCGAACCGGAAGACGTTGCATTGGAAGGCCTCCCACTAGGTGGACCGATGACCTGGTGAAGGCTGCGGGAATCCGCTGGATGCGAGTCGCACGTGACCGTTCAATGTGGCGACACTTGGGGGAGGCCTATGTCCAGCAGTGGACGTCTTTCGGCTGAAATGATGATGATGATGATGATGATGATTAACCACAAAAATATATTTTTGGCTCTAATTTCACGATTAAATGGGGATTAATTTTGGCAATCAAAAGTGATTTTTTTGCCGTTATATTTTGCTAACTCTGGTGGTTCGTTAATTGTATGCCTTTTAATATCTATAATTATATCCTATATATCTATATACATATAATAAAACAGTAAAAAACCAGTGTCTGTACATTGAATATATTAAAAAAGAAATAATTGAGGGGGCTTTAGAAACAGTAATAGAGCACGAATCCAAAAAAAAGACAGATTTTTTTTTGGATTCGTGCTCTATTATTGTTTGTCTGCTTGTCTGTTTGTCTATTTGTCTGTTTGTCTGTTTGTCTGTTTGTCTGTTTGTCTGTTTGTCTGTTTGTTTGTACACGCTAATCTTCGGAACTACTGGACGGATTCGAATGTTTTTTTTTGTTGTACAGGTATTAAATCTGGGCAACATATAGGCTATAATTTATCTTGGAAACTTGAACACCTGATGCAGAACTGAAACAGACCAGCTAAACTATAAGAGATACAAATATAGTACCATAACAAAAATTGTTCCACGTGATGAGAACTTTCTGCTGAGAGAATAAATTTGAAGATCTGGAATACCTGATGAGAAATTCCAAGAGCCCAGCTACACCATAACACATATAGGAATGACGTCTTAGCAAAAGTTGTTCAATCTGATGACCACTCTCTGTTGACTTATAAAAATCGAAGATCTGAAACACCTGTTGTGGAACTCCAAGGGCCCAGCTACACCATAACACATATAGGAATGACGTCTTAGCAAAAGTTGTTCTGTCTGATGGCATTTCCTGTTGACTTATAAAAATCGAAGATCAAAAACATCTGATGTGGAAATCAAAGCTATCACTAATTTCAATGTATAATTATAAAATAACATAAGCTGGGAGTACCTCCACGCGGTGAAGGTGGTAACAGTTTAGGACTGATATTCGATGACGATGGTATATCATTGAAAATTTGACTCTACTGGCCAAAACTCCCATTTATTTTTTTATTTTATCGAATAAATATGCCTCCCGCTTATGTTATTTTAGTGCTTAATTTCCTTTTCCATTTATCATCGTGACACGGTAGCCTACCCGGCAACGCAGCGGAGCAGTCAAAGAAAAGAAAGAGGTCAAATCTTTCCTAATGTTCCAAAGGAGCTAAAAAATTGAGGATCATAAGATGCCAAGAATCTACCGAAGAGAGTCAGGAGCGACTTAATGCTGTTCGAGAACATCAGGCTTCAACTCGCTCCGTGGAAACCTCTTCGGATCGCGAAGCATGCCTGCGTTTTGACTGACCGCTGATCGTGAACGTCTGCATTGTCTCGCGAGTTGGAGACGTTCACGGAAAGAGAATTACGCTTGAGTTCTCAGCGTATCTACACATTGACTTCAAGGTCTCTAGAGACAAGTGGGGGACATGATGCGCGACTGACCGCTGATCGTGAACGTCATTGCACGCATTGTCTCGCGAGTCGGAGACGTTCACGGATAGAGAATTGCGCTTCGACATCAGACGGTTCAGATCTTCGATTTTGACGACCCCGTTGTCGCTGGCATAAGCAACAGGATCCGCGTACGAAGTCGCGGGCAGAAGCTAGTTGTAAATAAACGTAGCTTGATTGGTCTTCCTTGATTAAATTATTTGTTTGCTGCGCGCCACCTCAAAATTGCCCTGTCCTATATCCATCAAAACCTCCTAACTTTTTACATCGATTTTAACCAAAAATCTATCGTATTTTCGTTTCGAATTTTTTACGTCACTTTTACAAAAAAAATGCATACAAATAAACACAAAAAAAATAACTAGAAAATAACTTTACTTTCGTAAGTCGGTGTCTTTTGTTAGTTTCAATTTATTTTTTTGCATTCGAGTGTTTTTTTAGGAAGTCGGTTTTTTTTACAAAAAAAATATCTTTTTTTTGCACATCGTCTCGTAAATCACAAATCCCATAAATTGGGTCAGTAATCCGGAGAAATCGATGTAGAAATTGTACATGAAGAAAAAGTGACTGGTAGAATACATAACCTCCTCCTTTTTTAGAAGTCGGTTAGAAAACGTGTTGAGAGTTTGTGACGGCCCCAAGAAACATCGGACAAGGGCAGTAAAATATAGCTGTCTATGAAAAATTAATCTATTTTCCTCTACCACTAGAACCAACTCTTTGTAATATTGAACCTAGAATTTACACCTTTTACAAGAATTAAAATAAAGATAATTTTAATCTTATAATACCTACTAATGAAAATACAGAAAAAAAAATCGAAATTCAAATCGTACGCGTATTGCGTATGATTTGAAATTCGATATTTTTCTTATTTTTTTCAAAATTTCTCTTTGTTCTAATATGAAAAGTTTACTTAAAATTTGTAGCGTTTTTTGATGATAGATCGATTTTTTTTCTAAGCTGTGAAAAAATGAAAATAAAACTAGGTATGCCACCATAAGCTTCTACTCCGTTCTCCAAATATACCCATTTTTTTGGAAAAGTGATATAAAAAGTCATCCGGTATAGTTTTTTTACAGCAGATCAATTCGTTTTGCTCGTAATGAGGAAATCTTTTTCCTAAGACTATCCTTGCTCTCGGAACTCCTCCCTCCTAATGACGAAATAATCCAAACGAGATCTTTGCCAAGAGATTGACTCTCGTCAAGCAAACAGGCTCATTGTCAGTCGTGACGTGGGACACCGTGCGCGCGCCTGTCGTTGCGAAATTAGTTTGACTTTAGTGATTTTTTGTACAAGGATTTTTTTACAAATGTGAGTATTTTTAGTGAATATTTTTTAATGGTTTTTATTGAAAAGAATATGTCATACTAAAACTTACTATCCTGACAAAAAATAGAAAATAGTTTCCTTATTTATTGCAGTGATATTATTATACCGGATGACTTTTTTATCACTTTCCAAAAAAAATGGGTATATTAGGTGAACGGAGTAGAAGCTTATGGCATACCTAGTTTTTCTTTTTGTACTTTTTTCCACAGCTTAGAAAAAAATTGATCTAACATCAAAAAACGCTAAAAATTTCAAATAAACTTTTCATATTAGAACAAAGAAAGAGAAATTAAAAAAAAAAAAAAAAAAAAATATCGTCTTTCTATTTTTTCGCAAAAAAAAAAATTGGAAAGTGATAAAAAAAGTCACCTGTGTGTAAAAAACAATAATCCTCACTTTGAGTACTTTTTTTCGGGATGGAAGGTACCATATATCCATTATTGTACACCTGAAAGCGTAGATGCAAAATTTTAGGATGATCGGTTTTGTGGTGTAGACGTGAAAAGGTAACAAACAAACTTAATTTGGTATTTATAATTTATTTAGGATTAGGATTAGTATTCGGAGAATTTATTATAAAAGAAGAAAGACTTGTTTTTTTTTAAACACGAGTTTAAACTTATGTTGTTATTAATCAAATCAGACTATACTTACAAATTAACATATTATGTGTATGTTAATTTAAACCATTCTGTTTGTGGTCACCTGAACAATAAAATATACAAAATCCAGTTTTATATCAGCTATGACGATAGCTAGAAAGGATTAGCTACCAATATTTAAAAATACTACATGTTTAATCATTACATCTAATTTAATAACATTTTAATCAACGTGTGAGTTTAGTATAAATAAATACTATTTATGTGCATTTTAATGATAAAACACGCCGTCCACTAAGTTGCGGTGATAAGATAAACAAAACGGAAATATATTATGAGGCCCGCATTGTATGTGGTTTTCTATAGTCCTTCATATGTTCTAATATTATCGCTATTATCCGTCACAATTATAATGAATTTTTAACTGGACTATTCATTATTCTCCATCATAATTATAGACCTATTAATGGCGGTAGTACTCAAATCTAAAAAAAGAGTGTCCATGGAGTTTCTTGCCCGTTCTTCTCCATAGAGATCTACGCTAGGGAATGGTTATTAAGGACCCTACATTCTTCTGATCTCATATACATTTATTATGATAATATATATATATATGTATATATCTGATTTTAGTATGAAATATGGGTATTTTTGTCTGCAATAAAACACTATTTATTTTTTTATCTAAAATACATGATGTGCTATTGTTATTTATGCGTTATAGTTATTGCTGTATTTATCTATATAACTCACTGCGTCATCGCTTCATAAAACGTGGTATAATTATGCATACTTAGACATGTAGAATAATTTTATCAATCACGAAATATGGTCGATAAGCGGATAAACACACCATCGTGCCTTTTTCCTTGAATTGATTTTCAGATAAGTAATCTATCACGTTTTGAATTTAGGACGAACATCCTATTAGCAAAATTTCAAACATCTGGCAGGAAGAATATAACTACTAAATGAAATTTTAAAAAAAAAACAAGCTGTTATTAATTTAAAAATAGTACATTTTGATACAAGTGGAGAAAGTTTGTTATTGCATCCGAGGCGGAATTATAACACCCGAGACGTAAGAGAGGGTGTTTTTGAGCCGAGAACTGCAATAACAAATGTCCACGTGTATCAAACGACGTTTTTCAATACACTTTTGAAGAAATAAAATAAAATATAACGAAAAATATTTTTGTCACGAACAAAGAAACTATGATTTTAATTTTCTTTTTTTTGCGCTCTACTCTTGCCAGATTGAAGGAGAGGCAAAGGAATGAAGCCGTTAAACAACCTAATGTAAAAAATAGATTTATTTTATATTTTTTAATTTAGAACACAAATAAATGTTAATTTGTGTATAAAAATAACTATTAGTTTTTAATAATCATGTTTATCTATGAAATTCTATTTATAAACACAATTTTAATATTCAAAACATATTTATGCCGTCAAGACGCGTAGTGCTTTGCTGAAATTAAAAAAAGTCATTCACCTCAGACTATAGGCGTTGAACTAATTTGTACTTAGTATACGTATAAGTTATCTGTGGCAATTTTCATTTTTTGGAAAAAAAAAACGCACGGGTGTGAAATACATTGCATATTGTACCTAATCGTAGTGCGTTATGGACCAGCTTTCGAGGAAGTGTATTGAAAAGAAAATTACGTTTATCTATCAACATTGAACGTGAATACAAATTTCTTGTCCGTGCTATGTCCTGTGTCTGCCATAAAGATGTGTTGTCACCAGAACCAAAGGTGTGTGCAAAATTTCAGTTGAATCGGTTGGAGGGAACTGGTTTCAACTACTGGTTTCAACTTCAGTTACAGGATTTGGCCCATCTGTACTAACTAACAAGACATCTATACTTAATAATATAAAGAGGAAAACTTTGTTTGTTTGGTTGTTTGTTTGGTTGTAATAAAGAGGAAAACTTTGTTTGTTTGGTTGTTTGTTTGGTTGTAATGAATAGGCTCAAAAACTACTGGACCGATTTAAAAAATTCTTTCACCATTTGAAAGCTACATTATCCACGAGTAACATAGGCTATATTTTATCCCCATACTCCCACTGGAACGGGAACTACGTGGGTGAAACCGCGGGACGTCCGCTAGTGTTAAATAAAAGCTTAAATAAAAAAATCAACTTTGGAATCGAACCCGAAATTCTGAATTCAAAATAGCCGTGCTTGGAACACATAAACCGTCATGGAAATCATCATGATAGAACATAGAACCAACATGTCATGTGACTTTGTTTGATTTTTGACTTCCAAAAATAAAATTATGTTAGACTTTTTAGTGTTTTTTGGAAGTACTTTTTTTTGCAAAAAAGTTTTTTATTTTATTAGGTACTTAGTTGTAGTTTAACGAACAAAAAATCTTGTCATATATACATTTTACATTGTAACGAAAAGTTATAAAGTCAACAAGAAGATGACTTAATAAGTATCCAAGTAAAGAAAAAAAAAACGGACCAGTAATCACAGAGAAATTGGTCTACATACATGAACTAGGTGCTGGTGGAATACATAACCTTCTCTTTTAGAAATCGGGTAAAAATTCAAAAACATCCACCAACCAACACCTTCGTAGGGAATTATAATTCTTGATAAAAGCAGAATGGGCTCATATGCGGATAAAATTAAAAGAAAAGTAAGCTTTTTTTTTTGGGAAATTATCAAAAGACTCCTCCCGCTCTGGGCGGAGCAGGAGGGAGTGTCAGATTTTTACTGACTAAAACCCATCCATGTTCCTTCATCGCCCTTTGTGTTCCGGGGTCACGGTATCTCTTTCGAACAGTCCCGCAACCCCGGCAGGCATCGGTCCCCTTCCTTTTTGCTGACTCTCTTTGAGGCGCGCGTGGAAAACGAATGCGCCGTCGACAACTCCTGTTGTCATGAGTCGGACGGACGGCGAGCTAGCCCATAGCCCACCGTCCACAGGCCCGCGCCTACGGTGGCCGGGGGTGGTGGCCCCCGACGCCCGGGGCGTCTCCCGCGGCGACCGGGACGTTGTGAGGTTCTCTCCCTCTCACGTTCCGCCACTTCCTTCTCTAGCATTACTGCTTCGCAGAAGAAGGTGACGGCGTCCCATTCCGTTTCGCTCCGGACCATGGCTTGAACCAGGACCGGACGCGAGAGGTCGCCGCCGCCAGTCGCCGCTTCGAGGACACGGCGGTGCTCCACCTACGCGGGGCACACCTCCACCGTGTGCTCCACCGTGTCCTCCGGTCGATCCTCGCAGTGAAAACACCCGGGCGTTTCCTCTTCCTCCCGCCCGATTCGGTGCAGGAACCTCCCGAAACAACCGTGTCCGGTGAGGGCCTGTGCGTCAGGTGGAAGGTGAGGACGCCGCGGCGTCTCTCAAGCCACTCCTCAAATAGGGGACTTATCGCCACAGTTGTGGCGTGCCCTGTACGGGGTTACGACAGTCGCTCTCTCTATGTCGCCATAAGATCCCGCTGGAAGTCTGTCCAGCGACAATTTGCCGCGGAGAAAAGTGAGCCTTAGTAAACTAAAATGGCGCAAGTAGTAAACTTCATTTTCCCCAAGACCAGCTGAATTGAAAATCTCAATTCTAAAGTGTTTCCGAAAATTTTCCTTTCCGTGCGAAATAACAAATGAGAAACGTACACCAATATCCTCAACTTTATTTAAGTAAAGAAGTAAGGGATTTTCTGTAAGTAAACTCATCTGCCAATCTACCCAACCTTTTCCGAACTATACGTATATTGGGGTCGGTTTCCAGTCTAACCGGATGCAGCTGAATACCAATATTTTACATAGAGCGACTGCCTATCTGACCTCCACAACCCAGTTAGTACTGAGTAATACGGTACTCCTTGGTAAGACCGCGCGGTTGCCAAACTTCTTGAGCTACTGACTACCTGTAACGACTGTCAAAGATCTACAAATGACAGCCGGGACCAACTGCTCAACGTGCTTTACGAGGCACGGAGGAAACTCGGTACCTATGGAATGAGTGGTCACCCATCCACAGATCAACCTATGCAAGTACGGTTTAATCTAAAGATCGACCCGAGCGGCTGTTATTATATAGCCACGAGATTCTCATTTTCCAGTTTCCTTAAGTTCAGTCAAGTAAGGGACTGCTCACACTTGCTCACGCGCGCCCCGTACGCGCGCGCATACAAAACATACAAAATCGTTGTTTTCTATGGGTATAAACTGAATAGAGCTGAATAAGTGTGAGTAATACCATAATCAGTTTCCTCATTTTCAGTACGTTAACTAACTCAGTCTAAAGAGTTCGTTCACATTAAAATTTCCTGTGAACGAGAACCTAAATATTACAACATACAATCAAAGCTCAATAAGTACCTTACCATTTAGTCCAAGGAATTTACCGTTTGCGTCATTTCCACAGACATAAAAAAAATAGACCAACCTGCTAAATATGGCGACCTGTTTAATCTGATGTCGCAAGCATAATAGGTACTAGTTCCACTTCCGCCCACTTGGTTAACTTGTTGCGAAAACTAAGAAGTAAATTGATCACCTGCGAGTACTAGGAATCGCTGTGAATATACTGGGTGTAAGTAGAAAGAGTTATTTGTCGTGTTGTGAGTTGGTAACTAAACTTCTTAAGGCGATTACAGGAGCTAAATTAGCAACTCTATTTGTGGTGGTTCAAACTTCGTTTGAAATACTATTAGTATAAAGTTCTAATCCGCTTGCACTACAAAGTGGTTGTTTCGTCAGTCACTGCGGGCCGAATAGTGCGAAATGAGTGTTTTTTTGCAATTTACAAAAAATCTATTGATTGGACTAAAAAAGTAAAACACTATAATGCTAATATGTTGCTTGTAGAATTATTTGCCAAAAAATCAGAATAATTGCATGTATGGTTTTTAGAGATAAGTTCCTGATTTTCTTTATCGAGTAAAATTAGTTGTATTATGTTTTCAAAACACTATCATACTAGCATATATCCTGAGGAATATCATATATTTTTCTGGTTTTGTTTATTGCAGTGAATCATGTGCTTTTTTGCATTATAAAACTCGCGTTTAGCTCCTGTAGTCGCCTTATTAGCTGGACATTCAAAATGTCTTTGAAAAAACTAACTTAGGTAGGTACTAAATTAAAGTTTTTTTCTGCTTATATTATTTCCTACGTAATATTATTATATTGTTTTCGCGTGTAGTTAATCCGCTTAATCATTTTATTTATCTCATGCGATGTAAAAAGATTTTTTATAAAAAACTTTGGTATGGGATTTTACCAATTATTTGTATGTTAAGACATCAAATACACTTATTAATGATGTGTTCAATATTGAATACGGATCTACAAAAAGTTTTTTCGTAGTTCTAAAATTCAACTTCTTAACGACACTGCTTCCTTTAATGCAAAACATAGTCACTTAAAAATAAATAATTAAACCAAATCAAACTTTAATAACCAGGTATGGTAGGGCAAGAGAATAATGATGAACCAGGTTAATAAAAAACTTAGCAAATTCCAATAAAAATAACATGGGTGACATTTGCGTACATACCAAAACATTCACACTCATTTAACACACTCACAAAAGCACCCATACACACTATTATCACACATACACACTATCACACACATGCTCACTATCACACCCCACACCAAACACTACCACACCTTAATTCCTTGTTTAATTATTTCAGTTTTAATATAATTATTGTATAAACAATAATTATATTAAAACTGATTAAGAAATAAATAAAATTAAAAATCAAAAAAACAAACAACAAAAAAATACAAACAACAACAAAAAAACAACAACAAAATTTACATATTAAACATTATTGTTTAATATCTAAATTATGTAGTCTACCATATAACTGTTTGAATTGTCATCTATTAATTCTATAATTATAATAACGAAATTTTGTTTAGGAAAGTGTACTGATTTCCAAGATAGGTTCTATAACTAGTTTGGAAGACAGGCGTACATTTAGTTTTTTGCAGCCTTTTTTGTACTACATCCCCTAATGGACGACATTGTATTCGGCATAGCTAAGCATTAACTCGTTAATCGTTAATTAACGAAGTTAACATTTTGACTAACGGATTAACTTTTAAATTAACTTTTAGAAATGTTAACGGACACGTTAACTTCCGTTAAGGTCAAACAAGTCAGTCATTCTTCCATACAAACGTAGTCTGGTGATTACTCGTCTGTTTGACGGTGTAGGTTCAAAATTTAAAATTGTATCAACTGGTCTTGTCATTATCTAGCCCTGTATGGAAGCAGAATTGGAAAAAAAAAATTGGTTTGGAAGTTATGAGCGTCGAAACTTTCATATTTCAACACTAATTTTAACTCATCTTTGGGCGTAAATAAATGACTTAAGTAGTATGAAAATGGAAAAACTGAAACCATACAAGAGTAGATAATTTATTCAAATATTGAAATAATTTTATTTTGAACAGATACATCCAATAGATTTTTCATGATATCCGTACTCCCAAAGGTCTGCATAAAAAATTTCGCGTAGCCGTTTTTGTTGTAAATCATATTGCATTTCGCTACAAGTTACCACCCCGGCCAGTGGGGAAGAGGGGCCGCGCGCAGCGCGTCTGTGTGCGCAGTGTGTGTGGGTGCACACATGCTCATTTGGTTAGCTGCCGCCCGGGCGCATGCCATTGTACGAGTAATACTACCTATTTAAAGCTCGTTATTTTTTAACATTGAACTCTGGATTGAATTTTGAATTCCGATATTTCTTTATTGATAGTTTGTGTTTATTATTTTGAATTTGTGTCAAATTTTACTGGCCCTGGCATTGAACTTTGGATTCGATTTGATAGTGATTTACGGGCGGCGTTTGAATTTGTTTTTTTTTTTTGATTATGTATGTTAGCCGATTTCTCCCCGTTTGTGGACCGATTCTCAAAATTCTTTCTTTATTTTTTTTTGTCCCATTTAATTTGGTCAAGATCTGATACAGATCTTCGGAAATATACAATGGAACTCTTCAAAAATAGACGGAAATCTGTAGTCATTGTTGCAATAGCTTGGATGTTTATTGTTTATGGTGTAACATCAAGCCTGTATGCTTTGAGGTGGTACGCAGATGTGTACAATACACCCAGATTTCGAAAGTTAGGTACCTATGTTTGCGGATGGATGGACAGAGATTTTGTTGGCATGTCAGAAGTATTGTGAGAGGACTTTATGAATGTGTAAACCTTTACTTTATTTTGTATATTTTAATTTTATGTTATCTCTCACTCTTTTAGTTCTAGTTTTAGTTACAGTAATTGGTTTAAATACAACCGTTGTAATTAAATAAATAAATGTTAAGTTTCATTTATTGGGGATAAGCCTACTACCATGACATGTATTGTTAATGATAAGAGCAGCGGTGGCCCAGTGGTGGCGGCCTCGACTTACGAACAGTAAGTCGCGGATTCGAACCCAGACAGGCGCATTACTTTGTGTAATTTATTTCATCACCACTGCTCCCAAAACGGTGAAGGAAAACATCGTGAGGAAACCAGCATGTCCTAGAACCAAAACATTCAAAGACATGTGACATCTACCAATCCGCACTGGGCCCGCGTGGTGGATTATAGCCCATTCCTCTCATTGAGAGGAGGCCGTGTCCCAGCAGTGGGAACATTATAGGATGATGATGATGATGATGTATCGTTAATAATGTATAATAAATTTAAGGCGACTTGTTCGGGAACGACTAAAAATGGAAAAAGAAATAAACAGCTTTTTGCAAAAAAATAAACCGACTTAAAAAAACACAAACATAAAAAAAACACTTTGATTGATTCGGTGTTTTTTTCACCGGCTTCTGAAGCTAAAGTTATTTTCACTTTTTTATGTTTTTCTTTTTTTTTTTAATTCTGTGATAACTTCTAAACTATTCATTCAAATATTAAGCTGTAAAAGACAATTTTAATCTAAATTCAATTGTCAAGATAATGAACATACTTATTTGGATAAGGATTAATACTTACTGCAAATAAGGTAGGTACTTACCGACGTCATATTTTTAAATACATTTTCAAAGATAAAAATGTTACCTACCTACTGTAAGTTTACTTTTTGTCTGGATAGAAGGTCTACCTATTCATAAATGAAATATTTTCAGAGAATCATCCAACGGCTATAACGAAGCCATAGCAACTAAATATTTTTTTACTGAGTCATCATCTGCCTAGCCTTTTCCCAACTATGTTGGGGTCGGCTTCCAGTTTTACCGGATGCAGCTGAATACCAGTATTTTACATGGAGCGACTGCCTATCTGACCTCCACAACCCAGTTAGTACCGGGTAATACGATACCCCTTGGTAAGACTGGTTGTCAGACTTTTTGGGCCTCTGACTACCTAACGACTGTCAAAGAACTACAAATGACAGCCGGGGCCAACGGCTTAACTTACTTTCCGAGGCACGGAGGAAACTCGGTATGTAATGGGTGGTCACCCATCCACAGACCAACCTAGGCAAGCACGGCTTCACCTAACGATCGACCCAAGCGGCTCTTATTATTTAGCCACGAGCTCCACCTCCACATTTTTTTACTGAGTACCTAGGTATATTTAAAAATCTTAACTTGACCCACAAAATAAACACTGGCTCCATATTTTTACAACATCCATTACGCTAGTTTACTACGTGCGTCGTATTTACCTACTGTCGGTCAGGAGCGGCACAATGCCTATTGTTGATAACTGTATAAGACAATATTACAGACCACTATTTAATTGTAAACTAGCTGACCCGCGCAACTTCGTCTGCGTCACATAATATAGCTTAGAATTAGAACATGTCATTTTGTGCATTCAATTACGAACAAAAACCTTTTAAAATCAATTTTGCTTACCTCCCATAACATACGGCGTGATAATATGTAGCCTAAAGCCAGCTAGCAGTAGTTTAGCTAAGCTATCCAGTAGTTTTGGCGTGAAGCCGTAGCATACACACAGACAAACAGACAAACAGACAAAATTCTAAAGTCACTTTTTGTCATCAGTTACGTTTTTCTAACAAAAGCCACTTATTTTTTCTCGAAAATTCTCAATGTACAGTTTTTATTTCGTTACTGTTTATTATATGTATAGATAAACAGCCAATAAACATTTTACAAAACAACATATTTTTTATTTGATGAACTAACAACAAGCCTCACAGACTCACAGTCACATCAAAGTCACGCTGCACGCTGTCGAAAAAGCAATTATCCTGATTCTGGCTGTACTAATGAGGAGTCGCCTGTGTGTTAACTAGCTAGGGTAAGTAAATACCTATTTATCATAAAATAGTCATCATCATCATCAGCCTATTAAATGTTCCCACTGCTGGGACACAGGCCTCTTCTCTATGAGAGGGAATGGGCTATAATCCACCAAGCGGGCCCAGTGCGAATTGGTAGATGTCACATGTCTTCGAATTTTTTGGTTCTAGGACATGCCGGTTTCCTCACGATGTTTTCCTTCACCGTTTTGAGAGCAGTGGTGATGAAATAAATTACACAAAGTAATACGCCTGTCTGGGTTCGAACCCACGACTTACTGTTCATAAGTCGGGGCCGCCACCACTGGGCCACCACTGCTCCCAAAGCAAATACCTATTTATCATAAATAGTAACAAAATAGTATAGGTATATACATAAATATAATATTAATAGTACATACTACACCTAAAGTTGCACAACTTACAAAAACAAAGGTAGGTAAGCATAGAAAAAAAAAGTCAAATCAATGAAATTATTTGTTCATTGTAATAACAATATCTACCTACATTACACCTATTTGTTTGAGTTTATGTTGTCCTTCAAACATGAATCCGCCGGGCGGCGCGGCACCGCCCGCCACGCCGCCGCTGTCGTTCACTATTCAATGAAATCACGCATATGTATGCATCACTCAGCGTTAGGAGTGTGTATGTGTACGTGCAGTAGCTTCTTACTGCTCTTCACAGCGTCTATCCCTTTCGCACGTGATGTCGGATGAAATAGCATGCATTTTAACCCCGCCCACCAACTAGTTCGTGCCGCTGACTCGTTTACTCTTAATATGCAGAAGTCCGTTAATCGTTAATCCAATGCCTAATAGTTACCGCATGGCACCGACAAGTGCCAGGCGGCGCGTGGCAGCGAGTGAAACAAAAACAAAACTAGATATTATTATATTTTTCCGGCGCGTGCGAGTGAGAAAAAAAACTGCGAAGAGATTTGTTTCGTTTGATCATTTCATTACTTAGCGCTGGTGCTTAGAGTGACGAGTGTTTTGTTTGTTTGTTGTACTTTGTGTAACTTGTTATTATAAATTACTGTCAGTGATCATTTGCGTGTTGATAATTGATAAAGAAGAGTGCAGTATAATTTAGTTAGATAGAAAAAGTATACTGTGCAGTGTACTTAATTCATTCATTTCATTCGTGTTCACTAACGCAACGATATAAAGATGCAATTATACACATATTAACGCATTAACGATTAACGTTAACCTGCGTTAATTCTTCCGAAATGTAACGCTTTAACGTTTAACGAAGCTAACTTTTTTTTTGTAGCGGATTAACGAATAACGAAGTTAACTATTTGATTAACGGTGCCTGGCTATGCGGGACTGAGTTCAATAAACGATTTATTATTTAAATTTATCAGCATCCAGTATAAACCAATCAATTTATTAATGATAGGTTAGTTTTTAGTAGTTTTGATTTGAGCACCAAGGTAACAGAAGGAATAAAAGTATCTATGTACAGTGACTGCGTAAACCGTCATCATCCTCACTATGGCGTAGCTGTTTGACTATGCTGGGTTCGGCTTCCAGTCTTACCGGATACAGCTGAACACCAGTATTTTACATGGAGCGACAGCCTATCTGACCTCTACAACCCAGTTAGTACCGGGTAGATACCCCTTGGTAAGACTGGCTGTCAGACTTTCGGGCCACTCACTACCTGTACCGACTTTCAAGCAGACCGTAACTACAGTGAGTGTGTAAATACTACAACATAAAATAATGAATAGGTAAGTAAGTTCAATGTTAAATGACACAACTTCAATGTCATTCTAATACTCGTAGGTATTGGGATTACTTTGCGTAATACAAAAAATGCAGACAGTAGGTACTAATTGAGTAGTAAAATTACCTAATACGTGCAGTATTTACGTCATTTTATGTTTAGTACAATCAGTCTTTATGTAACTGATTTTGAACTTTATTGCCAAAATGTTAAGTTCAAGGTGAATTGGGTTTTTTTTTGTTGCTTGATGTGCTGGTAGTGGCATCTATACCTACCTAGAGTTTTTGTACCTTATGACGTACCACATATTATAATTATCATACATACCGGGTAAGAGATCGTAACACGTCCCAGCAGATGAATAGTTGTGTTGTTGTTATACCACGGACATCATCATTGTTCTGACTGCGTCATTTCAAATCTTTGAGCCACCATGGGGTGATCGTAAATAAAAATTAAGCTTAGGAACATCTGCGAACTGGTCCTACATTCGGCGTAGGCTCTGACGTCATGTTATGTCCTGCGTAGACACCACATAGGCCCAGCGCACACCGTTGGAGGCACAGCGGAGCGCATTTGAAGGCAACAAGTTAATATAAACCTTAGGTACCTTGATATACGGTCGCGCGCATGCTCATGTAGTAGCTTCAGGGCGTTCCGAGTACCGCATGCGAATTTATTCTTATATTGACCGTATATCAAGGTAGTTAAGGTTTATATTAAATTGTTGCCTTCAAATAAACTGCGCTGCGCCTCCAGTAGTGTGCGCTGGGCCATATTCGTTGCGTATATGTGGCAGCCAATTCATATAACACGCCGTTATACATAATGGCGCGCCGGGTTGAAAAACGACGCCGTTATGTAATACGGCGTCCTCACGTTCAGCTGGATTGTGGTGGCGATACGTTCGTCAAATCGGCTTCCAACGTTTAGCCGAATTGTCAGCACTTCCGATACTTCAAATAACCTACTAAAATTGTCCTAAAAGCATTGCTCTTTTAAATTTATTTTTGTATTTACTCAAAAAAGTTTGGGTAATGCTAAGTTTACTCGGGTAAACCTAGGATTACCTCTTCTTCTAGCATCACCTGTAACAGTTCTACAAATATGAAACATTGAAACGCTATAAAAGCGATTCACACGTCTTGTTCTAAGATTTTCTTTTTTAACTTCGGCGAAGTCAAAAGGAAGGGTTCTGATTTTAGCAGTGTATGAATGTATGTATGTTTGTATTTACGTATGTTCCTCCGTAGCACCTAAACTATTCATCCGATTTTGATGAATAAGGTGTCAATCGATTCGTTATTATGGCCCGGGTAACATCGGCTACATTTTAACCGACTTCAACAATAGGAGGAGTCGATTAAAATTTTACCTTGTAAACCCCGAATTTAATTAGGGCGTCATTTACAGTATTCGGGTTTTTTAGTTGTAGTACCTATACCACTAAATTCTTGTTCAATGACAGTATTTTTTGCTGACCTTACACAAACAAAGACTTTTTTTTTTTTCGTACTTCTGTCTACGAAATGGGCCTGCACTTAACCTCGACCACGCCTGATGGAAAGCGATGGATGAGATCTATGATGGAACGAGCGTGCCCAGAAGATGCCTGTTCACTCTTACTTTGAAGGCAGGCGGGTTAAATGTGGGTGGGAACACAGACATATACATAATTGAATATGCATGCTAGTTTCTTCTCCGTAGAACTTCAAGGGGCCTTTGCACTACGGGATAATAACAGACTGGTATAATTATAATTATTGAGATAATTATATTAATTTCCATTGACGTTAGGCTAGTGCCTTGAAAAGGTCACTTGAGTGCCTGTAGTTATTACTCAATAGGTACACTCGGCGACATCAAGCTATAAAGGAGTCAATTTTTTTTGTTTGGAGAACAGGCCACCCCATAAATTGTAGCAGATATTATTGAAACGTATAAAGATTTCTTCCTTATAATTTCTAGATTGCAGTGGTAATATTAGCTAAGCCATGTCTAACCGGAATGATGAGAAATTCGAAAATGAAAACGTGTATCTAACAATAACCATACAAGTTGCTGCACGTCTGTAGCAGTCAGAATGTAATTGTATTCGCACATTGCCTTGAAATCTTACTGCACAATTGACACAACGACCAGCAGATGCCATTTTCATAAAATAGTTTTTCATTATATGCGAATAAAGTGCAGAAACACTTTCAAAAAAATCGAAATAAACTGAGTAAAAATAGCTGCGTTCCGAATTAGGCTGTAATCGATTTGAGCGTCCATAAACCCGTTCCGAATTACCGTGAGCGCAATAACGATGTCCCTTGAATCGTCATAGATGACGTCATGACATGCGTCATCTTGCGATTACACCGACCATGCTCCAAATAAATATCACCGTGAGCGCTGTCAAAAATGACAGTTGTGTTGATAGGTTGTGTTGTTTTGTTATGAACTTTTGACTCGCATCTAACTATAAATTATATTTAATTATCGTTGCATCTATGTTATTTGTAATTCGTGGTATTTTTTTAAGGGGTATATCTTTGCCGGGTGCAAAATACGCTAATATAAATACTTCCGTCATCCTTTTCATCACTGGACGAATCGTCGTTCTCTATCTCAAAATCTGAGTTATCAGAGTCGATAGAGTCAACCAACTTATCTTCCATTTTCAAAAATAGGTCTTGTGATTGGGGTTATGATCACTGACAACGCGTTCATGAGCGTTCCAAATTCATGACAGTTCTTAGCTGACATAATCGTGATATCTAAATCGGAACGCAAAATATTGATGTGAGCGCTGTGAGCGATTATTTTGTAATACGGAATGCAACCAATGTCAAATGAAGTTGTAAATGTCAAAAAGAGTAAATGTCAAATGAAGTTGTCTGTCAACCACCAAAAAGACGGATTTACAACGTTCCGTGCCATGATGATTTTCTATACCATATAAAAGATTTTAGCGGAAACCTTTAAAAATAGCATTAAAAAGCTCACAGTTTAATATTATTTATTTTTATGTTATATTCTATTTCTATTATAATTAAAGCAGATATTATTACCAATGGATACCGTACTTTTTTTTATTGTAAACGGAAAAAAAACGCCCCTATTTACGTAAGTATTTTCTGTCAAATAACATTGATCACAACAGGAATGATTTGACTCGCAAAACAATATCATAATATAACTTATTTATTAGGATTTTAAGATTCCGGTTTCGTTTCTATGTAATCTTTCGTTTATTACTATAATAAAATGGTTACTTTTTTTTGGTGTAATATGAATAATATTTATGCAACATCGAAGAGGGCCTAAAAAAAACTGTCTCCTTTCCTGAATAAAATGGCCTCGATTTGCATAGATTTCGCTTACAATGAGATCTGCTTAAACTCGTTTAGAATAGCTTGTTTGATTTTGTTGAAAAATCTTTTTGTTTCTTTTTTTTTTTATAACGCTTCCGTGTCGAAATAACATTTATATGATCTAATATTAATAATAATTTAAAAGAAACAGGTTATATATTTTATTACTAATAAAAATGCAAATGTTTGTGCGGATCGATGAATGGATGGATGTTTGTTACCTGCTCTTTCACGCAAAAACTACTAAACGGATTGGATGAAATTTGGCACATAGTTATTTTATCACCCGATTTTGACGACCCGATTGGCGCAGCGGTAGTGAGGCTGCCTTACGTTCTTAGGGTCCCGGGTTCGAATCCCGGTCGGAGCAAATGTTTGTGTGATGAGCATGGCCATTTGTTTCCGAGTCATGGATGTTTATATGTATAACTAGCTGACCCGCGCAACTTCGTCTGCGTCACAAAAGAGAGACAGGGTTAGAGAGAGTGTGACTCAACCTTAAAAGATAGACAATGCTATCGCGTATTTATTTTAAATGGGACCAACTTTGAGATATATCTACGCTTTCACAAAAAAAGGATCATACCTAATGGACTTCTCTGTACAAAGTTATGCGTGGTCATATATAAAAAATATACGCGTCGAACTGAACTGAGACTGAGAACTTCCTCCTTCTGTTTCGTCGGTTAAATAGCCAAACCTGACGCAAATGACACGTGCGAGGGTCATTCTTTCACGGAAAATCCTAACAACGCGATGCAGAAAATGGAGACTGAAATGAACAACGCCATCTATCTGTCGCAGCCAATTCGTATAACACGCCGTTTTACACAATGGCGCGCCTGATTGAAAAATGGCTCCGTTATGTAATATGGCGTCCTCACGTTCAGCCGGATTGTGGTGGCGATACGTTCGACAAAACGGCGTCCAACATTTAGCCGTATTGTCAGCAATTCCGATACTTCAAATAACCTACTAAAATTGTCCTAAAAGTCTTGCTAGCTGGCATGAGGAGCGTAGGCCGAAGGCCGGCGGAGCAACGACGACATTTGTGACAGAAAGTGGGTGTGTAATGTAAAATGCGAGCCTAGCGAGCGCGCGTCATGGAGTCGTAGTTCTAAAGAAGACAATTTTTTTTGTTTGGAGAACAGGCCACCCACATAAAATTGTAACAGACATACAAATATTAATTAAACGTATATAGATTTCTTCCTTATAATTTCTAGAATACAGTGGTAATATTAGCTAAGCCATGTCTAACCGGAATAATGAGAAATTCGAAAATGAAAACGTGAATCTAACAATAAACAATAACAATAACACGTCAAATGTCAAATGAAGTTGTCAGTCAACCACCAAAAAGACGAATTTACAACGTTCCGTGCCATGATGATTTTCTATACCATCTAAAAGATTTTAGCGGAAACCTCTAAAATAGCATTAGAAAGCTCACAGTTTAACATTATTTATTTTTATATTATATTATATTTTAATTAAAGCAGATATTAGTACCAATGAATACCGTACTTTTTTTTGTAAACGGAAAAAACGCCCCTATTTACGTAAGTATTTTCCGTCAAATGGCACTGACCACAACAGGAATGATTTGACTCGCAAAAAATATCAGAATACAACTTATTTGTTACGATTTTAAGATTCCGGTTTCGTTTCTATTTAATCTTTCGTTTATTATTAGAATAAAATGGTTACTTTTTTTTGGTGTAAGTAATATGAATATCCGCAACATCGAAGAGGGCCTAAAAAAAACTGTCTCCTTTGCTTAACTATATCTCGAAAACGGTGCGTCCTATCGCAAAATAATGAAAAATTTGCCCCCCTTTTAGAAACCCCCTGCCACGTAATTCTCAACATGTAGGTAGGTACTTAAAAAAAAACAGAAAAGCGGGAAAAGCGGCCATTTGATTGTGACACCGTTGTCGATTGCGACGCCATTTTTCTTGTTATGATCATGCAGCGCCACTTGTGGCGATAAATGGACCTAAAACTTTCAAAGCGGCGTATCGACGATGCGCCCATTTGTATAACTGCGGCACGTTATTACGCCGCTTTGACGAACGCGAAGGGCTCATTCAATGCGGCGTACTTTATTTCAGCCGAATTGTAATCCGGCTGAACGTCATGACGCCGTATTACTTATGTAATCCGGCGCGCCATTATGTAAAACGGCGTGTTATACGAATTGGCTGCGACATATCTACCACGATGTTAAACTGCTAAAATATATTATGCTATATATTTTTTAATAAAGCCGATCAGTCGATTTAAAAGTTATGTGATGAGCACATTTTTAGTCATTGGTACCATTTTAGTTCAACAGATGTCACTGAATGAATGTATCTTACCTTTGATGATTAGTTTTTCTTGAACACTTCAAATTCATATATCTTTTGATAGCATCAACCGATTACGATGAAACAAAGACTAAATTATACCTCAAGATACACACAATTTGTATGTATAAAAGTTATCTATATTGGTTTCGTATATTTTACGTGATGCTTGATCATCGAAACAGACAAACAGATAAACAGACAAAAATTCCAAAAATGCTGGAAATGGGTTCTGTTGGTTATCCTTTAACACCCTGGCAATTTTTTTTTCAAAATATTTTCGATGTACAAAAACGATTTTTCTACAGATTTATTATATGTATATAGATATAGATAAGTATGTATTTACAAACAAAAAGTACCTATGTAGTATATCAACTATCTGGTGTCCACGACACAAGCCTCGTTGCTTAGTGTGGCACTAGATGGCGCTGTGTGTAATGTCCAGCAATATTTATTATTTATTTATCATCTGCTTAGCCTTTTTCCAACTATGTTGGGGTCGGCTTCCAGTCTAACCAGATGCAGCTGAGTACCAGTATTTTACATGGAGCGACTGCCTATCTGACGTCCACAACCCAGTTGGTACTGGGTAATACGATACCCCTTGTTAAGACTGGTTGTCAGACTTTTTGGGTCACTGACTACCTGTAACGACTGTCAAAGATCTTGGCACAATGTAATTATAACCTGGATTAATACATTGGATGTTTCATCCTGGTACTCCACGTCAACGAACCCCTACCTCACCTAATACTAAATAGTCAATCGCTCCAAGAAAAATACTCTCATCAAATGACCCCCTCCCACTCTGGGCGGACTGGAAGGGAGTGTCAGACTTTTACTGACTAAAACCCATCCATGTTCCTTCTTAGCCCTTTGTGTTCCAGGGCTGCGGTATCTCTTTCGAACAGTCCCGCAGCCTTGGCAGGCATCGGCCCTTACTGACATCTCTTTGAGGCGCGCGTGAAACACGAACGCGCCGTGTCGACGGCGTGTTGTGTGTCCATAAGATGGACGGACGGCGAGCTAGCCCATAGCTTACAGTCCACAGGCTCGCGCCTACGCTGGCTGGGGGCCACCGCGTGGCCCCTGACGCCCGGTGCGTCTCCTGCGGAAAGCACGTCTTGACCTTAGCCACCAAAAATCGCAACTATGTACTACCTGTGTAATTCACTGTCTGCCACTTGTCACTCCTAATGCCCTAAGTTATAAGGTTGAAAATCAGTTAACTTGCAATGATAGTGCAGTACACTCCGTTCACAATTAGTTTACCTCAAACCTTGCACCGCTCTGTCAAAATCTTTTTTTATAAAATCGAATACTGTCCATTGCTAGGCAAAGGCCTCCCCTTCCAGGAGTCTTTATCCCGCGCCACTTGAAACCAGCTCTCATGGTACGCTGTCTAGCCATCTCCTTATAGGCTGGCTTTGGCACCCATTGCGTGGAGACTTGCCTTGTAAAATCGTTGTGAGCTTTATTCTCATAGTGATAAGTTTGCTGTTACGTTGGTGCAACTAACAAGTCTGACAAATTATAGTGATCTTTAGTTCCAGTACTATAAAGTTGATATTGGACTCCGGCTTTTATAGGTAAAACAACTTTGAAAAGACATTACATAGATATTACAGCAAGTCATTTCGGAAATGACACGTCATTTTCATTACGCTTATCGTATAGATAAAGGCTATACTTATTAAGTGTTGTACAAGTATAGATATCAATGATAACGTGTATTGTTGGCGGATATTACAGATATGGTAGATCAGTATTAAGTGAAGAGTTGTGGGGGTCTACGGAAAATGTAAGCGAAAAATTGTTGTTAAAAACGTAACAGTTCTCTTTTTGAGTTGCTGTGTGATTAAATAGACTTTATGTAAAGGCTGTTTGTATTGCAGCTGTTGTTATCTTTGCTTAGAGAATATACCAACATTCTAAACCAGATCCAGTTCCATTGAAAACCAGCGACGTGCACTTGTTATCCGGCATTTTGTTGAACTGGGCCTATTTGGCGCAGCCGTGAGGCAGACAATTTCACATTATTTTATTTTTTGGTTTTCTTTTATTATTACATATTTTTATGCTGTGTGCACTTGTGGCGTGTTGCATGTAAATGTATTTTCATTATTTCTTCTTTAAACACCCTTTTTTGTTTTTTTTTTGTGTGGGAATATCCTCTTGGATACCACTCCGTTTGGGGCAAGCGGAGTTATATCGGACTGGAACCGACTAAAAATCACTAGTCCTACTACTACCATGTGCTGAGGGCCCGGGAGACATTAGTTCACTAGCGCGCACCCGGACTAGATCAGCCCACCATCCCCGGCGGCCCCATTACCAAGCGCAGCCTTTTTGGGCCTGGCTAGTCGGGCGACGTCACACCCTGCTTAGTCAGTACTATAACAAACGTAGTAACTGATTATCTCTTTTGTTTCTATCACCGTACTGTAGCCTTCTTTTGCCTACCACTTAGTTTAATAACAGTCCCATGTCATGGTTCCCTGGTATATAGACTTTTCATCCAAATGGCTGTCCACGAATCTACCAGATAGAGTGGTATATACATATAAGCATATACACTCTCTATAGATCGAATCAACAACAAAGGTTTCTTTTTTGACAAAAATTATAAATAAGGTATCCTCCAGGGATTCGCGAGGAGACCCTGGGAACACCAAGATCCCTTGCGGATGCCCTGAGGAGACCGGGTAGTTTCATCTGCTTCTGAAGGGAGGTGAGCTGGTTGGAGTAATCGACCACCATGGCTCATGCACAATGGTCCACTTTAAAGACTAACAGCCTTATTCATAAAAAATCCTTAATTGAGGTTTGATTGGTCTGTTAGCTAGCAGACTCATTAGGCTTGTTAGACGGTTGTCAAGAAGTATGATTCATAAACGCTTGCTAGCAGTCTGCTAGTTAATGAGCTGCTGATAGACGGATTAGACGCGTTATGTTGGCCATCTTGACAAATCAACAGACAAAAAAGTTCCGTAGCAGCAAGTAACATAGGTAATATAAAAGTTCTTGTAGTTCGTTGTAACTTTAATCGATGTTTTAATAATAGTGTATTTTTTTAATTAAGTTAAAACCAGTTTACGGTGGAAGTTTACATGGTAATGTACATCATATATTTTTTTTAGTTTTATCATTCTACTATTTTAGAAGTTACAGGGGACACATTTTACCACTTTGGAAGTGTCTCTCGCGCAAACTATTCAGTTTAGAAAAAAAAAATATCAGAAACCTCAATATCATTTTTGAAGACCTATCCATAGATACCCCACACGTATGGGTTTGATAAAACCAATTTTTGAGTTTCAGTTTTAAGTATGGAAACCCCTAAAATGTATTGTTTTTTTTTATATTTGTGTGAAAATCTTAATGCGATTCACAGTTCAAGTGGCTGTGACATACGGACGGACAGACAGACATACATGACGAATCCATAAGGGTTCCGTTTTTTGCCATTTGGCTACGGAACCCTAAAAATGGCCACATCGACAATTTAAAAAAAAAAACCGGCCAAATGCGAGTCGGACTCGCGCACGAAGGGTTCCGTACCAATTATTATAAAAAAATCACGTTTGTTTTATGGGAGCCCCCCTTAAATATTAATTTTATTCTGTTTTTAGTATTTGTTGTTATAGCGGCAACAGAAATACATCATCTGTGAAAATTTCAACTGTCTAGCTGTCATGGTTCATGAGATACAGCTTGGTGACAGACAGACGGACAGACGGACAGACGGACAGACAGACGGACAGACAGCGAAGTCTTAGTAATAGGGTTCCGTTTTTACCCTTTGGGTACGGAACCCTAAAAATTGACAGCAATGACAGCAAATTAGCGGGAAAACACATTTTTTTACAAATACACACGAGAAAAAAGAAAAGAAATAAAACAGAAATGATAAACCAATAAGAAAAGATAAAAATTTGACGATACAACCCCAAGATCAACTTTTAAAAAAAGCGAGATGTTTGTTTTCCCGCCATTTCCGATCCGCATGTTTATATTGTACCTAAGTGCAAAAAGCCGTAACTATGTTAATCATCCTAATTTTTTTTTTTCATATTTATTGTTAGTACACGTATCATCTTAAATACCTAATTAAGAGGATTTTTAAATACAAATTCCAAAAAATTAAATTTCGTTGGCTTTTTTTTTTAATCTGCGTAAAAACTCCCTTCACTAAAATTATCATCGGTATGGTTTTTTGCTCTTGTCAAAGTCAGCTGTTCAAATTTGCGGCTGCCATTTTGTGACTTAGCAGAGAGATAAAGGCGGGTCAACAGTCTTCTAACTTTAGCAGAGCCTTGATGGACTGATTAGCGTTAGCAGACGTTTATGAATCATGTTTTTTATAATAGCATCGGGCCATCAAGGAGCCTCCTTGAAGGCTCCTTGATGGCCCGATGCTAAAAAACCGCCTTTATCTCTCTGCTAAGTCACAAAATGGCGGCCGCAAATTTGAACAGCTGACTTTGACAAGAGTAAAAAACCATACCGATGATAATTTTAGTGAAGGAAGGGTTACGCAGATTAAAAAAAAACCAGGACAATTTATTTTTTGGAAGTATTTAAAAATCCTCTTAATTAGGTATTTAAGATGATACGTGTACTAACAATAAATATGAAAAAAATTAAATTAGGATGATTAACATAGTTACGGCTTTTTGCACTTAGGTACAACATAAACATGCAGATCGGAAATGGCGGGAAAACAAACATCTCGCTTTTTTTTAAAGTTGATCTTGGGGTTGTATCGACAAATTTTTATCTTTTCTTATTGGTTTATCATTTTTGTTTTATTTCTTTTCTTTTTTCTCGTGTGTATTTGTAAAAAATTGTGTTTTCTCGCTAATTTGCTGTCTATTTTTTTTTAATTGTCGATGAGGCCATTTTTAGGGTTCCGTAGCCAAATGGCAAAAAACGGAACCCTTATGGATTCGTCATGTATGTCTGTCTGTCCGTCCGTATGTCACAGCCACTTTTTTCGAAACTATTTGGTAAGTAGATGTATTCTGTGAATCGTTAAGATTTTTACACAAATATAAAAAGAAACAATACATTTTGGGGGTTTCCATACTTAAAACTGAAACTAAAAAATTGTTTTCATCAAATCCATACGTGTGGGATATCTATGGATAGGTCTTCAAAAATTATATTGAGGTTTCTGATATTTTTTTTTTCTAAACTGAATAGTTTGCGCGAGAGACACTTCCAAAGTGGTAAAATGAGTCCCCTGTAACTTCTAAAATAATAGAATGATAAAACTAAAAAAAATATATGATGTACATTACCATGTAAACTTCCACCGTAAACTGGTTTAACTTAATTAAAAAAATACACTATTATTAAAACATCGATCAAAGTTACAACGAACTACAAGAATTTTTATATTATGTTACTTGCTGCTACGGAACTTTTTTGTCTGTTGATTTGTCAAGATGGCCAACATAACGCGTCTAATTCGTGTATCAGCAGCTCATTAACTAGCAGACTGCTAGCAAGCGTTTATGAATCATACTTCTTGACAAACGTCTAACAAGCCTAATGAGTCTGCTAGCTAACAGACCAATCAAACCTCAATTAAGGATTTTTTATGAATAAGGCTGTAAGTGCGGAACCTAAACCCATGATAGATAGAAGGTATTCCTCGCCACACTAAAAATTAAAAATCCGAATTGAAGCCTTCCGTTTTCATTCGGATTTTTTTCAATTTCGACGGTTTCTACTACTACTGCCACGATGGAGGGCCCTGGGTGATAGATTACAACTCAAATACACAATCACAAACATAACTGACAAATATATATTTTTTTCCAGAACTTAAAATGGCGTCGGCTTCAGTGATGCTGGTGCAACCCAAAGGGGAGATGTGGGAGAGGATCAGGGTGGAGCTCAATGAAAACGTGAACACCAGGGACCAGGACTTGGCACACATTAAGGAATGGCTGAGGAAGCAGCCGCATCTGCCCGATGAATGGGGTTAGTCTGGTGGTAGACCTTTCTAATATTATATAAGTTGTGTGTTGTTGTGTGTAAGTTGTGTTGTTGTTGTGTTGTGTGTGTTGCTGTTGTGTGTTGTTGTTGTGTGTGTAGATTGTATAAGTTGTTGTTGTAGTTAGTTCTTATGGTCTTTGTTACTGACATGGTCACTAACAAAGACCTTAAAGATGAGATGATTATATGATGATAATAAAGTGTTTTTAAGCTGCATATGAATATTGATAGATGAAAAGGGTGAGGAAGGTGAAAGAAAAGATGGATGACTTGTAAGAAGAAATTATATGAAAGATAAAGGAGTAAATTATCGCGTGACGGTGGACAGAGAATGGAAGAAAAAAACTTGTTGTGCCGATACCAAGTAACATGGGATAGAAAAGAAAGATGCTTATGATGATATTTCCCGTTAAATATTCACGAATAGAAGTCAAACTACAGGGTGCTCAGCGCAGTTAGAATTCCAGCTAAAAGGGTTTGAGCAAAATCCAAAGTTACTAGGTACTTAAATAACAGTTTATCATTATTTAAGTAATCTAAACTCTTGAGGTGGATGTGTGGTGTGACAAGAATGGATAAAGTAAGGAACGAGTATATTAGAGGAAGTTTAAAAGTTGCGCCAGTTACAGAAAAGTTGAAAGGGAATCGACTGTCTTGGTATGGTCATGTGATGAGAATGGACGAATGGCATGTGACTAAAAGATGGACGAAGGGGGAGGGGTAGACCAAAGAAACGATGAGTGGATTGTGTGAGGAATGATATGAAGGAGAAAGGTGTAAATGATTGTGTGATGGTTGACAGAGGAGAATGGAAGAAAAAAACGTGTTGCGCCGACCACAAGTTACATGGAAACCTAAAATCAATAATGCAAACAAATCGGGTTTTTTTACATTATTAATAACTAGCGGACCTCACCTGGTTTCACCCGCATAGTCCCCGTTCCCATGGGAGTACGGGGATAAAAAGCCTATGTTACTTAGGTGAATATAGCTTTCTAATGGTGAAAGAAGTTTTGAAATCGGCGCAACAGTTTTTGAGTTTATTTATTACAAGCTACACATAAAAATACAAATCTTTCCTCTTTATAATATTAGTTGATAGATAGTGCAGATTTAAAAGTAACAAGAACATTATTATGGGATTAGTATTTTTTATTTAATATTAACAAGCTGCTACAATTCATTGGACTAAGCTCAATACTTGATAACCTTTTTAACAGCAGCCAAAAACCTGTTACTATCGAGAAAGATGGTGTGTTGACGTGTTCTATGATTTACCTACATATTGCCAACTGAAGAATCGTACAGATTGCTGCTGTTTTGAAAGTCACTTCAAATATACAGGCTGTAAACAACCTCATCACGAAGCCGTCAACCAACGATTCTGTACATCAAACTAAGTAACTTTACTTAAAAATGATTGCTGGGAAACGACTTTTATTTTTGGGGTGAAAAATCATGTTTTGTAGTAGAACTCAATGTAACGCACTCAAAACATTGTGCTGATGAATGGATTGAATAGTACGTGGGTCGTGGAGGTGTTTAAAGTAAGATTTTTACTTTAGACACCTCCACGACCGACAACAACGAAATGTGGAAGTGGGTGCTATAAGGTACACTTCCGCTTAACCGTTCCGGGAATACAGACGCGATAGTTTATGTTATCTATATCTTTCTCCCCAGAGGACCGTGGCCTGATGACCTTCCTACGAGGATGCAACTTCTCCCTAGAGAGATGCAAGAGGAAGCTGGACATGTACTTCACGATGAGGACAGCTTGCCCCGAGTTCTTTACCAACAGGGATATCACGAGGCCGGAACTGTTGGACCTTATGGCGAGAGCGTAAGTATCAGTTTTGTTTGGTTTTAATTACGGAAGGTGAAATGAAGTACCTAATAGTTTCGTCTGACTTATTTATTTAAACACTAGCTGACGTTACGCGGTTGCACCCGCGGAGTTCCCGTTCCCGTAGGAGTACGGGGATAAAATATAGCCTATGTTACTCAAGGTGAATGTAGCTTTCTAATGGTGAAAGAAGTTTTCAAATCGGCGCAGTAGTTTTTGAGTTTATTCATTACAAACATACACACACACACAAAAATACAAATCTTTCCTCTATATAATGTTAGTGTAAATTTGATTGTATACGTCTAGATATCTATGTCCTTTAGTCAAATAGACAGTCATCATCATCATCATTTCAGCTGAAAGACGTTCACTGCTGGACATAGGCCTCCTCCAAGTGTCGCCACAATGACCGGTCCCGTGCGACTCGTATCCAGTGGATTTCTGCAGGAATATAGGCAGTCGTTTTATGTTAAATAATGGTATTCAACTGCATACGGTTTTACTGGAAGCCGACCACAACATAGTTGGAACAGACCAGGCTGCTAATGATGAGATTCGTCCTACGTTCTGACGCAGGACATACGCACATGGTTTTTACGCACTAACATGAGCATACTGCTACGTATTTGTCACCCATTTCACAAATGTTAATTTGGTAGTAGAAGAAAGACTAAAACGACCTTAATTTCCTTTATTTCAGGCAAGGACCCACAATGCCCGGTTTGACACCCTCCGGAAGAAGAGTTACCATATGCAGAGGTAAGAACTTTGGCAATAGTTACAACATACTTTAAACAAGTCACATTTAATTAAAAGAATCAAAAAACCCGACTGCAAATATTGTACAAAGCTTATGTAAAATTGTTAATAGATACGTTAGAAAATTAATCTATCTCGCGAGATTGTAAACTCTCGAAAGATTGTGAATCTGTCCCTCATTCGTCGATCTTATAGTAGGCCGTTCTGTTTGTTTCTTTGGTTAATATTACAGATTCATTTTAATTCCACCACAATTTCATTTAACTAATTCTAAAGCTGTGAGTTATTTTCAACACGAAAACAATTTACAATCAAACGAAATAACAAACAAATATGTCGGGGTGGGGCACATGACGTTCAACCAATCAGCGCGCGATGTGCGTTCTGTGTTCACAATTTTTCGAGAGTTTACAATCTCGCGAGATAGATTATAATCTAACGGTATTTACAATTTTACGGTGACATATACACTTCTCATCAAAAATATCAAAACGGTACTGCTACTATTTAGGCGGCATTTCAGTAAAAAGAGGACTGATATCATTCAAAGAAGTACGCCAATATAATATAGCTGGCAGTTTAGTCTACACAACGGTGTACCACAAATCCAAATTTGAATTTAAATTTTCGAATTTTCATTGAATAAATTAATGTACATATTGTTTTCAATGTGTATTCCGGCGGAATTTTTTCATTGGATCACATTTTTTGTGCAAAAATATCGTAATGTACCTAATAGTTATTGTTAACTAAATGTCTAACAAATCTAGCGAGGGTTTCTATTGAACCACTTCTGAGAACCATAAAATAGAATATTTAAACATTATTCATCAAAATGATCTTGTTTGAGAGAAGACTGCGAATGTTTAATTTGAATTTTAATGACCTGAAGTGGTTGACATTTAAGGCCCACACAGGCTCGTTTTTGCGTTTCCGCGTTTCTGCGTCCTGCGATATTGCGTTTTTATTTATTTATTTATTTATCAGAAACGCGCCTGTGTGGGGGAGGCTCGTAGGTTTCGACTCCATTTTTTTCTGACACTAAAGTGACATTTAAATTAATACTGATGGTTCGAGGTAGCTAATGAAAGTACCTGGATAGATATGGGAGAGGTATATCCCCAACGGGGGGGAACAGCAGTGGCCCAGTGGTGGCGACCCCCACGAACACGAACAGTATAAGTCGTGGGTTCGAACCTAGGCAGGTGCCATTTCTTTGTGTAATTTATTTATCAATACACTTCCTCGAAAACTGGTCCATAACGCACTACGATTAGGTACAACATGCAATGTATTTCAAACGCGTGCCTTTTTTCCATTTTCCCTTACGTGTGCGGGAATGAAAATTGCCACAGATAACTATACCTATACTTAGTCCAAATTGGTTCAATGCCTATAGTCTGAGGTGAATGTTTTTTTTTTTAAATTTTTGCAAAGCACTACGCGTCTTTACGGCATAAATATTTTTGAATATTCAAATTGTGTTTATAAATAGAATATCATAGATAAACATGATTATTTAAAACTAATAGTTACTTTTATACACAAATTAACATTTACTTGTGTTCTGAATTCAAAAATATAAAATAAATCTATTTTTTATATTAGGCTGTCTAGCGGCTTCATACCATTGCCTCTCTTTCAACCTGGCGAGACCAAAGCGCGAAAAAAAAAGAAAATTTAAATCATAGTTTCATAGTTCGTGACAAAAAAAATATTGGTTATTTTATTTTATTTCTTCAAAAGTGTATTGAAAAACGTCGTTTGATACACGTGGACATTTGTTATTGCAATTCTCGGCTGAAAAACACCCTCGCCTACGGCTCGGGAGTTATAATTCCACCTCGATTGCAATAACAAACTTTCTCCACTTGTATCAAAATGTACTATTTCAATACACTTCCTCGAAAACTGGTCCATAACGCACTACGATTAGGTACAACATGCAATGTATTTCAAACGCGTGCGTTTTTTTCCATTTTCCCGTACGTGTGCGGGAATGAAAATTGCCACAGATAACTATACCTATACTCAGTCCAAATTGGTTCAATGCCTATAGTCGAAGGTGTTTTTTTTTTTTAATTTCGGCAAAGTACGTATAATAACGTCTTTACGGCGTAAATATTTTTTGAATATTCAAACTGTGTTTTTACATAGAATATCATAGATAAACATGATTATTTAAAACTAATGTTTACTTTTATAACCAAATTAACATTTATTTGTACTCTACATTCAAAAAATTTAAAAAAATCTTTTTTTTTTTTATATTAGGCTGTTTAGCAGCTTCATACCTTTGCTTCTCCTTCAAGGAGGGCGAAAGCAAAGCGCGGAAAAAAAGGAAATTAAAATCATAGTTTCATAATTAGTCGAGTGCAATTAGACAAAAAATACTCAAAAGGTGGAACGAAGTTTGTAGTGGTCGGATTTTCATGGGACTTTTTTTATTGGTTTCCTAGAGGAGTGGAGAAGAAAGTTAAAAAAAAAATTTCGCCACTCGTGCCTTTTTTTTTTTTTGAAATTTTCTTTATAATCATTTTTTCGGTTATGACCAACTTCAAATTCGACGAATTCATATTGTAGCGCAATAGTGTGACCTGTGCGCATCCATTAAATGCTAATTTAGTCTGTTACTTTGTTCATTGTAGTCGATGTAATAATATTTTAAGAATTTTTTGAAAATGTCCTATTTTCTGCAATTATTTTTAAAATTTTGGATTTTAAGACCAAGATTTCTTTTGAAATTGGTAACTGATACTTTTTCACAAATCATACGCAACAAGCGTATGATTTGAATTTCGAATTCTTTTCAATTTTTATTTTCGAAAAAAAAAAACTTATTATGCCATTTGCTTCTCCTCCATTCACCTATTATACCCATTTTTTTTCGAAAATGATAAAAAAATCATAGGCTGAATCAAGGCTACTTAAAAATAATGAATCATCTTTAAGTATTTTCTGACCAATGCAATTGCATTGATCGCATGACAGAAGTAATTAAAAGTCAATACGGCTGGCTTAGTGAAACTGAGTCACTTCGCGATAGAGTTTACTTTTTATGTTTCCCGGCGTTTGCTGCAACAATCGTAGGAAATCCTATGTGAACAAACCTTATGAACTAGTTTTTGATACAACAGAACTGATTTCTATTGTTATTTATACTGAATGAAGTCACAGGTAGTCAGTGGCACAAAAAGTCTGACAACCAGTCTTACCAGGGGGTATCGTATTACCCAGTACTAACTATAAATAATAATATAAATAGCTGGCTTGGTAGGTCTAAACTAGGAGTAGATACTGTAATAGAGAAGCATTTAGCTAAAAATGAAACATTGCAAAATATCTGTAACAATTTCTGTGAAACCTTTACGAAAGAAATCGATACGATTAAACATAAATGTCAACATAATTTTTTGGACAGGATAAGCTATGTAAATAACTGTAATGTAAGTTTCCGATTTAAAAAAGTCCTACCAAAAGACGTAAAATCTGTTATAGAAAAATTAGACTGCAACAAGTCGCCGGGGTCAGATGGTATTAGAATTAAAGATTTAAAACAAATTAAAGAACAAATTAGTCCAATAATAGCTTATTTTATTAATATTAGTGTTAAAAACTCTCAATATCCAGAAGAACTTACAAAGTCTATTGTGAGGCCTATCTATAAACAGGGATCGCATCAGGATTACAGCAATTATAGACCTATAGCAATACTTAATACAGTAAACAAAATTTTCGAAAAAATTATAGTTAAACAACTCACAATTTTTTTAGAAAACAATAATATTTTAAACGAGGTTCAACACGGTTTTAGGATCAATAGGAGTACTGCTACTGCACTGGAGAAATTTACAGATGAAGTCAATAATCATCTTAATGAAAAAAAATTAGTTATGGTTATATTTATAGACTTCAAAAAAGCTTTTGATACATTAGACCACGGCGGCTTGTTGCAGGCTATGAATGAATGCGGCATTAGGGGTCCCATGAATGCATGGTTTAGCAAGTACCTAGAGCAAAGATCACTTAAGGTATGTGTCAGTGGAACTGAAAGTGTACGGGGCGACATTAAATTCGGAGTACCGACTGGTTCAGTATATGGGCCATTGGGATATATTATGCACGTTAACAGCATGTCTAATGTTTTGAAAAAATGTAAGGCATTTATGTATGCTGATGATACTTGCTTGGTTTATAGCCATAATAATATTGATTTAATACAGCGAGATATGCAAAACGATTTTGACAGAATAGTTCAGTGGGCACATAATAATGGCATTATAATTAATATCAGTAAAACTAAGTGCATGCTTATTCACTCGCCGTACCATAAAAATAAAAATAATTTGTTGACAGTGGGAGTGAAAGGTCATTCGTACGAATGTCTGCATAACAACAAACTGGACTGTCAATGTTCATATTTAGAAACAGTTAAATCATACAAGTACCTAGGATTAGTCATAGATAACACCTTCACTTGGAATCTGCATGTCAACAACGTTTGCAATAAGCTACGAGCCATTTTGGGTAAATTAAAGACTCTTAAACATGCTGTCAACAGGAAAGTATTGTATACTTTATACTATGCACTGGCTGACTCAGTTATTCAGTATGGGTTGGGTGGATATGGCCTTACGTTCCCTACACATTTAAATAAAATCAAAATCTTGCAGACACGGTTACTTAAATTACTTGTAGATAAAAAATCGAAAAAAAGCTTAAATAAAAACTATGAAAAACTGTTCAAACTTTGTAAAATACTTCCTGTCCATCTCAAAAGTAAACTTAATATCTTGACTGAACAATTTAATAATGATTATCACAAGGAGGAACGTAAGCATAAATGTACCCAACTCGTTTATCTAAAAAGAAGACACTTGCTGTTC
Source organism: Xestia xanthographa (assembly GCA_905147715.2). Taxonomy (NCBI): domain Eukaryota; kingdom Metazoa; phylum Arthropoda; class Insecta; order Lepidoptera; family Noctuidae; genus Xestia; species Xestia xanthographa. The sequence continues at coordinate 12,220,023 of LR990651.1, read as the reverse complement.
CTAAAGTCACAAACTACTTTGGTAAGCGCACAAGAAAATATGTGGTACCGTCGTTAGTGAATGAGCTACCCCCACACCTGATATCGCATGTTAAATCTAAAAACCAGCTTAAAAATATTCTTAAAAAACATTACCTCTCATTGTGTCCATAGTTAATTTTGTAATAAGGACAATAGCATTATTTTTCATAGTTGTAAAATGTGTTTGCTTCTGTAAACTCACTTCCTTTTTTTATATTATGTTTCTTTCTAATTAAAATCGAAATTTGTTATAATGATATTGTGAAACGAGAACACCTGCCGACAAACTGTCTTTCAGTTTGGCAGACTTTTTATATGTTATTGTTATACAGATTTTGAATAAATAAATTTAAAAAAAAAACTGTGTTGTGTCAGATAGGCAGTCGCTCCATGTAAAATACTGGTATTCAGCTGCATCCGGTTAGACTAGAAGCGGACTCCAACATAGTTGGGAAAAGGCTAGGCAGATGATGATGAAGTATCAGATATCAGAAAATCAAAATAAAGTTATTTTCCCAGTACGAAAATGAAAAACCGGCCAAGTGCGAGTCGGACTCGCACACGAAGGGTTCCGTACCATTGACTATATTTAGTATTTGTTGTTATAGCGGCAACAGAAATACATCATCTGTGAAAATTTCAACTGTCTAGCTGTCACGGTTCATGAGATACAGCCTGGTGACAGACAGACGGACAGACGGACAGACGGACAGACAGACGGACAGACAGACGGACAGACAGCGAAGTCTTAGTAATAATTATGGTTCCGTTTTTACCCTTTGGGTACGGAACCCTAAAAAACTTGTGGTTGTGACAATATTTCTGAGTAAATATTATATTAATTGTGTCTGCACACTTGAATCTTATCGCAAAACTCAGTAATGTTAAAGCACGTGATTGTCATGACAATTTTGCGGAATACTGCAGTAAAGTTTTTTTCACGTGTGAAGTAAAATAGAGTTAATTATGTGCTGGACATGATTCTTTTTTAATAAAAATAAAAACTTTATTTCAGACCTTGATCCATTATGATGTTAGTCATGATTGTAAAGTTCGAATCTACAGTACACGTTACTTACACCAGTCTGTAGATACCGAACTTCCGCCAGCATCATCAAACTTTGTGGCACCTTTAAGTACCTACTGAGTTACAAACATCTAAAGACTTTGTACTCAGAGTGTAGCGTACTTTGTGTGAGACAGTTGTTTGTCGTTTCCACATTGCTGCGTTTCCATAGGACTGCTAGAGAATTGGCCATTCACTCATCCAGAACATTAAAATGGTATCGACCAAGAGTACACTCATGTTTTGCACGCAGATCTTTTGCATTTCTTGGCCCCTACCTCTATTCCAAATTATACGCTTATAATAAAACTATACTCACCTACGGCTCTTGTAAAAATGTTATATTTAAATGGCTGCATAACAAAAACTATGACCAAACAGAACACCTTTTGTATATACAGTCATAAAATTGTAACAAAAAAATATAGAGAAACACAACCATGCACGCACTCACCCACCATACACACCACACCCACTCGTACACGCCATACATATCCTAACACCCACCACACCTCACCCACCTACACACGCACACACACACACTTCCAAAAACATCAAACCTCTTGTCCTTAAATTTTTGGTTTTAAAAATATTGTTATAATAGTTTTTAGTTGTTAATTTATTTATCTTAATTTACCTATCTTTTATTTCCTTTGTAATTAAGTAGTTCAGTTAAAGCTAACATGTTACCTTTACTTGGGAAGAGACTGGACCCCACGACACAGGGTATCCTAGTGTGGAGTCCAGGGAATTTGTCAAAATCTAGTGCTTAAGGATCATTGTTTTTTTGTTTCTAGCTTTTTAATATTGTACCTTGTTATGCGACCTGAATAAAAAAAAAGATTTATTTATAAAGACTTAGCGTCTGTCTATCTGTCCTCCAAAACCCAGTTTCTGGATAATACTATACCCCTTGTGGTAAGACTGGTTGTCAGATTTTCGGACCACTGACCTGTAACGACTGTCAAAGATCTACTAACGAGAGCCGGAACAAACGACGAAGTCTCTATGTAATGAATAGTCACCAATCTATGGACCGACCTCGGCAAACGTAGCTTTACTTTCGATCGAACCGTATGGTTGTTATTCCAGGAGCCCTTCTTAACTGTTGACCTTTAATTTGCAGGCCTCGATAAAAACCTTGACACACATCACCTGAACGACGGGTTCAAGCTGGTCATGATGATTGGTGACGTCAGACTGATGGAGGAAATCGAAGGTGTGGCGGGAGACGTGTACATTCTAGACGCTTCCATAGTGTCTCCGAGTCACCTGGGGAAGCTATCACCGTCAACGTTGAAGAAATTCTTCATCTGTATTCAGGTAAGGTGTATCTATTCATACACGAAATCTTTTAAGGGATCATTGTACTCATTATTATGAACAACTTTTACTATGGGACCAAACTGAATCGTGGAAAAAAATCTCTTGTTTACCTACAATGTTCACATAACTCGTCAAAATGTATGGAACAGCTGATTTTTTTTCGCGATTGAGTGCTCGGCCAGAGTGGGAGCGCGGTGCGTGGTGCGGTGCGGGTGCGGCAACGCGCGCGGTTTGCATGGCCAGACTGGCCACGCGGTGCGGCGAGCGGCGCGGGTTCGGAGATCTCCGCTCCCGCCAGGGTTACCAACATAAGGGTTTTCCCCCCAAATTTAGGGGTAAATAAGAGGGATGTGATTTTTCTAGGGGTACTTTTAGTGCTGGGCTAGACTGAAAACGCGGGCGCGGAGGGGGCGCGGAGCGGGCGCGGGGCGGCATACTCAAACATATGAACTTGAACACGCAAAGACGCCATAGCTGCATAGCTCGTTCATACAAGTGGCCGCTGTGAGTACGTAGGCGGCAAGCGACAACCGCGCGTGACCACCGGGGTTCTCAAACTACATAGTTCGAGCCGTGCTATGGCAACTAGGAGTAAAACAAAATATCACGTTTTTAATTGAAAACAGCGCTATCTTAAAAACAAATTGTTGCTATGGCTAAATATGTTATTGTTGTGAATTAAAATATATAAAAAAAGGATTTTCAAGTAATTGTGGGAATTTTGACTTAGCTTGAGGGGTAAATATTTTTGGGAGTTGGTAACCCTGGCGCCCGCACTTGCCGCCCGCGCCCTCACTGCGGCCACTTGTATGAATGAGCTATGGTTTGAGCTGCCCGCACGCGATTCGCGTGCGGCCCGCGCCAACTAGCCCGCGCCGCAACCCGCACCCGCGTGCCCACTATGGACACTCCAATGAAGTTCATATGTTTGAGCTCGTCGCACCGCGCCCGCACCGCACCCGCGTTTCTACTCTGGCTGAGCATCTTGGTCCCATAGTAAAAGTTGTTCATAATGATGAGTACGATTACCCCGAAATTTATAATTGGTTGGTTAGAACTTAAACACTCACCTGGGTCAGATGTAGAAATTGGATACCCAGGCGTTAGGGTGCAACTTGGCAGAGGCCCAAGTCCAGCAAAAGACAACGGTATGATCGAGAATGAAGAAGTAGAGGTGTCTTTGAATGTAGACAGACAATTTCTAGATGTAGTGTAGGATGAAATCAGGCACAATGAAGAACTGAGCTTCTTAGGGCTGCTAAGCAGATAAAAAAGATAGTACAGGGGTTGAACTCAGGACCTTGCTATTACACCACTTCTACTCGCCATGATGACCTGTGACATCAGGATCAGACTGATGGAGGAAATAGGTGGTGGGAGACTTGTACTTTCTAGACGCTTCTACCGTGGCACCGAGTCATTTGGGTAAGTCTTCGCTGCGTAAAGGCAACTGCTGCACATGAGGTGCTGGGTCCGATTCTCAAGTCAAGCAAAGCGCTACTGGGTTTTTATATCAGGGATTTCTCGGTGTCTGGATGTGTTCCCATTTTGATGGGAGTAGGCTCACCCCGGACTTAAACACGAATGACAAAATATGAGTGTACTATTTATTTACACCCCGCCTGAGACTTCGGGAATTACCGGCGTGATGTGATGTTATTTTGTGTTTGTATTGGCCAACTTTATTTGTAATGAATGAGGCTTCCCTATTTAATAAAACATTTGCCTCCTTTTACCATTAAAAAGGTTTTCTTATCCTGTTATGGCGAAGAAGTAACCGCAAATCCTTTGTAACTCCGAAATTGCTACACGGTCACTTTTAGGCACAGCTGTTGATTGCTAAAGAAATCCATTTATTAATAAATTTAATTAAAGTCATTTCATTTGATTACAGGAGGCGTACCCAGTGAAACTGAAAGAAGTCCACGTGGTGAACACGACGCCTCTCATAGAGGCCCTGCACAATATTATCAAACCGTTCCTCAAGGAAAAGATGAGGCAAAGAGTAAGTATTGATTTCAAAGTTTTCACAGTTATAATCGTGGTTGTTGGAACTCCGCTGGCGTCTTCCAAATAATGCCATCATCTGACCAGCCTTTTCCCAACTATCTTGAGGTTGACACACCCTGCGTTGCACTCGGGCGCAGTGGTCCTGGGGGCGCCGCGCGCCGAGCGCCACTCGCTACTGTTTTAAATTCCTCATATCTCGTTTTTGTCAGCCGAGCTTTGAAAGCACGTTATAGCCGTTTGTACTTTTTAGATCTTTACCAAGGGTACCATAATAACCAGTAACCGGATTATGGAGGTCAGATAGGCAGTCGCTCCATATAAAATACTTGTATTCAGCTGCATCCGGTTAGACTGGAAGCCGACCCCAACATAGTACGAAAAAGGCGAGGCAGGTGATGATTATATCTCGTCTATAAATCACTGTCCTTTTAAAATATATATTTGGGAACTTAGATATTCTGTAATCCAATCGGAATAAAACACACTACCTTAAGAATATGTTTGATTTACAAATTATTTTGGTAGGTATTACTTTTGTATGAACTACGCATCAGCCTCTTAAACATAACTGGCGAATTGTGGGTGTACTAATAAGTCTTCCTCTGTCCAACCCTTCGGTGATTACAGGCGTGATGTTATTAATAAACAATTTATCTTGCTTTCAGGTTCACTTTCACAGAAACTACAGCGCCCTTCATCAACACGTACCTAAGGAGTTGCTGCCTCCGGAATATGGAGGCACTGGACCCACACTGGAAGAAGTCCAAGGTATGTTTGCATTCACTACGTTTTACCCTAATAATCTTAATCATAATGTACTATGGGGGTCTTTTCCGCCTGACCAGTTTAAAATTTATTCCCTTAAATCATGCGGAGGCGCCGAGCCACGCCCCCTTAAAGTTTGGGCCTATTAGGAAAGCGTCAACTTTGGCGCGCAAAATAACAATAACTCTCGATTGGCGTGCGTTGTCAGTGCTCTCGGCTGATTCGGTATCTTTTCATTCATTATTTCTATACAAAGTCAACGGGGCGGGACTAGAAAGCGTTTCTATGTTGCGAGTGCAAGCAAAAATTGACTTATTGGTGGTCAGGCGGGAGTGTCCTCGATAGTACCTAGAGCAGCGGCGGTGGCCCAGTGGTGGCGGCCCCGACTTACGAGCTTTTTCGTATTGTTCTCAGCAAGAATTTAATTTGATACCCATAAGCATAAAAATAATTGGTTCGCCATATTGAATTTAGAATTTCCCTCTCATAGAGAGGAGGCCTGTGTCCCAGCAGTGGGAACTTTAAAAGGCTGATGATGATGATTGAATTTAAAATGACGTCACTTAGCTAACCATGCATTGTCATCCAAACTAAATATGTATGCAAAATTCCAGCTGAATTGGAAACCGGAAATTGGGTCAAATTTAACTTCTAAGATTTTATTACACATTTCGGTAGTTAGTTACAGCCTTACAGGTGAAGCGTAGTACAATGGCCTCATATCCTAAGATTCCATAGCACTATATCCCACTAATATTATAAATGCGAAAATTTGTGAGGATTGATGGATGAATGGTTGTTTGTTACTCTGTCACGCAAAAACTACTGAACGGATCTGTATGAAATTTAGCACACAGATAGTTTATAACATGGATTAACACAAAGAATCCTTTTTAGCCCGGTTGTATGATCCCGTGGGACAAATTATTGAAACCAACGCGGGCGAAGCCGTGGGTAGAAGCTAGTCATCATCATCATCATTCTCTTTCCCTTCTCCCAATTCATTTGTGGTCAGCGCAGCATGTCTTCTTCTTCCATACTTCTATATTACGCGCCATCTCGTAGCCGTGTGGTATCCGGCAGAGTAGAATAGAACCAACCCATTACACTCACGGGTGTCGTATAAGGCGACTAATGTCTGAGGCAGAACACCTTGCGCCTCCGTAGACCAGAGAATGGGCAGCAGCGTTTTCTGTTAGTCTTTCATCACTGCGATCTCCAATCCGCCTGCCAAGCGTGGAGATTACGGCAAATTCCTCCCATCGTGGGAGAGGCTTATGTCCAGCAGTGGACGTTGTGGGCTGTTGTTGTTGTACTCGTCATCTCTCAGACATCTCCTTTCTTGTCATATCATCTACATCTACTCTAATATTATAAAGAGGAAAGATTTGTATTTTTGTGTGTATGTTTGTAATGAATAAACTCAAAAACTTCTGCGCCGATTTCAAAAATTCTTTCACCATTAGAAAGCCACGTCTTTACTGAGTAACATAGGCTATATTTTATCCCCGTACTCCCACGGGAACGGGAACTACGCGGGTGAAACCGCGTGATGTCCGCTAGTTCTTTATACAGTCCATCCCTCGTTTTTTTGGTCTTCCTCTACTCTTATACCCATCCACATCTTCTGTACTTATCTTACTAACGACTCTTCACATTTCCAGCTGCCTGGATAAAGAAGATAGCAGAATACGGGGACTGGTTCAAGAAGCAAGAGTCCCTGAAAGCGAATGAGTCTTTAAGGCCTGGCAGACCCACCAACTATGATGAACTGTTCGGGATGGATGGCTCTTTCAGACAGCTCTCTATTGATTAGACTAGTTTTAGTACTTAGATAATAATGATGTGCTTGTTAATACTTTAAGAAAAAAAAAAAAACAAGATCAGCAGGCCTATTACGTATCTCTGTTGACAGCTCGAAATGATAGTAACTGGGCTCAGTGTCTATCAAATAACTGTCAAAAGTTTAGTTTTGTACTATGTATGACCAGTCGCGATCAAATATGACGTCATCGGTGTAGTCACCGTAACTTATTTTGACAGACGCTTTCGTGTCGATTCTTCTAATATTGCGATTATGTAAGCATAGTGGACATCAAATTGATGACAACTGAGTTTGAAGTGGCTTTCGTGAAAGACGTTATACGTACTCGGGTTGTTAGTCACCGTAAAGTGTGATATCTACTCTGTGTAATACGTAATACCAATATTTTGACATTCTCGGTTGTCATCAAAGTTCGGTGTACAACCGAAGCTTGATAGTCACTGGAGATCAAAAAGATACGTAATAGGCCTACAGGTCGTCACACCACCTTCGCCGCGGTCTACCTTGACGGCGATTTCCTGTTTGCTGGGCGAACATGGCTAGATATCGCTCAAGATAAGAGGTTGGGAAGAAAGAAAGAAAAAAAATAGTAGTAAAGTGATAAGTATAAATATTTTAATTATTATTGGTGTTTGTCTGTGATAAATTAAATGAAATTTTGAATAGATGTGTTTTTGTTTTTGATTGATTGAAATTGATTGAAATCTGTTGGTAGTTTGTTTTATGATTTTATAAAACAAACTACCAACAGATTTAAACATAAAAACCGGCCAAGTGCGAGTCGGACTCGCGCACGAAGGGCTCCGTACCATTATTTAAAAACATTAGACAAAACTGCAAAAAATCACGTTTGTTGTATGGGAGCCTCCCCTTTTTTTTTTTTTTTTCGGATGGGAAATCATCAAATAACTCCTCCCGCTCTGGGCGGAGCAGGAGGGAGTGTCAGACTTTTACTGACTAAAACCCATCCATGTTCCTTCATCGCCCTTTGTGTTCCAGGGCCACGGTATCTCTTTCGAACAGTCCCGCAACCCCGGCAGGCATCGGTCCTTACGGACCCCTTCCTTTTTGCTGACTCTCTTTGAGGCGCGCGTGGAACACGAACGCGCCGTCGACACGGCCTGTCGTCATGAGCCGCACAACAAATACTAAAAACAGAATTAAATCAATATGGGAGCCCCCCTTAAATATTGATTTAATTCTGTTTTTAGTATTTGTTGTTATAGCGGCAACAGAAATACACCACTTGTGAAAACTTCAACTGTCTAGCTGTCACGGTTCATGAGATACAGCCTGGTAAAAACCGGCCAAGTGCGAGTTGCGTGGAGATGGTTCGGTACAATGCCAAAATCTTATATTGAGTTTCCCACTTTGTTTTCAATTGATAGAATTCTTATAGGTTTTCCTGTAATCTACAAGCAATGAACTATACTTAATATTTAGTAGGTTTTTTTTTTTTTTCAAAATTTTTGTCTCAGTAGTTTCGTAGATCAGGATGGCTGATTTTCGTCTTCTTTCGTGAATAAAATCACTCCTATTTATTTTACAATAACAACAAAAAAATATATTTGAGATCCTCTTAGCGAACCCTAATTATGATAGTAAAAATAACCTGCTTACTAATATTATATTTGTATGCCGATTATTGGCCGAACATACAGATCAGCTAAAATGTATAAATAACACCTTTTTGTACTTATGTTCACAAATAAAGATTTGATTTGATTTGCCCTTGATATATGACACACTAAAGTTTGCATTTTTTTTATGTCCTAATTTTTCCCCCGATAATGACACTTATAAAAAAAAAAAATTACTTTGCACATCTGGGTCTGGATTTTAGGATTACAGCATCCTACCAAATTTCACCTGATTTGGTCCAGTAGATTCGGCGCAAATCGGCTGTGACAGACGGACGGACAGACAGACAGAAGCACGAGTGATCTTCTAACGGGTTCCGTTTTTTTCATTTTTTGTACGGAACCCTAAATACAACATACAAGATGGAGATAACATTAACGTAGGTTCTGACTTCCTGTTACGGCTGTCAAAGATCTACAGTTGACAGCCGAGACCAATAGCTAAAGGTAAACGCACACTTATCAGAGCCGAAGGAAGCGAAAGAGCCGAAAGAATCGAATTTTAGAATAGGGTATTTTACTCTCTAAGAGAAAAAATCTAAAAATATATTATTGAGATAGCTTAGGCAAAAAGCAGTCGGAAAACGTTAGTTTTAGTTCATAAAATAGCAAATTCAATTTTAAAATTAAATTCAAAGGTTTCAGCTTTTTTAATCTGTTTCATAACCCATTATAGTAGTCGCCAAGTTATTACGTCATACGGCTATGTTAACTTAGAAGTGTCAACTGTCAACTTTAAATATCACTGCATTTGTTTACACAGCCAACTGACGTCATGACCACAGAGCAATATGGCGTCCATTGCATCCAGCGTTTTCGTCAAAAATTTAAATGCATTTTTATTGCACCTAACGATTGAATACAAGTTTGAAAACTTTTTGTAGTTCATTAGCACTATAGAATCTAATTGAGACACTTTTCAAAAATGGGTGTAATACCCTATTACTTGTATGAAGTCCTATGTAACCTCGCACACCTACCCGCGCCGAATCGGACGAATAGATAACGTTAAACGTATGATAGAACGTTTCGTTCAGCGCGGACAAGTGTGCGTTCACCTTAACGTGCTTTCTGCGGCACGAAGTCTTTATGTAATAAATGTTTACCCATCCACAGACCAACCTAGGCAAACGCGGCTTAACTTGAAGATTGACTTGAGAGGCTGTTATTATTTAAAATATTTTTAATAATTATTCTGTTTTTTTTCAACAAAGGAGACATAGAAGTAGGAACCCTCTGCGGGTTCCTACTTCTATGAGAACATTATTTGACAATTTCATAATAGATTTTTCATTACAATACTTATTTCTGACTTAAGTACGAATATCTTTACACATATAAATAGTAAGGTTTTGTTAGGCCGTGTCTTTGTCCGTCAAAACTACTCTGTATCTTTATATTAGGTCTTAATTTAGTTAAATTTGTTTTAACTTAGTTTAATTTGTTTTAATTTTGTTTTTTTTTTTTTTGTTTTAGTTTAATTTAGTTTAAAAGTTTGTTTATTTCTATCTTTTTTGTAAGTAACGACAACGTTTTGTGTGCATGCAGAGTTTACCTGTAAGTGATTGTTACATTTTATTTTTATATGGTACTTCTGTTTTATTTCCTTGTATTAGTGTAAACAATTGTTGGTGAACCAAATAAATAAATAAATAAAATAAATAAATATGACTTTGACCTTGAAAAAATCGTTTCTCGACCTTTATGAACTTGGAGGGTTGTATATTATTGATGGTTTTGATGATTATAATTCTGTAACTACATACGTCTTACAATCGCGTCCAATATTTTAATCAACATACAACCTAGCACTGGCCTGCAATTTGCCAAAAACGTAAGAAAATTTGAATTTCGCGGGCTACCCTGGAGCATCAGCCTTAAGACGTCATGGTAGGCCACCTGGTCAAAAATTTTGGATCATTTAGTTCCCGAATAAAACGTACCTCAATTTTATTAGGGGCTTTGTCAGGAAGGGCTTGAATTAGGCTTAGACCAGTATAACAGTTATCTGAAAAAGCAGAAGACTAATCAAAAAACCAAAGAGCAATAGATTAGCAACGAGAATTTGTGTGGTATACTACCACAGTACCACTAAGAAACCCGACTAGGTACTGAAAAATTACGCTCTTATTAAATTCGGGGTTCACAACGTAAAATCGACTCCTCCTATTATTGAAGTCGGTTAAAATGTCACTCGGGCCATAATAACGAATCGATTGACACCTTATTTATCAAAATCGGATGAATAGTTTAGGCGCTACGGAAGAACATACGTACATACATACACCTTTTGGTTTTGCCGAAGTCGGGTAAAAAAACATAGCTCTCAATAAATTCATTAGCTTGTCATCTGACCTACGAGTTACGCATTGATGAGGTTAACTTTGAAACATAACGATTGTTTATAATGATACATACGTACATATTACTTAAGTGATATTGTATGTACTTGAACTGTGTTTCCTTATACGACGCAGAAATAAAGGTGCGGCTACATTAACAGGCATTATTTTTGTTGCTCAGCGGCTTCTAGAATGGATTTTATGAAGTAAAATAAAATGATCTTTTTTTGTTTTAATGAGAAGATGAAAATGTTGTTTATCTATCGCGTACCTAGTCGGGTAAAAAGATAGAAGTGTGTGGATAACACAAAAGAAAAGCCTTTGACTAGCACTATGGCATACAAGCTAGATGTAGAAAGATATACAAACAAGAATTTGTGTGGTAGGTATACTACAATTAAAAAACCCGACTACTGAAAAATCACGCTCTAATTAAATCGGGGGTTACAAGATAAAATCGAATCCTCCTTTTGTTGAAGTTGGATAAAATGTAGCCTATGTTACCCGGGCTATAATAACAAATCGATTGACACCTTACTCATCAAAATCGGATGAATAGTGAGGTTTCCGGCGACTGGGACCGCAATTAACTGGGACCGCGGTCCCAGTCGCCGGATCCGTAAAAAATAAATATTTTTCTTCCAGCGACTGGGACCACTCATAGATAACTTAAAAAAAACTATTATTCAAGCCAAAATTAGTACAGTCAAACGAAAAATTGACTGGGACCACGGTCCCAGTTAATTGCGGTCCCAGTCGCCGGAAACCTCGAATAGTTTAGGCGCTACGGAGGAACATAATACGTAAATACAAACATGACATGACAAAAAAAATCTAATTAGTCCGTCAGATAGATTTCAAAAAATTTGGACACATATTTTTTCTTTTTTCACGTTAACAAAAAATTAAAACAATACAGTGCGTCGAAAATTTGAGTACATTTTTTACATTTGAGTACGTTTCTACTCAAATGTGACGTTACAAGCCCCCACTCCTGATCTTTGACACGTTTTATCTTCGTCAATGTTTATTAATTTGATAAAACATAAAACGCGTATCCAATATTTTTCGATAATCTAACTGACGGACTAAACAGAATCATTTTTTTAGTCAGTCATTATCCGTATTATCTATAATATACGTATCATACATAGACTACTAAAATCATAACCCTTCGTCGGGTAAAAATCGCTCTCCGCTTCCGCTTATCCCTATCGCCACTCATCTAACACACGAGATTTGAATACATAATGTTATCAGTACAAAGACGCAACAAGTACGTGACTCGGTACAGAACCCACGTCTGCATAATGTGCTGTGTCCGAAAAGTTAGAACAATGCTTTGGAGTCAGCGGTTTTTTCCTCGACTATGGCGAAGCTAAAAGGAAAAGGTTATGATTTTAGCAAGCCTAGCAAAAGTGTAATCTAAAGGAGGCTATGATATATTTCGGGATATACCGGATGACTTTTTTATCACTTTCCAAAAAAAAATGGGTATATTAGGTGAACGGAGTAGAAGCTTATGGCATACCTAGTTTTTTTTTCTTTTTTCCACAGCTTAGAAAATAATTGATCCATCATCGCGCAAAAACGCTACAAATTTCAAGTATTTTTTTCATATTATAACAAAGAAAGAGAAATTTTGAAAAAAATAATAAAAATATCGAATTTCAAATCATAGACAATACGCGTATGATATGATTTTCGATTTTTTTTTTTTTTCGAAAAAAAAAAGTCTAAGTATGCCATTTGCTTCCACTCCGTTCACCTAGTATACCCATTTTTGTTGGAAAGTGATAAACAAGTCACCTGTATGTCACAGCCACCTTTAGTTCAGGCTTTTATAAAATTGTGAATGCCGTTTTACGCAGCGCAGAATATATAACTGAAATTAAAAAATGTTTTTTAACTTTTCACATACCATTGGTTCAATTATTTATTTATTGGGTTTTTCCATCAGGAATTTCTCAGTAGAAGCCACGGTGTGTGGATACAAATCCACACACCGTGGCTTCTACTGAGAAATTCCAATCCCTTCTTCTTAGTCGAGACACTCTTGTAGTCTTGTCAGACTGGTCGTGGTTGCGCAGACGAGGAAGAAGAAGAGAGAACAGGAATTTCTCAGTACAAGCCACGGTGTGTGGATTTGTGATGGCAATCTCTTCTTCTTCTTAGTCGAGGCACTCTTGTAGTCTTGTCAGGCTGGTCGTGGTTGCGCAGAGGAGGAAGTAATAGTATATTTATTCGCGTAAAACATGGTATATAAAGGTGTTACAAATTTAAATGGCACAAACATGTTTAGCTAGGATAAGACCAAGCATGCAAAAATTTTGAATACAGGGAAAATGGTAAGCAGGCATCATACATTGAACAGTACACTTAATATTAAGAACATCAAAATGTTTTATCTATAAATTATCTTAAGCTATAAAAACTATATTCAAGTAACCATTTATAAAATTTAGTTTGAAATAATTTTGTATTTAATATTTTAAAATGCCTCGGTATTTTATTATGAATGAAGAAGAAGAGAGATCAGGAATTTCTCAGTAGAAGCCACGGTGTGTGGATTTGTGATGGTAATAGGCCCCCCTTATACATAGGACTTAAACAACTGGCGAAATCAGGGTGTACTATGAGGTACACCCACTGATTTAAGAAAGAAGGAGATATGCCCCGCAAGACGAAAATGTATCGGAACCCTGTGTCTTCACTTTGCCCCTACCACACGGCAACTACTACACACGCAGTTCAGTAAAAGTAATAGATACGCAGTCGCGCACACACCCGCATTTCTTAAAACTGAACGTACTACACAATCCATTATAAACCTTATGACATCAAACACAGCGTGTATTTACCATGCACCGTACAACTTACCCACACAAAAACATCACTCGCTATCGTTGTGTTTTGCAAAAGCATAAGTACGCTAGTGATTGACTAAATCGGAAAGTTATCGAATCTTTCATTTATTATTGTGTAATATTTTTTTTTGGGTCCTGAAAATAATTAAATAAAAATAATGTCCAGAATATAATATTAGAATAAAAATGAACAATATGTAGTTAAAAATATATTATAAAGTAAATTAAAACAATAAAATATCCGGTTACGTTGGTTTAGGCTGTCGTGGCTTATTGAAACAGTAGGTTTTTAGCCGTGCTTGCATAGGTTGGTCTGTGGATGGGTGACCACGCTTACTTACCGAGTTTCCTCCGTGCCTCGGAAAGCACGTTAAGCTGTTGGTCCCGGCTGTCATTTGTAGATCTTTGACAGTCGTTACAGGTAGTCAGTGGCCGAAAAACTCTGATAATCAGTCAGACCAAGGGGTGTCGTACTACCCAGTTAGTAGCACGAGGATAAGGCATAATATACAATAATTCAAAGCCAAAAACACTCCACCGATTAAACCTGAAATTTAATTAACTTACTTTACGAAAGTTGGTTACGCATTTCTCTACTATGCTGTAAAATAATCAAAATACATAAAAAACATTATTTGACATCGATCTTCCAACCGGGTTAAAAAGGTTGACGGATTGAAAAATAAAACTAAAATAGTTTTATTTAATTCGTCAATCGACATTGTCGATAGCCTACATTAGTGGATCTGCACAAGCACATCCCTAACTCGTCGCAAGAAGCAGCGGCCGTACTACGTGATTCAGCCGCTCAATGAAATATCGTTTTGTGAATTTTTACATTGCTTGTTCAGTCACTTAGCGACAAACTTAGGTAGTGGTTAAGGAGTAATGTATTTATTGCAAAAATAGTACACTCGCTGTGATATTTGAAAACAAACATAACATAGTAAAAGCAACAAATATTTTACGATTTGTTGTTTTTCTTGATTTTAAAGACCGTGATCAACAAAGTTTAGGTTTATGCTTCGGTTTTTACAAAAAACCCCTGAAGAACACGGAATTGCTATAATTTGTCACGATCGCGGTCGAAAGTACACTAGTTCGCGGAGACGGCCATTTGCCTATGACATGGCCGACTGGACATGTCGCGCGGACACCGACACGCCCCCTTACCACTTCTCCTCTTTTTTAGATTTCTGTGGGTACACCCCTGCCTAACTGGATTACAGGTGTGATGATATGATATATTTTTCAATACACTTCCTCGAAATCTGGTCCGTAACGCACTACGATTAGGTACAACATGCAATGTATTTCATACGCGTGCGATTTTTTCCACTTTCCCGCACGTATGCGGGAATAAAAATTGCCACAGATAATTATACCTATACTTAGTCCAAATTGGTTCAATGCCCATAGTCTGAGGTGAATGTTTTTTTTTTATTTCGGCAAAGCACTACGCGTCTTTACGGCATTAATATTTTTTGAATATTCAAATTGTGTTAATAAATAGAATATCTATACTAATATTATAAAGAGGAAAACTTTGTTTGTTTGGTTGTTTGTTTGGTTGTAATGAATAGGCTCAAAAACTACTGGACCGATTTAAAAAATTCTTTCACCATTTGAAAGCTACATTATCCACGAGTAACATAGGCTATATTTTATCCCCGTACTCCCACTGGAACGGGAACTACGCGGGTGAAACCGCGTGATGTCCGCTAGTTCTTTATACAGTCCATCCCTCGTTTTTTTGGTCTTCCTCTACTCTTATACCCATCCACATCTTCTGTACTTATCTTACTAACGACTCTTCACATTTCCAGCTGCCTGGATAAAGAAGATAGCAGAATACGGGGACTGGTTCAAGAAGCAAGAGTCCCTGAAAGCGAATGAGTCTTTAAGGCCTGGCAGACCCACCAACTATGATGAACTGTTCGGGATGGATGGCTCTTTCAGACAGCTCTCTATTGATTAGACTAGTTTTAGTACTTAGATAATAATGATGTGCTTGTTAATACTTTAAGAAAAAAAAAACAAACAAGATCAGCAGGCCTATTACGTATCTCTGTTGACAGCTCGAAATGATAGTAACTGGGCTCAGTGTCTATCAAATAACTGTCAAAAGTTTAGTTTTGTACTATGTATGACCAGTCGCGATCAAATATGACGTCATCGGTGTAGTCACCGTAACTTATTTTGACAGACGCTTTCGTGTCGAGTCGATGACTACGCGGGTGAAACCGCGGGACGTCCGCTAGTCATAAATAAACATGATTATTAAAAACCAATAGTTACTTTTATACACAACTAGCTGACCCGCGCAACTTCGTCTGCGTCACATGAGAGAGAGAGGGTTAGAGAGAGTGGAGTCAACCTTGAAAGATAGACATAATGCTATCGCGGTTTTTTTTAGAACGCTTTAAAATGAACAATTCCCTAATACATGATTGTTGCGCAACTTTAACCGTTTATGCAGCGCCCGCAAAGGAAGCTCTCGAAAGTAATAAATTTTCCTTGTTTTTGCAACATTTATCATTGATGCTCCGCTCCTTTTAATTATAGCGTGATGTTAAATAACCTATAGCCATCCTCGATAACTATTCAACACTAAAAGTTTTCCTGTAATTAGCGCGTTCAACCAACCAAAATCTCTTTAGCTTTATAATATTAGTAGATATATACCTACGTAGATCCAAGTGGGTAACAATTTAATTTCTTCGATATATTTGCATTAATCGCTAAAATAATCTACTTATGTTTTTCCAAAAAAGGGCTTACCTCGACAGCCTTTTTTTTTCGGATGGGAAATCATCAAATGACTCCTCCCGCTCTGGGCGGACCAGGAGGGAGTGTCAGACTTTTACTGACTAAACCCATCCATGTTCCTTCATCGCCCTTTGTGTTCCGGGGCCACGGTATCTCTTTAGAACAGTCCCGCAACCCCGGCAGGCATCGGTCCTTGCGGACCCCTTCCTATTGCTGACTCTCTTTGAGGCGCGCGTCGAACACGAACGTGCCGTCGACACGGCCTGTCGTCATGAGACAGACGGACGGCGAGCTAGCCCATAGCCCACCGTCCACAGGCCCGCGCGTACGGTGGCCGGGGGCCACGTGGTGGCCCCGGACGCCCGGGGCGTCTCCCGCGGCGGCCGGGACGTTTAGAGGTTCTCTCCCTCTCACGTTCCGCCACCTCCTTCATCCTTAGACACTCGATGACAGTCATACTCCAGCTAGGTTGAAAGTTCTCATCAAAGGTGCAAGAAATTAGCCCAAACACGATTTTTCAATTATAAATGGGACCAACTTTGAGATGTACCTACGCTTTTTACAAACAAAAGGACCATGTACGGACTTCTCTGTAAAAGTTATCCGTGGTCATATATAAAAAAAATACGCGTCGAATTGAGAACTGCCTTCTTTTTGTTTCGTCGGTTAAAAAACCAATCTTGAGGCAATTTACACGTTTGCGGCGGCGACCTCTCGCGTCCGGCCCTGGTGCAAGCCATGGTCCGGAGCGAGACGGAATGGGACGCCGTCACCTCCTTCTGCGAAGCAGTAATGCTAGAGAAGGAGGTGGCGGAACGTGAGAGGGAGAGAACCTCTCAACGTCCCGGCCACCGCGGCAGACGCCCCGGGCTTCCGGGGCAACCACGTGGCCCCCGGCCACCGTAGGCGCGGGCCTGTGGACGGTGGGCTATGGGCTAGCTCGCCGTCCGTCCGTCTCATGACGACAGGCCGTGTCGACGGCGCGTTCGTGTTCCACGCGCGCCTAAAAGAGAGTCAGCAAAAAGGAAAGGCCGATCCGCAAGGACCGATGTCTGCCGGGGTTGCGGGACTGTTCGAAAGAGATACCGTGGCCCCGGAACAAAAGGGCGATGAAGGAACATGGCTGGGTTTTAGTCAGTAAAAGTCTGACACTCCCTCCTGCTCCGCCCAGAGCAGGAGGAGTCATTTGAAGATTTCCCATCCGAAAAAAAAAAAAAAAAATAGGCAACTGACACGGGCGAGGGTCATTCAATTCAGAAAATGGAGTGAAATAAACAACGCCGTCTATCGACCAAAATGTTAAACTGCTAAAGTATATTACCTATGCTATAATTTTTTTTTAAAGCTGGTCAGTCGATTTAAAAGTTATGACTGTGGTGAGCACATTTTTAGTCATTGGTATCATTTTAGTTCAACAGATGTCGCTGCATGTATGTATCTTACATTTGATGATTATTTCTTCTTGAAAACTTTAAGTTCATATATCTTTTGATAGAATTAACCGATTTCAATGAAACAAACACTAAATCATACCCCAAGTTACACACAATTTTTATGTATAAACATTGTCAGCATTGAATTCGTAGATTTTACGTGATGTGCGCACAAACAAACAGACAAACAGACAAACAGACAAAAATTTCAAAAATGATGGAAATGGGTTCTGTTACTTATCTTTTCACACGCTAGCTATTTTTTGTTTCAATTTCTTCAATGTACAAAAATGACTTTTCTACAGATTTATTATATGTATAGATTTGACATAAATTTGTGTTCTGAATTCAAAAATATAAAATAAATGTATTTTTTTATATTAGGCTGTTTAACGGCTTCATACCTTTGCCTCACCTTCAACCTGGCGAAGCCAAAGCGATAGAAAAAAAAAAAAAAAAACATAATTTTAGTCATGACAAGAATATTTTTCATTCTTTTATTTTATTTCTTCAAAAGTGTATTGAAAAACGTCGTTTGATACACGTGGACATTTGTTATTGCAGTTCTCGGCTAAAAAACACCCTCGCCTACGGCTCGGGAGGAAATTCCGCCTCGGATGCAATAACAAACTTTCTCCACTTGTATCAAAATGTACTTTTCTAATTTTTCGCATACCTTATTGGTCCATTTATTGGGTTTTTCCATCAGGAATTTCTCAGTAGAAGCCACGGTGTGTGGATTTGTGATGGCAATAGGCCCCCCTTATAGGTACATGGGACTTAAACATAACTTGCGAAATCTGGGTGTACTATAAGATACACCTCTGCCTAACCCCTAAAGGATTACAGGTGTAATGTTATGTTAGTTTTTCTCTTGTCACTTAGGGTTTCAAGAGGCAAAGGTCTGGTCTTGTCACACAGCATAAGTAAACAATCACTTACAGGATATTTACTGAGCAATCCTGAACCATATTTACTTTTACTATTACCATCTGTTAGTGGACTGTCAATGTTTATTTATTGTGTGGAAAAATCAATAGAAACTAGCAATGTTTATGTCTTATTTTCTTCTTTTGTATCTTACGCCTTAAGCCCGCCACACTATTACCAAACCCTTACAACTCCTGAAAGCCAGAATCAACAGTGGCGACCACCAGAAAAGCGTCGAGACAATGAAGCTCGACGAAGTCCCAGAGAAACAATTTTACCATCTTGGATTGGAAGTGCAATAGTAGATTTTACAACAAGTGCACAAAACGAACCATTTTTATCCGAGATTTTTAGCAGCCCGAGCCGAAGGCGAGGGCTGATAGTAATGTCGAGGATAAAAATGGGTTTGTGGACGAGTTATAAACTCTGCTTCTCACTTCGATTGCGAGGAAATAAAACAGTAGTATAAATTGAAGAAAAAAATAAACACGCAAAAACAAGAGCTGTTTCCCGCCGCTTTCTTTTTTTGAAATCTTATATACGACATTGATATTAGACTTGGGCTGCAGACCTATACAGCCTTCTATTAAATATTTTTTTTTATAATAATTTTCTTAAATTAATTAAATAACCTACCGTAGGTACTTGAATTTAATTTTTTATGTCTTAAAAAACACATAAGGCAAATAAATTAAAGTAAATATTATAAAATAACAAATTCTATCTATGAACTTCTTATTGCGTTTGGCTGTATGGCTCATTTTCTTTGCCTTAATATAGATACATTTATGAGTAGATACATTAATGCCCTTGTGCACAAAATTCGATTTTGTGCAGTCTATATCCAGCACAAACAAGCACTTTCAGAGCATGAAAACAATATTAATTAAGCTACACTCCCGAAGGTGTAGAACAAGATAGGTGACCTATCGAACAAAAGTTAAGCAACACTCTCCAAGGTATAGAACAAGATCGGTGACCTATCGAACAAAAGTTAAGCAACACTCTCCAAGGTATAGAACAAGATGGGTGACCTATCTAACAAAAGTTAAGCAAAACTCTCCAAGGTATAGAACAAGATGGGTGATCTGTCTAACAAAATTTATGCAACACTCCCTATGGTATAGAACAAGATGGGTGAACACAAGAAATTATAATTACACAATATCATATTTTCTCAAACATGCTTGGAAATTTGAGCATTATTTTGCTGTACTGGCCAGATACATGCAACCAGCGGCCGGAAAAAGTTGTATGAAAATCCATTACCTGTAGTGTTTAGCGGCCAAATAAATTGCATATTAAACTCCTTTGATTATATAATCATCATATATGTCGTGTTATTTAAAAATGGAACGATCTTTTACTCTGAAACATGGCAACCAGGGAAGTAACTTATCAAATGTTGTATGCGACTGAAAGACTTTGTATCTATGGTCATGAATAAAAAATAATAAAAAAAACTAATTGAATCAAAGGTTTTATTTAAATTTCGAATTGGCTTGCAAATAGAAAGCGGTTTATTGAAAAAAAAAAAAACAAATGAACTCTTCAAACGCGAGAGTTTTTATTTCCTCGTATTTTTTGAGAAAAATACTATACAAGCTTAGCTTGGCCACAACAGGGATGACTGACTAAAAAAATATGATTAGGTTAAAAAAATATTGGATACGTGTTTTTTGTTTTATCAAATTAATAAAATTTGACGAAGATAAAACGTCTCAAAGAACATGAATGGTTGGCTTGGACGTCACATTCGAATAAAAAATGTACTCAAATGTGACGTCAAACGAGTTTTCAACGCACTGTATCGTCTTCATTTTTTGTTTACGTGATAAAAGGAAAAATATGTGTCTAATATGTTTTGGAAATCTATCTGACGGACTAATTAGATTTTTTTGTAACCTACTCTACTAGGCATTGATGGACGTATGTTTTTACACGTTTGGCCATCAATACCTCTGTTGCTGGCCGATGCAGTAATGTACTACTTATTTTTTGTGCTACCAACCTAGGTAAATGCCCTTTCGAGGTCCATTCAAGTTACGTTAACCCTACGGATCCTGGTGGCCTACCATGACGTCTTAAAGCAGGATCGTTTTAATTTTATTCCAGTGAGGGAAAGAGATGGCGCTACACGTCCTCTATAGCTCCGTCTCTTACCCTCAGTCGAACAAGAATAAAACGATCCTGCTTTAAGACGTCATGGTAGGCCACCCTGTTCGTGTAATTGCGTACCTTTGGGAAGGGCTTAGCTAGATATATACGGTAAAAACAAGTATATCTAGAAAAAATCTTCAAGAATATTATTCTGATGTGTCTGTAATTGCGGGTATCGAAGAGTTAAGTACCAAAAAAGGAGGATTGTTATCAAGTCGAAGCGTACCTATAGTTGTTTTTGTAAAACAAACCTTACTGTTTAACGAGTAATGTTCATTTGAAATGTCTAATTTACTTGGCTGTGAATTTTGCCACTTGTGGCTTTCACATGCAGATAATTAAACTATACTTCATAAAAGATAGCTTGATCTCTGCGACATTTATGTCAAACTCATTTAAGACAAACTTCAAATGTGAAGTGCATAGTAAGTATAGCTAGTAGCTACACTGTTACTGTGAAATAACACCGCATTTTTGCTTACTCGGTTGTATTGCTCGAAGAACATCCACCAGAACTGGTTTTCTAGATTCGGATAACTTTTTGTTAACCTCAAAAGGTTAAAAAAAAACCAAACCAAAGTTTGCACTAAACGTGACTGCTTAAAAGAGCACACGAATTTTATTAAGAACTAGCTGACGTCCCGCGGTTTCACCCGCGTAGATCCCGTTCCCGTGGGAGTACGGAAATAAAATATAGCCTATAGCACTCACGAATAATGTAGCTTTCTACCAGTGAAACAATTTTTAAAATTGGTTCATTACTTCCGGAGATTACCCCCTACATACAAACTTACAAACATACAAACTTACAAACTTACAAACTTACAAACTTACAAACTTACAAACTTACAAACAAATGTTACCTCTTTATAATATTAGTATAGATTAGTATAGAAGTATAGACTAGCTTCTGCCCGCGTAAAGTTCGATAATAGGGTAGATGACAAAAAAAAATCGAATAAGTCCGTCAGATAGATTTCCAAAAAATATTGGACACATATTTTTTCTTTACTCACGTAAACAAATAAATTAAGACGTGCGTCTAAAACTCGTGTGACGTCACATTTGAGTACATTTTTTACTCAAATATGACGTCACAAGCCCCACTCATGATTTTTAACACGTTTTATCTTTGTAATTTTTTATTAATTTGATAAAACAAAAAACACGTATCCAATATTTTACACACGTATCCGATAATCTAACTGACGTACTAAACAGAATCAATTTTTTTTAGTCGGTCATCATCCGTCACACATACACAGGATACACATTTTATCCCGGTAGTAATACCGGGATAAAATGTGTATCCTATGTGTTAATCAGGCTATAAACTGTCTGTGTGCAAAATTTCATCCAAATCCGTTCATTAGTTTTTGCGTGAAAGCTTAACAAACATACACACATACTCGCGCACATACAAACTTTCGCCTTTACAATATTAGTGTGATTAGTCTGACAAGTTAGGGAAAAAATTGTTTCACATTACTTTTGCCCGATTTCTGTAAAATATTGGAGTATGAACCGGCTTGATAAGTCTGAACGTAGATCTAATCTCATTCTTATATTAGTCTCATCATCTGCCTAGCCTTTTCCCAACTATGTTAGGGTCAGCTTCCAGTTTTACAGGATGCAGCTGAATACCAGTATTTTACATGGAGCGACTGCCTATCTGACCTCCACAACCCAGTTAGTACCGGGTAATACGATACCCCTTGGTAAGACTGGTTGTCAGACTTTTTGGGCCTCTGACTACCTAACGACTGTCAAAGATCTACAAATGACAGCCGAGACCAACGGTTTAACGTGCTTTCCGAGGCACGGAGGAAACTCGGTATGTAATGGGTGGTCACCCATTCACAGACCAACCTAGGCAAGCACAGCTTAACCTAACGATCGACCTGAGTGACTGTTATTATTTAGCCACGAGTTCTCATTCTTATATTAGTCTATGGCTCTAATAATGCAAAGGAGTACGGTTTACACGTTTACACCCGTGTTACGAACTTTCGATCCTTAGAACCTAGGCTGAAACATATGGATCGATAGTTGAGCTGATTGGAACAAAAGTTTTTAAACGTAGCTGCAATTTCTTCCAAAGTTTGACTTTTAATTAAACTCAGTAAGTAAAAGGCCTTTTTTTGTTAAACATCACTTTGAAGCATTCTTTAAAAATCACTGGACTGCCTTACGACGATCCTTTGACCACCGTTTTTTTTTTTTTTTTTAACAAATTTCATGCGTGGATATAATTAGGGGTCTTTTCATTAGTCAAATCTGTGTAACTTTTATTTACAGTACGTAAGTACCTTTTGTTTATATGACCTGTGGTAAGTACCCTCTATTAGGAGCTAACCCACGTCAAACAACGAAATGGGACCCTAGTTTTTTCGTCTGCGTCCTTAGAACTCTTTTCAATTGGTACGTTTTCAAGTATAAATCACACTATCCATACACAAATTATAATACATAAATAAAATCATGACCACATTATTATCGCCTAAACTATTCACCCGTACACACACGCTGAATGCATTTCTCAACATTATTGCAAGAGAGGTTAGTTCCTCTCAGTAGCGGCCAAGCCTTGTACCTTGGCTGACGCGACATACATACCATTGCCTTAAAAAAAAAGTTGCGAAACAGTGATCTCAGTGGCTGTGTGGAATATGTGAGTTTGAATTTTGTTCTATTTAAAAAAAAAGTATGTGAGGGTCTTTTTTTAAATATTGGCATTAGGATTTTTTCTTTTGTTGTTTGTGTGTTATTTGATGTCTTCGGTTTTTAAATGTGAAAGCTTTTTATCTTGCCGTTGTTTCGATAGGATATTTTGCTAATGGACTGTAGCGTCAATTAGAGGATTTTACTAATTATAAATTATGATTTCGGTCCTAAGAGAAAAACTGTGAATCTTGTCGTTATTATTTTAATAAGTTATTTCTATCTCCTATTTTGATAGCTACCCTCGATTTAGTTCTACAGTAAATGTTGAACTTGGTTCTTATAATAAGAGTAATGGCAAACAAAGTAGGTAAGTATGTAATAATTATTAGCAATCAAATATAATTACTAGTTACATTAGTAACTAGTAATTTCATTTAAAATTAAAAAGACTAGAAACAAACTTTATTGATGTCAAAACTCCTGACACATTTTTGAGGCTGAAAATGCACTGGCACACTTTCTTTTGCCTCCACACTGTTTATGGTAATCTGTGGTAGTCAGTTTAACCGCAATTTATATTAAAATTATTGTTTGAATGAGAAAATAATCATTTTACACACGTTCATTAGTCACGTATTTAATGCATTGAGTGTAAATAAAACTTTTAGATGCTGTCGTACCACAAGCAATCTCGAAACCGTTGTTGGGTACGTAAAGTAGTCAAATAAAGTTTTTCAAGTCTCCGATTCTAATACAACTTTTGTAAATCGAATCAGTGGGTCTCAATTTTTCATGATTTCATGTGGTTCTTGAGTGAAAAATGAAAGTTATGAAAATTTTGATTTTATCATTTGCACAGAAAGATTATGTCATGATGACTGTAATGATGTGATTGTGTGATTATGTTTCAAGTATCTTATGTATCTTAGTATCTTATAACTAATTTAATAGAGCAGAAGAGTTTGATAATTTAAATGCGATAATTTCTGGTCAGATTTGAAAAAGTATTTTTGAACACAATAACCCGATTTCTTCTGGAAGCTTACAAGATGTTTAAAATCACGCTACAGGTAAAACCGCAGGGCACAGCTAGTAAGAATTACTAAAAAGACATCTTAAATGAGTTATCCTAATGATTAACTAAGATTCCGGTCAAGGTTACCGTATCTCTCTCTCTTCTTCATTAAGTTTCAAACTTAGAGCATAGGCTTAGAGCACTTTAGTCTTGTAGATTGAGTAAACTTGTGGATTGAGTAATGGTTACCAACAGTTTAGAACATGTCTCGTGTGACTAGTGTAGTTGTTGAGTCACGAGACATACGATAATACACGTGGATAATCTATACTAATATTATAAAGAAGAGAGATTTTTTTTTGTTTTTATGTTTGTACCGAATAAGCCCCAATATTACTGGACCGATTTTAACTATTTTTTCACCAATAGAAAGTTTAATTATCGGGAAGTAACATAGGTTAGTAATTATATTGGTATCATGCAAATTAGCCGAGCTATCATAATTTTTGCGGACGACGTCGCAGGCGAAGTGCTAGTGTATACTATCTACTTAATATTATAAAGAGGAAAGATTTGATTTTTTGTTTGTTTGTTACGATTTGACTCTAAAACTACTCGACCGATTTTAAAAATTATTTAACCATTAAAAAGCCACGTCCTTACTAAGTAGCATAGGCTATACTGTATCCCCATACTCTAACGGGAACGGGAACTACGCGGGTGAAACCGCGTGACGACCGCTACTAATTATGAATTACGAAACGTCTGACAAACATCACGTAAAGACCGCATAAACTACCGAAAACTGAAAATTAAAGTACAAGCCTTGTGTCATTTCTAATCGACACAATCAGAAAACAATCTCATCAAAACTTTCCTCCCTTATTTTACTCCTTATCAACTCTTAAGGAACAAGTATCCATCCAGTATCAAGTATAAGAATTCTTTTAGACGCTCACTTTCGAATACTCTTCTGTAACATTTGACATTTCTAGACCATAAACTAATCTGCATGGTCCTCATATATGACTTGGCCAATATCTGGACTTTAGAGAGACAGTGACCTCTGAGTTTGTTTCGGCTGTTTCTTCTCAGAGTAGTCAGGTACGAAACACCGGCCACATCTAGTTTCAAAACATAACATGATGTGACATGTAAAAGTGTTTTGTAAAACCAATTTACATAAATAAATAATTATGATTTATGGATTTAAATAATTTTTGGTGCCTCTAAGAAGGTCTTGCTTCGGGTCATTCGCTCGTTAGTCTTATGATTCGATCTTAGACAAAACCACCTTTTTTCATGGTGGCAAAAACTTCAGAACTTTTTGTATTTGTGAGCGACACAGGTCGTGACCTGGGTAGCATGACATCAGACACTTCGACCTCTTCAAGTGGCTTCCTCAATCATGTACTGAATATAATATTTTCATGCATATCTCAACATCTTCTGCCTAGCCTTGTCCCAGGTATCTTGGGACCGGCTTCCAGTCTATCCTGATGCAGCTGAATACCCGTATTTCACATGGAGCATACTGCCTATCTGACCTCCACAACCCAGTTAGTACTGCGTAATACGATAGCCCTTAGTAAGACTGGTTGTCAGACTTTCGGGCCACTGACTACCTGTAACGACTGTCAAAGATCTACAAATGACAGCCACATATCTTTTCAAACATACGTGTCATCTTTTCAAATTTTTTAGGCATGACTTTAAAATAACATTTCCACTACTAGGACTCGCGATTGCAGAATGCTTCTTCAAACTAAAGGACATATCGGTTATTCCCTCAGATTTATGTTGTGTTCTTCTCAGACGTGATGTATTTCTAAATCGAATTACCTATAGCTCTAATTTAATACATTATCTCAAATCCTAAGAATTCGTGATAATAATCATAGTTCAGTCAGTCAGCGAATTATGACGTAGTTAGCTACATATTGATGTAAATGACACGTCTATTGTAATAGATTTGTTCATACATGTATTATATAGAAGCGATCGGTTTAGTTAGGTAGAACAATAAGCGTGAAACTTTATATATAATTAAACATACATATTATGTGTACTCGTTTAAATAGTAAAGCGGTACGGACGTGGTGTATGACGCAACCACCTAATGTAATTTTATATAATAAGCTAGTTTCCACCATCAACAAATTGCAAATCTATTTAGTCCGTCAGTTATAGTATTGGAAAATAATAGACATATTTTTTGTTTTTGTAAATCAATGAATAAAACGCATCAAAACTCGGGAGTGGGGGCTCGTGACGTCACAACTCACTAAAAATTATAGCATGGCGTGACGTATTGAGAATTTTAAAAGCGTCGTAATTTCGTCAATTTTGGTCTACGTAACAAAAGAAAAAATACGTGTCAAATATTTTTTGATAAGTAATCTGACGGACTAATTAGATTTTTTCAGGACACAAGCATATTGAAAACTTAATAATTGATAACTTAATAACAAAACATGACGCCTGTTATCCTTAAGGGATTAGGCAGAGGTTACTATGTACACCAACATTGCGCTATTTATGTTTACCTACGTCTCCTGAAAAAGGGGGCTATCCAATGCCATCAACCAGACACAAATCCAAACGCCGCGCCGTGCTGGGGAATTCTTAATAGGACAGCCCAATAACAATTTGACTCGACCAGGGAATCCTTTTATCATGTAAATTTTGTTGGCTTCCAGTCTAACCTGTGAGCTTAGCATGACCACTGTAGACACGAAAGAGAATCGACAAATCTTTTGTTCATCTGTCATTCATTCATTCATTTTGTCGATTCAATGACAGATGCACAAAAGATTTGTCGATTCTCTTTCCTGTCTACGGTGGTCATGCTAAGCTCACAGGTTAGACTGGAAGCCAACCCAATAATATTTGGCAAAAGACGGCGTATGATAATGATATCGTTTTATACTAATATTGTATTTTTCTATAACCTTTTTGAAATAGCACGCTGCATATTGATTTCAAAATCAATTTCAATGCTATCTGCCTAGTGTACTTACGTTTGATTGAAGCAATATATTCTATTTTAATGTCTTCCAACCAAGAAACCACAAAAATTTGACCTCGTTATTTTATACAATGCTATAGAAAATAATGACAATGTTCAAAATGTTTCATGTTACCTGTCATCTAAATAATGATCATTTTAAAAGACAAGGTCGCCCATTTTATTGTCTTAAACCATTATTTCTTAATAATTTGGTAACTCGTCTTTAACTCGTGATATAAGGCTAAGAACATGTTGATAAGCGGTAGCGATGAGCGGAATGAACTACTTCACGAGCTATCGCACGGTTCCAATGGGGAAGGCTGGTCAAAGCTGATTGCAGATGGCTTGTCCTTAACTTAGTTCTAATCTGACCAATGAGGACAAGCTATTTTAAAATTTAAAATGACATTGACAAATTTTCAACCAGTGATAATACTTGGTACAAGCTATGCTAACGCCATTAATTTCATAGTTGATTTTAAAATTATTTTTTATTTTTTCAACATGAAAAGAGTTTGATTCGTTTTTATCGTCTGGTTACTGTCTTATACTTAACCTGAGAATTATACTATACGTTGCACGGTACCAAAAACCAGTGTTGCAGTGCAAAAGTTCAAGTTGTTTTAAAATAAAAAAATAAATTAAGTTTTCATTTCCATAATTGGACAGAAAGTGTCTGTCGCGTTTTTGTGTACCCAACTCTAATCATTCCTTGGTTTTCTTTTTGACTTTTATAATTTTTTCAAGTCACAAACTCTAGGCAAGTAGGCACTGATTCCAACTAAATCTTGGATAGTTTTAGTTTTAAGAAAATTATTTAAACAGTTAATTATAATATATTAAAATATATTATATTATTATATTATATTACGTTAACTTTAACTTTTTTTTTACTTTTACTTTTTATTATATTACTTTTTTACTTTACTTTTTTTTTCTTTTTTTTTTCTTTTTTTTTTTATTATTTTATTATATCTTTTTTATTTATTTTGTTATTAGAATTAGACTAGTCGTTTTATTATATTTTTTTTTATTTATTTTGTTATTAGAATTAGACTAGTCGTTTTTAAAAGCCTTATTGTGACACGTCCAATGCTTTAATGACTTGTGTTGTTGTGTGTGTGTGTGTGTTGGACGAAGATGTGCGCTTCAGAGATAAGGTGTTTGCACATCATTATTATTCCCCTTATTATTTTTCTTATTTCTCTTTTTTTTCTTTTGCCCTTATTCCAATTTATTTTTGTGGTCGGCGCAGCATATCTTATTTTTTGTGGTCGGCGCAGCATATCTTATTTTTTGTGGTCGGCGCAGCATATCTTATTGTTTGTGGTCGGCGCAGCATATCTTATTTTTTGTGGTCGGCGCAGCATATCTTATTTTTTGTGGTCAGCGCAGCATATCTTATTTTTTGTGGTCGGCGCAGCATATCTTATTTTTTGTGGTCGGCGCAGCATATCTTATTTTTTGTGGTCGGCGCAGCATATCTTATTTTTTGTGGTCGGCGCAGCATATCTTATTTTTTGTGGTCGGCGCAGCATATCTTATTTTTTGTGGTCGGCGCAGCATATCTTATTTTTTGTGGTCGGCGCAGCATATCTTATTTGTTGTGGTCGGCGCAGCATATCTTATTTTTTGTGGTCGGCGCAGCATATCTTATTTATTGTGGTCGGCGCAGCATATCTTATTTTTTGTGGTCGGCGCAGCATATCTTATTTTTTGTGGTCGGCGCAGCATATCTTATTTTTTGTGGTCGGCGCAGCATATCTTATTTTTTGTGGTCGGCGCAGCATATCTTATTTTTTGTGGTCGGCGCAGCATATCTTATTTTTTGTGGTCGGCGCAGCATATCTTATTTGTTGTGGTCGGCGCAGCATATCTTATTTTTTGTGGTCGGCGCAGCATATCTTATTTTTTGTGGTCGGCGCAGCATATCTTATTTGTTGTGGTCGGCGCAGCATATCTTATTTTTTGTGGTCGGCGCAGCATATCTTATTTTTTGTGGTCGGCGCAGCATATCTTATTTTTTGTGGTCGGCGCAGCATATCTTATTTTTTGTGGTCGGCGCAGCATATCTTATTTGTTGTGGTCGGCGCAGCATATCTTATTTTTTGTGGTCGGCGCAGCATATCTTATTTTTTGTGGTCGGCGCAGCATATCTTATTTGTTGTGGTCGGCGCAGCATATCTTATTTTTTGTGGTCGGCGCAGCATATCTTATTTTTTGTGGTCGGCGCAGCATATCTTATTTTTTGTGGTCGGCGCAGCATATCTTATTTGTTGTGGTCGGCGCAGCATATCTTATTTTTTGTGGTCGGCGCAGCATATCTTATTTTTTGTGGTCGGCGCAGCATATCTTATTTTTTGTGGTCGGCGCAGCATATCTTATTTTTTGTGGTCGGCGCAGCATAAATATCTTATTTGTTGTGGTCGGCGCAGCATATCTTATTTTTTGTGGTCGGCGCAGCATATCTTATTTTTTGTGGTCGGCGCAGCATATCTTATTTGTTGTGGTCGGCGCAGCATATCTTATTTTTTGTGGTCGGCGCAGCATATCTTATTTTTTGTGGTCGGCGCAGCATATCTTATTTTTTGTGGTCGGCGCAGCATATCTTATTTGTTGTGGTCGGCGCAGCATATCTTATTTTTTGTGGTCGGCGCAGCATATCTTATTTTTTGTGGTCGGCGCAGCATATCTTATTTTTTGTGGTCGGCGCAGCATATCTTATTTTTTGTGGTCGGCGCAGCATATCTTATTTTTTGTGGTCGGCGCAGCATATCTTATTTTTTGTGGTCGGCGCAGCATATCTTATTTTTTGTGGTCGGCGCAGCATATCTTATTTTTCCATACTTCTCTATTACTCGTCATCTCAGCAGTCACCTCCTTTAGTCATCATCCCAATTATTTAAACACTTTGATTTCACATGATACACACCTCACCACACACACACTACACTCATTTACACACCCTACATACACAACCCACCATCTTTCAATCCATTTGCTGTGTTAAAAAAAATGTTGTAAACAAACAGAAAGTCACGGTTGTATTATATAAATATTCGTTCGGTATAAAAGTTCGTTAATAAAAATTATTAAAGAAAAATCAAAATTACACGCTAAATTCAAAAAGTATGGCAACGACTCGGACTACCAATCTTTTGTAATATTACGGCAACGTGCAAAGGATTTAGAGAAGTGCATGTTTGAGGATTACATGGCCAATGTAGAATCCGCTATTCGTAACAACCCTCGAGCCTTCTGGAGCTACGTAAAATCAAAAAAACAAAATAACTCTTACCCTTCTGTGCTGTGGTTTGGAGACCGGTCTTCTAGCAATGGTGAAGAAATTTGCGACTTCTTCAGCGAGTATTTTCTGTCAAACTTTTGTGAATCCACCAGCTCTGAGAGTAGTGCGGAATACCACTGTACCAGTGAGCGGACTGATTACAGTCCATATGATATTGCCGCTATCGAGGTTTGTGAAGACGAGGTTGTGAAACTGCTAAAGCACTTGGACTTAAATAAATCTGCTGGTCCGGACAAGCTCCCACCGGTTTTCATAGTAAACTGTGCTGCAAGTCTCTCGGTTCCTCTTACGATATTATTCAGACGATCTCTGAATACCGGGGTTATGCCCGCTATATGGAAATCGGCTTATATAACTCCTATTCACAAAAAGGGACCAAGAAACTGCGTGGACAACTACAGACCGATATCCAAGTTATGCGTGTTTGCTAAAATATTAGAAAAAATTGTGTACAGGCAAGTTTACTCTGCTCTAAGGCTCAGTTTCAGCGAACACCAGCATGGATTCTTAGGTGGTCGGTCAACAACTACAAACCTCGTCCTCTGTAGTGACTTCTTGTCAGAGGCTATGTCTAATCGTTCCCAGATCGACGTCATTTATACTGACTATGCCAAATGTTTCGACAGAATTGATCACGTGGTTCTCATGCGTAAACTTCTGTCGATGGGCATTAGGGGTAATCTTTTTCGTTGGTTTAAGTCGTATGTGGAGGACAGGTGTCAGACTGTTGTGCTGAATGGGTATTCATCAAGATCAATGCGTATTCCATCTGGAGTTCCTCAAGGATCTTTATTGGGGCCGCTCTTATTCAACTTATTCGTCAACGATATTGATTCCTGCTTCCTCCACTCTAAAATACTTCTATACGCGGATGACATGAAAATTATGTCTAAGATATCCACCTCGTCAGATGCTCTATCATTGCAGGAGGATCTAGATAGGTTTCAGTCCTACTGCATCGCTAACAAGCTCCATTTAAATGTCTCCAAGTGTTACGTGTGCTCCTTCACTAGGAAGCCCGTACCTATCATATTCGACTATAAACTTTTAAACAGATCCCTAGCTAGGGTTAACACAATCAAAGATTTGGGTGTAGTATTTGATTCAAAATTATTATTTGACCAACACGTGGACCAAATCATTAAGAAAGCATCAAAATCACTAGGGTTCATTTTGAGAATCTCGTCCGAGTTCAGGAGCATCAAAACCATTAAAATTCTCTATTGTACTTTTGTTCGCAGTCATCTCGAGTATGCCTCTCAAGTTTGGAATCCCAATTACAACTTATACATTAATCGATTGGAAGGCATACAAAGAAAATTTTTGAGGTATATTCAATTCCGGTCTAAAACTTATTCTCCCACTTATCTCCTACGCTGTAAAAGATTCCATCTACTTCCTCTTTCTGAACGTAGAAAAATTGCAGACTTGGCGTTTTTATTTAGAATAGCTAACGGTTTAACCGAGCTACCCGAACTGCTGAACAAAATTGGACTGCGGATTCCGTCTACTTTTCGGCGCAATACCCGTCTATTGCATACTCCTGTGGTAGGAACGAAATATAGACGAAACTCATACTTAATTAGAGCGAGTCATACGTATAATGCGGTTGGCCAGGGCGTCGACATCGATATTTTCAGTACTAGCATCTCAAAATTAAAAAGGACTCTTTGCAATTTATTTTTTGATAGCGTTAACTAAGTGAATGGAAGTTGCGCTGTTTGAAACTCATGTTTACAAACACTGATATTTTTGTTACTAGCTCTTTTCTATATGTGAAAACTTTTAATTGGCCTTTATTTTGTTACTCTTAATCATATGTAAATTTTTAGCTGTAAGTTTTCCTAAAACTGTAAAATAAAATAAAATAAAATAAATTGAATCCGAAAAATCTCCGACTCCTAAGATACAGGTCTGCGTACCTAGTTTAGGAGCCCGGAAACCTGACAATAATTTTAGAATTGGTAGTACAACCCACTGTTTCCATAATTATGCTATGTACTGTGCTGTTGTTTTTGTTATGTACTAATAAACTTATTATTATTATCCTCACTCAAATTTCAATCACAGCGTTCAAAAAAAAAACACAACCAAAAACTTTACAAACCATAGATACTAATTCAGTCCCCTCCTTCCATAGACCACAAGGGCAAACTCCAATGCCAAAGCGACACTCGCAGTCAAGGCTAAGAATCTATTGCGTCATGTGTCCATAGACATTTACATTTGGCTAATATGACCACGGTATGGGTCAATACGGATCTGCGGGTTTCGAAAGACATCTCGTATCGTACGATGTTGAAAAGTTGTAGTCTTATTAAAAGATGGAAAGTTATGGAAGTAGGTTTGGACAAGGTCTTCCTAGGTTTTAAAGGTTGTGGTGATTGGGAAAGATATGTCTGTGTCTAGTTAGATGCCTCTGTGTGTGATCTTATGACGCTTAAATTATTTGAACAGGGGGCGTTGTGAAAAATTGTTTCGTGAAATTGTATCGAATTAAGATGGCGGCTTAGTTCCAATTTTGGGGATTGTCAATTTTGTGCCGTAACGATGCTTCGTGGTACACACAAAGACATGCGTGAAAAACATAACCCTAAAAACAATATTAGTTCCTATTTTGGCAAAGCACTAGAAGAGCATAAAAATGATAAAAATATTATGTAACAAGAAATAAAAATTTATAAAGTTAATTTTAAAAATACAAATGTAAAGAAAAACTGTGAAAAAGTAGATCGTTTAAAATTAAATAAAGCCATTAAAAATAATTGTTTAGTGTACATTATAAGTATTTTATACCTACCCACAATACCTACCTCAACGTTTTTGTCAAACAACGTAAAAAAGTTGCTAAAAGCGTAAATTATGAAATCAGCAAGGTCACCGGTCGGTCACAGACACCATTCTTGGAGGTCAGACATGTTTACCAACAATAATACATATTACACAACCAGTATTTTTCATCTAAATCTAAATATAAACCTAACTGGAACAGATATAACTCTATAATTAGATCGGTAATGCTTCCTATATGGCTAAACCACAGAGCACAGAATCGAGTGACTAGAGACGCGATTCTAATATTTATTACTAGCTATGCCCGCGGCCATATTAGATTAAAAATGACGTCACACGTGACGGCTCACCATGCATTGTCATCCAAACTAAACCTTAATGCAAAATTTCAGCTCAATCGAAAACCGGGAAGTAGGTAAAATTTATTTTTAAAGATTTTTTTACATAGTTGCAGGTGAAGCTAATAAAGACGTGTTAAAAACGGCGATACCACTATGGACACGTTTATATGATAAACTAGCGACCTACCCCAGCTTCGCACGGGTAGTGTAGAGCAAGGCGGATAGATTTTTACACTTCCAACAATTATCACAACCAAAACCATTATCAATTATATTTTTTTTTATTGTACGTTCATAAGTGTAGGTATCCTCTTCTGCAAATCTCGCTATCAAAATTAGGTTTGCTGTAAAAAAAACCAATTCTGGGTTAAGCTCGCCTTTGTACATAAGCTATATAATTGCAATTTTTTTTATGTATATTTGTTTTTTTTTTGTGTGCAATAAGAAATAAGAATATCGTCATATTTCAACCAATTTACACAAAACCTTTACAAATTATATTCTTAAACCTTCCTCACGAATTACTAGGTATTGGTGAAAACCGCGTGAAAATCCGGGCAGTAGTTTTTGAGTTTATCGCGAACAGACGACAGACGCGGCGGAGGACTTTGTTTTATAATATGTAGTGATGTTGACAACCCAACAGTGCAGTGGCCACGAAGGCTATTCCACGCTCTGTGGGCTAAACTGTTCTGTTGCACTCTGCCAAAGAACAGTTAGGTGCATTTACCCCACTGCATTGGATTGTTTTAGCCAGTTGGCTGACTGGCTGACTGGCTCTCACGCGACTTATTTCATCTGCGAAAAACATGTCTGAAAAGTTGGGTGATTGGGTTAATTAATGATCCATATTATTCGTTGAGACTATCTTTTATAACAGTTTTGGTTGTTTCATTCATAATTTATTTTCAAAATGAAGCGGCTTTATTAAAAACTAAAACCCAAAGCAACTTTTATTTAAATAATTATGAAAGTGTCTCTCTCTGGATTATGTATGTATACATATATTATATTTTATCTCTCGCCGTTTATAGGTTTTAATTAACCAAAGATTTAAAAAGTTGTGTTGTACTCAGGCGAATTTAATGATTTAAAGCTTCAAGAATCAATTTATTAGGTTCGGTTTGTAGTTTAAGAACAATAGTTATATACAATACACTAACACACTAATACAATAGTTTGTAGTTTAAGAACAATAGTTATAAAACCGGCCAAGTGCGAGTCGGACTCGCACACGAAGGGTTCCGTACCATTGACTATATTTAGTATTTGTTGTTATAGCGGCAACAGAAATACATCATCTGTGAAAATTTCAACTGTCTAGCTGTCACGGTTCATGAGATACAGCCTGCCCGCTTAGCATGACCACCGAAGAAACGAAAGAGAATCGACAAAGCTTTTGTTCATCTGCCATTTCGCTGTCATTGAATCGACAAAATGACAGATGAACAAAAGATTTGTCGATTCTCTTTCGTTTCTACAGTGGTCATGCTAAGCAGGCTGGTGACAGACAGACGGACAGACGGACAGACAGCGAAGTCTTAGTAATAGGGTTCCGTTTTTACCCT
Source organism: Xestia xanthographa (assembly GCA_905147715.2). NCBI lineage: Eukaryota > Metazoa > Arthropoda > Insecta > Lepidoptera > Noctuidae > Xestia > Xestia xanthographa. The sequence goes on along the minus strand of LR990651.1, from coordinate 12,184,172 downwards.
TTGAGTACGGAACCCTAAAAACAGTGTTGCAAACCTCCGATCAGGTGATTACAAAAAGCATAAAAATAATGACTAAAGATTGTACTGCTGGTCAATTTAATATGTTAATTAGGGCTATACAGATACGTAACCACCATGTATATATTCATTCCTCATAGTGTTTACCTACATAGAGTAGGTAAAAAGATATGTGTTTTTCCATTTGTCTATGCAAAACATAAGTGATGATCACCAAGAATGACAAACATAAACATCCTTATAAATCAGAATATCGATGGAGCTATGTTAGAATATAATGTATATGATGAGCCTATATACGAAAACCTCGTGGCTAAATAATATCAGCTGCTCGAATATACACAATATATACTCACATAATATATACTCACCTAGGCAAGCGCGGTTTAACCTGAATATTGATTCAGGTTAAACCGCGCTTGCCTAGGTGAGTCGTTCATCAACTCGTCCCACAAGCCTACGGCCCATTTGGGACGAGTTGATGAAAATCAAAATAAATAATCTGTAGATGTCTGACCACGCATACCGAGTTCCCTCCGTGCCTCGGAAAGCACAATATTCAGGTTAAACCGCGCTTGCCTAGGTGAGTCGTTCATCAACTCGTCCCACAAGCCTACGGCCCATTTGGGACGAGTTGATGAAAATCAAAATAAATAATCTGTAGATGTGAAGCACTTTATGGTGGAGAGGTGAAAAAATTTCAAAAAAACTTTTTAAGTTCGCGATTTCTGAAGAACCACACAGTTTAGACCCCAAGTTATCGGGCTCAATAAAAAACAAGGGGCGGCGTATTTCCGGTCGGCCCCAAGGGGCGAAAACCCACGCTACGCCACTGACCTAGGTACTAACCGGGGTCAGATAGACAATCACTCCATGGAAAATTCTGGTTGGTGTTCAGCTGCATCCGGTTAGACTGGAAGGTTAGGTAGGTGATGATTGGTGAAGCTATGTTTAGAATTAAACCCGAGTCTAAACAAATAGGTAGTACAGTATGACTACTAAGTTCAAGGTGACGTTATTTGTCAAAAAAAATTGCATTGATATGTAAAACTAGCTACATTTGTTCTGTGTTTTCCGCCTGCTGAGATAGTTTGGTGGAAGTAAAATCTGTTTTTAAAGCGTTACGTACATCTGTTTTTCGATAGATATTGGTGTCATTCTGTTGTGCACAAACTAAACTTAATTTAGGCTATTGCTATATTTTACTAAAAGGCAGTGCGAGAATAAGACGGCTCTAGCTATGAACTAAGTTAGAGATATCAAACTAGTCTATGCCTTGCACTTCACTGTGTTTTTAGTCGACATGTTTTTACGTGCACGCTTCATTTGTAGGTATAGAAATATTAGTTCCAACAAAATTTAACAGCTCTAAATTACGTCCGTCTCTTTCTCGTTTTAATAGAGAGAAAAAGATAGCAGTAGCCTAAATTAAGTTTAGTTTGTGCACAACAGAATCGACACCACTGTCAATCCAACACATTTTCGACTTATCGACGATACAATGTTTTCTACGCTCTCTGTTGTACATAAGTAGGTACTATCGAGGACACTGCCGTCTGACCACCACTAAGCTTATTTTTGCTTGCACTCGCAACATAGAAACGCTCTCTAGCCCCGCCCTGTTGACTTCTATCTATCTATCATGGGATTTTGGTTTCCGCACTTAGTCCTTAAAGTGGACCATTGTGCGTGAGCCGTGGTGGCCGTTTACTCCAACCAGCCCACCTCCCTCCAGAAGCAGATCAAACTTCCCGGTCTTCTCAGGGCGTCCGCAAGGGATCTTGGTGTACCCAAGGTCTCCTCGCGAATCTTGGTAACGCCAGTGCACTCAAGGAGCACATGCGCCACCGTTTCCTCCGCCTCCATGCACGCTCTGCATAGGGGACTGTCAGTGATTCCTAGGGTGTGGAAGTGTTTATTTAGTGAACAGTGTCCAGTGATGGTCCCCGCCACCAGTCGTAGGCTATCTCTGTCCAGGCGCAGAAGGCGCCTGGTCAGCTTTGTGTCAAGGGATGGCATGGCTTCCTTGGATTGCCTACATCCTGGTGCCGAGGTCCACCATTTCTCCGCTTGTATTCGAGTGTGTTCCCTTAACCAGCTTCTTAGTTGCTTGAAGGGAATAGGCACAATGGGCTCGGGTCCGCAGGGTTTTGTGCTGGATCCTCTTCTGGCAAGCTCATCAGCCGCATCGTTCCCAAGTGATCCACTGTGACCTTTGATCCATTGTAGTGTTACCGTGTTATGGTTTAGTACCGTGATTCGTTCTAGGGCATTGTGGCATTCTAGTATCAGTCTCGACGTTATCTGATTACTCTTTAAGGATTGAAGGACTGAGGCACTGTCGGATATTATTCGAATATTGGTATCCGTAACCTCCCTGGCCTCTATAGCGTGTGCCGCTTGGATGATACCCACACACTCTGCCTGGTAAACAGAGTTGAGTATTCCAAGGGGTTTGGCTATTTTAATGTTTAGGTCGTCGGAGAACACCCCGAAACCTGTCCCGTCGTCGGTTTTTGATCCATCAGTGTAGATTCTTAGCTCGTTCGTACCTGAGTAGTCATACAACTCCGCTGTGAGCTCTATGTTGTAGTGTTTTTGGAAGCAGTGGGTCTTCAGGATTCTGTCGCTGGGTGATGCCATCATGGGCTGTTGTTTGATAGCATCTGCTCTGATGCGTGTGTGTTTAATTCTGGAATCGTTACTTAGGGTGCCAGATACTTCGAGTCTGAAAATCGTTATGGCCGCCTCCTCTCTTACGACGAGATGTAGAGGTGGTAGCCCCAGCATCGCCTGTAAGGCAGCAGTGGGGGAAGTTCTCATGCTGCCGGTGATTGCTACGCAGGCAAACCTTTGTAGTTTCTCGAGATCCTTTTGGTTCGTGCTTAGGTTGGTCCTGGGCCACCAAAGTAAAGAGCCGTATGTGATGATTGGTCGGATAACTGTGGTGTATAGCCAGTAGGTGATTTTGGGGCTTATGCCCCAATTTCTCCCGAGGAGTCTCTTACATTGCCATAAGGCTATACTGGCTTTTGTGATGGTGTATTCGGTGTGTTTTGCCCAGTTCAGCTGCTTGTCCAAAAAGATACCCAGGTATTTGGTTTCAGTCGATAGGCTTAGGGTTGTCCCAAAGAAGCTTGGTAATTGTAAGGTTGCTAGCTTCCTTTTCTTTGTGAAGAGGACGAGTTCGGTTTTGGTAGGGTTCACTGCTAGTCTGTATTCCTTGCACCAGTCTTCTACTATCCTTAGGGCTTGGCGCATAAGGTTGCATAGTGTGTTTTCATGTGTGCCGTTTATTATTATGGTCAGATCATCGGCATAGCCCACCGTGTAGTAGCCTCTGCTGTTGAGACGTTTGATGAGGCTGTCTACTACGAGGTTCCATAGTAGTGGCGAAAGGACCCCGCCTTGGGGGCAGCCCTTCGCCACTACTGCTCTGGTGGTGTCGTTTACCGTAACTTGTATGTACGACTCTTAGTCGGAGCATATTTGTGATCCATCCTCGCAGGGTCGAGTCCACACCGTGTTCCTCGAGGGCTGCGTTGATGCTATGGAAGACGGTTTTGTCAAAAGCGCCTTCTATGTCAATGAAGACGGCTAGTGAGGAGCCTTTGTGGTCCACTGCACATTCGATCTTGGTTATCACACTGTGCAGCGCAGATTCTGTTGATTTTCCTGAGGAATACGCGTGTTGTTGTCTGTGGAGTGGTCGCTCCCGAAGAGGTCCGTCCCGACGCCCTGTTGACTTTGTATAGAAATAATGAATGAAAAGATACCGAATCGGCCGAGCGCACTGACGACGCACGCCAAACGAGAGTTATTGTTACTTTGCGCGCCAAAGTTGAGGCTTTCCTAATAGGTCCAAACTTTAAGGGGGCGTGGCTCGGCACCTCCGCATGTTTTAAGCGAAAAAAAAAATAAAATGGTCAGGCGGAAAAGACCCCGACTGTACCTGTGCAGGGTGTAAACGGACCCGTCACAAAGCCGTTAACCAAGCATTCTGTACGTGTACACAAACTAAAAGTAACTCTACGCAAAAAATATTTTTGGGAAATTCTTTTTTTTTTTGGGTGAAAAATCAGGTTTTACGGTAAAACTCAATGTAACGCACTTAAAACATTGTGCTGACGGATTAAATATTATGGGGGTCGTGAAAGTGTCTTAAGTTCAGTTCTTACATTAAAAACATCTATTTTTTTTTGTACTTGTGGTTTTGGTTGGTACTTCGACCCCCAATATCTCCGACCAGAACAAAAAAGTTATCGCACTGACGGGGAGAACAAGTGCCTTTCGGCTTGGTTAAGAGTCTTTTTACACCCTTTATTGCACTGAGTTTACATATTGGCAAGGATTTCTAGTTTTAGAATTATCAGTTGCTTTGATCAAAAGCGGAACTTGGCAATGTGCCAAGAAAATCATCGGTAGGATAGCAGACGGTTATGTCTAGAATTTATTTTATAACTGTTTTTAAGTATAGAATGGTTGTAGGTACCTACCTACAACCATTCTATACTTATACGCTATCTATGTCGAGACTACCGGCCCAAACGACAAAATCGCTAACTTTCGATTGCTAATTACTAACGAATAAATTCGGTTGCAATGATGATTTTTGCGAGAAACGCATCTTCGATGTAGAGACTTGCGTTACTCGCAAGCATCATTATTGCAACCGAATTTATTTGTTAGTACCTAATTAGCACCTAAAGTTAGCGATTTTGTCGCGCATTAATTGTTTGTATTTTTCCTCGGCCGGTACAAGACACAATTGAACGTTTGGTTATTTTTTTAATTAGTACCGTATCGTATTACCCAGTACCAACTGGGTTATGGAGGTCAGATAGGCAGTAGGCAGTCGGTCCATGTAAAATATTAGCATTCAGCTGCATCCGGTTAGACTGGAAGCCGACCCCAACATAGTTGGGAAAAGGCTAGGCAGATGATGTTGAGTTTTGTGCCTGACAATACATTTGATCAAAAATTGCTTTGAATTAAATTTATCGAATCGGGGTCGTCGGCCACGGGTGCCTCGACCACTGGGGGCCTAAGCCACGGACCCATAGTTTCAACAACATAGAACTTGACACTAACCTGCAAATTGCAAAAAATCATAAAAAAAAAAAAATGATAATTTGAATTCCGCGAGGTGTTTCTACCTTAACATTCATACTCAAAACTTCCATAATGAGATGTTCCTATGCCTTCAAAAATCACTTAAAATTAAGATAAAAAGATCCCCGAGCGTCTTTAAAGTATTACATAGTATTCAATTCAAGATCAAGATACAGTAATAGCACACATATTAAATTAACTACTTACTTAGAACATTACAAGTACAAAGTGTTTTGCAATCATTAATTTTATTAGTGACCATCATGGAACCGCACCGTCTCTCAAGGTCAGGAGCACGCAACATTCGATTCACGATAATCTTCAATGGTTTACAATCTTAATCAAATTCAATATTCATGACTTTATATGAAGTTCTAGCCTTATTTTTAACCTACTTCAGAAAATGGGGAGATTCTCAACATGGGTGTATTTTTTTATACACCTGAACCAAAAATAAATGATACCTCGAAAATATTGAGCGTAATTTAAATGTCTTCATCTTCTTCTTCCCCTTATTCCATGTTACTTGGGGTCATCGCAACACGTTTTTTCCCTTCCATTCTCCTCTGTCAACCGTCACACAATCATCTCCTTTCTCATTCATATCATTCCTCACACAATCCATCCATAGTTTCCTTGGTCTTCCTCTCCCTCTCCATCCATCAACATTTATTATTAATCACTCTTTTAGTCACATGCAATTCTTCCCTCCTCATCACATGACCATACTAAGACAGTCAATTCCCTTTCAACTTTTCTGTAACTGGCGCAACTTTCAAACTTCCTCTAATACACTTATTCCTTATTTTATCCATTCTTGTCACACCACACATCCACCTCAACATTCTCATCTCCGCTACATGCAAGCTTTTTTCATCCATCGTCTTCACAGCCCAACATTCCGATCCATACAGTACGACAGGTCTTTTAATTTAATAATTAGGTTATTTTAATGTAATAATCATTTGATTAATGCATTTTGAAATAAATAGTACGTTTTCTTTATATGTTAACAATGTCGAACGGATGGCTACTCATTACAGCAAAATGTAAGCAAGTCCATCGAGCCGGGTTCTTTTTGCTCTATAGTTGTGGGGATTTACATAAAAAGACATGGTGTTATTATGCAGTGGGTTTACCCAGTATCTACGTATATTAATACTTAGCAAAAGATTCCGATCAACAAGTTAAATGGAAATTACGACAGACGTCGATACGAGGTGCAAAAAAGTGGATACAATTTATTTTAAACGCATATAATAATGATTAAGTACATCAATTAAGTTTATGGCAACAATTAAATAAGATCTGTTGTTCTGCCATTGTTTTCATTATGTTCGCATTATTGCCAACTATAAAGTTTTCATAATGGGAAGAAAAATAAAACAAAGACTTCATAAATTCTAATTTATCAGTTTTGCATTTTTTTATTACTACTTCAGCTTCCCTGACTTTTTGAATGATGTCTTGCAAATCCACATTAATTATGATAAATGCGACAGTTCACTTGTATGTTAACTTAACTATTTCGCTGACCAGATTGCCATGACACTTGGCAAACTAATTAATTATCTGGTATCCGGTAGTAAGTTAACGCGCGGATAATTTTTGATTGATATCCACGTGGGCGAAGCTCAAGTACAATTATTTCCTTAAGCAAATGCGACACATTGGGCATCCGCTTTAACGGCACCTGAGGTAACGGCACCTGAGGTATTCCACAACCTATTTATATTTTTCGCAGGTGCCATTAGTGGAATAGTTTATTATTCAAAATATTCCACAAATAGCACCTACGGATCAGTAGGTAAGTACCTACTAGTGTTTTGGACGTTTAATTCTTATAGGACGTTAAATTAGAATTTGATTAAAATCAGTAGAGTTTAATAACATGATAAATATACAGGGTGGAATTTTTCAATGCCACTTGGAGGGAAAGTACTCTTAATACTGCAGATAGCAAATTTTACTCAAAGGAAACATTCCTTTATTTTTAAAAAGAAATTAATCTGCATTAAAAGATTTTGAAAATTCGCGTGCCACACTCGGGAATCGAACCGGCTAAATTCCAAAAAAATAACATCCTGTACTTTTATGGCACCAATCGATAGGGTCTATCATAAGGATCAAATCTCTCTAACAAACACGATAAATTAAATGAAAGGAAAACCATGAAATCTAAAGTTATAAATTCAATGGGATCAATTCAAAACGATATAGCACTTTTATTCAAAGGATGGATGGACCTTTACAATTGAAGAAAGAAGATTGAAATTTGCACGTGTTTGTTTGTGCAAATTGCAATCTTCCTATCTAAATAGTTCTTCGTCATTTTGGTCAATAAATTACGTCAAAAGATAATTGTTTATTAGATTCTAACATAAATAATTGGATGGACCTTTAAGTAAAAGTGCTTTATCTTATCCCATTGAATTTACAAGTTAAGATTTCATGGTTTTCCTTTCATTTAATTTATCATGTTTGTTAGAGGGATTTGATCCTTATGATTGACCCTATCGATTGGTGCCATAAAAGTACAGGATGTTATTTTTTTGGAATTTAGCCGGTTCGATTCCCGAGTGTGGCACGCGAATTTTCAAAATCTTTGAATGCAGATTTTTTTTTTTTTTAAAATAGGAATGTTTCCTTTGAGTAAAATTTGCTATCTGCAGTATTAAGAGTACTTTCCCTCCAGGTGGCATTACAAAATTCCACTCTGAATACCTACGTATAGTATGAGAATGCTCCAGTCATCATAATTATCTTCCCCTTATCCCAATTCATTTGTGGTCGGCTCAGCATGTCTTCTTCTTCCATACTTCTCTATTACTCGTCATCTCATCAGACATCTTCTTTCTTGCCATATCATCTTTTACACAGCCCATCCATCGTTTCTTTGATATTCCTGTAAGTAAAGCTTAAGTTATTGCTCTATCATCTGCCTAGCCTTTTCCCAACTATGTTGGGGTCGGCTTCCAGTTTTACCGGATGCGGCTGAATACCAGTATTTTACATGGAGCGACTGCCTATCTGACCTCCACAACCCAGTTAGTACCGGGAAATACGATACCCCTTGGTAAGACTGGATGTCAGACTTTTTGGGCCTCTGACTACCTAACGACTGTCAAAGATCTACAAATGACAGCCGGGACCAACGGCTTAACGTGCTTTCCGAGGCACGGAGGAAACTCGGTATGTATTGGGTGGTCACCCATCCACAGACCAACCTAGGCAAGCATGGCTTAACCTAACGATCAACCCGAGCGGCTGTTATTATTTTAGCCACGAGCTCCTCTAGTAACATTCAAAAATTACAACATACACTTTATTATAGCTGTTACGTACTAAGATAAGCAATGGCATCCAAAACGTGTGTCAACTCATAACGTATCTTGTAACCAAATCTATATTTAAATAAAGTGTTCCAAAGTTCCGACACCGTTGCCTCTATTTGCTAAAATCTTACAGAAACCAGTCGTAGTTGTAGCGAAATTGCAACAGCAGTAAATTTCAACATAACGTGTCGATAGCGCGATGGCCGACCGTAAACATTGCCAGTGACCTTAGAGCCTTTCCAACGCTAAGTTGGGCAATACAGACGAATTCACACGGATATGTGAGGTTGCTTTACAATCGATTGCAAATTAGTCGGTTGTATGATTTAGTTGTGTTGTGAATTCATCCGGTAATATATTATCATCATCACCATTCTGCCTTCCTTTTTTTTTCGGATGGGAAATCATCAAATGACTCCTCCCGCTCTGGGCGGAGCAGGAAGGAGTGTCAGACTTTTACTGACTAAAGGCCCATTTAGACGTAGAGAGTTTCTCGACTCGAAGATACGATTATCGAAAGAACATAAGAAAAGTTTCTTCGTGTAAACATTCACGATTATCGCCCTTCCCCTTGGATGACAATTGCCTCGCATCAAATATATATCTATCTCCGTGTAAACAGAACTACAGAGCGAGAATTGTATTTCGAGTTTTTGTTTTTTTTTTTTTCATATTTTTAATTTTTGCTGTTATTTCCTTTGGGCCAAATTCCTCAACTCCCAATTCTCTTGAAAATGCATCAAGAGCTGCACTTCTTGCATCACGATTTTTATACTAATTCACATTCGCCGTATCCTACAAACACTCGTAATTTCTATACATTTCAATGAACTTTATCAGCAGTACCAAATTTGAATGATATTTGTGTCATTTTGAGAACAATACTGTAGTAATCACTGAACTCGAATGGCAAATCTCGCACTCAAAAACGGTTTAAACCGATTTGTACGATACTCGTATGAACTTGATAAAATGTCATACGAGATCGTGTTTATACAAGTCGAGAACTCGTAAGCAAGAATCTTCTTACTATAATTTTCACCGTGTAAACAATCGCAGTAACTTATCGCCTAGCAATTCTTTACTTGAGAATCTCGTATGACATAATCGTAGGCGAGAATTTAGTTCTTGCCTGTATGTAAACATTGTGATACAAGAATCTTATGGCGATTCATTGCTTGTGATAGTAGCGTGCGATTTCTCGCCCAGAATCGTTCGAGAAACTCTCTCCATCTAAATGGGCCTTAAAACCCATCCACGTTCTTTCATCGCCCTTTGTGTTCCGGGGCCACGGTATCTCTTTCGAACAGTCCCGCAACCCCGGATCACCATTCTGCCTAGCACTTTACATTGAGGTCAGCTTCCAGTCTTAATGGATTTGTTACTGACGGTAGCACGTTAACTAAAGCAAGATTAGTTTTTTAGAGTTTCGGACTTCTGATAATAGGGTATAAGCATGATCTTTTTTTATCACTCTAAACAAAGCGTATTAACATCAGAAATAGCAAAGTGAAATTATTTTTTTAATATCTATAAAAAATACTAAGTTATAAGCATTTGAAACTGCTGATTAGACAAAGAGATCCGATAAAGCGAATGACGTCATTCGTTGTATCGACGTACAAAATCCATATTAAATTCCGTTTATCTAGAAAGAGATAGAAACAAAAGTTTAAATGGTTATAACTTTTGTGTTGTTTGGCCGATTTATGTCTTGTTTTCGCTTTTTGTCATTATTTTTATCGTACTTTAACATTCCGTATCGAAATAAAAAAAAGAAAATGTATGCATATTCCCTATTAGTAAGTTCTGCTGCTACTAGATCCCTTCCTACCCGCGAGGTTGGGCAACACAAACGAATTTACGCGGATATTATGCGAGCGTGCGGTGCGATCGGTTGTTGGATTTAGTCGTGTTGCAGGTCCATCCTGTAATAAACAACAGTTATCATTAATATAAACGTCATTACCTGCATTACATAATTCCTACTATAGTGGAAATCACAGAGACCTCGAGCCCTAAGGTGTTTACAAACTCGGAGTTTTCCAATTATCCTACGACATAAATAGTACATTTTGATACAAGTGGAGAAAGTTTGTTATTGCATTCGAGGCGGAATTATAACACCCGAGCCGTAGGCGAGGGTGTTTTTGAGCCGAGAATTGCAATAACAAATGTCCACGTGTATCAAACGACGTTTTTCAATACACTTTTGAAGAAATAAAATAAAATAACGAAAAATATTTTTGACACGAACTATGAAACTATGATTTTAATTTTCTTTTTTTTTTCGCGCTTTGGTTTCGCCAGGTTGAAGGAGAGGCAAAGGTATGAAGTCGTTAATCAGCCTGATATAAAAAATAGCTTTATTTTATATTTTTGAATTCAGAACACAAATAAATGTTAATTTGTGAATAAAAGTATCTATTAGTTTTTAATAATCATGTTTATCTATGATATTCTATTTATAAACACAATTTGAAAATCTAATAAGTCCGTCAGATAGATTAATAAAGAATATTGGATACATATTTTTTATTTTTTCACATAAACAAAAAATGAAGACGATACAGTGCGTCGAAAACTCGTGTGACGTCACATTTGAGTACATTGTTCTCAAATGTGACGTCACAAGCCCCCACTCATGATCTTTGACACGTTTTATCTTCGTCAATTTTTATTAATTTGATAAAACAAAAAACACGTGTCCAATATTTTTCGACAATATTTAGCTAACAGACTAAACAGAATCATATTTTTTTAGTCAGTCATCATCCTTAGTGTGTTTGTGTTTTCCCTTACTGTTTAAATGAACAGTAATCGGGTCAGTCTTTGGGGACTGCCGATAGAAATGAAAACAAAAAGTACACAGGCCCCGCCCCAGTCGTAGCACTGGTTAAGCCCCGCGCATGCCTATGTGGTGCTATGCCGTAGCGGATCGCCTACGAGTGCTACGAAGCGTGACCGCACGTTACGTCAAGTGACGATGAGTTCAATGTTTTTCCTTCACCCACAACATTTGTTATTGAATGGAAAGGAAGAGGAAAGCCAAAGAAAAGATAGATGGGTTGTGGCAAGAATGACATAAAATAAAAGGCAGTAAATGGTAGCGGAACGGTTGATAAAACGGGTTAATAGATATGGAAAGGAAGATGATAAATATATTATAATATTAGTAGGACGTAGGATTTATAATCCGAAAGTTTGTGAGATGTTTGTTACTCTTGCACTCAAAAACTACTGAATGGATTTAGATGACATTTTGCACACTTTAGTTTATAATCTGAATTAACATATAGAATACTTTTTATCCCGGTACTAAGATCCTATAGGACAATTATCATGCTGGCAGAAGCTAGTGTACAAATAAATCAAATACTCAAAGTCGATTTCTCTTTAGTTCCAGAATAAACAATGAAGTTAAAACAAGAGCTCCTGGAGCAGCCTGCTGGCGAGCTGTGGAAGAGCATCCGAGTCGAGCTCAAGGAGGATGTGACGACCAGAGACAGGGATCTCGCCGCCATCAGGGAGTGGCTCAAGAAGCAGCCGCATCTGCCGGATGACTGGGGTAAGGAACTCTTCTTACACATTTACCAACTACATACAAGGTGTTAACGGACCTATCACGAAACCGTCAATCAAGCACTGTACATCAATGTAAGTAAGTCTACGCAAAACGTATTGCTGGGAAACGACTTCTGGGGTGAAAAATCATAGCGTTAAACTTAACTTACCCAAAACATTGAGCAAAATGAACGCATTGAATAGCAGGAGGAGCTTCGGGTAGGAGCAAACCTCTGTCTGCCATCAGAAACGTAGCTGTGTTCCGGTTTCAAAGGTGCCTTAAGCACCAATGCTGCTATGCTAAAACATAGAACATTAAAATTGCAATAATTCACCTGCCATTTGCAGGTATAAGAGATAAGAGATGCATAACCAGAGCGCTAAGGTGACCACTTCTGATCGGGTGCATAATTATTTGTCACCCAATTACCAAAAGAAGTCCCTATGAACCTAAAGCGTTCCATGTTCTAGCAGTGTGTCCTCCCAGTCATAACGTACGGGGCTGAAACTTGGACGCTCACCAATCACACATCCACCGCATACATGTCATATGGAACGAGCCATGTTGGGCATCTCCCGACCGGGTGAAAATTACCGAAATACGGAGACGAACGAGACTCACGGACATAGCGGAAGTGAAAGCAATAAGTAAGTGGAAGTGGGCGGGCCATATATGCCGTAGACTGGATGGAAGATGGGGGAAGGAAACGCTGGAGTGGAGAACACGGACGGGACGGAGGAATGTGGGAAGACAACCGTATAGGTGGACCGACGATCTCATGAAAGTGGCCGGAAGAAACTGGATAGCCATGACACAAAATCGCCAAAAGTGGAGAGACTTGAAAGAAACTTACACTCAGCATTGGGTGGACAAGGTTTGAAAAAGAAGAACCAAAAAACCGGCCAAGTGCGAGTCGGACTCACGCACGAAGGGTTCCGTACCAATTATTATAAAAAAATCACGTTTGTTGTATGGGAGCCCCGCTTAAATATTAATTTTATTATGTTTTTAGTATTTGTTGTTATAGCGGCAACAGAAATACATCATCTGTGAAAATTTCAACTGTCTAGCTGTCACGGTTCATGAGATACAGCCTGGTGACAGACAGACGGACAGACGGACAGACGGACAGACGGACAGACGGACAGACGGACCGACGGACAGACAGCGAAGTCTTAGTAATAGGGTTCCGTTTTTACCCTTTGGGTACGGAACCCTAAAAAGGAGGGAGGCCAAAATTGCAGAAAATTACGTCTTAGGTTCCTTTCGTACTCCTGTCGCATAAACCTTATACATTGCAGTTACAAGTGTACCAAAACTAACAAGAAATGTTTAATTTACAGAGACCCCTACAATAATGACCTTCCTGCGAGGCAGCAGTTTCTCCCTAGAGAAGTGCAAGAGGAAGCTGGACATGTACTTCACGATGAGGGCAGCCTGCCCCGAGTTCTTCACAAAGCGAGACGCCACCAGACCCGAGCTTGATGAAATTATGAGCCAAAAAATGTAAGTAGTAACAACCATAAACTTTCTAAAAAATATGAAAGTAAAAATCAGGGGCTGATTAATCGGGTTAAAATGGTAACCGGTGAGACAATGACTGTGTTTGATTAACCTTTAAATATACGGGTTAACCCCCCTTCGTCTGTGAAACTCAACCGAATCGGTCTGACGCCATTGCGTCTACTTCGCTAAAAGTACAAGGTTTAAAAAGTACGGGTTATCCATTTAAATATTAACCAAAATGAAAACCAAATATGTTTTATAGCAAGATTTTTTAAATTTCAGTCAAGGACCACCACTTCCTGGCATCACACCGAACGGCAGAAGAGTAACTATATGCAGAGGTAAGAACACAAACTTAAGTACATTCATATTTTAAAAATACTGGTACATATTAAAGACCATATATCATTACAATAGGTAATATATATAGAGAAATAGAAACGTCTAGCGCACCCCGATCTGCAGTTAGCTTTGCTAGCTAGCCGAGTCGCACATTTTTTGTCACGGTACGGGGTGTATACTGTGCTATTCAGCAAAATATCATAAGTATCAGACAGCTCCAGTACATAGTTCTCACATCTGATCAATTTAACAACAAAGTCCTTAAGATCCCTAGCACACGGCGTATTTTAAACGCGCAGACGATGCGCGTTTCAGCAACGCGCGTTCTCGCGTTTTCGTAGATGCCTATTTTTGCGTTTTTATTTATGCGTTGAAGCACGTATACACGCGTCATCTGCGCGTCGTCTGCGGGTTTAAAATACGCTGTGCTTAGGCCCTAAAAGATACTTTTGATGTTCTTCCGGTGTTTTGACTAGACTCTCAAAATAAATTCACTGCCTTGGTGCGCCAATTGAATAGGTTTTATTTATTTTATTTAGCCTATACTGTCCCATTGCTGGGCAAAAGCCTTCCCCAATTCCTTCAATGTGCTCTTATTCCGAGCCTCCTCGGACGCCTCGTCTCCTGATCGTCTCGGCACCTCTTTCTGGGCCCACTTCAGACTTTTTAATGAATTTCATAAAAACTTTTTCAGGAGTCCATCCCGACTTAAACACCCAGCAGATCACAGACACGCTGAAGCTGGCTCTCATGATAGGAGACGTGCGTTTAACAGAAGAAAGGGAAGGAGTGGCCGGGGACATCTATGTACTGGATGCAGCTATTCTGGGACCCAGCATGCTGGCCAAGCTGTCAGCTGCTACTATCAAGAAGTTCATGATTTGTGTTCAGGTTTGTAGGTTCATCATGATTTTAGTCTAAAAACGTTTACTGCTAGCCTTGGACTACAGGGTAAAAAGCTTGTAGAAGCAAAATGGGGTAGATGTCACCATAAAACAATAATTCCAAGACACCAATCTCTAAACCCAATTTTGGGCCTGAAAATCCGATTTATTTTTAATTAATTGCCAAATTTGATTTTTAGTTGCTTTGAAATTAGGTGATGAATAGTTGAGTCATTAAATTGACAAAATAGTGACGTCACCGTTTGCTATTGCCATACAAAATCTATGAGAGAACCGCGTTTTGACAGCTCATAAAAAGTATCTCATTTGATTGGTGTGTCATCTACCCCATTATGTCGCCTGATAACTACTGCAAACTGGCAACCCTGCCAGTCAAAAATCGTTTAAAAATAAGGAGCTGAATGCACCCATGCATTCAGCTCCTTATTTTTAAACGATTTTAATTTTTTAATCGTATTTCAGTTACTATTCCTTTATTTCAATGTAAAATTACATTCTCTGTACGCAACACACCAGTTATGTAAATAATACGGCTAAAATAAAAATAAACCAACAATGGATGTTGAAATACTCTAACGAACGACGCGACGCGTGAAATCAACTGTCCACTTCCTGCCTTGCTACAGACTTCATCGAACTTGTCGTCGCGCTTGCCCTTTGCTACGTGCATTTTGCAACAGTAACGATAAATTGCGTATGAGGAAATAAAACGAATCAAATTTATTGGTTTCCCTGTAAATCTTAAAATTCTAGTCTAGAAAAAATAACTGCCAGTCAGGGCCGAAAGAACAGCTACTCGCTGTTTTAATAAATGTTTAATCGTTTTTAAAAGCGTTTACCTTTGTAACGTTATCATTAACGCTAGAAACAGGATATTTACCATGTTAAGGCTGATGCTCCAGGGTAGCCCGCGAAATTCAAATTATCTTACGTTTTTTGCAGGCCAGTGCTAGGTCGTATGTTGATTAAAATATCTCCAAGTTCATGTAACTCGATTGAATGACTATTTAATTAAAAATTTATTCAATCTAGTTACATGAACTTGGAGGGTTGTATTGATGATTTTGATGATTATAATTCTGTAACTACATACGTCTTAACAGAAAAATAAAAATAAAACGGTGAATAGGTCGTGTGGTGTCCGGCAGAGTAGAATAGAACCAACCCATTACACTCACGGGTGTCGTATAAGGCGACTAATGTCTGAGGCAGAACACCTTGCGCCTCCGTAGACCAGAGAATGGGCAGCAGCGTTTTCTGTTAGTCTTTCATCACTGCGATCTCCAATCCGCCTGCCAAGCGTGGAGATTACGGCAAATTCCTCCCATCATGGGAGAGGTTTATGTCCAGCAGTGGACGTTATGGGCTGTTGTAGTATACGTCTTAACAGCCGCGAATTAGTACATTGTTACCCTAGGGGTGAAAGTAACTTATTTAGTCCCGAGACGGGGTTTGGTGCCCGAGCGAAGCGAGGGCGCTAATAGTTCGAGGGACTAAATAAGTCTTTAACCCGAGGTAAACACTGTGCTTTTCATTACGAATACAAGGAAAGTAAAAAAAAACATACAACTCGAAAAAACTAATGAATATCGGAATTCGAATGGGGTAGATGACACACCAATCAATTGAGATACTTTTTTAGAGCTGTCAAAACGCGGTTCTCTTAGACTTTCTATGGCAATAGCCTACTGTGACGTCACTGTTTATTCAACTCAATGACTCGACTATTTATTGATTTCAAAGCAACTAAAAATCGAATTTGGCAATTAATTAAAAATAAATCGGGTTTTCAGGCCCAAAATAAAGTGTTTTTTTTTAGAGAAAGGTGTCTTGGAATTATTGTTTTATGGTGTCATCTACCCTATTGCCGCTTTCCCACCTATTTTGCTTTTTTTTCTGTGGCGGCCAGCTATTCAGCCAATACCTATTTTTCATTTTCATCATCGAAAAATGGTAAATATTTTTCCCAAATCTATGTTATTTTAAAGAAATAGTTGAAACTTAATTATAATAAAGATATTTAAAATATATAATTATATTCTTTAATTAATACTTAACTTTTACATCGTGGCTGTATAGAAAGTTGGAACATGGTTCAATAGAAAAATGAACCTTTTTTTTTAATAATTTGACAGCTGTCAGTTGAAAACGATTCTCCCTAGGGCTGAAAAGTATTACTTTCAACCCGCTCCTCAGGCAACTTCAGACCTACTTTCAGAGTATGAGTAATGAAATAGTACATTGTTACCCTAGGGGTGAAAGTAACTTATTTAGTCCCGAGACGGGGTTTGGTGCCCGAGCGAAGCGAGGGCGCTAATAGTTCGAGGGACTAAATAAGTCTTTAACCCGAGGTATACACTGTGCTTTTCATTACGAATACAAGGAAAGTAAAAAAAAAACATACAACTCGAAAAAACTAATGAAGATCGGAATTCGAATGGGGTAGATGACACACCAATCAATTGAGATACTTTTTAAGAGCTGTCAAAACGCGGTTCTCTAATAGACTTTGTATGGCAATAGCCTACTGTGACGTCACTGTTTATTCAATTCAATGACTCGACTATTTATTGATTTCAAAGCAACTAAAAATCGAATTTGGCAATTAATTGAAAATAAATCGGGTTTTCAGGCCCAAAATAAAGTGTTTTTTTAGAGAAAGGTGTCTTGGAATTATTGTTTTATAGTGTCATCTACCCTATTGCCGCTTTCCCACCTATTTTGCTTTTTTTTCTGTGGCTGGCCAGCTATTCAGCCAATACCTATTTTTCATTTTCATCATCGAAAAATGGTAAATATTTTTCCCAAATCTATATTATTTTAAAGAAATAGTTGAAACTTAATTATAATAAAGATATTTAAAATATATATATTCTTTAATTAATACTTAACTTTATGTTATTTCAATTTTACATCGTGGCTGTATAGAAAGTTGGAACATGGTTCAATAGAAAAATTAACCATTTTTTTTTTAATAATTTGACAGCTGTCAGTTGAAAACGATTCTCCCTAGGGCTGAAAAGTATTACTTTCAACCCGCTCCTCAGGCAACTTCAGACCTACTTTCAGAGTATGAGTAATGAAAAATATTTTAATCAACATACAACCTAGCACTGGCCTGCAAATTGCAAAAAACGTAAGAAAATTGGAATTACGCGGGCTTATTGGAGCATTCACCTTATCCGTTTGTTGTGAGTTCCAGATATTTCATTTTTTTTTTTTAATATTATTGACCATAACAGTTCAAAAACTTATATCGTTTACCTTTCTGTTTACAGGAGGCCTATCCTATAAAGCTAAAGGAAGTCCACATCGTGAACACGTCGCCGCTGGTCGAGCGATTTGTTAACTTCGTCAAACCTTTCCTCAAGGAGAAAATCAGGAAACGGGTTAGAACTCAGATAAATACTTAATTTTAGTTTTCTTTAGATCAAAATTATATTGTCACTTACGGGATATCTTCCGTGATTGTTATTGGTTTGAGCTCCCGATATTTCCCGTTTCCCGTTTTCTCCCGTAAGTGACAATATAAGTTTAGTTTTAAACCGTGAAAGCTTAAAACAGTGTTTCTTTAGATTATGTGGTAATGGTATTACAAGCAACGACATTAACCGAAAGTGATCGAAACTATTACATTACACTTTAACATAACTAGCGAAATGTGGGTGTACTATACCTAAGTACCTAAATCTTTGCTTAACCCTTCGGGGATAGGAGGCGTTATACCCAATTATCCACAACTTATGTAATTAGCAATCAATTTTACGGTGTATAGCAATCTTTATAAGCATCAAATTATTATCATCATCTGCCTAGCCTTTTCCCAAGTTTAATTGGGGTCGGCTTCTAGTCTAGCCGGATGCAGCTGAATACCAGTATTTTACATGGAGCGACTGCCTATCTGACCTCCACAACCCAGTTAGTACTGAGTAATACGATACCCCTTGGTAAGACTGGTTGTAAGACTTTTTGGGCCACTGACTACCTAACGACTGTCAAAGATCTACAAATGATAGCCGGGACCAACTGCTTAACGTGCTTTCCAAGGCACGGAGGAAACTCGGTATGTAATGGGTGGTCACCCATCCACAGACCAACCTAGGCAAGCACAGTTTAACCCGAGCGTCTGTTATTATTCAGTCACGAGCTCTTCAATCCTCGCATCAAATTATTATGATCAGTCTTATAAGGTCCATTTGAAAACCAGCGTCAGGCACTAGCAGCTGCTCGGCAATTTGCTGAACTGGGCGCAGTTGTAAGACAGAATATCATATCTTTTTTTTTCGTCTAGATTTAAATTTTTATTGTGTAGATTTTTTTTTGCATGCACTTGTGGCATAGTACCAAATAAATATGTTTTATTTCTATAAACTGGCCTTTCCTTTCTAGATCTACATTCACAAGGAGGTGAAGGACCTGTACAAGTACATCCCCCAAGAGATGTTGCCCGCAGAGTACGGCGGTGAGTGCGGCAGTATGGCTTCGCTTCAAGGTGAGAACTAGAAGACCTATATTCTAAACTTATAAGTATTGTTACTTACGGGATATCTTCCGTGATTGTTTATTGTTTTGAGCTCCCGATATTTCGACGTTGTTGCAAGCGCAATGATCGCGGGTTATTCGCGGTAATCACGGAAGACATCCCGTAAGTGACATTGGTGTCGATTCTGTTGTGCACAAACTAAACTTAATTTAGGCTATTGCTATCTTTTTCTCTCTAATAAAACGAGAAAGAGACAGACGTAATTTAGAGCTGTCAAATTTAGTTGGAACTAATATTTCTATACAAATGAGTCAACATGTTTTTACGTGCACCCTGCACGTAAAAACATGTTGACTAAAAACACGGTGAAGCGCAAGGCATAAACTAGTTTGACATCTCTAACTTAGTTCATAGCTATAGCCGGCCTTTTCTCGCACTGCCTTTTAGTAAAAGATAGCAATAGCCTAAATTAAGTTTAGTTTGTGTACAGAATCGACACCATTATATGCTTAAAACAGAGCTACCTATTCCGTACTGTAGCTCCTTCATACATACAGTATTTGGGTTTTCCCTACTCCTCCGCCATACTTTTCTGATTAATTTCGTAGCGGGATTCAAGACAGTTAAATTGTTTCTGTGGGACTTCGTCGAGCTTCATTGTCTCGGCGCTTTTTTGGTGGTCGCCACTGTTGGTTCTGGCGCACAGGAGTTACAGTGGTTTGGGAAAATTACGGTGGGCAAGAAAAAAAACATCCATTAACACACAACTTTTTGCAATGATAATACACGCAGGCGGGTTCTTGTCATATAATTAAATTAGTTAGAACCAACCATACAAAAAATATAACTTCTACCTTTTTGAATCGGATTTGGTTAACAATTTCAAGGGTTTCAATTTTCTTGCACGGAACCCTAATCTTTTTTCTAAAATAAAATTTCTCCTTATAACGTCAGATATCTGACAGTAAAAGTCCCATCAAAATCGGTCCAGCCGTTTTGGAGATTAGCGGGAAACAAACAGATAGACAAAAATAAAAATTAATGTTTTTGATGTGATAACGTCTTATAAATCGATGAACACCGAATGCACGCACGATAAAGTGTCACACCGTTCCGCGCGCCAGTCGATCAACGCCCAGTCCAAACCCTTTGGACCTAGAAAACTGAAACTTTGCACAGTGGTTCCCCTTTATATTGTAGACAAGGAGTAAAGAAGGATTTTACGAAATACAACCCCTATGGAAGTTAAATAGGGGATGAAAGTTTGTATGAAAGTCCGTCAGTTTTAAAGTTAGGATCTTAGCATTTTGTGTTTAGGCTGACGATTAATAATTAATTTATATGTGCAGTGTTTTTGAAAATTCCACCCTGAAAGGGTTAAAAAGGGGGATGAAGTTGTGTTTGAAAAGTCCTTATATTCGATGTAAAAATCACAAAATTTATTATCTAGGCGTAGGGTTGTATGCTAACGCAACGGTGTTGTTAGAATTTCAATACTTAAGAAAAGGAGAATGAAATTTTGTTTTTAAGTTGAAATTATTATTATCATGAAAAATGACATTTAAAATTACTAACGTTCGTTAACTGACTTTACAGAAAACCATTTTTTTTTAAATAGGTTTCGTATATATTTTCATATGCAGCAGCATGTGCACGCTCACTTATCTTAATTATTTTTAAAAATATTTCTTTACTAACACATATACACACACTCTTCAACAGAACAATGGAAGCTGAAACTCCAGGAGTACCGCGAATGGTTCAAACGTCAAGACAGCGTTATCGCCAATGAATCTCTCCGACCAGGTAGACCCACCAACTACGACGAGCTATTCGGAATCGATGGCTCCTTCAGACAGCTATCAATCGATTGATGAAGAATCGATTAGGGCAGTTTGGCAACGTCACGTCACTATTTTGCTCAAATGTCAACGTCATAGTATTTTGACGTTTGGTTGTCAAACTGACGTAACGTCATAGAGTAGAATGTCATTTGTAAGTGTTAGGTTTTGACATGGGGTTGTGTATGTACAGGGTGTAAAAAAATATATTTTGAGATGTTTATTTTTATGAGGCAGTTTTTGCTTTGATACAAAAATAATAAGTCAAGGGCCTAATTGGCAAAAAAAGTACTTATCTTACTCAATTTACAATAAAATTATTAGATTCACAGCTAATGATAATAGAAAAGTTAAAATATTATACGTTTTCTGAATAAACCAAAATTGTATCATTACAAAACTTACTTTGTCTTCACAATACGCTTTGGACCATATAAAACTATGAGGGTAGCTATAAGTATAGATCTGTATTTTGTATGTTAGTCTCTAAAATAGCTTTTATTTAGTCACAATTTTACCTAATGTTATACTTAGCGCCGTTTGCATTACAAAACACTAAATGCGTTTAGCGTGAAACGGTATTCGTCATTGTTTAAAGATTACAAAGACAGAATGATGTTTTAATTTTTTTAACGTTAAATGCATTTATGTTATTGTGAGTTTTGTGGTGCAAGCTGTTCCCTTTGCTTTTTTTAAATGAAATTTTAAATAAACAACCTGCGAATGGATAATAAAAACAAAATATCAAATGTGACAATTATTAATTAAAATAAATGTTTAATAGTATTTAAGATAAAAAAATAGAAATGTTAAAAGAAGCTAGCAATAAAATTGCAAATAACTGTGGTATACTAAATATAATTTCTCCAATTTTATAATACTTGTTTTCATTTACCTTTTCTTCAAAATGAGATCTAGTTAAAATGTTATGGAGCAATATCCCATAAACGCCAGGGAACTCGTGGCTAATAATAACAGCCGCTCGGGTCGATCATATAGGTTAAGCCATAATTGCCTAGGTTGATCTGTGGATGGGTGACCACTCACACATGCCGAGTTTCCTTCGTGCCTCGGAAAGCACGTTAAGCCGTTGATCCCGGCTGTCATTTGTAGATCTTTGACAGTCGTTAGGTAGTCAGTTTCCCAAAAAGTCTGACAACCAGTCTTACCAAGGGGTATCGTATTACCCAGTACTAACGGGGTTGTGGAGGTCATTTAGGCAGTCGCTTAATTTAAAATGGTATTCAGCTGCATCCGGTAAGACTGGAAGCCGACCCCAACATAGTTGGGTAAAAACTAGGCAGATGACGATGATGATTTCATGAACGCCAGACCCACGTCATTTTATAATAGCTGACATATTTTCTGTGGAAGTACCTTAAACATGTGTAAGTACAGACCCCAAATACATCAAACTACTCGAAACTGTCTTTTCCCAATCAATTTCCCATCAGGAAATTTTCAGTAGCAGCCACGGTGTCTGGATTTGTGTCCAGTTGATGGAAATAGGCTCGCCCCCTATACACGCTTAATTTTAGGTCGTTCTGGAACCAAAAGCCATAAACTCGATCATCGAACTCGGAACGAATGGGAGATTTATTTTAATTAAAAAAAAAAATCGTAATTTTTTTTTGATAAAATAAATACAAAGTATAAAAAAATCACGATAAATTAAATTTATAATAAATTTGTTTTTTTTTTGTTTTTTTAAAAAACACAGTCCTTATCGTTCCGAGTTCGATGATCGAGTTTATGGCTTTCGGTTCCAGAACGACCTAAGATTTAGGCTACATACGCACTATGCGGTTAGCCGCAATGCGGTCAGCCGTCCGGTGGACCGCAGGATGCGGTTGCGCTTGCGGTAAGCCGGGTGGTGGTTAGCCGCAACCGCAACCGGAACGTGCGGTTAAGAAACCGTCGTGGTTTGCGGTTGGAACGACTCATTTCCAAGATGGACGTCGAAGAAGTCGCAGCTATTTGCTATATTTACTCGCGTTATATAAAGAAAAATGAACTTTTCTGTATCGAAATCCATAGTTAATTATCGATAAAATGCGCGAGCGTCGGTGAACACGTAAACTGTCAATGGCGGGGAACCGCAAACTAGGACCATCCGCGTGGTGTGTATAGCAACCGTGCGGCTGGCCATCAGCCGGGCCGTAACGCTCAGAACGACCGGAGCGGTCGGCCGGCAGCCGCATCGCAGTGCGTATAAAAACTACTTTCTCGTACAAATTTTTGATTCCGGTTTGGACCGCAGAACGTGCGGTTAAGAAACCGTCGTGGTTTGCGGTTGGATCGACTAATTTCCAAGATGGACGTCGAAGAAGTCGCAGCTATTTGCTATATTTACTCGCGTTATATAAAGAAAAATAAACTTTTCTGTATCGAAATCCATAGTTAATTATCGATAAAATGCGCGAGCATCGGTGAACACGTAAACTGTCAATGGCGGGGAACCGCAAACTAGCACCACCCGCGTGGTGTGTATAGCAACCGTGCGGCTGGCCATCAGTCGGGCCGCAGCGCTCAGAACGACCGGAGCGGTCGGCCGGCAGCCGCATCGCAGTGCGTATAAAAACTACTTTCTCGTACAAATTTTTGGTTCCGGTCAGCCGGACGGCTGGCCGCATTGCGGCTAACCGTTTAGTGCGTAGGTACCCTAAGTAGCAACAGCGAGATGTCGCTGTACTAGCGCTGTAAGTTAGCCCTTCGGGGATTAGAGGCGTGATGTTATCTATACTAATATTATAATGAGGTAACATTTGTTTGTAAGTTTGTAAGTTTGTATGTAGGGAGTAATCTCCGGAAGTAATGAACCAATTTTAAAAATTGTTTCACTGGTAGAAAGCTACATTATTCGTGAGTGCTATAGGCTACATTTTATCCCCGTACTCCCACGGGAACGGGAACTACGCGGGTGAAACCGCGGGACGTCAGCTAGTGTTATGTAAAAATAAATAGAAACAGCAACTAATAATTGTATTTCGACATTTATTGAAAGTGAAACTATTCATGCCCAACCAGTGCTGCTGTCGCATTAAATGGTTGTTTTCTTGAATATTGCACTTTTTTGTTTGTTCTAAGCATTCGTTTTGGATGTACATTAAGCGACACATCAAGCTATACATATCCATACATACGTATAACCTGACCTCGTTTTGTATGAGCTTCCCATACAATAAGAGATCAGCATAATTTGGTTTTACAAAGCTTGATTGGTTGTGCGTACACGATATAAATACTTATAATAGTATTATGATTTAGTTTGACAT
Organism: Xestia xanthographa; assembly: GCA_905147715.2. Classification (NCBI taxonomy): domain Eukaryota; kingdom Metazoa; phylum Arthropoda; class Insecta; order Lepidoptera; family Noctuidae; genus Xestia; species Xestia xanthographa. Next base: position 12,159,790 of record LR990651.1, on the reverse strand, counting down.
ATTTAACTGAATTAATATGATTTGGTTTGACATATTTAACTGAAATATTAAGATATAATTTGACATATTTAATTGAATTGACATTGTGAAGCTCACTTTGACGGATCTAATTATTCCAACTGAAGATACTGGTGTTGGTGTTGAAGCTGCTGAGGGTGTCAATCTCTTCAGGAGCGAGGTGGAAATCGAAGACGTTGATGTTTTCCTTGATACGGCCCTCGTTGGTAGACTTGGGGATCACAATCAGCTCTCTATCGAGCTGGAAGAGAGAATAGATGAGATCAGTAATAAAATAAAGGTTTTTCAGAAAAGTAACCCGAATGGGGCAGCGGTAGTGAGGCTGCCTTATATTCTTAGGGTCCCGGGTTCGAATCCCGGTAGGGGCAAATGTTTGTGTGATGACCATGGACATTTATTTCCGAGTCGAAGTATATATTTACAAATAAAAAGTATCTATGTAATATATCAACTATCTGGTGTCCACGACACAAGCCTCGTTCGTTAGTGTGGCATTAAATGGCGCTGTGTGTAATGTCTAGCGATATTTATTTATCTATTTATTTTAGGTCAGGTGCGTAGTACTCGCAACAGATGTTCGTGTATGATTAGATTTATGAATGTGGACAAAGGAAGAAAAGTAGTATCAGGATGGTATCAGGAGACTTGTTGTAGTTTCTACCTACTGCTATATGAAAAAAAAAACATTATTTTGTGTTTTTACCAGACTACGGCGAAGCCAAAAGGAAGGGTTATGATTTTAGCAGTATGTATGTGTGTATGTATTTACGTATGTTCCTCCTAAACTATTCATCCGATTTTAAATGAATAAAGTATCAATCGATTCTTTATTACATAGGCTACATTTTAACCGACTTCAATAATAACGAGTCCACTTATTGCTCTAAATAAATTCGCGGTGGAACCCCAAAAGCGAAGCGAAGCGTGATTTTTGGGTAGTCGGGTTTTTTACAAAAAATCTCGAAACATTTGCGGGATCGCCATGCTATGATGAAATAGGTCATAGGTACTCAAATTTGCAGTTCACGAGATAACAACCGAACGACCGACTGACCGACGACCGGATTTTGCGTTTTTGAAAACTACTTATATACTCGTAACTGTAACTACCACAGGTTACCTACCTATTAATTTTTCAACCGAAATGTATGTTATTTACTGTAAATCTTTGACCTCGTAATCCGAATGTCTGAAGTTTTAGAAGTGTACGAGAAAATATGCAAAGATATTTGCTTTTCCTGCTAACCAAGTCTTTTGTAATCCAAATAAAAATATCTTTATACGAAGCCGAAGAAGTGTGTGTGTGTGTGGTGATGTGTATTAGATTGTACCTATCCGCAAGCTTCGCTCGCGTAAAGGTCAAGAGTGATCCTACGGGAACCTAAACTACCGGGATAAGAAGTATCCTGTCTTGATCCAGGTCATAGTCAAAGTAAGAATCTATTCACTGATCAACCACCAACAGTACAGGTCACGGCACGTAACTCTAGCGCTGACCGTTATTGCGCAGAAGTAAACTAAGAATGACTTGGGGAGTGCGTTGCGCCGATTGGCTCTCGAGTCGTAAAACATGTGCAGTTATCCCCACCACGTTTCGTTCAGCGCTAGAGTTACGTGCCACGATCTATAAAACTGATTATTACCCACAGATAAATCCTGTGTTAAACAATAGATTTTTCGTAGAAGACAAAAACGAAAAAATTTTTTTAGTAACTTACCAAGTAACGCAATAAGACTTGGTTGACGCTCTTGTTGTACTTCTTGGCAATATCCACGATCTTAGGGTCGTCCTTGCTGGGTCCCTCACCCCTGGACACGAAGAAACCGAAGGGGCTGTACGCCGTGACGGCAATCTTGCGCTCAAAGCAGTCCTTGATCAGGTCGTTTTCAGTCCTATTTGGATGCACCTGAAATTTAAGGAATAGAAGCGTTATTTAGTACAACAACAGCCCATAACGTCCACTGCTGGACATAGCCTCTCCCATGATGGGAGAAATTTGCCGTAATCTCCACGCTTGGCAGGCGGATTGGAGATCGCAGTAGTGATGAAAGACTAACAGAAAACGCTGCTGCCCATTCTCTGGTCTACGGAGGCGCAAGGTGTTCTGCCTCAGACATTAGTCGCCTTATACGACACCTGTGAGTGTAATGGGTTGGTTCTATTCTACTCTACCGGATACCACACGGCTAACGGTTATTTAGTAGAAATAATAAAATTAAGTATATCTAAATCGAAGTCTGATTTGTTGGTCTAGTGGGTAACTCGCAAGCAGTTCTGATGAGCATCAGGTTCAGCGTAGAATTCTCGGGTAATGAAATTCTCAGGAGCAGCCCAGAATCTGTATTTGTGCCCGATTCATGGCAAAGGCTAAGAGGAGCTCGTGGCTAAATAATAACAGCCACTCGGTCGATCTTTAGGTTAAGCCGTGCTTTCCTAGGTTGGTCTGTGGATGGGTGACCACCCTTACATACCGAGTTTCCTCCGTGCTTTGGAAAGCACGATAAGCTGTTGGTCCCGGCTGTCATTTGTCCATCTTTGACAGTTGTTACAGGTAGTCAGTGGCCCAAAAAGTCTGACAACCAGTCTTACCAAGTGGTATCGTATTACCCAGTATCAACTGGGTTGTGGAGGTCAGATAGGCAGTCGCTTCATTTAAAATACTGGTATTCAGCTGCATCCGGTTAGACTGGAAGTCGACCCCAAGATATTTGGGAAAAGGCTAGGCAGATGATGATGGCAAAGGCCCGATTGATGGCAAAGGCCTCATTGCATGAGATGTAAACATAACCGGCGAACTTACTGTGGGTGTACTATTATAGGACACCTCTACTTAGGCACGAAGGTTGAGGAGATCGTGGAGTATGTCCGAGCGTAGACCAGCTGGACCTTGAGGGTCCAGAAGTTGGAGTCGCGCCACAACACGAATTTTAAGTCGTTCGTGGTGCGAGTTCCGACTCATCATATTGAGACCTTCCTCAAGGAAGAGTTTTGGCCGAAGGGTGTCATGTATCGGCGATTCCGCGGAAGGCTACGCGACACCACGCAGCGCAACATGACGCCGTCTCTTCGTGTACAATAGTTTAATTAGGTTTTTGAAGTTTATATAAATATGTATGTTAGTCTGTAAGGTATATGTGATATGGGTCTTTTGTTACCTGAATTAAATGATATATTATTATTATTTCCTTTATTCATTTATAAACAAATTTGTTACATTTTTAAATATTAATTAAAAAATATATAAAAAACATTTAAAAATATATTATTATTATTATTAAGCCTTCGTAACGAAGATCTACGCGAGTAGGAATTTAAGAATTTGAAAAGTCCTGACAAAAAGCCGGACATTTCGATAAAATTCCGGACTTTTAGGTCACAAAATAGAAACATTACCCATTTTGTTACAGTGGTATGGTAGGCATGGTATTGATATTGTTGTATTTATTTTTGTTTTGAAGAAAATATTGTATCCTTGAACTAGTTGATTCTTGCAAATTTCGCGATAGAAGATTTATTTTTAATTAGATTGTTTGTTGATTAAATACTGATTTGATATTAGCTTACTTATTATGTAGTTTTATTACTCATAATCCATCTAATTTTGAAAAATCCGGACAAATTATAGGGTCGGACAAAGTCCGGACAAGAGTCTAAAAGTCCGGATATGTCCGGACTAATCCGGTCGGATGGTAACCCTATACGCGAGACACAGTGACTTTTTAATTGTTATCTGTAATTACGGCATACGGGATTAACCCTACGGGCAAAATAGATGTGATGTCACTTTACGGTTAGTGGGGTGCTCGTCGAGCTGCCAAGTCATAGGTCTCGTGTTCGAACCCAAGACACGCCTCTGATTTTTTGGATTTATGTAAGTATTGTATAATTATCATTTGACGACCCAATTGGCGCAGCAGTAGTGAGGCTGCCTTACGTTCTTAGGGTCTCGGGTTCGAATCCCGGTCGGAGCAAATGTTTGTGTGATGAGCATGGACATTTGTTTCCGAGTCATGGATGTTTATATGTATAACTAGCGGACGTCACGCGGTTTCACCCGCGTAGTTCCCGTTCCCGTGGGAGTACGGTGATAAAATATAGCCTATACGGATTCGGAAGAATCCCTCTAAGTAATGGTAAAAGAAATTTTGAAATCGGTCCAGTAGTTTTTGAGCCTATTCAATACAAACATACAAAAATACAAAAATACAAAGGTTTCCTCTTTATAATATTATTATATATTATATAAGTAATAAGTAATAAGTAATATAAGTAATAAGTAATAAGTAAATATAAGTAAATAAGTAATAAGTATTAGTAAGTAAGTATAGATAAGTATGTATTTCAAACAAAAAAAAAGTATCTATGTAGTATATCAACTATCTGGTGTCCACGACACAAGCCTCGTTGCTTAGTGTGGCACTAGATGGCGCTGTGTGTAACGTCCAGCTATATTTATTATTATTATTTGCTTCGGTGAAGCAAAACCAGCATGCTTGTGAAATATTTCTCGACGGCATGTAAAGCCATGTCAGAAGCCCTTTGGCGGCATAAAAACTCTGACACCAGGTTAGGCACTTACCACACGATAACGGAAAGAATTATTAAATTACAGGGTATATGCATGATTTTTTTTATCACTCTTAACAAAGCGTATTAACATCAGAAATAGCAAAGTGAAATTCTTTTTTTAATATCTATAAAAAAATAGTAAGTTATAAGCATTTGAAACTGCTGATTAGACAGAGAAATCCGATACAGCGAATGACGTCATTTGCTGCATCGACGTACTAAATTCCGTTTATCTAGAAGGAGATAGAAACAAAAGTGTAAATAGTTATACCTAACTCTTGTGTTGTTTGGCCGAATTTTGTCTTGTTTTCGCTTTTTGTCATTATTTTTAGAGTACTTTAACATTCCGTATCGAAATAAAAAAAGAAAATTTATGCATATTCCCTATTGTTATAAGCTCATATTGTCCCACTGTAAGTCAAAGGCGGGAGGCCTTTGACTTACAGTAGTTCCCTCCTTCCGCATTTTGCGATCTATAGTGCGATTCTAATGTAGGCCAATCTTTTGCGAAAGAGTCTAGCTCATCATACAAGAAATATTACAGATGCAGTCCAACTTCCCTAATAGGGAATATGCATACATTTTATTTTTTTCATTTCTAAACGAAATGTTAAAAATCTATAAAAATAATGACTAAAAGGGAAAACAAGACATAAATCGGCCAAACAACACAAAAGTTATAACCATTTAAACTTTTGTTTCTATCTCTTTCTAGATAAACAGAATTTAGTATGGATTTTGTACGTCGATGTAGCGAATGACGTCATTCGCTATATCGAATCTCTCTGTCTAATCAGCAGTTTCAAATGCTTATAACTTAGTGTTTTTAAAGATATTAAAAAAATAATTTTACTTTGCTATTTCTGATGTTAATACGCTTTGTTTAGAGTAATAAAAAAAATCATGCATATACCCTATTGTCATAGTCCGTTGGGAAGGTAATCCAACATAATTTTTCCCTAGTATTTGGATTACCGTCTAGGCAGCAAAATTCAAATTCCGGGCTTCCAGAGTTCCGAGTTTCTTGACGGGAAAAACATAAACACTAGCCTTGGGAATCGTACCCAGGACAAAAAGAGTGAACACTGTTTTAAGCTTTCACGGTTTAAAACTAAACTTATATTGTCACTTACGGGATATCTTCCGTGATTGGTAATTGTTTTGAGCTCCCGATATTTCGACGCTATTGCAAGTGCCATGATCGCGGGTTGTTGGTTGGCGGGTTACCAATCCCGTAAGTGACAATATAAGTTTAAAAAGAGTGAAGTTCATGCGCGTAATTTAGAATAATCAAAACTCGTTAAAATGTACTATCGAGGACACTCCCGCCTGACCACCACTAAGCTCATTTTTGCTTGCACTCGCAACATAAAAACGCTCTCTAGCCCCGCCCCGTTGACTTTGTGTAGAAAAAATGAATGAAAAGATACCGAATCGGCCGAGCGCATTGACGACGCACGCCAAACGAGAGTTATTGTTATTTTGCGCGCCAAAGTTGACGCTTTCCTAATAGGCCCAAACTTCAAGGGGGCGTGGCTCGGCGCCTCCGCATGATTTAAGCGAAAAAAAATTAAAATGGTCAGGCAGAAAAGACCCCCATAGTACATATAAATACAACGAAAGATCGATATAATCGATAAGGTAAGTTTATAAGACGAGTGGAAAATTTTTGATCAAAAAATTAAGAATAAGTGCATGACCTTGGAATTATGATAATTTTGGCATCCATCTTCAATGTTGCGGTTAAGGAAAATCTGACCAAAAATATAGCCAAACATAAAACCTGTTAGAAAAGCAATAGCAGTTTTTACAGTGACTAGCCTAACGACTTCTAAGATTGTTATTAGTTAGAGCTATTTTTTAACCAGTGATTATCAAGTACGTAGCAGTTTTTTCTGGGGATCTTCGAAATAATTTTAAACCAGTTTTTAACATCCAATTAATGCATACAACTCTGTTACCAGAACAACAAGTTCTGCAAACAAGATTGTGTTAAGTAATAAATTACAGAAAAGATTTTGGGTAAATCACTACCTCTTACAAATTTTTACCTCACTTGATATTTTCAAAATAGGTATACCTGCTATATTTTTAGAGACGAAATTGTGGCAGTAATTAAATAGACAAACAGATTGACAAATGTGATCCTAAAAAAAAATAAAAAGATCAAAGTTTTTAAGTTTAAATTAGACAGAGTATATCAGCATCTTTTCAACGTCAAAACTACATAAAACAGTCTCCCAAAGTTCTCCTCTGCAACATATCTATCTATAAGAACTTGATTATATAGAATTTATACTACTTTAGCTGAAGAATTTATTTGTTTGGTTAAACGCGCTAATCTTGGGAACTACTAGTTCGAATTGAAAAAATCTCTTAGTGTTGGATAGCCCATTTATCGAGAAAGACACACACACTACACACACACACAGACACACACACACAGACTATACACACAAAGACACTCACATACAGACTACTATAACATCACCCTACATCTAATAGAAGCAGGGCATCCGTGAATAACGCTAAATCGAGGATTTTCCCTCTTATCTCTCTGAGATAAGAGGCGAAAAACAAAAAATAGGTGTCCTTTCTCTCTGAGAAAGTTGCGCGGCTCAACTATGTAGTTAGTTATATGCAAGAATAACAACAATAGGCGTGTCCTGAAAAAATCTAAAATAGGTACCCGTTAGATTATCAAAAAAAAAATTGAGGTTTTTTTTTGTTTTGTTACGTAAACCAAAATTGGCGAAGATACGAAGCTTTTGAAATTCTCAATACGTCACGCCGTGCTATAATTTTTAGTGCGTTGTGACGTCACGAGTTTTGATGTGTTTTATCTTTGTCAATATTCATTGATTTACAAAAACAAAAAATACGTGTCCATTATTTTCCAATACTTTATGTGACGGACTAAATAGATTTGCAACTTATTGATGGTGGAAACTAGCCTATTAAGTACATATCAAGAGCTTACCTCAATCTGGTTGACAGCAGGAACTATTTTACCCTTGGAAATGAGTCTGTCAATTTGTACCGTGTTGAAATTCGACACACCAATTGACTTGGCAAGACCAAGTTCCTTGGCGTCCTCCATGCCTTGCCAAGTCTCCAAGATGTCGATATCAGCGGGTGAACCGTCTTCCTGAAAACCAAGTCGGATAATTGTTAGAATTGTGTTTAGAGTAATTGAATAAAGCTGAGGAGTTTGTTTGTTTAAACGTGGTATCTCTGGAACTGAAAGCCAGATTTGAAAGAGTTTGATAGTCCATTTCATGAGGAAGGTGACAGGCTACTTAAAATCAATTTAGGTCACTTATGAGCCGAGGAAAAAGAGAAATGGTGAGTTGATTCTTTTAAAACTTAGTGATTTGCTATTGATGATCGCCTTTGTTAAGTTACTAATGAAATTCTAAATGATAAAGTTGGCTCCAGGAAGGGACCTCCGACCAACAAGAAAGTTTGGTCGCACGTCCGGACGGATGACATTTTTGCATCATGTGGGGTGCAACAATATCACCTAAACTGCCCAACAAATGAAAATGACCATCTATAGCCGGTCGTATAAGCCTATATTATGTTCCCACTGCTGACACACAGGCCTCCTCTCGTAAAGTGGGTAGTGAACATCCACGCGGACCCAATGCGGCTTGCATTGGGTTCGCGTGGATGTGGTGCCCGTAAATAATGGATCAAACTGTTCTGTCGAGATAACTGCAAAAAAGTTAAGTTCTAAAACTCACATTCCACGCCATAGGAGAGTGTACCAGGTACAAGTCAACATATTGAAGCCCCAACTTGGCGAGGGACTCCTTGAGGGCCGGCACGACTTGCGTGCGACCGTGCTTGTCGTTCCAAAGCTGAAAAGAGATACATGATCAGTCTATACTGTTCACACTCCTGGAACGCAGGCGTCCACTCGGTCAGAGCGAACGGATCGTAATCCATCGCTCGGACCGCGTTCCGGGTGATACACATCTGTTTCTTCACGATGTTTTCAGAGCATTGCTCATGAAATATTTTGCACAAAGTAAAATAAAGTGGCAGCCGAGTCGGCCTAGTGGTTGCAAATGCGACTGCTGCGGATGAGGTCCTGAGTTTGATTCTCAGGTCGAGCAAGATTATTTATTTATTTATTTAAGGAAAAACAAACAGTAGCACAATAAGAATTCATAACAAAAATTTACATATTAAATTTTTAAACAATTATGCTACCCACAACGTACTCCACTGATTACAATTTAAAGTATTTAAAAACTAGCTAGTAACAACACAAATACAATACATTAACAACGGTCATTGTCCTGGAACTAATATCTAAGATTTTTAAATGTAGGTATGTGATTATACATATAAAAGAAAAAAGAAAATTTAAATTTGTGTGCTTATTTAACATTAGGTACCTACGTTATTAAAATATATCTAATTATACAGTTTTTAGTTTAGTTTATTTTAATAGATTTGTAAATTGTAAATAATGTACCTACATGTATACTAAAATCAAATAAAAATTACACAGTAATTTGCTGGTCCTTTAGGGTTGCTTAGATTTGCTTCCTAAATGCATTTTTACTTAAAAAAGAATGTCGATGGAATGGAACTCATTGTTGTATTCCCAACTAAACGATGAAGTGGTGAATATTGGGTTTTTCTATCAGGAATTTCTCAGAAGCAGCCACGGAGTCTAGATTTCTGCTCAGTTGATGGTAATAGACGCAAGTCCAGTTATGTTTATGGACTTAAACGCGAAATGTGGGTGTACTAATGGGTACACCTCTGCCTAACCCTTCGGGGATTATAGGCGTGATGTTATGTTATGTAAAGTTTCCAATTGTGAGCCGATTCTGGAACATAAATCCCGTATCAAGGCTCGTATCCAAAAGTGTAGGAGACCATCATCGTTCTAATGTGAGAAAGGGCTGGACATGCACGACTAGTTCATCAAAGCACTAAATAATGGTGACACCTATTGGTGCGGGATGTATTCTGTCAAAGCCCAAAGTGATTCCACGGTCAGATCAGAATAAGAATTTAAAAAAATAAAACCATGCTACCATGCATGTGATGATCGCGGGTTGACTCAACTCCGCGCTTGTAACAGCGTCGAAATACCGGAACTCAAAATAATGAACAATCACGGAAGATAGTAGAAGAATAGATAGATGATAGATGTGATAGTGTAAGTGACAGTATAAGTTATAAAAATAAATAAAGTGCACCAGACCTGCTTGTGAGCAAGCGTGCGAAAATTATACGTTCATGATCCAAAATCGTGCGTAAGCTCACGTTGTTTGGGCGTTCGATATCTAGATTGGCAAATGTAGAAAATACAACAATGAATTAATAACATTGTTATTGGAAAAACATTGCAAGATTAATCAATGCCACACTATGAAAAAACTGTATCTACTAGAACAATTGAATAATGGATTATCACGATCCAGATTGACGTCATTTTCATTTATATTACCATAGAAACATATATATATGTATGGGTATGAATAATTACTTAGGTGTTTTTGAGGAGCCCGAGGCTAAATAATAACAGCCGCTCGAGTCGATCTTTAGGTTAAGCCGTGCTTGCCTAGGTTGTGTCTGTGGATGGGTGACCACCCATTACATACCTGATTTCCTCCGTGTCTCGGAAAGCACGTTAAGCCGTTGGACCCGGCTGTCATTTGCAGATCTTTGACAGTCGTTACAGATAGTCAGTGACCCAAAAATTCTGACAACCAGTCTTACCAAGGGGTATCGTATTACCCAGTGCGAACTTGGTTGTGGATGTCAGATAGGCAGCCGCTCCATGTAAAGTACAGGTATTCAGCTGCATCCGGTTAGACTGGAAGCCGACCCCAACATAGTTGGGAAAAGGCTGGGCAGATGATGATGAGGTAAGTAGGTGTTTGTTGTTGTTTACTTAATAGTTATAATTATGCACTGTTGTATAATGAGGGGTATTAAAACACGAATGTGGGTAATGTGTGTATCACATGAGTGTTTTAATACCTAATTATGAACAGTTGCATACAAGACTTTATCTACATCCATGATATGAATCCTCCATAAAAGGTTCTGAAACCATAGGGTGTTGCAGTGTTGTAAGAAGTCTATTTAAATTCATGCGGAAAGTTAAATTGCTGAGTATTTAATACAAACAAACCATGTATATACGTAGGTAATAATATAATTATTTACATTTTGGATTGTGCGATTATTAAAATGCACAAAGCTTGTATCACTCATTTAAGTAAACAACAAAAATACATAATGCAATACTAATATCCAAATATCGAACAAAAATGGCGGGATACGACGTGAATTCGAATTAACCCATAAGTTTTTTTTTAATTACGGCGCTGTGGTAGTGAATCGTACGTGCTAGACAATGTTCTTTTTTTAAAACGAGTTGCATAATGAAATTCAGCACAACATTAAAACACCCGTTTGGAAGTTATACTGGTTATTATGACACTGGCTGTTTTAATGTTGGCAGTAAGCTAACTGTTTCAGATACTTTTATAGAGGATTTATAGCATGGGTGTAGATAAATATACTTATATACCCTTCGATTTTAACCCGACTACGGCGAAGCCAAAAGGAAGGGTTATGATTTTAGCAGTCAATGTAGGTATGTATGTTTGTATTTACATTATGTTCCTCCGTAGCACCTAAACTATTCATCCGATTTTGATGAATGAGGTGTCAATCGATTCGTTATTATGACCTGGCGACATTACAATAGGAGGATTCGATTTTAGAACAATTAGGGCTTGATTTTTCATTTGTCGGGTTTTTTAGTTGTAACCACAAAAATTCTTGTTTAGTTCTAAGTCCGACATACTGATTTCTTTATGATTTGCCAAATCATTTTCTTCAACTAGCCTGGAAGCTGCCGGCAGTTAAAAATAATTGAAACACTTTACCTTGGTAGTAACAAAGATATCCTCTCTCTTCACAAGTCCTTTCTTCACGACATCATCGATGCCCTTCCCAATCTCCGCTTCATTATCATAGAGAGTCGCAGTGTCGATATGGCGGTATCCAGCTTCGATCGCCCAGTTGATAGCTTGCCGAATTTTTGGGATGTCCCCCTGAGAAAACACTTGATGAATTAACCTTTTTTATTGTTATGGAAAATAGGTTAGGCCTGATCAGAGGGCCTAGTAAGGGACCTAGTAAGGGAGCGGTCCAGCCGTTTCGAAGATTCACCTGAACGAACAGAATGATAGACAGGCAAAAGTATTTAAAAAAAATGTTTTTGTTAAAGGTGGTGGTGGTGGTGGTGGTGGTGGTGTGGTTTTGTTTGCATAAGTACCGTTTACACTTTCGAAAGCATTCAGTTAAAGCTGTCTTCTCAAACATGCTTGGAAACTTGAGCATTATTTTGACAACCTTCTTCGAGATAAATCGAAATTGCTGTACTGGCCAGATACATGCGACCAGCGTCGGCAAAAGTTGTATGAAAATCCATATCTGTCATGTTTTTAGCGGCCAAATAAATTACATACAACCCAGTCACATTATCTCGAGACCTCGCTGGAATGCGAACCTCCCGCAATTTTAATCATATCATTATAATAATATTACCTACATTAAATTAATTAACACAATATTTGTTTTCTTGGAAATCTTATTGTTTATAATAATATCCTATTAGAGGATACTTGTTTTGCGCACCATATCAGAGCACCGACGTGACGTGTCGTCATCGACGCCAGGTCTCGAGATAATGTGACCGGGTTTGTAATTATTAAACTCATTATCTGTCGTGTTATTTAAAAATGGAACGATCTTTTACTCTGAAGCATGGCAACCAAGGAGGTAACCTATCAAAGATTTTATTTAAATTCCGAATTGGTTTGCAAATAAAAGCGGTTTATTGAAAAAAAAATGAACTTTTTTGAGTTTTAATTTCCTCGCATTATTTGAGCAAAGTACTATACAAGCCTTGGCCACCCACAACTAGTCATTGCTGGAGTTACGCGTACGCACATATTTACACGTTCGTCAATCAATGATTATGTTGCTGGCCGCTGCAGTAATGTACTATATTAATTTTAAAATTAGAATCAGACACTTCAATTTTATGTATTTGACATAATTATGTTTGAATCAGGCCAGAATATGGTCAGTTTGGCACCTGTATATTGTTGTGTTTGGTCCCTAGAGGTGGCTACGTTTATTGCCACATCAGAGGCGAAATTATTGCCACATAAGCCAGTAAACCCTACCGTGGTCATATCCTTATAATTTTGTAGTATCCTTTAATACTTACAAATCCAAAAGTGCCCAAACCGATTGTTGGCATCTGGTTGCCATCGTTCAGCTCTTTCGTGGGAATATTCCCAGGTTTCCCAGGCGCTGCATGTCCCGTTATGACCTGAAATGAGATAACATAATAATAGAATAATAATAAAAAATAATTATAAACATATAACATACACACAAAATACACACACACACACATACATACATATTTATTATATTATTTTAATATTTCGTTCATTCATTAACATTCTTATCTCATTACATTTTTAAGTATTTCTTAAAATAAAACGATACAAAAAAAAGAAAAACACTTAAAAATATAAAAAAATATTGTTTTATTTATTATTATTATATTTTATTATAATAATTATTGTAATTGGTGTTTCTATGTTAATTATTGTAATTGGTGTTTCTATGTTAATTATTGTAATTGGTGTTTACCGTTTTAATTAACTATAAATAAATAATAGAAGATCCATTGATTTAAATAGTAAAGATACGGTCGTCCGAACGTTCGCTGAACGCGGTCGCCATACAGAAACACTAACGCCATCTATTAGAACTACTATGAACTACGATGTCAATCGGCGTGGTCTGCCCCTAGACGTAACCTTGTAAGAGCGGGTATTTTTCGCACCGAATCAGTAGGAAATCTGCAAATTAAATACGTATTTTCACTGTACTTATAGATTTTTACCAGTAAGTACATAAAAACACATTTTAATTTGCTTGTAATAAACAATAAAAATTATTTTATACATATAAAATAAATTTTATGATATGAATTATTAAATCTTTTCATTTCATCGGCTAAAACGCGCGCCGCTGCAAAGTTATGTCTAACTTTAACGCGGCTTCGCGTCATCTTTGCCAAACGTTGAGACAAATACGAAAGAAAATTGTTTTAAATAATGTTAGAAGTTGATATAATATTTTTTTTAACTTACCGGTGATAAGAAATGTTATCATTTATTTTATTGTGCTTTTTGTCGTAGTTCACGCATCCCTTCACGACACAACTTGGCATTTTTGCTTGTAAAATTTACGACCGCTCCCGAAGACAGCCGAACGCGTTCTAGTTTAGTTCGCTATAGGGAAGACCATTTTGGGACCACGTTCGAGGCGTCATTTTAACATGCGGTCCACCCAGTCCTTACGCAGTAATATATATGTCAATGAGAAGATCTTAGTAAATGTGTGGCAGAAGGGGCAGCATTCTAGAACAACGTCGTGATGCGGTGCTCAGTGGCGTTCGGGACATGTACAACAAACAAAGCCGCTGGTTAAACGTGTCCCGCCGAGCCGCGACTGTCTGTTTAACAGAGCAGCATTCACCGAGACGCTCAACCGGTTTGGAGGGGGTTCGAAGATATTACGCCGGCCGAACTTAAATAATATCTACATCAAAACAGGAAAAAAAAGGGTAGAAATATTTTTTTTTTGACGTAACGACCGTTGATCTTGTTTTGAAGTACTACTTGAAGTACCTACCAGTTTTTTACTGTTTTATCGTCTATAGATATCATCACGGATAAAAAGTTTCAACAAAAAATTAATCGTTTTTAAGCTGATATCTCAAAGTAATTACACTAATAATGCGATCGGTGACCCCAAAATAAGGTGTATATTCCAAAGACATTCAAATGTTAGCTCTTCTAAATCTCTTTGGTGTATTCCCTCTGGCCCCATTACCCGTGGCCCTACTGGTGGGGCCAGCAGGAATTGATTAAAATAAATAAAAATTGTTCCCTTTGGCCCGTACTTTTGAGTAATAAAATATTACTCAAAAACATTGCATGGGATCGAGTAGTGTTAGTACTTGTGCTAGTTATGGCAATAACCTTACGAACAATACTAGGCTGGCATGAATCCAAGAAGGTATTTATTATACAGTTTGGCGGCAGAATGCGTTCCTGACGTCTGTCAGTTGGTGCATAAATTTAGCGCAAAATTATAGCATTTATTGTTACTTGATTTAATTTTATCATTTTTAACATCATCATCATCTGCCTAGCCTTTTCCCAACTATGTTGGGGTCGGCTTCCAGTTACACCGGATGCAGCTGAACACCAGTATTTTACATGGAGCGACTGCCTATCTAACCTCCACAACCCAGTTAGTACCGGGTAATACGATACCCCTTGGTAAGACTGGTTGTCAGACTTTTTGGGCCTCTGACTACCTAACGACTGCCAAAGATCTACAAATGACAGCCGGGACTAACAGCTTAACGTGCTTTCCGAGGCACGGAGGAAACTCGGTATGTAATGGGTGGTCAACCATCCACAAACCAACCTAGGCAAGCACGGCTTAACCTAACGATCGACCCGAGCGGCTGTTATTATTTAGCCACGAGCTCCTCCATCATTTTTATCAATATTACTAATTGTTATTAAGGTAAAAAGGGTAACAATAGGTAGGTTATACGCTATTTAAACGCATTCTCTCAGCAGCCAAACTGTAGAACACCGTACCTACGTATATACCCAGGATTATTCAAATGAATAGGTAGGTATGCAAAAAATAAGTATTTAGATGAACTTTGGCAAGGCCATCGTTTGTCAGACGTCTTGACAAGCTGTCACAGTACAGCTTAAAGGAGTTCGTATAGGTACCTACATCTACGCTATACAGTCTCAAAATCATGATGACTCTTGTGTTTTTTTTAATGTATGTACCAAGACTTAGAAAATCATCACCTGCTTAGCCCTTGTGCCGGCTATGCAGGGGTCAGCTTCCAGTGTAACCGAGTAACTATTTAATTTTAACTCGGAGCGACAGCATATCCCACCTTTGAAGGTGTTACCCAGGAGAAACCCAAAAGGAAGTTTGAAGACCCTTAACAACTGACAACGACTTATCAATGACAGCCTCGGGTCCCGGGGGGTGGATGACTTTTTAACAGCAATAAAGACGATTGAAGAGTCAAAAATTTAAGGGATGGGGGGTTAAGGCTCTAGGCCTTAGCCTTTAGAGGGCGAAGTGGTACAAATTCTAACCGATCGGAAATATGCTGGCAAAAACTTTATATCAATCCTCTTGAAAATCGTAGTAGGTAGAAATACTTTGAAACTCTTGTCTCGAAGCAATACGAGATTATTATTAGATTAATTCTTGTTCTGACAACAGAAATAATAACTAAGATTGCGCTTGCGTCTTTCCGTGGATCCGAGTGGTCCCAGTTTCCTCCACGCCTCGGATAGCACGTTAAGCCGGGAAAACCCGGCTGTCATTTGTATGTAGATCTTTGACAGTCGTTACAGGTAGTCATTGGCCCAAAAAGTCTGTCAACCAGTCTTGCCAAGTGGCATCGTATTATCCAGTACTAACTGGCTGTGGAGGTCAGATAGGCAGTCGCTCCATGTAAAATACTGGTATTCAGCTGCTTACGGTTAGACTGGAAGCCAACTCCAATATAGTTGGGAAAAAGTTCGACAGATGTTGACGTTGAAAAAATCATAGTAGGTAACACGAAAATGTTATGAGTTTAATTATTCTAAGTTTTATTCTTGTTCTTTGTTTTAGGCGGGCAAACAGAAATACTTAAGATATTATTTGTACAAAGGTGACCTTGAAATTTGGTAGAATTTCTAACGGCAAGCCTTGTTGCTCAAGAATTTGTCATTGTAGAGGACGACATTATTTATTTATTTTATTTATACTTTAGACAATACCTATAACTTTAATTCACACGTTTAAAATACAAAAGAATATTGTATAAAACATATTGTGTCTGCATTAACTAATTTCAAAGTAACCGGACTTAAAACGGATTTTTTTGCTTTTTTACCCAACTACGGCGCAGCTAAAAGGAAAGGGTTATAATGTTAGCAGTCTGCATCTGTTTCCAGTCTAACCGGATGCAGCTGAATACTAGTATTTTACATGGAGCGACTGTCTATCTGACTTCCACAACCCAGTTAGTACTGGGTAATATGATACCCCTCGGTAAGACTTTTTGTCAGACTTTTTGGGCCACTGACTACCTGTAACGACTGTCAAAGATCACAAATGACAGCCGGGACCAACGGCTTAACGTGCTTTCCGAGGCACGGAGGAAACTCGGTATGTAATGGGTGGTCACCCATCCTCAGACCAACCTAGGCAAGCACGGTTTAACCTAAAGATCGACCCGAGCGGCTGCTATTATTTAGCCACGAGCTCCTCCAAATCGATTGATACCTGACGTAACAACCGCTTTGTAGTGCAAGCTGATTAGAACGTTATTCTAACAGTATTACAAACGCAGTTTGAACCACCACAAATAGAGTTGCTAATCTGAGGTAGGCTCTTAATGAAAGAATTTTCGGAATCGGATCAGAAGTTCCGGAGATTACCCCTTCATACAAACTTAGTGACACACAAACATATCAACTTTAACTCTGTATAATATTAGTATAGATTGAAGGACACTGTATTGTGTGCATTGACCTTTATATGATGCACAATCGTGCATGAATATGTAGGAATGCAAGGTTCATCGTCACATAACAATAAAATATGTCGCGTCGATATATCATATAACATATCTACTAATATCTCAAGAAATAATATCTGATTCACTTATTCTCTATTTGTCTTATTCTGATTTTTTGGCTAACGAATCAGCATTGCCATCCAACGTGGCAATGCTGCCAGCTTTCTGGGCACTTTTCATATTGACAACGATGTGGGCGAATTTTTTGTCTGTAATTCTTTTAACCTTTTGATACTTGTACTTATTTTTGTTTATAGCTCTAAACAAGAGATAGCAAATTTAGCAACAAATACCAAAAAAGACTCACAAACCACAAAAATGAGCTTGCCCTCAAACTCAGTGGAGACCAACCAGGCCTTCAACATACAAGACTGAAGAGACATAGTGTCCCAAACCTAAAAGATAGATTCGTCAGGATGGAATGAGACACCTACCCAAGAAGTGTCTCACCAAGCTAAAAACCCTAAACAGATACACTTGTATCAAACAAAGTAGTGGCTTATTGCTACGTCCAACAGATTGCCGCGGAGCAGGAAAGAGAATAAAAAATATAGATCTATAAATTATACTTAGTTTGTAAATAATGCTACATACTTGATTAAATTATAAGAAGCAAAGTTAATAAAACATTCTCTGAAATTATACAAAATAGAGGTCAAGAGCAGCCGCATTTTGTAATAAAAAATAAAATAATAAAAATAGAAGCCGACTTACGTGAAGAGCGAATAGCGTGACGGTGGATAAAAGCAGCTTCATCTTGCAAATAACAGCGGCAGACTGACAGTAAACACAACAATTGGATGCTATGAGCTTAAAAGCAATAGCTTCAAACACGGCTTTAGTTCTCACGACACGATGGCGACACGATTTTATTTACAAAAACATAAATATACTAAGTTAATGTATTTTTTTTTTTTTAATGAAAATTAAAAGGCTGACATAATCGCTACGCGATTAAAGCCTTTTTTTAAATAAAGATTAAAAAAAAAATAGATAAATAAAGGAAAATAATATCAATATAGCATCAAGTTCTTACCCAAGCCAAGTAATCAGGAGCACACAAATTCAGCCTCTGTAGCTGCTACTCAGAAATTTTTGATGGAAAAACCCTTTTAACACTTTTTGCCGACCCGAGAATTGAGTCCAGTACCTCATGCTGAGCGTAGCGCTTGCAAATACTAGACCAACGGTATACGTAAATCTTTATCTTCTTTACATAGTTTAGGACAAAGTCGCTCCCGCTGTTTGTATGCTTACATCTTTTAAACTACGCTACGGATTTTAATGCAGTTTTCAGCAATAGATAGAGCGATTTAAGAGAAAGGTTTATATGTTTATGTTACATTGCTCCCGTGCAAATCCGGGGCAGGTCGCTAAATTAAAAAAAAAAAACCATTGTCACATCAACCGTAAAGCTCGTAGTGAACGACTCGTTTATAATAATAACAGCCACACGCGTTGATTCTAGATTCATATTTTTGAACTTGCCTCAGTCTGTGGACGAGTGACCATTTCATATCCATTACACACTCATACTTTCATTAAATTACTTACCCCTTCCGAGCCTTAGGAATCACGATAAACCACCGCGTCGGTCACCGGCTGTTTTTGTAAATCTTTAACAGTAGCCCGAGTCCGACAACCAGTCTTACCAAGGGGTATCGTGTTACCACGTAAAGGAGTTGAGGAGGTCGCTCCATGTAAAAAAAATGGCATTCAGCTGCATTCGAGTAGAATGGAAGCCGACCTAATAAGTACCTCATCATTATCCGCCTAGCCTTTTCCCAACTATGTTGGGGTCGGCTTCCAGTCTAACCGGATGCAGCTAAATACCTGTACTTTACATGGAGCGACTGCCTATCTGACCTCCAAAACCCAGTTAGTACTGGATAATACAATACCCCTTGGTAAGACTGGTTATAGTCGAAAGGATAGTCGTTACAGGTAGTAACGACTATCAAAGATCTGCAAATGACACCCGGGACCACAGAACATTTAAAGGAGGTTAGAAAGGAAATAGATCCTGATTTGTATCAGAACGCGTGTCGCCGCTTGACTCCCACTCTTTAACTTCACTACAAGCAAGAGATCAATGCCTACGCGGATTACGCACACAAATAAACAACACGCACTTAGATCGTGAGTTTGCTATTGGTTGTCACACTAACGCAGTCACTGCGTTTGACGTACACTCATACACGCGTAAAAGCTCTTGTATGCTAGGGCGACTAAAAGGTCGATTGTTGATATCGATAAAATTAATGTAATCTTGCTTCTAACTTTGCAAGTATTGTGGACTATGCGGACTTCTGTAATGCATGTTGTGAACATTATTCATGCGAATATAATAATAATAATCACACAACGCCATCTAGTCCCAAGCTAAGCAGAGCTTGTGTTATGGGTACTAGACAACTGATAAACATACTTATATTTCTAAATACATACATATTATAGATAAATAACACCAATATAAAAACAAATAAAAAATACGTAACTGAATTTTAAAACCAATTTTATTATAAACATTAGGATTTAACATGGAATATTTACCGTGTTTATTGTTTGTTCATTAGAGAAAGTCGGTTGCCTCTCAACCTTACATTTCCGGTGCTTATCACCACTTCAAAAAGAAAAAGATTACACTAGTTTACTTACACGATTTTTGTCCTTGAAATGAAATATATACGGTTACGTTACTTATGGTATCTACATTTCGGAAGAAATATAAATCACATATTAGGTAAATCATAATTATGTTAGTTTCAACATTGAAAAATTACATAAAACTTATAGTACTAATACAAAAAATATACAAAAACCTCACTCAAAATCTAGGTATATTAACAATCGGTCGTAATAAATAATATTATTTTAGTTATTAAGTGTACTATTGCTAATAATCCATTGTATCATAGTAATTATCGACATTGTTTACAAATTGGCACAGCACTATCGATGCGCCTAGAGTTCGTGGAATTAAACCTTTGGTTCGGCACTCGGGACTCTCGCAGTGAACGTAATACATTGCGCGATCGCTCACGTAATGCAAAATGTATAGTCCATCTATTGCAAGCAATGTATTACTATTCGTCTGCTTGCGATTATTTCGTTTTTGTCTACAAACTTCATAATGCTAATGTTATAATTACAAATATCACAAGTATTTTAATGTTTTTGGACTTACCGGTGGAAAGAAATCCCTTCTCGTGCTAAACTACACACCTGGCTTCTTTTCCGACACGTTATAATAGCGCAAGACGGCATAATTTAATATTTTTGCGGAGCTTACGTACGCTGTCAAAGCAAGAGAGCGATTGCTGGCCGGTAAATTAAATTTCGGTTGATATTGAGCATTTGCTCATAACCGCGGCGCGCGTGCCCCGCCCACAAGGCCTTTCTAACCTCCTTTATATGTTCTGTGCCCGGGACCAACGGGTTAACGTGCTTTCCGAGGCACGGAGGAAACCCGGTATGTAATGGGTGGTTAACTGGTTACCCATCCACAGACCAACCTAGGTAAGGACGGCTTAACCTAAAGATCGACCCGAGTGGCTGTTATTATTTAACCACGGGCTCCTGCTTTAATAATTAATCCTTTAAGAAGTACCTACTACAGTAATTTATGACAAAAGTACTACAGCGCCATCTATGAAACAAATGAAATACTGAGGTTAAAGTTATTCGCGACTTAAGACTTTATATAAAAACCCGACAATAACTATTGGGTGCCCACCTAGATGACACAACACCCGCCTGGTCGGAGAATCCTCCCTTTTCTATAGGGGATGAATAATTTTACTCCCTGTTCTTCATACAAATGATTTGAATAAAGGAGCGTCCGCTGTCGAACATTGCCTTCGCCACAACAACTAAACCAGTCCTGCCTGCATTTTCAAAAGAAGTTGTTTTAACATCGCCAATATCATCGCCATCGCTTTTTTGTAATAAATCAAGAACACTTTATTTAACGGCGGCGCAGCATCCTACTTCCGAAAAATTCTGTTAGACGTAATTTTGGTATTAAAAAATCCCTTCGATAAGCCGCAGGAGGAGGTAGATGTCGAAGAAGGTTCCACCCATATTTACATTTAAGTATAATTATATATTTTTTTAAATTCTTTTTTATTTTTTTTTATTTTTTACAGCTGAAAACTGGTTATCATAAATTTTAAAATTTTCCTTGTGAGTTTAGCATGGAAACGCCCTCAATTTTTCAGTTATATTTTTTTATTTCGAAAACTATAAGTTTTATCGCTAAACTTTTGAAGTAAAATTGTAGAGTAAACAATTTGCTTTCAAAAAAATATTTACGACGGTAAAATATTTACCGTTTCGGAAATATGTTTTTTTTTTTCTTAAAAATTTGGAAATTTCAATCCCCTCCCCAAGTTAGGGCATCAAAAAAGTTTTTAAATTTAAAAGTTGTCCATATTCTTACTCGAAAAAATAAAAATGTTAAACGGTTCAAAAATTTTTCACAAGAAACAAATTATGGCCAAAAAACTGATTTTTGAAAAACCGCACCCCCGCCGCATGTACGAATACCACCCATTCTCGAACTTAACCTTAGTTTTGAGTCTTTAAATTTTTGGGCCAAGTTCGAAAGCAATCGGTGCATAATTGCATAATTATAATTTGATTTGTTATTTTTTTTTTTTGTCGCAACACATACATACGGATACAAATACTTATATTATTATATAAACTTAACCAGCGGTTGATTTGGGCTCTAGGGGTCATAACTAGACCCCCTATGGAGAAATTTTCGGAAAACTCGACTTCAGGTGCAAGACCAATAGGTAGATTTTTTCTGACGAAATCTACTTATAAAGAAAATAAAATTCCAAGAAAATCTTTGAGTATAAATCTGATATCTTGACACGATGCTCCAATCCAGTAGAACCGGTTTGTTTATTGCCAATCATTACATGAGTCAAGATGACGACGCAGATTAGTTTGCTTAAAGTTAGTTAAAAGTACCAGTTTTTTGTTCATCAATGTATTAATCTACGTATATATATACACATTCATATTGAAGACGGTTTGATGAAGTTGTATGTTTATTTGTTTAATGTATTCATGTTCGCAACGGATTTTCGTGCGGTTTCTACCATTGTATTTATAGAATGATTTCGTAATGTTTACAAACCAAATCTTTGGTAAAGTACATATTACACGTTTTCATATTATTAAACGTTTTCTTGCGACTTGGGTACTTGGTATATGAAGTGAATGTGAAGTCCTCATTATAAGCTTCTACATTGTGATATATTTAATTCTGTTTTTTTGCATTTCGCAGGACATCCTAGGAGGTTGTCGTCTGTTTAACCGGACTATCCTGTGGTTGCCTTGAGTGTATGGCCGCCAGCTAGGGTAACCCTGTTGGCCATACGCCCAGTTTTTAAAGAAAATTGTCTGTTGTCCTTTCAACATCACCTTGTACATAATTTTCGATCCAGAGAACTTTTGCCTCGTGTTTTCCAACAATTCATCACCGCCGTTTTTGTCTTCTTGATCCTCTATTGTAATATTACGTTTCCTATTGTAAGTAATATTAATTATTTTATTAAATTCCTTTTGTCCCCTTTATCGGAGACATGGCCTACGGGGACAATGGGAATACACGGTAGTTTTGCTTGTCACGTTGAATAGTGTATTTATGAGTAAGTAGCTCGTAAGTTTAAAAAACATAACGAAGAAGCTAACACAACTTTTGAATTAAACTACTCTTTATGCTGTAAAAACTTGTTCGTGGCGATACATAAAAAATAGTCAAGTACGAGTCGGACTCGCCCACAAAGGGTAAATAACAATATTTTTAATGCTTATCCATATTACACCACTAATTTTTAATTAGTATAAATACTTAATGGGCTTATTAAAGAAGGTCTTTTTCTATACTAATATTATAAAGAGGAAACCTTTGTATTTTTGTATTTTTGTATGTTTGTATTGAATAGGCTCTAAAACTACTGGACCGATTTCAAAATTTCTTTTACCATTACTTAGAGGGATTCTTCCGAATCCGTATAGGCTATATTTTATCCCGGAAAATAGATAGGATTTTTCGTGGTAGTGAAAATTGTGGAGTGGGGCGTCGAAAAAACTGCCGTACGTTAACGATTCTCGCGAACGCTGCCTAAATGGTTAGAGATGTATGGTTGACTTCTATAGAAAAGTTGTAGAACTCAATAATGCCTACAAAAAAGTCCGCGATAGTATAAACCAAACATTTATATTTTAGCCATTATAACCACTTTTCCATAGAATAAAAGTAATTAAAATTATTAGCCTATGTTTATTGATCATATTATCGTCAAATACTATATATATCCTTATCCAAATAAACTATTTAGGTATTGAGCAAGATTGTTTCAATAGCTATAAATTACTTTTTATTTTATTCCAATCGGACAATCCATTCAAAAGATAATTGTAATTGGTATTAAAATGAATGATGGTGTCGCACGACTCGCACGGCGAAACCGCAGGGGAGGGGGGGTGCACATGGGCCTGTGGACGGTGGGCTATGGGCTAGCTCGCCGTCCATCCGTCTCATGACGACAGGCCGTGTCGACGGCGCGTTCGTGTTCCACGCGCGCCTCAAAGAGAGTCAGCAAAAGGGAAGAAGTCCGTAAGGACCGATGCCTGCCGGGGTTGCGGGACTGTTTGAAAGAGATACCGTGGCCCCGGAACACAAAGGGCGATGAAGGAACATGGATGGGTTTTAGTCAGTAAAAGTCTGACACTCCCTCCTGCTCCGCCCAGAGCGGGAGGAGTTATTTGATGATTTTCCATGCGAAAAAAAAAAAAAAAAAAAAAGGGGGTGCACATCTATGAAGCAGGTTGCCGCGCGGCTCAAAAATAATCAATCAAAAATACTTATAAATAATTTCATTTAATATTTCTTAAATATATTCTTAAATAATTCGAATTATTAGTAGCTTAAAAAATAAATGTCCACCCGTGCGAAGCCGGGGCGGGTCGCTATATTATATATTACGTGAAGTCTCATTATATAATATTGATAAACCGTAAAGTTTGTTAGCGTTTGTTTATATCCCAAAATGATTCTCGCGTTGGTGTGGTCAATTTCTAGTAGCAATTATTATGAATGATTGATTCAGTTATGAGTTTACCAATTATGACAAAGGAGAATGGCGAGATTGCATGTAATTTAGTAGCCAGTGATACGGGTAGCGTACATTATGGAAACTTATGAATAGTTAAAGAACGACTATCAAAAAAGCAAATTGAAAGTAGGTTATAGAAGTTGGGAAAAAAAGATATAATAATAATAATCCATTTATTCCCAGGTAACAAAGACCCATAGATAAATACCTTAACCTAAGTATACATACGTTTTATTAAAAAAATAGTAATTAAAAGATTATAACCTAACTTAAGGCACGGAGTTATTGATTATTATTTAGTAGTAGAATGGCATAAAATAGCTTTTATCCGTATTCCACGTAGCCGTTGAACACAAACAAACAATAGAATGATCCACAGACTATGTCCACAGATGAATTTGGCACTTTTCTCAGTTGTAAAAGGTAAATGTCAAACGTTGCGTTCGGAAACTGCACGATGACTTATTTTAAAATAATTCGCAACTTTTAATTCCCATCATCCAGTAACTCATATTTTTATATAGAACTCTGATAAACTCTTTACTATTATAATTAATATAAACTACACCATGAACGGCGCTCCATTGATTTTTAAATTACGTGGGTCCAACCTCGCCATTCTCATTTCGCAGACAATTTTGAGATTTCGTTTTTTTGACTTTTGCCTACATAAATATGATCAGTACAGGTACGGTTAGAACCCCATTTTTTTGTACTGATTATAAAGTATTGGTGTAATAAGTCAGTTTACACTCAAAAGCAAAAATAAATTTGTTATTCATAATATTTTAATGAATAGCTAAGGTCAGTGCTGCAGTTTCATGAAAAAAATCCCATTTCTCAAAAAAAACAATTTCAAATGTTATTCAAGACAATTTTCATTGAAAGTTCTTTGTACGTCCTACAAATCCACATTTTATCAGAATTTTCATGCACAATGACACAAATTTTTAAAGCTTTAGAAGCAAATATCTCATCAGCCACTGAATTAGAGAAAATGTAGTTTAGGAACCTCTATATAATTTTGAAGAGGTGCTGATAGACAATTATTTACGTAGAATCATTTTTTTGACTCCCAGTTACACGTATGGACCCTATTTTCTTTTTTCATAATTTCACGTCACTTTGGTGTAACGGTTCATGGAAAACACCTGTGGTGTACTCTTTGGTGTGTACTTCAACCTTTGGCGCACGTGCTCCTCGATGTCCTCAGCTTCAGTGGTGTAATGTAGGCGAGAGATGTACACCAGGGTGTTCTGCTTTGCGGCGCGCAGTTTAACGTTGGGCTCTGCAGGAGCCTTGTCAGAGCGGTTCTTATAGCTTCGCTGACGGCATTTCCTCTTTTGCACCGTCACGAAACCGTCATCATTAGCCCGGTCCGTTGCCTTTGCAGGCACGGGCTTTGCGGGGAGAGTAGCAGGGATGCTCGAAATGTATGTAAATGACCACTGGCCCAGGTGGTCGCATCGGTCGGGCAGCGCTTCGGGGAGGAGATGCGGAGACGGGGGCGGGGCTGTGAGACGCACTTACTGCGCGCAACGCAGACTCAGCAATCGGCGCTGGCGACAAAACTGCTGACGCGAAACTCGTACTCGATGCATTGATGCCGACGGCTCCTCGGCATGTGTTTACGTTGCTAAAAATATAAAGAATTAATGTTTTGTTGCGAAAAGATTTCATAAAGCTTGTCGCGCAAATGGTAAAGGCAAAAAAAAAACTATACGCGACAAGCTATTATGAAAGTTTTTCGTTTTCATTTACAAAAAGGTTTATTTTCTTCTTTTCAGTGCATTTTCATAAAAGCTTATTTAAAAAAAAACCGGCCAAGTGCGAGTCGGACTCGCGCACGAAGGGTTCCGTACCAATTATTATAAAAAAATCACGTTTATTGTATGGGAGCCCCCCTTAAATATTAATTTTGTTCTGTTTTTAGTATTTGTTGTTATAGCGGCAACAGAAATACATCATCTGTGAAAATTTCAACTGTCTGGCTGTCACGGTTCATGAGATACAGCCTGGTGACAGACAGACGGACAGACGGACAGACGGACAGATGGACAGACGGACAGACGGACAGACGGCCAGACGGACAGACAGCGAAGTCTTAGTAATAGGGTTCCGTTTTCACCCTCTGGGTACGGAACCCTAAAAAGGTTGTAATTATTTTAATTGTAGATTTTTAGTTTTGTTGTAATCATTGAACTCGTATAAAAAAAATTGTGTCCGCGCCATTACCCGTAGAGGTGATCCCTCGTAAGAAGACAATCCTGGCTGAAGGATCAGGTCATGATAGAAATCACAATTATCCATTAAATATGAACGCATCTAGTTAATGAGTCAGACACTATTCGTGACTTTGGAGTTCTGTTTGATCAAAAACTGACCTTTGCACCACACTTAGATTCCATTTCTAAAAGAGCATCCAGGATGATGGGTTTTGTCATTAGACAATGTAAGGGTTTTCGTTAAATTAAAACTAAAATCTTACTTTATCAGAGCTTAGTTTGTAGCATATTAGAGTATTGCAGTGTGGTGTGGCGGCCACACTACGCTACAAATAGTTTGCGTCTAGAACGCGTCCAAAAACGATTCGTTTGGCATCTGGCCTTTTCTGTGGGAATAACCAAAAAAGTGCGTTCTTACAAAAATAGATTGAAGTACTTCAACATGCACACTTTGGAAGAACGAAGAAGTCTGAATGACGCAATGTTTGCTAGCAAAATCTTGAAGGGAAATATCGACTCTCCGCCACTGCTCGCACTAACTAACTTACCTAACTAACTAACCTAACTACCTAACTTACTTAACTAACTTTCGTGCTCCGGCGAGGATTCCACGCAAACCGATTACTCCACTTTGTCCTCCAATGAGAAGAACGGTGTTAGGATCTAACTCTCCATGTGCTAGGTTCTGCAGGGTTTTAAATAGTTGTAGTGATATGGTTGATTTTCACTTTGATTCTCTCAATAAGCAAAAAGTTGTTTATCAGACTTGTTGTAAAAGTTTTTGGACTGTGTACTTTTCAAATAAATTATGGTTTTATACTTAGCCTATAAGTTATTGATTCATAGTTGTATATTTTACTGAGTTTACTTGTACAACATGTAGCTTACGATATTACTTAAAATTGTTTTCTTTTTGTCCATGTGGTGTTTACCTTTAAGTAATTGTTACACTGTGTAGAGTTTAAGCGCATATTTATCTTTGTTTGTAAATTAGTGTAAACAATTGTTGGTAGACCTAATAAATAAAATAAAATAAAATAAAAAATAAATCTACATATTTTCGTATTCTTGCTATTTACCGATAGGAGTTTCCTCGTGAGAAGACAATCCTGCCTGTAGGATCAGGTCATGATAGAAATCACAATTATCCATCAAATGTGAACGCATCTACAAATTTTCGTATTCTTGCTATTTACCGTTGAGGAGTTTCCCTCGCAAGAAGACAATCTTGGTTGTTCCTACAACCATCTTGATTTCTAAAAATGCACTTTGCTGATATTCACCCATCCGTGCTATTTACCGTTAAGGAGTTCCCTCGTGAGAAGACAATCATCACTGCAGGATGAGGTCATGATAGAAATCACGATTATTCATCAAATATAAACGCGTCTATAAGTTTTCGTATCTGTGCCGTTAACTGTTAAGGAATTCCCTTTTGTGGAGACGATCCTGGCTGCAGGATGAGGTCATGCTACAAATTATCTTGACCTATCAAAGTTGAACGTGTATACAAAGTTTCGTGTCCGTGCTATTAACCATTGAAGAATTCTTTATTTGCAGACAATCCTGGCTGCAAAATTAAGTCATGTTTATCATGAAAATGTATTGTCACCAGAACTAAAGGTGTGTGCGAAATTTCAGCTCAATCGGTTGGGAAAAACTGATTTGAATTTCAGTTCCAAGATTTGACCAATACATACTTGTAGGAAAAATTGTGGACTGTATTATAAAGCATCAATAAAATTACGAGTCACTGACACAACTGATTTATTTTTAAATCAAAATGTTAAAAGAGTACAAAACCATAGATGAATATAAAAAAGGTCGCAACAATACTATAGCTCGGCAAGTTGTTAATAATCAAAGAAATTCAAATTATATTAACGTCTTTATAAATCTCTTTGTTAATAATAAAAAAGGACGGTGACTTTTGTTTGTTTGATTCAGTTTTTTTTTGCCACCAACTTCTGAAGCTAGGGAGTTATTTTTCACTTTTTGGTGTTTTTTTAAGTCGTGTTTTTTTCTGTTCGTATTTTGGTGCGGTTTCTATTTTTAGATCTTGGTCACACGATACGTGAAGACGAAGTCCGAAGGTCTATCTAAATATAGGGGTTCCTAGGAATCGTGTTAGGAGTATCACAATGACTAGGTTGAGGAGATCAGATAAGCAGACGGTCTAAGTAGAATACTGGTGTTCTGTCGCATCAGGTTAAAGTGAAAGCTGACCCCAATATTGGGTTAAGACTAAACAGTTAGAAGGCTGGGTAGAGAATATACAAATAAACAGGAGTAAGATAGTTGTAAGGAGTTTGCTTTATTTTTTCCTCCCTTCCGTCCTTACCTACCCTTATTGTGTCTGTACACTCTCGCCGAGACACTCCAAAGCAGGGTGACTGCAAGAGTGTACAGTCAAGCGATAAACACCGTGGTTGGACAACCGCTTAAAAACACTGAATTTGTCAGTAGCAACACTGAAACAAGAATAAAAGGCAATGATATGAGACATAAATTTAATAGTAAAAATGTGTTAACCATTTTCTAATACAAATACGTATAGGTATAATTATATAACAGGTTTCAAGTTTGTGTTGTGCTATTAACAGGGCCCATATTTCTTATATTATGTCACTTCAGAGTTCAACGTGGGAAAGAGACAGAACTTTACAGAACTAGCTCCATTTCTTTTCTACACTGAAGTTATATTAAAGCAACACTTATATGAGGATACGGTAGGTTACCAGTTTTCTTTCCGAACTGGAAAGTTGGAGTTTGAGTGCAATGGTTAAGTTGTAGACGTAGTTTTGACTCAAACAGCACCATGTTACAAAAAAAGGGAGTCTTCACGGCACGCTTGGCAGATGTGAAACATCGAAATTATTTTGTACAAATATTATGGTTATAAAAAAAGTCAATATAAAAAACAAACACATAAAATAAAAGAAAATATAAACAAAATTACTCGATTCACAAAAAGAAAATAATTATGCTGGGATCGAACTCGAAGTCACGAGATTGTAACCCAGCGCTGTACCCCAAGACCAACTGTCTTGTTGTAAACCGTTGCGAATATATAGATCTTATGCTGCTTCAACAGGTCGGTAATGGTCGGGATTGTTCAGACCGGGTTGACAACTAGACAGTTGGTGACGCGACGCCACAGCAAGCGTCGCCACGCCATTTTTTGGTTTTACCCGCGCCTTATAGATGTTCCAGATCAAAAACTAGGGGGTAGCGAGTATTCTGTTCACACTCAGTGTCGGCGTTGCTTTTTGGTTGGCCGAGGTTTTCGTGCTGGTGGAAACCGAGACAGAACCACATCCAGTCCTCCCCCTCCTCCTCCCCCTCCCTGTCCTCCCCCTCTCTTCTTCCGTTGTGATTTAGTAGTAGCTGAAACCGATTCAGCGCTAAGACTAAACTGAGAATTCTGACCATCCAAACCACCTGCTGATCCAGACTGCGTTTGTTGATACGATGAACCGGTAGATTTTTGACCCAATGAAGGTTTAGTAGAACCAGCACCTTGAGTTGGCTGTGAAATCTGATCGTACTTGGAACCAGATGATCTAATTTGAGTATGTTGTGCTGTTACGCCAGTTTCCGTGGTGTGAACTGTATCTATTACCATTCCTTGGACTTCTTTAATGTAGCTGCCAGTGGACAAGTCTTGGTTTGATCCATGTGGAGGAGCCAGCAAGGCACCTGCAGTGCTGGCTGATATTGGGGACAAGTAGCTCTGATCGATCCTTGCTGCTCCACACACTGCCGATAGAGCAGTTAATATTATAACCTGTGAGAGAAGTGTAGTTGAAATAAAATGCTGAAGTTGAATTAGATGGTAGATTCGGATGTTTCTAAATAAATAATAAGTAGTTCTAAAACTAAAACCCGACTTCTAAATGAAGTCGGTTTAAATGTAGCCTATGTTGCCTGGCCATAAAAAATGATTGGCAACTTATTCATCAAAATCGGATGAATAGTTTAGGTGCTATGGAGTACGGAGAAACATACGTAAATACAAACATACATACATACTTATACTGCTAAAATCATAACCCTTCCTTTTGGTTTTTCCGTAGTCGGGTAAAAAAGGTTAACAATGTTAGCACATAACGCGTTTGAGTTTAAGAGTATTTGACAGATTGAGACATCAAAAAATAAGTGGGATCCCTTTTTTTTGCATAATCTTCTTTTTCCTTTACTTTCTTTTTTTTCTTTCTTTACTTTCTTTCTTTTCTTTTTTTTTTTTTTCTTCTTTTTACTTTGGCATAACTGTTTTGGCATAATTTGTTTTGCCATAATAATACTTTGCCAATTTTTTTTTGGCATACTGTTTATGTTGGCATAATCATCTTGAAGGCTAATTTGTTTTGGCATAAATTGAATTTTGCATAATGTTACTAGGCATAATGACTATTAGCATAATAGTATTTAGGCATACAAATAATATAAATACCGGAAACAAATTTGAGTTATTTTTGCGTATTTATTTTGAATTAAAAATTCATTAAGTTGTACTACAAAAGTTAGTGACAGTAACGAATCGCTGCAAAACCGACTCCACGTAGTCTTATCTGCCCTACCCGTAGAGTGTAATCTAAGCCCACGTAGGCGCGGAGGGGCGAGGCGGCCTGCGAGTTGAGGAGCAGGTGGTTTTAACGCTCGCATGCAAAGCAAGCATGCGTGCAGCAAGCATGCAACAAGAATGCGTTCAGCAAGCATGCAGCATGCAAGCAAGCAGCCAGTATGCAACATGCAGCAGGCAAGGTTGCTGTCACGGCTCCGGCGGTCCCACGCGAGCTTATTGTCGCAGATCTGTTTTACGAAACCTTGCCTGCTGCATATTGAATACTGGCTGCTTGCTTGCTTGCTGCATGCTTGCTGAACGCATGCTTACTGCATGCTTGATGAACGCATGCTTGCTGCATGCTTGCTGCACTCATGCTTGCTTTATGCTTGCTGCATGCTTGCTGCATGCATGGTGTATGCTTGTTTAAATGTTTGCAAGCCGCATGTTTGCTGCATGCATGGTGTATGCTTGTTTGCATGCGTCTTACAGGGAACAAACCTCACATAATGTTCACAATCAACTATGTTCAAAACAAATATGTTATGTATTACCTGCTTCGGAGAGATGGTTTTTTCCAATCGTCAAAATAAATTGGTATATATAATTAGGGTATGTCTAACATTTTAGGATTATGCTTCTTTGTTATGCCTATAAAAATTATGTTTAGTATCATTATGCGTAAATCAATTTATGCCTAACAATGTTGTGCTTAATCATTATTATGATTAGATAAATTATGCTTAAAAAAATCATGTGTAAGCTGTTATGCGTAAATAATGTTATGCGAAAATATAATTAGTAGCAACAAAAGTATGCCAAGTTATATTAGGTCTTAAAATTGTATGCGAATGGATAGGGAACCAAAATAAGTTGTTCAATTTAAAAATCTACTTTTTGCTAAAATGATTTCAAGTCAACCTCGAAATGTCTATTTTTTGGAGACCTAATGTGACACTTACCGTTGTGGAGGTTGTTAGCAGGTAGGTTTGTAGGGGTCTATAAATAATAAGAGTCATAACACTCATTATTTATTTTTTCCTAAGCCGTGGCCATCTCACGACTTGATTGCAGAAGGTAAAAGTGTGATAGAGAGCATTGGCCTGAACCGTCTCCAAGGCAATGATGGTTCCGTCTTAGACTCTGCCCGCAACCAACGGCTCCAGTTCCAGGTTCTGTTTCTGGTAGATAAAGCGTAAGATAGGTGTCACTCTGCAGCAGAAGATCTTCTCCAGGCGTCTTTCTCGATGCCAGAACCACGACGTGGCGAAAAGGTTGTAAGGTAGACTAGGATCCTGGAAGTTCAGACAGAAATGGAAGTGTCAGAAAGCTATCGGAACTATCATATGTCAAAGCCACATATATAAAAACATCATAATTATGTCAAAGCCATTAAAAGTTTCGTATTTAGAGCGCAAGGTTCTTAATTTATCCTAATAAAATCCAAGTGCGTAAATACGCTCATCGCCATTTTGACGGCAGTGCTAGCCGAGGCCAAAAATCTCAAAAATTGGGATTTGCGGACATCCAAGCTCCACTATGTTTAAAATTAATTACTCGTCATTTAATTATGTGACGAATTCATCTATAGTTCAATGTGAATAAGTAGTGGTAATAATGAATTTTAATATCTAAAGTCGAAGTTTCGCGCCAATCGTGTTTGTTTACGTTTTATTTTTCACATGATATCATACAGACGCAAACAGATTCGATAACAGATAAGACACTAACTCGAATAAATAAATTAATGAATTTAATAAATCGTTTTAGGGAAATTAAAATAATGATTATAATATTTTTATAAGTTTTAATAATGTTCATTGTGTGTTAATTGTGTTGTTGTTGTTTGTTAATGTGTGTTTTAATTAACAGTTTTTTGTACATTATAGGTACTAAAACCGACCCAACAGTAAACAGCACAGATTGGTCTATGGCAAAATACGCGCCAATTTATTTCCATATCAAAATTTCAATTAAGAATGCACTTGCTGTTCATTTTTATAATTGAAACTATTGTATTAGCTAGATAATTTATTGTGTTTTTATTTTTAAGAGGATTTATAAGACGTGATAATGTCTTATAAATCGATGAACACCGGCTGCACGCACGAAAGTGTCACGAATCCTGCGATCAACGCCCAGCCCAAACCCTTAGATCTAGAAAACTGAAAATTTTCAGTGGTCCCCTTTATAATGTAGACAAGGAATAAAGAAGGATTATTCGAAATTCAACCCTTATGGGAGTTAAATAGAGGATGAAAGTTTGTATGAAAGTCCGTCAGTTTTAAAGTTAGGTTCTTAAAATTTTATGTCTAGGCTGACGATTGAAAATTAATATAAGTGTATCTCAGCGTTTTTAATCATTTCGGTCCCAAAGGGTTAAAAAGGGGATGAAAGTTTGTATGAAAGTTCGTCAATTTGAAAGTTAGGACTTAAACTTAATCTATTACAGTATGGTTTTAGCCACACATCAAAAACCTCTCAGGGCTTATCTGTGTGCTGGAGAGCCGTTTGTTTAAATTTTACAAAATGTTACAACTACAATGAGAGATACAATAAAACTTACTTCTAAATGATGGTAATAATAAAGTGTTGTGTAAGGAAACATTTTGATTTATATTTATAACTTTTCGAACTCGTTTTGTATAGCGCTTGCAAGTCCTCTGGAAGTTTATTAAGAAAAAACGTACTAAATATTCAGCAACCCTCATCCCGTACACATTATTGAATGTCGGTAGGATGTAATTTTTATTAAGAAAAAACGTACTAAATATTCAGCAACCCTCATCCCGTACACATTATTGAATGTCGGTAGGATGTAATTATTTTGGGTAAGTAATATAATGATATAATTACAAATTCTCTAATATTTACAAGACATAACAACTGAATCTATAATTTTATTCGAT
This sequence comes from Xestia xanthographa, assembly GCA_905147715.2. Lineage (NCBI taxonomy): Eukaryota > Metazoa > Arthropoda > Insecta > Lepidoptera > Noctuidae > Xestia > Xestia xanthographa. The sequence continues at coordinate 12,125,620 of LR990651.1, read as the reverse complement.
ATAACGATCAGTTAATATAATAAACGATTGATATAATTTTAAAGTTAAAGCCTAACCTACATTGAATATAAAATCGTTTCATATACCACTCAAAAGACATAAAACTTATTTAGTCTAATAAAAAGGGATGAGTTTGTAAATGGAAAGTCTTGTGTCTTAATTTTCGAAGTGAACATCACAAAATTTTATATCTAGGCATACGCCTAGTTGCGCTAGTTACGTTGGTTACACTAAATAAAATAATTTAAAAAATCAGCCAAGCTCGTGTCCGGCCACGCGTAGTGTAGGGTTCCGTAGTAGCCCATTATCACTAACAATTTATTATGTTTTTTTAGTTTTAGATTTTGTTTTACAATGCATGTCTTTACCCGTTATAAACAAGGGGATCCCTTCTTTTTGCATAATGTTTTTTTTTACTAATAAACTTTGGCATAACTATTTTGGCACAATTTGTTTTGCCGTAATAATATTTTGCCATATATTTTTTGGCATACAGTTTATGTTGGCGTAATTATCTTGAAGGCTGATTTGGTTTGGCATAAATTAAATTCGCATAATGTAATTAGGCATAATGACAATTATCATAATAGTATTTAGGCATACAAATAATATAAATACCGGAATCAAATTTGAGTTTTTATGTATTTATTTTGAATTAAAAAATAATTAAGTTGTGCTACAAAAGTTAGTGAGAGAAGCGAAGCGCTGCAAATCCGACTCCACGTAGTCTTGTCTGCCCTACCCATAGAGTGTAATCTAAGCCCACGTAGGGGTGAGGCGATCTGCGAGCTGAGCAGCAGGTGGTTTTTTATGCGGTGGTAAGCTTAAAACATATCTGCGACGATGGCTCGCGTGGAACTGCCACAGCCCCGCGGCGCCGGAATCATGATAGAAACCAAGCCTGCTGCATGTTGCATACTACATACTTACTGCATGCATGGTGTATGCTTGTTTGCATGCTGCATGCTTGCTACATGCATGCAGTATACTTGTTTGCATGCTTCTTACTGGGAAAAAACCCACTTATGTTCACAATCACTACGTTCAAAACAAATATTTTGTGTATTACCTGCTTCAGGAGATATGGTTTTTTTTTTTTCAATTGTCGAAATAAATTGGTATAGGTATCCAATTATGGTATGTCTAATATTTTAGGAGTTAATTATTATGCTTGTTTGTTATGCTCTTTGTTATGCCTATAAATAATAATATAGTTTTAATATAATTATGCGTAAATAAATTTATGCTCAAGAATGTTATGCTTAGTCATTATTATGGTTCGAGAAATTATGCGTAAGCTGTTATGTGTAAATAATGTTTTTCGAAAATATAATTACGAGTAACAAAAGTATGCCAAGTTATTTTAAATCTTAAAATTTTATGCAAATGCACTTTAAATGATTAATTCTAAGGATTTTGTATTTGGTACAACGTTATCCAACACCCAAGTTCAACGGCTATTACTGCCAAACTAATAAAGTTATCACCCGCTATAATTTTCCTTTAAAGTTCATAAAATTTACTATCATTATGATTTTTTCCAGATTTTTCAAGCCCGCAGTTCAGCTTTTAGAGGGAGGGGGGGGGACACTACTGGAACAAATATTTGCACTTTGAAGTTTAATATTTCGTAAATGGAGCATTAAATCGAAAAATAGTGTTAGCAATTCTCATGTCATTTTAAAAGACCTATTCAACAATACCCCACACGATGGGATAGACGACGAAAGAAAAAATCATCCCCTCTTTACATGTAGAGGAGCTACCCTAAAAAAATATTTTCTAAAAATTTATTTTACCATTTCATCTCTACAAAATTACAGCTTTCTAGTACTAACAGTCTCTGAGCAAAACCTCGGACGGACAGACGGACAGACGGACATGACGAAACTATAAGGGTTCCTTGTCAGAACCGTCACAAATATTTTTTTCCAAACTTGATTTCTTATCGATTAGACTGAATGCAACTTTTTAATCGATGATCGTAATGGTGAAACTTGGGTTTACGGTCAGCACTACGAGGTGTTATGTCATGTACCTATTATGGTGGTTGCAACATTGTTTTTTTGTTCAAGACTTTGATCGTGTTTTTTATTAAATTAATGATGTATGACTATTGGCAAAATTAAGAACGCAAATAGAATATTACTGGTTTTATTTTGCTGTTTCGAGTTTTTTTTAGCAAATGAGAAGCTTGTCTAAGTACATTATTTCCAACGCATCTAAGTTACTTGATTTTTGGAAGGGTTCAGTAATAATTATGTATTTTACACATATTTGGTAATAAACTGATGCCGTTTTACCGACCTCAACACGTAACTGGAGAAATTAACCACAAACTTATAGTATGAAACAGCTGCCGTGACATATTTTTATTAAAAAATCGAATGCTGAAAGTTCACGAAAAATGCTTGAATTTCTTGAGAATTTGCATTACCTCGCGCCGATTCAGCTGATATGATTGTCATGTTTCAAAATCTTGTCGTGCATAGTGGTTAAAGAAGTTCTAGGAACAACTTACGGTTAGAACTTATAATAAAATACATGGAAACTTACTCTGGAAGGATTCCGCGACGTATTTAACAAAATTATTTAGGTGCGGTTGGGGCGAGCGACACAGCCGTCACCTCGAGTGCTCTCAGTTCAACTAGTCATCGTCCTTACCGAGCCTAACCGAATCGCCACTCCTCGGCGATGCTTACTAATGATAGTTTTAGTTTTAGAGGTGCGCGGGCGCATATGAAAAAAAAACCCTTTTAAGTTATTATAAACTCGTAGGTTACGGAACCTACGAGTGTAATAATATTATTATAATCATAATTATTTTGGTGAATAGGTATCAAAGCAGCAAATTTTTCTTGTCCACTTTGAGAATCAAGGTGTAAAATGCAAGGATGTTTCTTATTTTTTTTTCTATAGTAAACTACGTTACTTGGTGCAACTAGGGCCACATTTTTTGTTTGTTTTATGTGTTTATAAATAATCAGGAAAAAAAAAACGTTCTGTGGGTTTCGGGTTCAAATCCCGGAAGGAGCAAATGGTTGTGTTGATGTTCATGGACATTTGTTTCTGAGTCATGGATGTTTATATGTATTATAAGTAAGTATTTACAAACAAAAAGTATCTATGGAGTATATCAACTATCTGGTGTCCACGACACAACCCTCGTTGCTTAGTGTGGCACTAGATGGCGCTGTGTGTAATGTCCAGCGATATTATACTATATAAAGCTAAATTACCACTCACTCACTCACTGACTGACATAATTGTTCTCCCAGATGGTGGATGGGGAGGTGGGTATATTTTGACAGATTCATAAACAAGTAACTCCCGCGAGTATGGGAAAAGTGCCAAACCTCCCCTTTTCGCTCCCCTTCCTCCCCCTCCCTATCGTATCTCGGAAACCAAGAGACCCGTATTTTTTTCTTTTTACGGATTCGTATAGAGGAGGCTCGGGAAAGTAATAACCAGTTTTCAAAGTTGCCCCCCTTGCCCCCCTTTTCACCCCCTTTAGACGGATCTCAGAAATTCAGAGACTTGGAACATTTTTTTTTTCAGATTCGTGTAAAGGGGCAACGCGTTAGTCAAAATCATTTTTCAAAACTCCCCACTCTCCCCCCCTTCACCCCTCCCCCTATCGTATCTCGGAAACTAGGACACGTAGCGGCTTTTTGATTTTTACTATAAATTATTAATGAGGAGCGTTTAAATTTGTAAACGGAGGGTATCCTCCCCTCCCCAACCTCCCCTAAAATTGAAAGGGCTGTTACTTCGTAACGGTTAGAGATAGCCATTGGGTGTTTGAACAAATATTATAGTAGGCGTCGAAACCTGTCCGGTGGTGGTAGGTTCTGAGTGGAGCGAACCTGCGAGACCGAGTGGAGCGAAGGGGGGAGGTGGCGAGCGAAGCGAGCCGGCGACCTCCGGAATTCTCATTTTTTTATTGATTTAGTTTTTAGAATGTTTTAGGGGTTCCTAAGGGTTTTCATACTGATTTAGGGGTAGTTGTAACGGATTTTCCAATTATTTTAAGGATTCTTATGTATTCTCAAAATTTATAAGGGTATGGAATACGTTTTAAGAACACGACGACACGCGAGCTGCGCGCAGCTCGCGCACCCAATCAAATACTAGTATATATCTATATATATAAAAGAAAGACGGGTTTGTTACATCACTTATAACTCGAGATCTGCTGGATCAATATTCATGGTTTTTGTTGCGTTGGATTTGTCTCCGCCCAGAATAGCAGAATACATTTTAAAAACAAAGAAAAAAAATAAAAAGGGTCGAATGGTAGGTAGTAGGTAGGTAGTAGGCAGGTAGTAGGTAGGTAGTAGGTAGGTAGTAGGTAGGTAGTAGGTAGGTAGTAGGTAGGTAGTAGGTAGGTAGTAGGTAGGTAGTAGGTAGGTAGTAGGTAGGTAGTAGGTAGGTAGTGGGTAGGTAGTGGGTAGGTAGTAGGTAGGTAGTAGGTAGGTAGTAGGTAGGTAGTAGGTAGGTAGTAGGTAGGTAGTAGGTAGGTAGTAGGTAGGTAGTAGGTAGGTAGTAGGTAGGTAGTAGGTAGGTAGTAGGTAGGTAGTAGGTAGGTAGTAGGTAGGTAGTAGGTAGGTAGTAGGTAGGTAGTAGGTAGGTAGTAGGTAGGTAGTAGGTAGGTAGTAGGTAGGTAGTAGGTAGGTAGTAGGTAGGTAGTAGGTAGGTAGTAGGTAGGTAGTAGGTAGGTAGTAGGTAGGTAGTAGGTAGGTAGTAGGTAGGTAGTAGGTAGGTAGTAGGTAGGTAGTAGGTAGGTAGTAGGTAGGTAGTAGGTAGGTAGTAGGTAGGTAGTAGGTAGGTAGTAGGTAGGTAGTAGGTAGGTAGTAGGTAGGTAGTAGGTAGGTAGTAGGTAGGTAGTAGGTAGGTAGTAGGTAGGTAGTAGGTAGGTAGTAGGTAGGTAGTAGGTAGGTAGTAGGTAGGTAGTAGGTAGGTAGTAGGTAGGTAGTAGGTAGGTAGTAGGTAGGTAGTAGGTAGGTAGTAGGTAGGTAGTAGGTAGGTAGTAGGTAGGTAGTAGGTAGGTAGTAGGTAGGTAGTAGGTAGGTAGTAGGTAGGTAGTAGGTAGGTAGTAGGTAGGTAGTAGGTAGGTAGTAGGTAGGTAGTAGGTAGGTAGTAGGTAGGTAGTAGGTAGGTAGTAGGTAGGTAGTAGGTAGGTAGTAGGTAGGTAGTAGGTAGGTAGTAGGTAGGTAGTAGGTAGGTAGTAGGTAGGTAGTAGGTAGGTAGTAGGTAGGTAGTAGGTAGGTAGTATGTAGGTAGTAGGTAGGTAGTAGGTAGGGGGTAGGTAGGTAGCTCATGTGACGCAGACGAAGTTGCGCGGGTCAGCTAGTACTATATAAAGCTCGATTACCCCTGACTGACTGACATAATTGTTCTCCCAGATGGTGCATGGGGAGGTAGGTATATTTTGACAGATTCGTAAACAAGTAACTCCCGCGAGTATGGGAAAAGTGCCAAACCTCCCCTTTTCGCCCCCCTTCCTCCCCCTCTCTATCGTATCTCGGAAACAAAGGGACCCGTATTTTTCGTTTTTTACGGATTCGTATAGAGGAGGCTCGGAGAAGTAAAAACCAGTTTTCAAAGTTGACCCCCTTGCCCCCCTTCTCCCCCCCTTTTAGGCGAATCTCAGAGGTTATGAGACTTGGAACATTTTTTTTTTCAGATTCGTATAGAAGAGGCTCGGGAAAGTAAAAACCAGTTTTCAAAGTGGCCCCCCTTGCCCCCCTTTTCACCCCCTTAAGGCAAATCTCGGAAGTTAAGAGACTTGGAATATTTTTTTTTTTCAGATTCGTATAGAGGAGGCTCGGAGAAGTAAAAACCAGTTTTCAAAGTTGACCCCCTTGCCCCCCTTTTCACCCCCTTAAGGCGGATCTCGGAAGTTAAGAGACTTGGAACATTTTTTTTCAGATTCGTATAGAAGAGGCTCGGAAAAGTAAAAACCAGTTTTCATATTTGCCCCCCTTGCCCCCCTTCTCACCCCCATTAGGCAAATCTCGGAAGTTGAGAGACTTGGAACATTTTTTTTTTCAGATTCATACAAGGGGGCCCAGAGTTGGTCAATTTTTTTTTTCAAAACTCACCCCTCTTACCCCCTTCACCCCTCCCCCCATCGTATCTCGGAAACTAGGACACGTAGCGGCTTTTTGATTTTTACCATAAATTATTAATGAGGAGCGTTTAAATTTGTAAACGGAGGGTATCCTCCCCTCCCCAACCTCCCCTAAAAATAAAAGGGCTATTCCCTATTCTATAACTTCGTAACGGTCAGAGATAGCCATTGGGTGTTTGAGCAAATATTATAGTAGCCGCCGAAACCTGTCTGGTGGTAGGTAGGTTCTGAGTGGAGCGAACCTGCGAAACCGAGTGGAGCGAAGGGGGGAGGTGGCGAGCGAAGCGAGCCGGCGACCTCCTTAGCGTAACGAAGGTTGAGTGGGTGAAGCGTAACTCAGCTTTTAACGTTTCTAATGAATTCTTTTTTTTACTTTTTTTTTTATTGAGTTATATTTTAAAATGTTTTAGGGGTTCTTAAGGGTTTTCATACTGATTTAGGGGTAGTTGTAACGGATTTTCCAATTATTTTAAGGATTCCTATGGATTCTCAAAATTTTATGATGGTAAGGAATATTTCTCAAGAACACGACAAAACACGAGCTGCGCGCAGCTCGCGCACCCACGCAAATACTAGTTTATTTATATAATTGTAACTTAAAACCCCTATTTTTAAAGATTTTTTTTTATGCTGGGTTCCAATTTTGGTGGCTCAATTTCGGTGGGTTTGGTGGCATTTTCGAGTACTATTTGTACATAAATAGACGGTTTTTACGTTGCAAGACAGTTTCATTACCAAACAAATAAATGTTATGTACTTGGGAGTAAATAAGACCTATTATTAAAAGGATAGCATACTAAAGATCAAGTTTCTTGTTTTTATTTTTTTGCTTTTTAGAATGGCAAAACAGACCAATAAAAAGAGGCTGCTTAAAAATAAAATGGATGAAAGAAGAAGAAAAGCAAGAATAATGTTTCATCATCAGCCTACAGCAGTCCACTGCTGAACATAGGCCTCTTCAATGACACGCCACTCGACTCAATTCTCAGCAACTCTCATCCAGTTGCTACCAGCCACGCTGCTAAGATCGTCACTCCAGTCACTCGAGTCTGAGGGCATCCCACCTTACGTTTGCCGATTCGTGCTCTCCTCTCAAGAACACGTCTACCCCAACGGTCATCGGTTCTATGGCTAATATGACCGGCCCATTGCCACTTCAGCTTCCTTATTCTATGAGCTATGTCGATAACTCTAGTTGTCTGTCGGATCACCTCGTTCCGAAGATCCACGTCACCTCAGCGAGCTATGAAACGGGCTGTGCTTGGAGTCTCTTCAAGCACAGTCCGTTTCATAGCTCGCTGAGTGACCTTGAATTTATGAACCAGCCGTACCGTCAGCCGTGACGTTTCGGTCCCGTAAGTTATAACAGGCAGGACGGGCTGGTTGAAGATCTTCCGTCTTTAGGCACTGTGAAAACGCGACGAGAAGGCTGGACGATGTTTCCCAAATGCTGCCCAGCCCAGCTGAATTCTTCTGTGAGTTTCGAAGTTGTTCTTACCAAGGTTGTTCTTGGCTGCCATTGACAACAATAGGTTTAGAACTGACCAGGTCTCGACAGAGTCAAAACCTTCTCAAAGTCCACAAATGCAAGACTGAGCGGCCGATTATACTATTCGGGCTTCTGTATGATCTACCGCAGAATGTTCTATGGTGCTGCATCCTCCTCGAAACCTGGTCTGCTCCGGTGGCTAGAAGTCGTCGATTCTTTGCGCTAGACGATTCGTGACGACTCTTTAAAACAGCTGGCAACGTGGTTAAGGAACGAAATGGATCTGTAATTCTTTAATAGGGTCTTAGTCTAGGGTTCTATCACCCGATAGAGGGTGGCTCACATCTGGAGACCACGTAGCTAAATATGAAAACGTGAATTTCTGTTCTGTTGAACACTTACCCAGTATGGAGTTACGTTACGACGAAACAGAATTTACGAAAATAGGTTCATATTTTAAAATTAAAGCTGCCTGCTTCATGCCCGAATATTCTAGAACACGTATACGATCTGGAGAACTAATTTCTGATGAAACGCGTCTAAGCTTCGGAAGCAGAATATTTCCAAAAAGGCTCGTCATCGCAAATCCATGACATTTATACTGGCGTGTTTACGCATAGACAAGTCCTCACTTACTCGTTCGGATACATGTAACGCGCGCACAACACTGGTAAAACAGCTAATTTTAGTCGCTTAGTAACTGAACGGCCTAATGAGTATGTATACTCTGTGGGGTTTGTTTTGACATTTAATAAGTGTTGAATAGGTTATGTTTACCAAGTAACGGTAGAAACTATTCTGAGTTTCTACAACGTTACAACTTAAATACCTCAAAATGTTATTGAGATATTCTTGGGCCTCTTAATCACTCGCTCGCTCTCTCTCTTTATCTCTCGTGATTATTTAAGCTTGGACTTTTTATTGTTATACCAGATCCCTATTTTTTCACGAAAACTGAAGAATAAAATTTCACCACCAAAATTGACAAAAAATGCACTTTGCTGATATTCACCCATCCGTGCTATTTACCGTTAAGGAGTTCCCTCGTGAGAAGACAATCATCACTGCAGGATGAGGTCATGATAGAAATCACGATTATCCACCAAATATAAACGCGTCTACAAGTTTTCGTATCTGTGCAGTTAACTGTTAAGGAGATCCCTTTTGCGGAGACGATTCTGGCTGCAGGATGAGGTCATGTTAAAAATCATCTTTACCTATCAAAGTTGAACGCGTATACAAAGTTTCGTGTCCGTGCCGTGCTATTAACCATTGAATAATTATTTTGTTTGCTTAAGCTATTCTGGCTGCAGAATTAAGTAATGTCTATCATAAAAATGTTTTGTCATCAGAACCAAAGGTGTATGCAAAATTTCAGCTGAATCGGTTGGAGGGAACTGGTTTGAATTTCAGTTCCAAGATTTGACCAATAAATACTAACAAACTAAATAACAAACTAACGCGGCAAGTTGAATGAAAGCTGTTAATAACAATAAAAAAAGATTGACTTTTGTTTGTTTGATTCAGTTTTTTTTGCCACCGACTTCTGAAGCTAAAGTTATTTTTCACTTTTTGGTGTTTTTTTAAGTCGTGTTTTTTTCCCGTTCGTATTTTGGTGCGGTTTTTATTTTTAGATCTTGGTCACATGATACGTGTAGACAGAAGCCTGAAGGTCTATCTAATTATAGGGGTTCTTAGGAATCGTGTTGGGAATATCACAATGTCTGGGGTGTGGAGACCAGATAAGCAGACGGTCCAAGTAGAATACTGGTGTTCTGTAGCATCATGTTAAAGTGGAAGCTGACCCCAATATTGGGATAAGACTAAACAGTTAGAAGGCTGGGTGGAGAAAATACAAATAAACGGGGGGTGACCACTAGTACGATAATTATGAAGAGTTTGATTTATTTTTCCCTCCCTTCCTTCCTTACCTACTCTTATCGTGGCTGTACACTCTCGCCGAGAAACTCCGAAGCAGGAGACCTGCGAGAGTGTAGGTACAGTCAAGCGATGAACACCGAGCTTGGAGAAGCGCTTTCATAAAGGATGACCAATTTTCGAATTGCAGTTTATGAAAAAAACTTAAAAACACTTAATTTGCTAGTAGCAACACTGGAAAAGGAATAAAAGGCGATGATAATATAGAGACAAATTTATTAGTAAAAATGTTTACCAATACAAACAGAGTTAAAAGTATAATTATATAACAGGTTTCTAGTTTGTTTTGTGCTATTAACAGGGCCCATACCAACACCTTAAAGAGCAGTATTACTTAAAATATTATGTCACTTCAGAGTTCAACGTGGGAAAAAGACAACTTTACAGACCTAGCTCTGTCTCTTTTCTACGCCGAAGTAATATTAAACCAACACTGTTAAATGAGGATCCCAGTACGGAAAGAAAACTGGTAACCTATCGTAGGTCACCAGTTGTCTTTTCGAACTGGGATCTCGTGTTTGTGTGCAATGGTTAAGTTGTAGACGTAGTTATAACTCAAACAGTGCATGTTACAAAAAAAAAGCGAGCCGTCACGGGATGCCTGGCAGATGTGAAACATCGAAATTATTTTGTATAAATATTATTCTTAAAAAAAAGTCAATATGAAAAACAAATACATAAAATAATAGAAAATAAAAACAAAATAACTCAATTCACAAAAAGAAAATCTTTATGCAGGGATCGAAGTCAAGAGATTGTAACCCAGTGCTGTGCCCAGAGACCAGCTGGCTTGTTGTAAACTGTGGTGAATATGTAGATCTATGTTGCTTCAACAGTTCGGTAATGTTCGGGATTGTTCGGACCGGGTTGACAACTTGACAGTTTTTGGTTTTACCCGTGCCTATAGATGTTTCAGATCAAAAACTAGGGGGTAGCGAGTATTCTGTTCACACTCATGACCGGGGCCGGTTTTTGGTTGGCTGAGGGTTTTGTGCTGGTGGAAACCGAGACAGAACCACATCGAGTCCTCCCCCTCCTCCTCCTCCTCCTCCCCCTCTCTTCTTCCGTTTCGATTTAGTAGTAGCTGAAACCGATTCAGCGCTTAGACTAAACTGAGAATTCTGACCATCCAGACCACCTGCTAATCTAGACTGCGTTTGTTGATACGATGAACCGATAGATTTTAGACCTAATGAATGTTTAGTAGAACCAGCGCCTTGAGTTGGCTGAGAAATCTGACCGTACTTGGAACCAGATGATCTAATTTGAGTATGTTGTGCTGTTACGCCAGTTTCCGTGGTGTTAACTGTATCTATTACCATTCCTTGGACTTCTTTAATGTAGCTGCCAGTGGACAAGTCTTGGTTCGATCCATGTGGAGGAGCCAGCAAGGCACCTGCAGTGCTGGCTGATATTGGGGACAGGTGGCTCTGATCGATCCTTGCTGCTCCACACACTGCCGTTAGAGCAGTTAATATTATAACCTGTGAGAGAAGTGTAGTTGAAATAAAATGCTGAAGTTGAATTAGATGGTAGATTCGGATGTTTCTAAATAAATAATAAGTAGTTCTAAAACTAAAACCCGACTTCTAAATGAAGTCGGTTTAAATGTAGCCTATGTTGCCTGGCCATAAAAAATGATTGGCAACTTATTCATCAAAATCGGATGAATAGTGTAGGCGCTACAGAGCAACATACGTAAATACATACTGACATACATACATACTTATACTGCTAAAATCGTAACCCTTCCTTTTGGCTTTGCCGTAGTCGGTTAAAAAAGGATAACAATGTTAGCTCCCACCATGCTTGAGTTTACGAGTATTTGACAGATTCAGACATCAAAAATTAAGTTCATCAATTTAAAAATCTACTCTTTCTAAAAATGATTTCAAGTCAACCTCGAAATGTCTATTTTTCAGAGCCCTAATGTGACACTTACCGTTGCAGGGGTTGTCAGCAGGTAGGTTTGTAGGGGTCTATAAATAATAAGAGTCATAGCACTCATTATTTATTTTTGCCTAAACCGTGGCCATCTCACGACTTGATTGCAGAGAGTAAGAGTGTGGTAGGAAACACTCGAGGGCGATGATGGTTCCGTCTTAGACTCTGCCCATAACCAACGGCTTCAGTTTCAAGTTCTGTCTCTGTTACCAGGTAAATTCAGCGTAAAGTGGGTGTCACTCTGCAGCAGAGGATCTTCTCCAGGCGCCCTTCTCAACGCCAAAATCACGACGTGGCGAAAGGTTTGTAAGGTAGACTAGGGTTCTGGAAGTTCAGACAGAAATGGAAGCGTCAGCAAGCTGTTGGAAATACGTTTTCTTGAGTCAAAGGTCACAGTGTCCCAGATAGGAAGAAATACACCCGAAAACTAGTCTATAGAAGTTCTAGGAACACCTTACAGTTAGGCCTTCTAATAAAATACATGGAAACTTACCAACTCTAGAAGGATTTCGCAACGTATACCAAATCATTCAGGTTCGGACTGAACGAGCGACACAGCCGTCACCTCCAGTGCTCTTAAGGTGACTAGTCATCGTCCTTACCGAGCTTAACCGAGTCGCCACTCCACGGCGACGCTCAGCAATTATCGTTTTAGAGATGCGCGGGCTCATATAAACAAAAACCATTTAAGTTATTATACGCTCGTTGGTTCCGTACAATATTATTTCATTTGAGTTATTTATGTTTTTTTTTTAGATTCACATAAAAAGATTATTACAGGTTATTTTTTTTTTTATGAAAGTAGTATAGTTTTAAGTGTACACAGTATTCTTAAATACTATTAAAGATTCTAACAGGCAGTATACGAGGCACATAAGAGAATCACCGCAATATGTAACGAGCAACTAGAGATTTAAAAGGCGCTCGTCAACAAACGGTACAAATACAAAGTATCGGTGATCGAGGCGGAAGCAGAGGCCTGGGAAGAGGGCTCAAGTGCACAGGAGTAAAGACCGGGTGGACGAGTGGCTTCAAAATATCGACCGGAGCCACCTTCCAGTTCCGAAACAAGTGCAAGAACAGCAGCCCCCGAGTCCCACCGAAAACTTCGCAAGATTGCGAAACTGTCTCAAGGGCAAATCCTCCGACGACCAGAACCTCACTTACTACACGCAGCTATTAGATACAAGGCGAAACGGCTAATAATTGGAAGACCGATTCAGAGTGTAAACAACCTCATCACGAAGCCGTCAAGCCGATCCGCCGAGCCGTTGTCGTCGATTTTGTACATCAAACTTAGTAAATTTACGCAAGAATTATTCCTGGGAAACGGCTTTTTTTGTTTTTGGGTGAAAAATCATGTTTTGTTCTTTCAAAACGGTTGGTGTGCTTTCTCCACGTAATCGTTTTGCAGCTAGATTTTTGTAGATTTAGGCCAGATTTTTTGGATAATTGAATAGCCTTTTCTTGTTTAAAATAAATCACTTTAAACAGTCGACAGGTTATGAAAAAAATGTTGTCAAAATATGAGCACTACAATCTAATAAGAATAAGAATTACCTATTTATTTGCTTAAAATACAGGTGTTACCAGATGTTAAAATCAAATCAAATCAAAAACTTTATTTCGAACAAGAGTCCATATGGGTTAGTAGCGAGTACTTATGAGCTATGTTAAAAAGATCAATTCAAATTAATTAATTAATACAATTAAACCTAATTCAATATAATCCTATTCATTTCAATATAATCCTATTCATTTCATTATTACATTTAATCTAATTTAATTTAATCTAAATTTAATTTACCCTAAACTTAACTACTACAGAAAACAAAAAGAAAAAGAAAAAAACAAACTAATTCAAATATTTTCCTCGGCTCCGGGCCCGCAGCTGTGCCTACGGGACCAGTGCATCAGAAAAGGGCAGTCTGGCCTCTCCACAATAACCTTCAGAATGCTGTTGGAGCCTCCACGTATCCTACGCATTAGGGATGCCGTTCTTTTGCGCATGATAGCCTCGAAACTATCTATGCGTGCCTCGGCAAACATACCCGACGCACTACAGAACCGTGGAAGCCCCACCAGCACCCGGAAAGCATTGTTGTACTGAACACGGAGGGCGTTGTAGGCTCTCTGCGTATATATCTGACCCACAGGCTGCAGGTGTAAAACGTCTGGCAGTATGCCTTAAACAGCGTAATTTTCACGTCTTTACTACACCTTGCAAACCTGCGGGCCAGCATATTACATCGAACCGACAACGCCCTTCGCTCTCTTTCTATATCCTCGTCATCAGACAGGTTCTCGGTCAAGATGTGCCCAAGGCATCTGAAAAGTGACACTCTTTTAAGTGCCACCCCATACAAGTAGACAGGAGGAACTGTCGCTGGTTTTCTGGAACCTACACGAAACACCATAACCTCACTTTTTCTGACATTATACAGCAGACCATAGGCCATGGCGTATCGTTCACACACTCCAAGCAACTGTCTGAGAGCATCAATCGAGGGACTCAGCAGCACCATGTCATCAGCATAGCTTATACTATTGACAATCTTACCATCAATAGAGCATCCGACACTGCTACCAAGCTCCTCCAACAGCTGATTGATGTATACATTGAAGAGCCCCGGGGAAGTTAAGCCCCCCTGCCTCACCCCACACTCCAGTCCATACTCACCGGACAATGCACTCGCCCATCTGACCTGGTTAATCTGGTGGTCATACCAGTACTCGAGAAGGTTAACTAGCTCATGAGGTATGGCTTTCGCCCGCAATTTCGACCATAGTATCCTATAATTAACCAGGTCAAACGCCTTGGAGAGGTCCAGAAAAGCAGCGTATACCGGGGTATTTCTGTCGGTATAGTACCTAACCGTGTGCTTGAGCGCTAGAACAGCAGTTTCCGTGGACAATCCAGCTCTGAAACCAAACTGTGAATCATGTGGATTGAGCTGTCCAGCCACCCTACGCTCAAGCACACCGTCAAGAACCTTAGCCGCTACGGTGGCCAAAGAGATAGGTTAAAGTTGGTGGTTTAAACACAAACCATAGTTTGCCTTTTTAGGGCATGCAAATATAATTTTACATTATTGTATAATGCGTATCTATGTGAAATTTAACATCTACCTATTAAGTAAAGTAAAATAATTATTTAATAAAAAATAACACAAATATTGCACACGAAACTAATGCCTACATCTTAAAATTAAATTTTGTGTTGCAGAAATTCTTGTAAACTGTAAAAACAATTTTCTGTCAACCATTTACGCGATTTATTTCTAAAATATTTAAATCTAAGTATGCGATTATTGAATATTTTGTAATCTATCTATATAAATAAAAACAAAAGGCCTGACTGACTGACTGACTCATCAACGCCCAGCCCAAACCCTTGGACCTAGAAAACTGAAATTTTGCACAGGGGTTCCCTTTATAATGTAAACAAGGAATAAGGAAGGATTTTCAGAAATTCAACCCCTAAGGGAGTTAAATAGGGGATGGAAGTTTGTATGAAAGTCCGTCAGTTTTACAGTTAGGATCTTCAAATGTTGTGTTTAAGCTGACAATTAAAAAATAATTTATACGTGTCTCAGCGTTTTTCACAATTCTACCCCCAAAGTGTTAAAAAGGGGATGAAGCTGATGTGTATGATGAAAGTCCGTCAGTTTTAAAGTTAGGATCTTCAAATTTTGTGTTTAGGCTGACGATTAAAAATTAATTGATACATTTCTCAGCGTTTTTCACAATTCCACCCCCGAAGGGTTAAAAAGGGGGATGAAGTTGTTTATGGAAAATCATCAGTTTTAAAGTTAGGATCTTCAAATTTTGTGTTTAAATTCAAATTCAAATTCATTTATTGGGTGTGATTTTTGGTACATTTTTACATGAGATCTTAAAATAAATAAATAGTTCCTCAAAAATCTACCTTAGAGGTGTACACTCTTTCACATTCACAGTCATTATTATAAAAAAAAATCAATATGTTTAAATCAAATAAATTACCTACAATAAACACAAAATAACATAAGACAGAAACATTAACAATTGAGTATACTTAAAAAATAATGAATGGAAATAAAGATTCAATGTCAATAGTAGAATATAATAGAATAAAATTTACAATGTCAATTAAATAAATATATATGTCAAATACGTTACAATTTCTCATTAAGGAATTCGTCAATAGTATAATAACATTTTTCCAATAATAGATGTCTTAATTTGTTTTTAAATTGAATACTGTTTAAGTCCTTAATTCCATTTGGTAATATTATATATATATATATATATAATATATTATATTATATATTATTTTTTATTATATTAGGCTGATGATTAAAATTAATTGACACGTGTCTCTGCGTTTTTCATAATTCTACCCCCAAAGGGTTAAGAAGGGGATGAAGCTGTTGTGTTTGAAAGTCCGTCAGTTTAAAAGTTAGGATCTTCAAATTTTGGTTTAGGCTGACGATTAAAAATTAATTGATACATATCTCAGCGTTTTTTACAATTCCACCCCCGAAGGGTTAAAAAGGGGGATGAAGTTGTTTATGGAAAATCATCAGTTTTAAAGTTAGGATCTTCAAATTTTGTGTTTAGGCTGATGATTAAAAATTAATTGACACGTGTCTCAGCGTTTTTCACAATTCCACCCCCGAAGGGTTAAAAAGGGGGATGAAGTTGTTTATGGAAAATCATCAGTTTTAAAGTTAGGATCTTCAAATTTTGTGTTTAGGCTGATGATTAAAAATTAATTGACACGTGTCTCAGCGTTTTTCACAATTCCACCCCCGAAGGGTTCAAAAGGGGGATGAAGTTGTTTATGAAAAATCATCAGTTTTAAAGTTAGGATCTTCAAATTTTGTGTTTAGGCTGATGATTAAAAATTAATTGTTACGTGTCTCAGCGTTTTTCAAAATACCACCCTCGATGGGTTAAAAAGGAGAATGAAGTTGTTTATGGAAAGTCCTTAAATTTTCGAAGTAAAACTCACAAAAATTATTATCTAGGTTTATGGTTGGAAGATAAAGCAACGGTGTTTTTAAAATTTCAACCCCTAAGGGGGTGAAAGAAGAATTGGGGCCTTTTTCTGTACAAATAAATAAAATTGAAGTGTCTGTTTGTAATATTAAAACAACCGCATTTTACTACATGCATATGAATGTATATACGGTACATATACCAAAATAACATTTTTTCCCATTTTTGTCTGTTGTTTGTTTGTTCCGGCTAATCTATGGAACAGCGGGACCAATCTTGACGGGACTTTCACTGGCAGATAGCTGATGAATTAAGGAGTAACTTAGGCTACTTCTATTTTAGATAAAATTTATACAGTAATCCTCCTTCTGGCGCAGTTGGGTAAAAATATATAAAAGAAGAAGAAACTGACTGACTGACGGACATATCAACGCACAGCCCAAACTACTGGGTCTACAGATTCCAAATTTGGCAAGTAGGTTCCTTATGTGGTCAAGGAGTGCACTAAGAAAGGATTTTTCAAAATTCCCTCCCTAAGAGGGTGAAAAAGGGCTCCAAAGTTTGTATGGGGAAACAAGATTAGTTAAACTGTTTTATTCGAAACTTAACAGGAGTACTCCTATCGATAATTGAGTAAACATTTGTGATTCAGGTTTTTTCAGAATTCAACCCCTAAAGGGGGAAATGGGTTTGGTATTGTTTGTATGGTGTATCAGGTTGGGTGTATTACAAAAACAGCGATTTTAAGATTTAATGTGGTGGACCTGAAATACCATCATCCCCTGTTGGGGTGCGATGGGGTCGAAATGTCTAAAAATCAATATGGATGTCGCTTCCGAGATTGTCATAGGTGCTGATTACGAATATAGCACTTATTTTTAGATCCAAAAGATGGCGGATTTGACTTCTATACAGGATTATTGTTGATTTATTGTGATGATTGTGATAACGATGATTGTGATAGTGATAGTGATTGTGATTGGAAGAGTGATGGTGATGGTTGTTGTGATAATGATGATGGTGATGGTGATTGTGATAGCGATTGTGATGATTATAATTGTGATGATTATAAAATTTGGCACATAGACAGTTTATAACCTGGTTAAACATGTAGGATAGGTACTATTTATCCCTTTAGTATGATCCCGTGGGACAGTAACCGAACATCACGCGGGCGAAGCCGCGGGCAACAGCTAGTACAATACGAAGTATCGGTGATCGAGGCGAAGGCAGAGACCCGCGAAGAGGGCTCAAGTGCACAGGAGTGAGGACCGGGTGGACGAGTGGCTTCAAAATATCGACCGGAGCCACCTTCCAGTCCCGAAACAAGTGCAAGAACAGCAGCCCCCGAGTCCCACCGAAAACTTCGCAAGATTGCGAAACTGGGGCACATCCTCCGACGACCAGAACCTCACATACTACACGCAGCTATTAGATACAAGGTGAAACGGCTAATAGTTAGAAGACCGATACTGAGTGTAAACAACTTCATCACGAAGCCGTCAAGCCGATCCGCCGAGCCGTCGTCGTCAATTTTGTACATCAAACTAAGTAACTTTACGCAAAACTTATTGCTGGGAAACGGCTTTTTTTGTTTTTGGGTGAAAAATCATGTTTTGTTCTTTCAAAACGATTGGTATGCTTTCTCCACGTAATCGTTTTGAAGCTAGATTTTTGTAGATTTAGGCCAGATTTTTTGGATTATTGAATAGCCTTTTTTTGTTTAAAAGAAATCAATTTAAACAGTCGACAGGTTGTGAAAAAAAATGTCAAAATATGAGCAACTACAATCTAAGTATGCGATTATTGAATAATTTGTAATGCAACATGAAACAATAGTTATTTTTTAAACTAGTCGAGGCAGTTTCTGCAGTGGACTAGCAAATGAATCTGAGACAGTTGAGAGATGTGTGATTATAACAAAACAAAAAAATGCCAAAAAGACAAAAAAGAAGAACTTCAACGAACTAATAAACAAGGAACCAACACTAATATCAATCAAAGTGCTTAAGCAGTCAGGCAAGAGTTATACAAACACAAGACACGTAATAATTCACTAATATGTCGCTAAACATAAATTCCCGATAGGATAGTGTGCGTTAATGAAATTCCCTATAACAGGCAAAACTTGTCGAGAACTAATAAACTTCCTCGTCTATTAGTAGATATAGCTGGATTGTTGGTATTGAGGGTTGTGATGTTTATGTTTCATGTAGAGATACATAATAAGGTATATTATGAGGAACATGGTACCATATTTTTTAGCTTATCATCATCATAATTATCATACAGGGTGTAAACAACCGACGACCGGCGACCAATGTCTGAGGCAAAACACCTTGCGCCTCCGTAGACCAGAGAATGGGCAGCAGCGTTTTCTGTTAGTATTTCATCACTGCGATCTCCAATCCGCCTGCCAAGCGTGGAGATTACGGCAAATTCCTCCCATCATGGGAGAAGCTTATGTCCAGCAGTGGACGTTATGCTGTTGTTGTTGTGTAAACAACCTCATCACGAAGCCGTCAACCAAGCATTCTGTACATCAAACTAGGTAACTTTACGCAAAAATTATTGCTGGGAAACAACTTTTATTTTGATGTGAAAATTCATGTTTTGTCGTAGAACTCAATGTAACGCACTCAAAACATTCTTCTGATGGGTGGATTGAACAGTACGGGGTCGTGGAGGTGTTTAAAGTAAAAATCTTATAATAAAAACTTGTATAAAAAAAAAAAAAAAACTTGTCAAAAGGTTGGAACTTTGACCCCCAATATCTCCGTAACTAGAAGGTTCCTAGGTATAGTATATAACAAATAAATAATAAAACAGTTATGGGGAAAACAAGTGCCTTTCGTTTTCGTTAAGAGGTTTTTTACACCCTCTAAACATGGAACGAGTCACTCCAAAAAGACATGGATTATTTCAATAAAAGCAAAGAAGAATGGATTCAGTTAGTAGCAGATAGTGAAACTGACACTGGAACTAATACTACTGACGATAAAATATATACGCGAACATAATATTGTTACATAAGACGTGCCAAAATCGAAAGGAATCCCAAAAAACAGAAACGAACATGATTCTCCAATGATAGAAGAGACTAATCAAATGTAGGTCAAAACACCAATGCTCATTCCTATGGATTGTACCTGTCTTTACCACTATTCTTATATTGGCTCTAGGCTGCATAGTCGGCTGATTGTGCTCGACTGGCTGCGGTTGGTCGGGCTTCCTCTCCCATCCCAGAGCATGTCTTTCCTTTCAAAGTCGTGCCCCCTGTTGTATCCGGCTTGTCCGGGTCAGGCTTGCTCCTGGCTGGGTGTGCTGCTCAATCAAATAAAAAAAACAAATCCTCTCTTTCTTTCTTTATCGCGTGGTTAGTGCCTAACCTGGTGTCACAGTTTTTATACTGCTCATGGACCTCTAACTTAGCTTTACATCTTCATCTGCCTAGCCTAAACTATTTTGGGGTCGGCTTCCAGTCTAACCGGATGTAGCTGAATACTAGTATTTTACATGGAGCGACTGCCTATCTGACCTCCACAATCCAGTTAGTACTGTGTAATACGATACCCCTGGCTGTCTGACTTTTTGGGCTACTGACTACCTGTAACGACTGTCAAAAATCTACAAAATGACAGCCGAGACCAACGGCTTAACGTGCTTTCCGATGCACGGAGGAAACTCGGTAAGGGTGGTCATCCATCCAAGGACCAACCTAGGCAAGCACGACTTAACCTAAAGATCGACCCAAGCGGATGTTATTATTTAGCCACGAGCTCTGACTTGGCTTTATATGCTATCAAGTAATATCTCTCAGTCATGCTGGTTTCCTCGTAATGTTTTCCTTCACCAAAGCAAGAGATAATTATACAATACGCACATGAATCTTAAAAATCAGAGGTGCAGGAACACTCGAACTCAAGACCTATGACTTGACCAACACTTCAATATTATTTTTTCAAAACCGAGGTCATGGTTTCTTTGACCTACTTTCTATAATTTCAAATTTACCCGAATGTGTTACGTCAATGTTTAATGTTGTGGGTTACGAAAAGATTTCATGAAACTTGTCGCGCAAATGGTAAAAAGCAAAAAAAATAACAATACGCGACAAGCTTTTATGAAAGTTTTTCGTTTTTATTTACAAAAAGGTTTATTTTCTTCTTTTCAGTGCATTTTTAATAATTGCTTATTTTTACCGTTGAGGAGTTCCCTCGTGAGAAGACAATCCTGGCTGTAGGATCAGGTCATGATAGAAATCATGTTTATCTATTAAATATGAACGCGTCTACAAATTTTCGTATCCGTGCTTGTTTCATCCACCAAGTTCTGAACGCACCTTTTTTGACGTTTGACAGATTACGTTTCGTTGTCTGTGGTGCGATGACGTTTTGCTTGTCAGTGCAATTTTGGTTGAATAATGGTCGCTCCGTGCTTGTAATTTTTGGTACACGCTGTTCCGTGTAATTATTGGTTGAAAACTTTGAGTTATTGTTAATCCGATACCATCTTGATCGGTGTTTGATATTTTGTTGATAATTGAGTGAAAATTGAGAAATCTCGCCATTTTGGGTCTTGACCGCGAGTGATTTTTTGGTTATGTCCGGCCTGTTTGTGTCATTTGAACGCCGGTAATTTCCTAAATTCAGTGTTGGACTATTACATCCCCGATTGGGTTATCAAACCGGGATAAAATTCAGTTGGACATTGGTGAGGGTTGCCACGTGTGTGATAGGAAGGTTTGTCCAGAAAGACGTCGGTACGCGCTGGGCGTCCATGGAACCGTCGCAATCTCACATAACTACACATTCACCACACAAACCACAGTTATACTTACACCCCACCCAGATAAGACGGAACCAGGGAATACGCCACATCTCCGGTTCCAACGTGATGGGTAAGTTATATCTAAAAGTTGAATAGTTGTATTCACTTGTCGATTGGACAAATATTATATTGTGATTGGGGCTCCGCGTAATCGCGGACATCGTGAGTCTGTTCGTGCAGTCTCACACAACTGGTAGCAGAGCGTGGTTGAATTGTTAAATTCACCACTTATATTGAATTATAAGTTAAAAGTATTGAGAAGTCTGATTTGTTGCCGTCGGCCTGACTCAAATTAAACATAGATTGTTTGACATAATATATTATGATATATGTAGTGTCCCTTGTGGTTTGTACTTTAATTTGTTATTGTATAAACAAGGTATTGCTTGTACAGGGTCGGATTTGAACTTGTAATAATTCAAACTAAGTTTTATTATTTGGTTTAAATTGTAGTTGGGTCCGGGAAAATTATTCCTGTGGATTATTTAATTGAATTTAATTTGTTTATTTGATATTTGTCCCAATGGCTTCATTGAAAGCTGTAAACCAAGCCATTGGTGGATTGACCTCACAGCTAAGATGGTTTGCCTCAGCTGCTGTGACCGCTGAGCGTCGAGACCTGGAAGAGGCCACGCTTGCCCGGTATGAGCAGTTGAATGCGAGATTGAGTGCGGTTGACACTTTGTTTGCTCGCTTCAATGAAGTGATCTTGGACTTGGACCTGGAAACATTGGGTCAAGCAGCCCGTGATAAGGTTGTTGCGGATTATGACCAGATGTTGAACCTGGGTGACATAATAAGTATGCGCGCCAGGGAAATTTTGAAGAGTCGGGACCCTGCCCAGGTCAAAACAGAGACCTCTGTTGTTGCAGGCCCTGGACTTTTGGGTAGACTGCCTACCCTGGAGCTGCCACATTTTGACGGTCACTTGGACCATTGGTTAAGCTTCAGGAACCTATTTGACAGTTTGGTTGATTCGCGCTCTGACCTCCGACCGGCCCAGAAGTTGGCTTATTTGTTGTCCGCCCTAGGAGGTGAGGCTCGAGCCTTGGTGCAGCACTTGCCGGTGACCGACTCGGCCTATCCCACTGCTCTGGAACTTCTGTCCCGACGGTACCAGAACAAACGTTGCCTGGCTGATGTCCATATTGACCAGATCTTGGGGTTGCCGGCCATCACCAGAATGTCAGCGTTGCGTGCTGACCTTTTGAATCCGTTGCTCGCAGCAACCAACGCCTTGAAACGATTGGAGTTGCCGGTGGACTATTGGTCCTATTTTTTGGTACACTTAGTGTTGCAGCGGCTTCCTTCAGATTTGAGGTCCCGTTTTGAGCAGAAGTATGGTGGGGATAGTGCCACCCATCTTCCCCCCTTTGAGGACCTCGTCAAATTTTTGGAGGATGAGTGTCGTTTCCTCGACAACGCCCGTGGTGCCACGGGGTCAAGCCAACCGCCCTCTCGGCCGAGGGCCCAGGGACGGACTAGGACTGTCGGGCTTGGTGATAGCCGCCCTGCCCCCCGTTTTGGTGGCACCCAGAGTAATCTTGTTTGCGGCTATTGTAAGGCCACGGGACATGGCGTACCAACTTGCGCGGCCTTCTTGGAGTTGCACGTGAGTGCCCGCCGCCGAGTTGCCAATGCACGCCGTCTGTGCTTCTCTTGTTTGGGGAATCATTTTCATCGGGATTGCCCCAACCCCCGCCCTTGTTCAATTTGTAGGGGCTCACATCTGAAAGTTTTGTGCGCCAATGCGAACCGCTCTGACAGACCAGCCTCTGATGGGGGTTCGCGCAGGGGGGGGTATAATGGAGATGAGCACCGGGCTCCTCGCTCGCCGGTTCAGAATCGAGGAGGGGCCCGCAACTTTGACCGCCGTACTCCACCCCCCGCGCCAGTTGATCGTGAGCCGCGCGACCGCCGATTGACCTCCCCTCGTGAAGGCGACTATGCAGCTGCTGGTAGGCGACGTTGGCCAGACCAGCACCGCCTTCCCTCCCCTCCGTTGGCGGAACGTCCCCGTTTGGAGACGCGCCCCCCGCCGCTCAGGCGTCAGGTGGGATATGCCCCTCCAGCGATGGCGCGCGGCTTGGGACATCGCGCGGATGAGGAATTTGACTACTATCCTCATCGGGATAGACCCCAGCCTGGATGCGGCGATCGGTCGCCGCCCAGGCATTACTAGGAAATTGGCGCCTGTCCCGCTAACGTACCTCCCCAGATCGACACGGTTTTGTTGCCAACGGCATCGGTCAGGGTCTGGGGACCCACGGGGGACTCTGTTGTGGTCCGTGCCATTTTGGACACGGGAGCCCAGGGTTGCCTTTTGTCGTCTTGGTTAGCGGGTCGGGTGAGCCTGGATGTCCGTGCCTTTTCAGGCACGATTAATGGAATAGGCGAAACACCTATCCCGACTGTTGAGGGACAAACCTTATTTGGGCTCACTCCTGTGAGTTGTTTGGACCCTAAGTTTTTTCCTTCGGCTATTGTTCTGACGAGTATTTTGGGCTGTCATCCCCAACGTCAGCTGTCGCCTGATATTGTCCGGTTGACGTCAGGCCTGGATTTGGCTGACCGCCGGTTTGATTCCCCTAATACAGCTCATTTGATATTGGGTTCCGATGTACTAGGGAGAATATTGTTGGGTAATATGAAAGTCTTGCAGCCGAACGGTTTGGTGGCTGTCTCGACCATCTTTGGCTTTGCGGTGATGGGCCCAGTGTTGAAGGCTGCCCCTCCACCTGAGCCTGATTGTGCACCCCCTTTGGTGGGGACCGGATTGGCTGACTCGCCCCGAGGATGATTGGCCTCGAACGCCAATTTTGATGTCGGATCCTTTGCCCGGGCTTAAGGTGCTCGCTGTTGGGACGAAGGACCCTCCATTTGATCCGGATATTTTGTTGAATCGATACAGCTCCCTCGACAAATTGTTGAACGTTACCTCGTGGATCAGGCGTTTTGGTCACAATGCTAGGAATCCAGGGGACAAGCGCCTGTCACCGGTTCTCTCTCCTCAAGAGCGACAGGAGTCACTCCTCCTGTGGGTTCGCTCTGTGCAGGCCGTACACTTTGAGAAGGAGATCGAGACCTTGAAGTCCGGTAGAGTTAAGTTGTCGGGAGCCGTTAGTAAGTTGAACCCCTTTTTGGATGAAACGGGTCTTTTGCGTGTTGGTGGACGGTTGAGGCACTCTAGCCTTCCTTATGGGGTCCGTCACCCCCTTTTGTTGCCCAAGGTGGGCAATTTGATTAAATTGTTGGTGACTGATCGTCACATTAAGAACTCGCACGCCGGTTGCAATGCGCTGTTGGCCATTCTGCAGCGAGAGTTTTGGATTTTGTCGGCTCGTCGTACCATTCGTAGCATCGTCTTCCGTTGCATACCGTGTTATCGGACTAAGGCCCCAACGATGCAGCCCCAGATGGGAGACTTGCCTGCTGATCGTGTCAATGAGGCGAGGCCCTTTGCAGGCGTAGGAACGGACTTTGCTGGTCCCTTTTCGATAAAGACGTCTACCCTTCGCAATAGTAAAATTGTCAAGGCTTATTTGTGCGTATTTGTCTGCCTGTCAACTAAGGCAGTGCACTTGGAGCTGGTATCCTCCCTCTCGACGGAGGCCTTTGTGGCAACTTTGGATAGATTTACGTCTCGCCGTGGGTTACCTTCTCTGATCAGGTCTGATTGCGGTACCAACTACAAGGGTACATGTATGGTTAGGGACCTTACACCTTGAGTTGATGCTGATTGATACACTGATACTGATTGATTGATATTTATTGATAAAAGTATGATTACATGATAGATGAGTGCACGCGGTATGAATGCTATTCGTGTACTAAATTAGCCGGCCCGGCGCAGGTAAAATGCTGACATATTGATATGAAAACTGTGCTGTGCTTGCACTGTACATGCTCCAGGCCCGGAGAAGATAAGGGTGCACAGGGTGATATGAATCGTGATGAGCTACAAAGTGATAAAACATAATTGCTTATAAAATAACTTAAATAACACTACATTGATCTGTATTGACTTCCAAAACGTGGTGATGACGCCCTGTCAACTATGCGTGTCCTGCTGTGGCTGTTGTCAACAGTAGCGATGGTCTGTGACGGCCTCCTTGCAGCTGTCGTGTAGTGCACGTCGGGTTCCTGATGATCCTGTTGAACTGTGTCCCTGTGCGCTCGCAGCCGTCGCCACCCGTAGATGAGAACACTGATTATGATCAATGTGACCACAGTGTATATGGCAATGTAATGGTGGATGTCGTGGGAAGATACTTGATCTGTCAATGCCTCAACTTCCTTCGCTCTGGCATTCTTGATGGCGAGAGTGATGACTTCCAAGTCCTGTTGCCGTTTGATAGTCTCTTCGGTGTCGTTCAGTACGGCAGCGGATGGTATAGTCAGATTGATGATGTGATTTATAGATGGAATCTCGATATCCATGACGTCTGTTTTTGTATGGATTGAGTTAGTTAAGCTTTGGTGCGAATAAATCGTGAATGTTTGACCTTTGATGACGCAACCGTCACCGAGTGTCAGTACCCCGGCCTTGCTGAGTCGTTCAGCAGTAATATGATCCCCACATATGACTCGCACCGTGCATTGTCCACAACAATAATACAAATATGAGTTGACGATGCTTAATTCCGTCCATTGATCTATACATTCTTTGGTTTCGGTTTGACATTGATTTGCAACTTGATCTTTTACACACAGATTGTTGTCTGAGGTCATCTGATAAATAGGCCTTTTTAGAGAACAAATGAAGTCATCCTGGTCGTAAGGCGTACATCTTCCCCAATCGGCTTCCGATATCGGAATGTAGGAATCTTTGTGGATGTTTATCGCTAAATGCTGCGCGATAGGTGTGATGGTGACCATGCTTTCAGCTACTTGCAGTGGGATTGGTATGAGGTTGTAAAGCTCATAGTCTTCTCTAGTCACAAGTGGGATCTTGACTTCAAAAATCATGTATTGTTTTGTTGTTCTCGCTTTTACTTTGAGTAAATGATATATCTTTGCTAGATCCGTTTGAATGTTATTTATGGGTATGGTCAGCTCCTTTGAAAGTTGCCCTGTTATTGTATTGAGTTCATCTCTCAGCTGTGTTGGTGTTAAGAGGTGAAAGTTGAATTTTTCATAGAAAATATTCGCTACTGTATCCACTAGCGTTTCCTGGATATTTTTCAGGTCTGACAGCATAATGTTTGCCACCAAGGCTGATAAAGTGAAGTCACTTCTGCTGTCTGTTTTTTGTATCTGCTCTTTCAGTTTGTTCATTCCCAAGTTGCAGTTGATTATGTATTGATTTACGAGTTTATGTTGTTTTTCCAAGGCGGTTTCTACTCGTTTGATAACATTCAATTCTGCTTCAACGATTGATGTCTGGTTTTTCCACAATAAGGCAAGATGTTTTTGATCCTTCTTGATAAGGTGTAACAAATTTACTTGATCCTATTAAAATAAAAGGATAAGCAGACTTGTTCAAATACAATTTTAATTTAGGAAAGATAAAAAATACAGCTAGTTATAAAAAACTACCTAGCACGCACTCAGTTTTAAAGTTTATGCACTTAGATGGACAATAATGAGTTTACCACACTGTAAGAACGGGAACAGGCGTCAGGATAGCAGGTCGATACCGGAGTAACCTTGAAGTTGTGCTCTGAAGCAGTAGAAACGGCGGCAGCGCAGATCTCAGAGTTCACTAGGACAGCTCAGCAGCAAGACAGTGCAGAACTCAGGGCCAGACGTAGGACAGCCCTGCGAGACCAGTAGACGGACAGGCACGTAGTGGGAGTGGGGTACGTGGGAGTAGAAGTCCCAGGAGAAACTTTCGTTGGATCCCCTGGACAGTTTAAGAATCTCACCGCCAAAACCAAGCTGCTCTCTGATACCCTCAAATCAGATTTCCGAGTCGTCTTTTCAGCCGTCCGTCAGCTCGTTTCTCCCCAAGTAGTCTTCTTCTTTCAAATCTTAGTTTTCTTAGTGTGGCCATCATCTCAACTGACAAGTGTAGTCGGCCAGGACATATACATGAGTGCGTAAAGAATTTTATAAATATAATCATTTAATATTAAGTTATTAAACAATCGTAATAATTTATAAAATACATTGGCTAAGCATATTGATAAAAATAATTTAAATTATACAAACCAAAAAGAGAAATCATAGAGCTAGACCATAGACTGAGCAGAAAGAATTAAAAAACTAACTGACAGTTTGACAATTTGACGCTTGACGTAAATATCACAACATGAAAATTATAATATTTTATTTCAGCTATTTCCAAGTTAAAGAATCGTATTTAAATCGATTTGCTGAGTGTAGATATATAAACAAATAAAATGCATGATAAATAGTATTATGAATGATGAATATGAAGCGTAAGTATAGCATAATACTATATTTCCCCAACGACCCCGAGAAAATTTTTGGCCTAGAACAAAAATTTTGCAAAGGTTAAAGTATTACAGCATTCACAAAACTTACATAACTCATTCAAACACACCGACATCTTACGAAGTTAGGTCAGGTAGGATTCACATTCAATGATCACTACTCAACCTGATAAGTCAATAACTTTAAGGCTTATTTTAGGAGTTGTAATCCGCTCGCGTCTAAAACCACTAATGAGATGAAAATAGAAAGATTTTAACAAAGGCTTATTTTTAATGGAGTTGTCATCCGCTCCTAATCAACTTTAGTTGATATTTAGTTGACTTTTAGAGTCAATAGTTAACAACAAGTTAGACATACTAACTCGTAGAAAAGAAAAGAATAGATAGAAAGAAAGATTAAGTATAATCTTTTAATGGTTTAAGAAGCGATTAATGAATTAGAAAATAAATAGAGTTTTAATAAATCGAAAAGAACTCTATTATAGAGGAAGGAAAGAAGAAAGAGATGAGTTATGAATAAGTATAATAAGAAAATTGCAAAAGTACGAGTATAGGGATAGTAAAACAGTGTAAAAGAATATAAACTTGGAGTATATAGGATCTGAGTTCTGAAATAGGATTCTAAAGTAGCCTACTTGTAGTGGATGAAGGGATTCAAGTACCTATGGAGTTTAAGAGAGAAGGAGGGAAAGAGGGGTCAGGTCAGAACCACAACACCGCAAACAGTAAACTCCGAGTAGACGTCAGGGCAGCTCCCGTTATACAGTAGTCGGTAAGCTCCAAGTTAAACGTCAAGGGCAGCAGTAAGTAAGCTCCGAGTAAACGTAAGGGCAGCTCCCGCAATACAGTAGCCGGTAAGCTCCGAGTAAAACGTCAAGAGAGTCTGAGTTTTGGACACGGTCCAAAAGTGTTTAAAAATTTAAGAGCAAGACATTAGAGTCTAAAGAGGATCGATTTAATGATAATACAAGAAAAGAAAATTAAAAATCGTAAACCAAGAAAAATTTATTTGTGTTGGTGGTAAAATTCGGAACTAAAGCATAAAGTGTAGTACACATGATTGCCACCGTAAAGTTTGTTATACTTTAGTACCTATTTTTGCCACCGCGCAAAAAGATTATTACTCCATGTCCATAATACTCCATGGCCTGTTACCTAGCAACCAATGACAAATAACAAGTTGAAAAATATTTTGAGAGCCCACGTAACTAAACTTGTTTTGGAATGATTTTCAGATGAAATATGTTTAAATATATATAATAAGTGTTTAGGAGGATAGTGAAGTATTTCTAATAGGAGTTACGTAGATGTCTAAGTTTGTAAAGACGTCCACAGGATATTCTCCAATAGTACGTCGTAGAGTATGCCAGTCTCCAACCTTGGTAGTGCTCACAAGTGGGTTAACACTCCCAAGAGGCCGAAAGGGTGCCAATTATCTTTCGATATCAGTATGTGTGTAGTGGTGAAGAGTACCTAGATGATGTTTAGTTGTAGAAGAGTTGAGTTGAATAGAAGAGTCTTTAAGAGGAGAGCTGAAGAAGAAAAATAAGTTAATATTAAAAAGAATAGGTAAGCCAAATAAGAAGTCCAAAAAGAAATACTAGTGCTAGTTTTTTTTAGAATTTTGAAAATAAATGAGTGGGTTCGAGTTGATTTTACGGGGGGCGCCAATTTGTAACAAATTTACTTGATCCTATTAAAATAAAAGGATAAGCAGACTTGTTCAAATACAATTTTAATTTAGGAAAGATAAAAAATACAGCTAGTTATAAAAAACTACCTAGCACGCACTCAGTTTTAAAGTTTATGCACTTAGATGGACAATAATGAGTTTACCACACTGTAAGAACGGGAACAGGCGTCAGGGTAGCAGGTCGATACCGGAGTAACCTTGAAGTTGTGCTCTGAAGCAGTAGAAACGGCGGCAGCGCAGATCTCAGAGTTCACTAGGACAGCTCAGCAGCAAGACAGTGCAGAACTCAGGGCCAGACGTAGGACAGCCCTGCGAGACCAGTAGACGGACAGGCACGTAGTGGGAGTGGGGTACGTGGGAGTAGAAGTCCCAGGAGAAACTTTCGTTGGATCCCCTGGACAGTTTAAGAATCTCACCGCCAAAACCAAGCTGCTCTCTGATACCCTCAAATCAGATTTCCGAGTCGTCTTTTCAGCCGTCCGTCAGCTCGTTTCTCCCCAAGTAGTCTTCTTCTTTCAAATCTTAGTTTTCTTAGTGTGGCCATCATCTCAACTGACAAGTGTAGTCGGCCAGGACATATACATGAGTGCGTAAAGAATTTTATAAATATAATCATTTAATATTAAGTTATTAAACAGTCGTAATAATTTATAAAATACATTGGCTAAGCATATTGATAAAAATAATTTAAATTATACAAACCAAAAAGAGAAATCATAGAGCTAGACCATAGACTGAGCAGAAAGAATTAAAAAACTAACTGACAGTTTGACAATTTGACGCTTGACGTAAATATCACAACATGAAAATTATAATATTTTATTTCAGCTATTTCCAAGTTAAAGAATCGTATTTAAATCGATTTGCTGAGTGTAGATATATAAACAAATAAAATGCATGATAAATAGTATTATGAATGATGAATATGAAGCGTAAGTATAGCATAATACTATAAAGGTCAATATCTTTCTGATATTTTTCGGCAAAATCTTCGTCCAATATTCCAAATAAACTTCGTGCGATGTTGCCTACTCCATTGATAAAGCCTCTACGTCGGCGCAATCGGTGCATTTGCTGACCGAGTAAAATGCTGTTGTAGTGTTCGAGTTCGGCGTACCCATGACGTAACTGTAATCGGACTACGTCACATTGTGGTATTTGATCCGTTGAACATATGTTTTCCAGGTGATTCATGTATTTGTTGAGTACATCTATTCCTCGCCAATATGGAGCCATATCGCAGTAAACTATTAGCTTCCATTCTTCGCGTTGTAGCCGCATATTGGCTACCTTGTCGAAGTAGATGCTTTGATTGTTGCTCAGGCTTGAAAACTTGTATTCGCCTCTTGCTGTAGGTACCATTACCATAAGAATCATGAGAATGGTATAAATTAAGTTGCATAATTTTGATGACGATTGTTGTGTTCGTTGACTTGATACGTTACTTGCGGATTTTTGATGTTCTTGTTCTTCTGATTGATTTTCATTTATAGGCAGTAATGATAACTTTGATATTGGTCTTTTCATTGTTCCATTTTTTGTCCGAATAGTAACCACCCGGACGTACCCATCTTTTCCGGGATGAAGTTGCGTGATTCTTCCCATTGCCCACTTTCCTGATGGTAACTGTACGTCGTGTATGATGACAATGTCGTTGATCTTCAAGTTTGTGTGCGGTTGGCGCCATTTGCTACGCACTGACAATTGACTTAAGTATTCCGTTCTCCACCTTTTCCATAAATCATCCATGATTTTTTGGGTGAGTTGCCATCTCGTACGCAAATCTTTCTCCGTTTCGATTAACGTCAAGGTTGGTCCGCTTGCTAGAAAGTGGGATGGTGTGAGGTAATCCAAATCTTCTGGATCTTCACTTATAGCGCACAATGGTCGTGTGTTCAAACATGCTTCGATTTGTGCTAGCACTGTTGAATATTCTTCAAACGTGAGCCTTTGTTCGCCAATCACTCTCTTTAGGTGGTACTTTAAGCTCTTCACAGCTGCTTCCCATACACCTCCCGCGCTTGGCCAGGATGGGGCGTTAAAGTGCCAATTGATCTCCATGTCGGTGATTGCTTCGTAAAATTCCACGTCTAACACTTTTTGAATGTTGATGAATTCTTCATTTAGAATTCTGCTTGCTCCTACGAAGTTCGTACCATTGTCGCTGTATATATGTTTTGGGGTGCCTCTTCTTGCTGACATTCTGCGTAATGCTGATAAAAATGCTGAGGAGCTCAGATCTGTTTGTGTGTGTTTGAGTTCAATTGTTTCACAATATCTCCTTTGGCCTCTGGCCTAGATTCTAAAAATGTTTTGCAACGGAAAAGTCCGTGGTTGTCATTGCAGAGTGGACAGTTTGGTTTATTCATTGCAAAACTTTTAAATGTTGAATTGCGGAAAAATGGTTTGCTTGCATCGTTCTTATTATTGTGCTGATTAGGTTTACTTTGTTTGTTAGGCTGATGTTCTGATTCTTTTCTGTTGAATGTTTCTTGCTTTGATTTTGGAGTATACTGCTTACGCCTAGATGATTCAAGAGCGGTGTATTTGTTTTCCAGAAATGATAGGAAATCGTCGAGTGTCGGCAGTGCTCTAGGATTGGTTAGCGATTGAATGTATTCCCCATGCGTATCGCTGTCCAACTTAAGTGCCAGTAGGTGCACAATAAGTGGGTCCCAGTTTGATATGTTGACGCCGAGATTCTTAATAGCGTTAAGACATTCGTTGGTAGTATCGAACATCTTCTTGATCTGATAATCTGCTTGATTTTGCATTGTAGGTATTGCCAGAAGTGCGTTGATATGAGAGCTAAAGATGAGCTTTTCGTTGTTGTATCGATGATTCATGATGTCCCAGCATAATTGATAATTTTCAGAACTGATATTTAAGTGTTGGACTAGCTTTTCCGCTTCACCTTTTAGCTTGCTCTTCAAAAACTGCATCTTTTGAGCACTCGACATTGACTTGTTGTTGTGGATCGTTTCTATAAATAGATCCTTGAATGATGTCCACTTGAGGTAATTCCCGCTGAATATGGGAATATCGATTTTGGGGGTGCAATTTTCACGGTGTGAAATTGAGCCCATCTTGATATTGATTGACTTTTTCATGTCATTGTATAGCTGCTCATATCTGCTGTATGTTTGCTCATAATCTTCATCTTCCTCGTACAACTCACTGTCAATTTCCCAGTGCAACGAGTCGATGATTGACCACCTTTTTTGTACATTACGCAGTAGATCTTCGAGTTCCCATTTTTCAGAGATGTCCTCTAATTCCACGCTCTTGATTGTACGAGACAACGCCTTGAAGTTGCTTTTTTGCTTTCGCAGCATTTCCTCCAGTTTGCTCGCATTTCCTTGAGAAACAGTTTTCCACAGTGATTTAGACTTACTGTTACAAGGATTGCTGTTTGCTTGATCGGGGTCAGCTAATGAGGTGCTTGAAGTTTCTTGATGGTGTTTACCAGATGCCGGTGTCGATACTTGTATTGATGGCTTGCCCGGAGATTGGTCTCTCTTACTTTCACTAGGATCCTTCCGTTCGTAACGTTCGATAGTTTCCCGCGCTTCAGTGTAAAAGAGTTTCGTCCTTTGATAGCAATTATCAGCGAAATAGCTGGCACTGCGAGTTTCGAATTCACATAATTTCAAATGATTAGACTGGAACTCAGACCAATAACTATCCAGAGTTTGCAGTCGTTTCTTGATATTGTATGGAGTCTTACGTTCTGCAGAATCTTTCTTGAAGTTCCTTAATAGCTGCTCCATAGCTTGCATGATTTGATCTTGATTTGCTAAAATATTTTCCATTGTGGAAGTCATGATTGATAATTTTCTTTATTATATTCCTGACCGCTAGTCAACAAGAAGTGCTTTTGCTAACTCTCCGCAATATTAGCGCCTTCTCAATCCAACCGGTGAGACCCGCTTGTGGGAGGCCAGCTGAACCGATTCGCAACCACGGAAAGAAAAGCAAAGCACCCTCTGCGATGATGGAGCCAGCAGTCGATGGCTTGATGATGTTGGTAGACCGTTGACCGTCGTCCGCAGGTCGTGTTTACAGGAACAACCACTATTATTTTCGCAACGTGATCGGATCCCGCTCATCCGGCTCGAAGGACCATTAAGATGTATGGTTAGGGACCTTACACCTTGAGTTGATGCTGATTGATACACTGATACTGATTGATTGATATTTATTGATAAAAGTATGATTACATGATAGATGAGTGCACGCGGTATGAATGCTATTCGTGTACTAAATTAGCCGGCCCGGCGCAGGTAAAATGCTGACATATTGATATGAAAACTGTGCTGTGCTTGCACTGTACAGTACAAGTAACTATTTGAAGGAAGTGTATGACTTTCTTAATGAGAGCCAGGTTGACATTGGTAACAAATTGGCCCGTCGAGGGGTCACTTGGTTGTTTGACCCGCCAGCCTGCCCCCATTGGGGGGGTATTTTTGAGGCCGCGGTGAAAGCAGCAAAAGGACTCTGGCGGAGATTGTTGGGAGACACCGTTCTCACCTTTGAGGAATTAGCTACGGTATTTTATCGCATTGAAGCGGTACTAAATTCGCGTCCATTGTGCCCGCTCTCTTCGGACCCTAACGATTTGGAGGCTCTAACCCCGGGCCATTTCTTGATTGGACAGCCACTTGTCGCTCTGCCTGAGTACCCTTTTGTTGATGTGAGCCAAAATCGGCTATCGCGGTTTCAGTTGGTGCAACAGCTCACTCAGAGCTTTTGGAAGCGTTGGAGCTTAGAGTATCTGCACATCCTCCAGCAGCGCGTCAAGTGGACTGATAAAACTCATCCGCCCAAGATAGGAGACCTCGTCCTTATTAAGGATGCCAACCTTAAGCCTCTGTATTGGCGCCGGGGGCGCATTCTCAATTTGGTGGCTGGCACCGACGGGGTACCTCGTTTTGCTGAGGTTTTAGTGGATGGATCGGTTATGAAGAGAGCGGTCGCCACCTTGTCAAGACTGCCAATTGATTAGCGGACGGGACGGCCCGTCCGGGGGGGGTAGATGTTTCATCCACCAAGTTCTGAACGCACCTTTTTTGACGTTTGACAGATTACGTTTCGTTGTCTGTGGTGCGATGACGTTTTGCTTGTCAGTGCAATTTTGGTTGAATAATGGTCGCTCCGTGCTTGTAATTTTTGGTACACGCTGTTCCGTGTAATTATTGGTTGAAAACTTTGAGTTATTGTTAATCCGATACCATCTTGATCGGTGTTTGATATTTTGTTGATAATTGAGTGAAAATTGAGAAATCTCGCCATTTTGGGTCTTGACCGCGAGTGATTTTTTGGTTATGTCCGGCCTGTTTGTGTCATTTGAACGCCGGTAATTTCCTAAATTCAGTGTTGGACTATTACATCCCCGATTGGGTTATCAAACCGGGATAAAATTCAGTTGGACATTGGTGAGGGTTGCCACGTGTGTGATAGGAAGGTTTGTCCAGAAAGACGTCGGTACGCGCTGGGCGTCCATGGAACCGTCGTAATCTCACATAACTACACATTCACCACACAAACCACAGTTATACTTACACCCCACCCAGATAAGACGGAACCAGGGAATACGCCACATCTCCGGTTCCAACGTGATGGGTAAGTTATATCTAATAGTTGAATAGTTGTATTCACTTGTCGATTGGACAAATATTATTTTGATTGGGGCTCCGCGTAATCGCGGACATCGTGAGTCTGTTCGTGCAGTCTCACACAGTGCTATTTACCGTTAAGGAGTTCCCTCGTAAGAAGACAATCCTGACTGCAGGATGAGGTCATGATAGAAATCACGACTGTCCATCAAATATGAACGCGTCTACAAGTTTTCGTAACCGTGCCGTTAACTGTTAAGGAGTTCCCTTTTGCGGAGACGATCCTGGCTGCAGGATATGGTCATGTTAAAAATCATCTTTACCTATCAATGTTGAACGCGTATACAACGTTTTGTGTGCGCGCTATTAACCATTGAAGAATTCTTTTGTTTGGAGACGATCCTAGCTGCAGAATTAAGTCATGTCTATCATAAAAATGTATGTTCATCAGAACCAAAGGTGTGTGCATTCAGCTCAATTGGTTGGGGGGAACTGGTTTGAATTTCAGTTCCAAGATTTCACCAATACATACTAACAAACTAACCAACACAGCTAGTTGAATAATAGTAGATTGTATGACTTGAGGGAGCAAAATAATATATTTTTACTGTGAGGGCGCTATTTTGAATCCTGAGCGTAGCGAGAGATTCAAAGTAGGTACATCGCCTGAGGGAAAAATACTTTTGCTCTCGAGTCATATACTCCACTTTTCATCTGCTTCTATGAGACAATAAATAAGAGACACTTTTAAGTAATTAATGAATAAGTTTAAAAAAAATTACATTAATTTAAAAAAGGTCAATTACAAATTTATTTCCGAAAATGTCTTCGCTCCTTTTCAATTTTTCCACAGTATGAAATTGTCATAGGCCTCACAAGAACAGGGAAGTAAATCGCACACTTTTGTTTTTTTTTTTAGTTACCGCGCCTCCCTGCAACGTACAGCCAACACTTACAGCTAGTAATTTATACAATTTGTGTTCGATTTCAATGAACGATTCATGTTCCAAAATCAAATGTCATTACTGCCCGCTAAAAAGTCTAGTGGAGAAAAGAGCTACTTTGCTCCCGCTAAAAGAGGAACAAAACGATACTTTTCGAATAGAAAGGATGAAATAGCAATTTATTCAGACCAAGGGGAGTAAGGCACACAATCTATACTAATATTATAAAGAGGTAACATTTGTTTGTAAGTTTGTAAGTTTGTATGTAGGGGGTAATCTCCGGAAGTAATGCACCAATTTTAAAAATTGTTTCACTGGTAGAAAGCTACATTATTCATGAGTGCTATAGGCTATATTTTATTCCCGTACTCCCACGAGAACGTGAACTACGCGGGTGAAACCGCGGGACGTCAGCTAGTAATATTATAAAAAGAAGAGATTTGTTTAATTTACATTTTTGTATGTAACGAATAGACTTAAAAAGTACTGGACCGATTTGAAAAATTCTTTCAGCAATGTATAGCTACATTATCAGCGAGTAACACAGGCTATATTTTATTGCCGTACTCTCACGGGAACGGGAACTACGCCGGTGAACCGCGTGACGTCCGCTAGTATACAAATAAACAGAGATGACCACTAGTAAGTTAATTGTGACGAGTTTGTTTTATTTTTCCCTCCCTTCCTTCCTTATTTACTCTTATGTGGCTGCACACTCTCGCCGAGACACTCCGAAGCAGGGCGACTGCGAGAGTATACAGTCAATCGATAAACACCGAGTTTGGACAAGTGCTTAAAAAAACTTGATTTGCTAGTAGCAACACTGGATAAGAATAAAAGGCAATGATATGAGACATAAATTTATTAGTAAAAATGTGTTTACTGTTTTATACAGAGATATAGGTATAATTATATAGCAGGTTTCA
Organism: Xestia xanthographa; assembly: GCA_905147715.2. Taxonomy (NCBI): domain Eukaryota; kingdom Metazoa; phylum Arthropoda; class Insecta; order Lepidoptera; family Noctuidae; genus Xestia; species Xestia xanthographa. The sequence goes on along the minus strand of LR990651.1, from coordinate 12,088,727 downwards.
AGTTTGTGATGTGCTATTAACAAGGTCCATACCAACACCTAGCAGTATTACTTATATGTCACTTCAGAGTTCAACGTGGGAAAGAGACAGAACTTACAGAACTAACTCCGTCTCTTTTCTACACCAAAATTATTTTAAAAAGCCACTGTTCTAAGAGGATGTGGTAGGTTACCAGTTTTCTTTCCGAACTAGGAAGTTGGGATTTGAGTGCAATGTTTGAGTTATAGATGTAGTTGTAACTCAAACAGTGCACGTTCCAAAAAAAAAAATGAGCTGTCACGGGACGCCTTGCAGGTGTGAAGCATCGAAATTATTTTGTACAAGTAACATGCTAAACAAAAAAGTTAATATTAATTGTAACCCAGCGCTGTGCCCAGAGACCAGCTGGCTTGTTGTAAACCGTGGCGATTATGTAGATCTTATGGTGCTTCAACAGGTCGGTTATGTTCGGGATTGTTCGGGCCGGGTTGACAACTTGAAAGTTGGCGGCGCGTCACCACGGCATGCGTCGCCACGACATTTTTTGGTTTTACCCGCGCCCCCAGATGTTTCACATCAAAAACTAGGGGGCAGCGAGTATTCTGTTCACACTTAGTAACGGTATCTGTTTTTGGGTGACTGATGGCCTTGCGCTGGTGGAAACTGAGACAGAACCACATCGAGTCCTCCCCCTCCTCCTCCTCCTCCTCCTCCCCCTCCTCCTCCTCCTCCTCCTCCCCCTCCCCCTCCCCCTCTCTTCTTTCGTTGTAATTTAGTAGTGACTGAAACCGATTCAGCGCTAAGAGTAAACTGAGAATTCTGACCATCCAGACCACCCGCTGATCCAGACTGCGTTTGTTGGTACGATGAACCGATAGATTTCTGACCTAATGATGGTTTAGTAGAACCAGCACCTTGAATTGGCTGAGAAATTTCACCGTACTTGGAACCAGATGATCTAATTAGAGTATGTTGTGCTGTTACGCCAGTTTGCGTGGTTTTAACTGCATCCATTACCGTTCCTTGGGCTTTTTTCCTGTAGCTGCTAGTGGACAAGTCTTGGTTCGATCCATGTGGAGGAGCCAGCAAGGCACCTGCAGTGCGGGCTGATATTGGGGACAGGTAGCTCTGATCGATCCTTCCTGCTCCACACACCGCCGTTAGAGCAGTTAATATTATAACCTGTAAAATAAGTGTAATTGAAATAAAATGCTGAAGTTGAATTAGATGGTGGATTCGGATGTTTCTAAATAAATAAGAAGTAGTTCTAAAACTAAAGCCCGACTACTGAATGAAATCCGTTTAAATGTAGCTTATGTTACCCGGGCCGTAATAATAACGAATCGATTAACACCTTATTCATCCAAATCGGATGAATAGTTTAGGCGCTACAGAGGAACATACGTAAATACATACTGACATACATACTTATACTGCTAAAATCGTAACCCTTCCTTTTGGCTTTGCCGTAGTCGGGTAAAAAGGATAACAATATTAGCTCCCACCGCGCTTGAGTTTACGAGTATTTGACAGATTCGGACATCAAAAATCAACTTCATATATTTAAAAATCTACTCTTTGTAAAAATGATTTCAAGTCAACCTCGAAATGTCTATTTTTCGGAGACCTAATGTGACACTTACCGTTGCGGGGGTTGTCAGCAGGAAGGTTTGTAGGGGTCTATAAATAATAAGAGTCATTATTTATTTGTTCCTAAGCCGTGGCCATCTCACGACTTGATTGCAGAAGGTAAAAGTGTGGTAGGGAACACTGGCCTGAACCCTCTCCAAGGCAATGATGGTTCCGTCTTAGACTCTGCCCGCAACCAACGGCTCCAGTTCCAGATTCTGTCTCAGGTAGGTAAATTCAGCGTAAGGTATGTGTCACTCTGCAGCAGACGATCTTCTCCAGGCGTCCTTCTCGACGCCAGAACCACGACGTGGCAAAAAGGTTGTAAGGTAGACTAGGATCCTGGAAGTTCAGACAGAAATGGAAGCGTCAGCAAGGTATCGGAACCACGTTTCGTAGGTTCAAAGGTCACAGTGAACGTGAACGGATGAGTGGTTGGGTTCAGTGACAGATAGGAAGAAATACCCCAAAAACTAGTTTAAAGAAGTTCTAGGAACACCTTGCAGTTATAATGCACATGTAAACGGGTGGTCGCGGGAAGACTGCCACAGTCCTCCCGCGACCACGGCTGGTGCAATCCGGTCGAAACGTCGGGCTAATATTAAAGGTAAAAAATCGCGAAAATACCCGTTTACATGTGTATTATAATGTGTTTTGATCGTGAAAGTTTAAAAAAGACCTTACAGTTAGCCCTTCTAATAAAATACATGGAAACTTACTCTGGAAGTATTCGCGACGTATTTAACTAAATTATTTAGGCTCGGTTGGAGTGATCGACACAGCCGTCACCTCCAGTACTTTCAATACTACTAGTCATTGTCCTTACTGAGCCTAACCGACTCATCACTCCTCGGCGACGCTTAGTAATGATCGTGTTAGAGATGCGTGGGCGCATATAAACAAAAACCCTTTAAGTTATTATACGCTCGTAGGTTCTGCATAATATTATTTAATTTAAATGAGTTATATTTATGTGCAAGGCTTATTTAAAGAGATTAATACAGGTTATTTTTTTAAATTTGTATGCACACACTATACACACTGACTACTGTTTTATGGGTACACAGGTTTCTTATTATTAAAGGTTAACATTAAACTCTTTTTTAAATTGTAACTTGCAAAGTGCAACGTTACACTAGTAATGCTTACATCTTGTGAATCTTTACAGGAAGCGCACATCAAGAAAAAATAGCGAATAATAATCAAAAATTATTGTTTCCCAGCAATATTTTTTGCGTTGGGTTACTTAGTTTGGTGTACTTACATAATGCTTGGTTGACGGCTTCGTGAAGAGTCCTTTAACACCCTGTATACCATTGGAAAGAGTCTTCAAGGAGAACCTTTACTCTGCCGGGGTTGCGGGACTGTTCAAAAGAGATACCGTGGCCCCGGAACACAAAGGGCGATGAAGGAACATGGATGGGTTTTAGTCAGTAAAAGTCTGACTCCCTCCTGCTCCGCCCAGAGCGGAGAGAGTCATTTGATGATTTCCCATCCGAAAAAATTCGTAGTCCGTTTGGGTTCATTGACCTAAATAGGTGACTAATTGGGAAATCCGAAGTTAAGATTTTCTTGGTAACCAACAGCAATAAAAATAAACCATTAGAATTAGCTTTTCAAGGAGAAGCTTTCCTACGAACACAACTTGCTGAGGCCCAACTCTCTAACGTCCGTCCGTCCGTCCATCTCTATCCGTCTCTCTCGCGCACGTCTGCAGATGAGTGCGAGTGAGAGAGATGGATAGTAGAGATGGATGGACGGACGGACGTTAGAGAGTAGGGCCCCTGATTCGTAGTCCGTTAATAAAATTCGGGGTTTACAAGGTAAAATCGACTCTTCTCTTGTAAAAGTCGGATAAAATGAAGCCTATCATATCTTGGCCATAATAACTAATCGATTGACACCTTTTTCATCAAAATCGGATGAATAGTTTAGGCACCACGGTGGAACATACGTAAATTCAAACATACATACATATACGTACATAGACTACTAAAATCATAACCTCCTTTTGGCTTCGCCATAGTCGGATAAAAATGACTAATAAATGAGGTAAACTTGCAGTTGTTTTGCAAAATCGCGTTTTCCGTTAACTAGTACCTATTGCGGAAAACTGGGACTAATAAATTATAATAACAAACAGGTTCTCCTGCATTCCTATCCAGCATTGTCTATGCATTGCATGTATCAAGTTAGGCTGCCCACAGACGGTCTGCAACGCAGCAACCGCGCGCAGTCGATTTAAGTGCATGAAGTTGTACGTTCGAATTCGTGCAGTCATGATGTCAATTGCATATACGTGACTTCAACTTCACGGCAGCCGTCGACAAGTGGCGACTACTACTACTACTACAACAGCCCATAACGTCCACTGCTGGACACAAGCCTCTCCCATGATGGGAGGAATTTGCCGTAATCTCCACGCTTGGCAGGCGGATTAGAGATCGCAGTGATGAAAGACTAACAGAAAACGCTGCTGCCCATTCTCTGGTCTACGGAGGCGCAAGGTGTTCTGCCTCAGACATTAGTCGCCTTATACGACACCCGTGAGTGTTATAGGTTGGTTCTATTCTACTCTGCCGGATACCACACGGCTAACACTAGACAAGTGGCGACGGCTGCAGTTTATCTGCCGTTGGCAACGTGCCACTCGTCTGTAAGAAACCTTACTTTGGGGAAATCCATGACAATAAATGTTATGTAAAACGTGTAGTTAAGTCTACCTGGGGAAATACAACATTGAGTACTGCGGAGACAAAATCCAAGTTGGAACAGTTAGTACTTGAATATTTTTACAAGCTTTCTCTTAGTTTCACCACCATCATCATCATCATTATCAGACTGCTGGGACACAGGCCTAATCTCTATGAGAGGGAATGGGCTATAATCCACCACACGGACCCAGTGCGGATTGGTAGATGTCACATGTCTTCGAATTTTTTGGTTCTAGGACATGCCGGTTTCCTCACGATGTTTTCCTTCACCGTTTTGAGAGCAGTGGTGATTAAATAAATTACACAAAGTAATGCGCCTGTCTGGGTTCGAACCCATGACTTACTGTTCGTAAGTTGGGGCCGCCACGACTGTGCCACCGCTGCTCTCACTACAATCATATTTATTTATTTTTACGTATAATCCCTGTCTGTACGGTTGGAAACTTCTAAACGGGATTTAACGTACTTCTACTGCACCGATATCGCTCAAACTTTGCCAAGTGCTAGATTTTGGATGACAATGCAATATAACGATAACCATGACCTAAAGGTCTACTCAGGGTTAACTCCAAACTATAGCACTCTTCAACAGTTTACAGAACAGACACGTAATGTTGTGCGTTGCTTGTACTATGCTAGCCCGTTATAAGGTGCATCATGACCAGGCGGCTGCACCCAGGGCTGGCTCCAGATGATGTAGACTGAACTTGGCCATAGGATCGGACATTCCAGTTGCCATCTTTAGGCTCATTAAATAGGTCTTGATGAGTAGTTTGTGATGGTTTGATAATGATCAGGGTCTGATGATGGAGACTGAACCTGGCCATAGGATCTGACGTTCCAGTTGCCGTGTTTAGGCTCATTAAATAGGTGTTGATGAGTAGTTTGTGATGGTTTGATGATGATCAGGGTCTGATGATGGAGACTGAACCTGGCCATAGGATATGACGTTCCAGTTGCCAACTTTAGGCTCATTCAATAGGTCTTGATGAGTAGTTTGTGATGGTTTGATGATGATCAGAGTCTGATGATGGGGACTGAACCTGGCCATAGGATCTGACGCTCTAGTTGCCGTGTTTAGGCTCATTAAATAGGTCTTGGTGAGTAGTTTGTGATGGTTTGATGATGATCAGGGTCTGATGATGGAGACTGAACCTGGCCATGGGATCTGACGTTCCAGTTGCCGTGTTTAGGCTCATTAAATAGGTGTTGAGTTTGTGATGGTTTGATGATGATCAGAGTCTGATGATGGAGACTGAACCTGGCTATAGGCTCTGACGTTCCGGTTGCCGTGTTTAGGCTCATTAAATAGGTGTTGATGAGTAGTTTGTGATGGTTTGATGTTGATCAGAGTCTGATGATGGAGACTGAACCTGGCCATAGGATCTGACGTTCCAGTTGCCGTGTTTAAGCTCATTAAATAAGTGTTGATGAGTAGTTTGTGATGGTTTGATGTTGATCAGAGTCTGATGATGGAGACTGAACCTGGCCATAGGATCTAACGTTCCAGTTGCCGTGTTTAAGCTCATTAAATAAGTGTTGATGAGTAGTTTGTGATGGTTTGATGATGATCAGAGTCTGATGATGGAGACTGAACCTGGCCATAGGATCTGACGTTCCAGTTGCCGTGTTTAAGCTCATTAAATAAGTGTTGGTGAGTAGTTTGTGATGGTTTGATGATGATCAGAGTCTGATGATGGAGACTGAACCTGGCCATAGGATCTGACGTTCCAGTTGCCGTGTTTAGGCTCATTAAATAGGTCTTGATTTGTAGTTTGTGATGGTATGATGATGATCAGGGTCTGATGATGGAGACTGAACCTGGCCATAGGATCTGACGTTCCAGTTGCCGTGTTTAGGCTCATTAAATAGGTCTTGGTGAGTAGTTTGTGATGGTTTGATGATGATCAGGGTCTGATGATGGAGACTGAACCTGGCCATAGGATCTGACGTTCCAGTTGCCATAAATCTATCGTGTTTGGGCTCTAGAACAGGACCACACAAGACTAAAAATAGTAAAATAAAATTACATATAATGAAACAGTAAAAAAAACTGTGTCTGTACATTGAATTTATAAAAAAATAAATAATTGAGAGGGGTTTAGAAACAGTAATAGAGCATGAATCCAAAAAAAAAATCTGTCTGTTTGTCTGTGTGTCTGTTTGTACACGCTAATCTTCGGAACTACTGGACGGATTTGAATGTTCTATCTATCTATCATGGGGGTATAGGTTTCCGCACTTAATCCTTGAAGTGGACCATTGTGCGTGAATTTGAATGTTTTTTTTTTGTTGTATATGTATTAAGTCTGGGCAACATATAATAATATAATATATCTATAATTTATCTTAGAAACTTGAACACCTGATGCAGAACTGCAACAGACCAGCTAAACTATAAGAGATACAAAAATGGTACCATAGCAAAAATTGTTCCACGTGATGAGCATTTTCTGCTGAGAGAATAAATTTGAAGATCTGGAACACCTGGTGTGGAACTCCAACAGCCCAGCTACACTATAACATAGTATATAATTATAGGAATGACGTTTTAGCAAAAGTTGTTCAATCTGATGAGCACTCTCTGTTGACTTATAAAAATCGAAGATCTGGAACACCTGTTGTGGAACTCCAAGAGCCCAGCTACACCTTACAGAATGACGTGATGAAATACAACATATAGAAAGTTGTTCGGTCTGATGGGCATTTCTTGTTGACTTATAAAAATGTTTAGTCTGATGGGCATTTCCTGTTGACTTACAAAAATTAAAGATCTGGAACCTCTCGAATCGTCTCGCGCATCCCGTTGTTTTCGACGTTATCGCGGCAGGCTACGTGACACCGCGCAGCGTAACATGAGCGTAACACACTTCGTGTGTCATAGTTCATAGTTTATAGTATTATGCTATACTTACACTTCATATTCACCATTTATCAAGTAGATTTGTTACAATTTGGCGCCTCAACGTAAAATCAACTCGAACCTACTCATTTTCTTTTCAAAATTCTAAAAAAAATAACACTAGTATTTCTTTTTGGACTTCTTATTCGGCTTAGTCTTTTGAATATAAACTAACTAACTTATTTTTGTTCTTCAGCTCTCCGCTTGAAGACTCTTCTATTCGACTCAACTCTTCTACAACTAAACATCATCTAGGTATTCTTCACCCCTACACACATACCGTTATCGAAAGATAATTGGCACCCTTTCGGCCTCTTGGGAGTGTTAACCCACTTGTGGGCACTACTAAGGTTGGAGATTGCTTACTCTACGACGCGACGTACTATTGGAGAATATCCCGTAGACGTTTCCTCCTACACATAACTGTCTACCAATACATCACTACACTGCATCCCACATACTTGCACACCACTGCGTTTACCTACTGGTAATCGTACTCAGTCTTCGCTTGGCGTGATTTTAAAACCACCTCGTGGTCACTACCAAGTTGGGGACTGAGATACTTCACGACAGAAACAGGATTTATCTATGGGCCTCAAGATGCCTGATAATAAAATGATTGATTGATTGATTAGTGACCGCCGTAAACTACTCTCCGGACACCGCTCACAGCACGCTGCTCACGTCTCTTCTCGTCTCTGCCGTGTCTTGCCCCCGAGTGTAGAGGCTGGTTTAAACAAGTATAATTTACTACTTATAATATCAGCTATCTGCCAGTAAAAGTCCGGTCCAGCCGTTTTGGAGATTAGACGGAACAGACAGACAGACAGACAAAAATATTTTTAAAAAATGTACAAGAGCCGAATACAGTTTAATATATATGACGACGTCAGCGACGACGGAGCGATAGGGTCGTCACCATCTTGATTCGGTAGTAAAAGGTCCATTTCGTAGGTGTCGTTGAATTATAACACGAAGTGTAAATATAACCTCACTTTTAATCAGATAAACTAAATTAACAATAACAGGTGATAATTTTAACTAGGCAAACCGACAGTTTCATTTTGGAGAAGTGACTTGGTCCGCGTCTCGATGCGAAGTGTCCGTTCGACAATCCCCACCTTCCAAAACGATTCTGCCCACGTGCCGCCATTACAAAATAACGTCACGGCGTTTGCCCCACTACTACATTAATCAATTGAGCAACTTTTATTAAAACGATATCGTTATCCACGACACGGCCAGCCTGACGAGTTACACGTCCTCGTGTGTGTAAAATAACCAATTTCGAAGCATTTTTGAGAACTCTGCCAACCTGACCGTAACGTTTAATTACAATGACTGTTCAATACTCATGCCTCAACAACCAAACAAACTTCTAAATCATTTTAACAACTTAAACACAGAAGGTTCCTCCAAGCCTCATAATTATCAAATTTCAAAAAGAAAACACACCATTCATGGCCCGGCTCGTTATTGCCACCCATATCGTCATCACCTCATGTGATACGACCAACACTTCATCTAGAGTCCGCGACTCCCAGGTCAATACATGACCGTACAAATAGTCTCTTTCGAGACCCAGGTCCCCGCTACACCACTAGCTGCCCATCGCGCTCTGAACAACACCACACCGAGTTGCAGTTACGACTACAGACTAGTGCGTGCAGTGCGACCAAATAGCCATGGTACACCACTAGCTGCCCATCGCGCTCTGAACAACTCCACACTGAGTTGCAGTTACGACTACAGACCAGTGCGTGCACTGCGACCAAAATATAGCCATGGTATGTGTTCTATTTGCTGGTGGAGGCACCCTCCTCACCATCTTCTACATTAAGCAAATCTAACTCAGCATTACTTGGAGGAATCTTTCGTATGCTATCGTGGGCTACTTATAACTTCTATTACCAGTCAAAGATTTCAATAGGTAACAATTACCATCAAGCAATTCTACAATTTTAAATGGTCCCGTGTATTTTGGGTCTAATTTCATCTGATTTCTCTCTTCAATCAGAGTGACGAAAAATCCCAGTAGGTGCGCATGCGCTAATCACACACAATATATCCACGCAACGTTGCTCAGGAGCTGCGCCCGCTGCACCACCGCTGCTAGTACCGCTATTCAAATTCGGGTAGGCTGATGTCCTTACTCGAACCTCGGGTAGTCTGATGTCCTCGTGTGATGGTTACCCTGCAAACAAATATTCCACGGCAGTATTTTGTTCCACTCGGTCACTCCTGACCAAACTCTAGATTCATTGGGTCAGTGAAAATAAAGAACTCTACTGTTTTGTTTTAACCAAATCCTACTCTAATAAAATCAAACAACTGAGGTGTACCTAATAAAACAATCGCACTTCGCCAGCCATGCTTAAGTCCCATGAAATAGGGGGCGAGCCTACTGCCATCAATTGGGCACAAATCCAGACTCCGTGGCTGCTAATGAGAAATTCCTGATGGAAATCCCAATAACACTTCGCCCGACCTGGAAATCGAACCCAGGACCTCATGGTCAGCAGTCACGCTTGCAATAACTAGACCAACGAGACAGTTGACTAAATCAAACACGGTTAACTTGGGAATAATCGAAAATAGGTCAACCATTGGGCCATGTACCATTGTCGTTCGAATCAACCTTTAAAACTCTATTGCAACAAAAACTACGAAGCTTACAGAAACCCTCAAGTAAAACCTCTAACGCTACGGCTCTCCAGCCGACCAGCAATCGCATTGCTTTCACATCCATCAAATGGATCTGCCATGTGCATCACCCAGTGACTACACACTACGGTCTTTCCAGTCCTCGACCTCCGCCAAAGCTAAACACGCATCGCGCCCCACGGACCACGACTACGTAATAACTACTGGTACGGTCAAACACACTACTATAACCGAAAGGGTACTAAAACAATGGTACACAACGTATGCAACGCACACACTACGCATGTAACGCACACACTACGCAAGCTACGCATGGACTACGTACGCAACGCACACACTACGCATCCACTACGTACGCACTACGTATGCACTACGTTCACACTACGTATGCACTACGTATACACTACGTATGCACACCATTATAGCTCCCCGCCCTACAAGTGCCACACAGGCTTACAAGTGCCACATAGGCTCAGGTTGCCACACAGGCTGCTACCGCTTAACACTTCGATACCCGCAATTACAGACACAATTAAAATAACATCATCAAAATCTTTATCAACATCGACTGGTACGTGACCCACTGGCATCTTCCTTAGCCTATCCTGTACATATTTGTAGGCACGCTTAGTATTCAAAGATCGATGCGATGCTCCCTCGAGTGGATGTTCATCCAGGCAGGATGTCAACCGTTGCGCACCAGGCACGTGGATAAGAATCTGGGTGCTATAAGTTCACTTCTGGCAGAGCGATCTTGGATGATGAGGCTGGTGTTCTGATAGCCTCGATCACGCTGCTGGATCGCGAACGTTGTGCGCTAGTGAGATTCAGATCCCACTTCTGATGACGACGTCAGCGACGGCGGAGCGATAGGGTCGTCACCATCTTGATTCGGTAGTAAAAGGTCCATTTCGTAGGTGTCGTTGAATTATAACACGAAGTGTAAATATAACCTCACTTTTAATCAGATAAACTAAATTAACAATAACAGGTGATAATTTTAACTAGGCAAACCGACAGTTTCGTTTTGGAGAAGTGACTTGGTCCGCGTCTCGATGCGAAGTGTCCGTTCGACAATCCCCACCTTCCAAAACGATTCTGCCCACGTGCCGCCATTACAAAATAACGTCACGGCGTTTGCCCCACTACTACATTAATCAATTGAGCAACTTTTATTAAAACGATATCGTTATCCACGACATATATATGGAATACGTAAGTTCCTTGTCACAATATAATTTGTTATTTTTTTCCTCTTCAGCTGGTTTTATTTTTAAACGGTCATTAATTGTGTTTTACCGTCAGTCTAGTTCTGGAGTTTGCAAGATGAAGCGACCGTAACGCTGTTCGCTTCATTTAATGTAAGTTGGCTTGTACGTAAAATTTTAATGTGACAATATTCTCAATAAATAATTATCACTTGATCAGGCAAAGTGTTAAACTACACTGGCCTGCAAAACTAAGTATCACACTTTTAAAATTGCAATAACTTTTAAGTACACAAGATATACTTTCGAAACAGTTTAATTTTGTACATAAGAACTAATAAAGCTGATAAAAATTGCTTTGAAACGTTTTTTATTTTAAATTTCTAACTTCTATAGTTTAGAAAAAAATGAAATTTTAAAAGTGTAGTACTTAGTTTTGCATGCCAGTGTATTTGAGTAGGATTCTGAATCCGAATGTCCTTATCACGTGGGACTAATGTTTTCATAAATACTAAGCTCCATCTCCAACATCAACATCTAACTGCTTCGCAGGTGTAGTGGTCTGGTGGAGAATGAGGTCCTGGGTTCGATTCCCGGGTCAGGTAAAGTGTTATAGGGTTTTTCCATCTACAATTTCAGGGAGTCTGGAATATATCCGATTGATGGCATTAGGCTCGCCCTCTATTAAAAGGGACTTAAACATAACTGGCGGAATGGGGTATACTATTACACCTTTACCAAACCTTTCGGGGATAATATGCGTGATGTAGGTTATTTAATCACTAGCTTTTTTTTTTTTTTTTTCGGATGGGAAATCATCAAATAACGCCTCCCGCTCTGGGCGGAGCAGGAGGGAGTGTCAGACTTTTACTGACTAAAACCCATCCATGTTCCTTCGGGTCAGAGCCCATTCGTCCCCTAAGATTCGCACCCTGTGCCCACTCGTCCCCTGGAACTTTTGAGGGGCCCATTCGTCCCCTGAAGAATATTTATTTTTATTCATTCTTCTAATATAAGTACATGTATATGTGTATACTGCAGCTTGGTAGTCCTGGTACAGTCGCGCAGAAAAGGGTAAAATAAAAAATATAGTAATTCCGTTGATATCATGTTTATTTCAAATAAGATTAAGTTTAATAAAATGCCTCTAGGCTCTAGGCATTAAGTCAGTCTTCAAAATAATTAATCAACTTTTGGTTTCTTGTACATTTGTAAATATTTAGCAAAATATATGATAACTATAATATCTTTATGCAGTAAAATAAAACTGTGTAACTATTTAAATAAAATCCCAGTAATAACTGAATTTTAGATTAATTTACATCCAGTGTACAAACAAATAACCAAATATCAATACCAATATAACAATAATAACAATTAATTGTTAGTACTTTGTACAGTCTAAGAGATCTACAAAATAATGCAATATCACAATAACTTTGTATAAAAGTAATATAAAAAGTAAAATCAGTCTTTATCAACTATGTAAAACCAACATTACTAACTACAAATACACATGCAAAATCACAATGTCCTAGAAACTAACAAAATATAACTCTTTTACAAATATCAGCCTTGATTGACCATCATATAAATCAACATTAAATATAAAATATGCAAAAAAAATAGTCACAACACATATATAGTCAGTCAGAACACATATCAACAGTAAATAATCACTTCTCATTTTTTTGTATATTTACCAACTACATACATGCAAAATCATAATAACTTAAATCTAAAAAAATATAACCTAACCTAATATCTAAAAAATCACAATAATTATTGAAGATTAAACAAATAAACATTATTTCAGTATAAAACTAATCTTATTACGAAAACAGAATTAAAGTTAGAACGTTCATTATTTTTGTACATTAAAAGGGTGACAACGACTCCACATTGAGCTAAAACGAAACACTTAGAATACAATAACATAATAACATCCACTAATATGATAAAATTATAATTACGGAAAAAAAATTGCTATACATATTTAGGAGTAAATAATTTAGTTTTGACTTTTTAGTCAAAATATGACTGTAGTATTCCACCATAAAGTGAATTACCATCAATAATAATACTAATCATATTCCAGGATTCAAATGAGATAATCCGATTCAAATATGTTAAAAATATTATTATTATAATATTAACAGTATTGTATAATTCGTTAGGCGAACTTCATTTAATAAAAGACCAAAGACACATTGAACAGTCTCGTATTCGCAGTCACTTTCAAGAACCAATATGTCACCGAGGCAGCCATAACATACAAACAAAACACCTTCTCTATTTTGTAACCCGTTTTATAACAACCCATTCGTGAGACGAGAGACAATATTACATCGTAAGCCTATCGTCAGGTTATATTATTATCATGACGGATTATCATTGATCATAGCTCTTTTTTCAATGATCTGTTATGATTTATTAAATTAATTCCGTTAATAAACTGTTCACAAGTGTACTATGTTAACCGTTTCTTATGTAAAATATAGCTAATTTTATCTCAGGGGACCAATAGGCACCTGAATAGGTGCCGAATCTTTAACTTATATTGTATATATATTAGAGGGGACGAATGGGTACCTTAAAAATAATATTTTTTGTTAAAATATTAATTGGTCCCCTACCAGGAGACCAATGGGCACCTATATAGGGGCCGAATCCACAACTTTTATGCTGGGGTACGAATTTTAGGGGACGAATGGGCTCTGACCCGTTCCTTCATCGCCCTTTGTGTTCCGGGGCCACGGTATCTCTTTCGAATAGTCCCGCAACCCCGGCAGGCATCGGTCCTTACGGACCCCTTCCTTTTTGCTGACTCTCTTTGAGGCGCGCGTGGAACACGAACGCGCCGTCGACACGGCCTGTCGTCATGTCATGAGACGGACGGACGGCGAGCTAGCCCATAGCTCACCGTCCACAGGCCCGCGCCTTCGGTGGCCGGGGGCTACGTGGTGGTGGCCCCCGACGCCCGGGGCGTCTCCCGCGGCGGCCGGGACGTTGAGAGGTTCTCTCCCTCTCACGTTCCACCACCTCCTTCTCTAGCATTACTGCTTCGCAGAAGGAGGTGACGGCGTCCCATTCCGTCTCGCTCCGGACCATGGCTTGCATCAGGGCCGGACGCGAGAGGTCGCCGCCGCCGATCGCCGCTTCGAGGACACGGCGGTGCTCCGCCCACGCGGGGCACACCTCCACCGTGTGTTCCACCGTGTCCTCCGGTCGATCCTCACAATGGAAGCACCCGGGCGTTTCCTCCCGCCCGATTCGGTGCAGGAACCTCCCGAACACTCCGTGTCCGGTGAGGACCTGCGTCAGGCGGAAGGTGAGGACGCCGTGGCGTCTCTCAAGCCACTCCTCAAAGAGGGGACTTATCGCCACTATTGTGGCGTGCCCTTTTAATCACTAGCTGACCCGCGCAACTTCGTCTGCGTCACTTAAGAGAGAATAAATTTTCCCCGTTTTGGCAACATTTTTCATTGATGCTCTGCTCCTATTAAATGTAGCGTGATGTTATATAACCAATAGTCTTCTTCGATAAATGGGCTATCCAATACTAAAAATTTTTTTCAATTCGAACTAGTAGTTCCCGAGATTAGCGCGTTTAACCAAACAAACAAACTCTTCAGCTTTATAATATCTGTATAGATCTATATTCGTAGAATCAAGTTCTAAGATATAAATGTGTTGCTAAGGATGACTTAGGGGGACTGTTTTATGTAGTTAAGTCTGTCTAATTTGATCTTAAAAACTTTAGATTTTTTTTGTAGTTTTTTAGGATCACTTTTGTCAATCTCTTTATCTGTTTTATTACTTATTTATTTATTATTAAAAAATTCACAGCTCTTTATAATCTTAACCTAAACTATTTTAACTAAACCTACAGCCAATTATTTATTATTATATAAGCGTGTGGGAGTGTGTGTGTCTGACGAGTTAAATTGGGTGTGTGAGTATGTTATAACGGTGTGTGATTGTCTTTACACCTTCTGTACGACCCTACTTATTTAAGTATTTCGTTTAATCTTAAATCAGAATCTCAAAAGGTAAAATACAATATGAATCTAAAAACTAACAGTGTATCCTGTATCACAGGCTGCAGAGCTCTATCAATATGCTACATGTAGGACAGTAGTCTTTTTGTTTAATATTTAACATTATGTGACAAAATTATTTTGATTAATTTAAACTCTAACTTATAACTAAACACATAATTGTTACACGAAAATTTCCGTCAATTTATTAAAGGTTGCAAAACACATTCGAGGCGCTCTTGTTTTATTCGATATTTGCACCTAGCGACTACCTAATGTGCTTAAAATAAAAAAACTTTTTAACAAAAAATAAAACCGACTTCAAAAAACACAAAAAGTGAAAAATAACTTTAGCTTCAGAAGTCGATGACCTTTGTTTGATTGATTTACTTTTTTTGTCACCGACTTCTGAAGCTAAAGTTATTTTTCACTTTTTTGTGTTTTTTGAAGTCGGTTTTATTTTTTGTTAAAAAGTTTTTTAATTTTCCTATTTTAGTTGTCCCCAAACAAATATTTGCCATGAATTTATTGTCAAATTTTTAACAACACAAATGTCATGGTAATAGGCGTATCCCCAATATATGGAAGTTATGGAACTTCACATACCTTTTTATTTGGATGGGAAATCATCACCCTTTTGCTGACATCGCTTTGAGGCGCACGCGAAACACGAACGCGCTAACTTGTCATACCTAACTGTCGAAATCTGGGTGTATTGTACACATCTGCGTACCCCCTCAAAGGATACAGGCGTGATGTTACGTCATTTGAGGATCGCGTGGAACACGATCGCGCCAACTTAACATACTTAACTGTCGAAATCTGGGTGTATTGTACACATCTGTGTACCCCTTCAGAGCATACAGGCGTGATGTTATGTCATGATGTTGTATAAACAATAAACATCCAAGCGATTTCAGCAATTACGGCAGATTTGTCGTCTATTTTTGAAGAGTTCCATTGTATATCTCCGAAGATCAGCATCAGATGTTCACAACATTTAAATGGGACCACACGGAAAGCACCAGCTTTCAAATGAAAAAAGAATCATCAAAATCGGTTCACCCAGTCGAAAGTTCTAAGGTAACAAAGACAAAAAAAAAAAATACAGTCGAATTGAGAACCTCCTCTTTTTGGAAGTCGGTTGTATAAAATCGATGGTAAGTATGTCAGCGCAGTGGTCTGTTATTGCCATGTTGTTTCAGCAATATGCGTCAAACGCGGAAGTCTGACCTAGAGGGTTGCACGACATTGGTCAAGTTTGATATTCGTCAAATCGGCAAAGTATGACGCTCTACGCGCCCTCGTAGTCGATGGAGTTGATGTAACTATATTCTGCTAATTTCTTAGCTGGGCACTCAACATCTCCCGTTTTGTGGTTGTTGGGCTTTTTAAAATGCGAGCACGTTGCACATTTAGGGGTGTCCACTTTCTTCGCGCACTCAGACATCGAGTGTCCTGCTTCCCCGCAGTGACCACACGTGGAGTTTACATCACTCTCTGCATGATTTAGCTGCATGACCAAATTGTTGGCATTTGTAGGATCTGCTAACCAAGGTGAAGTCTCTAACAGGGCAGGAGGTCCAATTTAAAAAATTCTTGCTTGAGATATTAAAGCTCTACGTATCTTGGCTGGAACTTCGATAACAAAGTTACAGGTCGATTCATCTTTCTTCCCAGATTTGTGGCAAATTTAACTTCGGCCAAAAAGGTCTCCAGTGACATCGCTGGAAACTTAGCGGCGATGTTTTGCTCGTACATGAACCTGAAGCCGTCAGCATCAGCCAAAGAAGTCGGCACTCCTATACAACCGTGATCCGTGGTTTGCGCTTGATGGGCTCGTCGGCGGTGAGTCCTAATGTAGACATTCCCATTCTGCGTCAACGGGACTTTTTGCGAATGGGACATTCTGCGTCAGATCCATCTGGAGTGCGTTCTTGAGTTTATCAGCATCCGGTTTGGTCTCAGTGCTGATAGTGATACCTCCATTTTTAGTTTTTCCGCACACCACGTACATGGAGCTTCATTTCGTCAGGGCGTATGTTTTGCACGAGGTTTTTGTCTCGTCACTCGACTTCAATTTATCGTTGGGCTAAACTGCTAAGGAACTTAAATTGTTTGAACGAACAAAATCAATTGTTTCATAAATATACCCTTTTTAGTATTAAATGTATCGAGATGAGAAAATCTTTTGTTATAATTACTTATCGTCCTACCAATGACTAAGTTTTGAGCGTAGTTTGTACCACTGTGCAACACACTGTGCACTGCACTGTGCACTGTGCTGTGTGTGTGTGCTGTGTGTGTGTGTGTGTGTGTGTGCTGTGTAGTGTGTGTGTGTGTGTGTGTGTGTGTGTGTGTGTGTGTGTGTGTGCTGTGTGTGTACTTCGAATAACTGCGTGTGCCTAGTCCGTCGAGTCGGAGAACTTAATCTTATAACTACTTAAATTATTTAACCCGTATGCTCCCGGCCGTGCCTCCTGAGGCACAGTGCATTGTTATTTTAATTGTGTCTGTAATTGCGGGTATTAAAGTGTTAAAACAGTACTGTCAATATCTCCACTACAAATACTATATAGAAATGACATGTCCAGAATCATAAGTCTGTTCTCGAGTGGCAGCATATTATGATGTTTACATTACATGATAGCAGATAATCTGCAGATCTGAAACCACTGCGATACTAGTTTAATGTATTTTAATTTAGATTGTTTTGATTCTATCTGCTGTTACTGTCACAGTTTTATATCTAAAAATATCGCAGTTGTACCTATTTTGAAAATATCAATTGAGGTAGGTAATAATTTGTTAAAAGAAAATTAAAGAAATGTGATAATTTGTGTGTGTGTGTGTGTGTGGTGTGTGAATGTGATGTGATGTGTGGTGTGTGGTGTGAAGGTATGTGTGTGTGTGTGGTGTGATATTAACATATCTAAAAGTAAATTAAAAAAACATGTATGTACCCTTTGATTATATAACAAAGTATGTACCCTATAACGTCACCAAACGCCCCAGAGGCAAATATTATATTATTATTAAGATAACTCTGTATCTTATTAGAAGTGAACTGTTATTTATAAGTTCTTATGCTAATTATATGTCTTTAAACCGAAACCTTTTCTGTAATTTATTACGCAAAACAATCTTGTTTGCAGAACTTGTTGTTCTGGTAACTTTGTAGGCATTAACTGGTTGTAAAAATCTGGTTTAAAATGATTTCGAAGTTCCCCAGAAAAAAATGCTACTTGATTACCACTAGTTAAAAAAAGGCCAATAACAATCTTAAAAGTCGTCAAGCTAGTCAATGTAAAAACTACTATTGCTTTTCTAACAGGTTTTAAGTACGGCTATATTTTTTGGTCAGATTTTCCTTAACCGCAACATTGAAGATGAGTGGCAATTATCATAATTCCAAGGACATGCTCTTATTCATATAGCTGATGCCCGCGGCTTCGTCCGCCCGCAAATTATATACTATATATAAAACCTTCCTCTTGAATGGAGGAGCTCGTGGCTAAATAATAACAGCCGCTCGGGTCGATCTTTAGGTTAAGCCGCGCTTTCCTAGGTTGGTCTGTAGATGGGTGACCACCGTTACATACCGAATTTCCTCCGTGCCTCGGAAAGCACGTTAAGCAGTTGGTCCCGGCTGTCATTTGTAGATCTTTGACAGTCGTTACAGGTAGTCAGTGGCCCAAAAAAGTCTGTCAACCAGTCTTACCAAGGATGTCGTATTACCCAGTACTAACTGGGTTGTGGAGGACAGATAGGCAACCGCTCCATGTAAAATTTCAGCTGCATCCGGTTAGACTGGAAGCCGACCCTAACATAGTTTGGAAAAGGCTAGGTAGATGATGATGACCTTCTTCTTGAATCACTCTATTAATTTTCTTAAATCCGTTGCGTAATTTTAAAGTTCTAAGCATACATAGGGACAGACGCGGCGGGCGACTTTATTTTTACCCGACTGCGGCGAAGCCCAAAAAAAATATTAAAAAAAAACCCGACTGCGTAAAAAAATAACTAATAAATTTAAATTTAAAAAAAAACTGAAAATAATAAAACAAGTTCAGGAGACACGACATATCGACTGCAACAGTCGGGACCCATTAAATAATCAAGACATAACACCCAAAATGGGTCCCGACTGTTGCAGTCAATATGTCCTGTCTCCTGAACTTGTTTTATTATTTGCAGTTTTCTTTTATTTAAAGTTATTAGTTATTTTTTCTTCCGTAGACCAGAGAATGGGCAGCAGCGTTTTCTGTTAGTCTTTCATCACTGCGATCTGCAATCCGCCTGCCAAGCGTGGAGATTACGGCAAATTCTTCCCATCATGCGAGAGGCTTATGTCCAGCAGTGGACGTTATGGGCTGTTGTAGTAGTTATTTTTTTACGCAGTCGGGTTTTTAGAAGAATAAAAAAACTTAGCATAGCTCGGTCATCCAGATATTAATATTAATATGGATTAAGGAAGTATGGAACTGATAGATTGTAAAAAAAGAAAATGCCTTTCGTATTGCAACAATATTTAAACACCAATCCTTTTTTTGCAGGTTAATACTTCGGGTGCCTTTGGAGCTGTGAGTATTAGATTTTTGTCCAGAACTAGTTGGTATCCCAGAACTGCGAGATCGTGGCTGGTGACACTAGGCTAAGGGCCGGACTCCACTGGAGCGGAGACGAGACGAGAGGAGAGGAGATATGTTGTGAACTACCCATCACCACCACCACCACCATAACCCACCACCACCACCACCAGTTGTAATGTGTATGTCTTTTACATGTTTTTCACTTACATTTTTGGATATTATTAACCTGAAAATTTAAGCATTCGTCCTCCCTAGGTAGCTTCATGGTCATTTCTTGGAGGCTTAGCAACGGCTTTGGCCTTTTTACCTTGTAATTTATGTTATTTAAGTTTTTATCTTTATTAAATCTTTGTTTACTTTTGTGATGTCAGTTAGTGGCAACCCTAGTTTTATTTTTAATTTATTGCTGGAGCTAGTTGTAGGTTGTATAGGTAAATCACATCGACCTCATTCGATTTTCTTTTTAATAATTTTCTAATTTTAAAATGTAAATATCTGGAGTTGACAGGAGCCTGGTGGTGGAATGGGCAGTCTACGTTCAGAGCTGAGAGCAGTAAGACCTCTGAGAAGCTCCATAAAAATTTATTTAAAAGGGCAGTTTCCCTTATTCTTCGGTTTTAAGTCGGCTTCTCTCCGTGCCGCACCCTCACCAAGAACACCTAGAAACCTTGATGCTTGAGCTACACAAGCCTGATGAAGATTTGATGCTCCTCGGCCCTCCTCCTACGGCCTGAGGATTGACAGTCCTCGGCCGTCCACCACCGTCTGAAGACGGATGCCCTCGGCCCTCCTCCTACGGCCTGAGGATTGACGGTCCTCGGCCGTCCACCACCGTCTGAAGACAGATGCCCTCGGCCCTTCTCTACGGCCTGAGAGTTGATGGTTCCTCGGTCCTCCTCCACAGTCTGAAGATGGACGTTCTTCAGTTATCTATTCCATTCTGCATTTCATCTTCAGTACTTTCGACCAGCTTCACTGGCATTAGTAATTAAGTAGCTCCAGCCTTTAGTTTATCTTTGTTAATAAATTCTTATAACTCGTCCCCTTTATTTCTTTGAATAGTGCTCCCCTCCAGACTGAAAGTTAGGTAGGTGAGTGCTCAGTGACCTTACAGTTTTGTGGATCCTATCCAGGAAAACGTAACGTTACAGACTGGCGCCCAAATATTTACTAACCCACCCCTCTTTAATTATTTCTAGGCATTCTGCACTTCTCAAAATTCGAAAATAACACTTCCCCAAGTGAGTATATTTGGTAAGCATTTTATTATTTTCATCTTTTCACTCATCTCAACTCTTACTCAACTCTTCTACAACTAAACATCATCTAGGTATTCCTCACCTCACACACATTCCATTATCGAAAGATAATTGGCACCCTTTCGGCCTCTTGGTTGTGTTAACCCACTTGTGGGCATTGCCAAGGTTGGAGATTGGTTACTCTACGACGGTTATTGGACAATATCCCGTAATCGTTCATCTCATATTATATGTACTTACTCTCTACCAAAACATCGCTATACTGCATCCCACAGACTTGCACACCACTACGTTTACCCTCTGGTATTCGTACCCAATGGTCGCTTGATGTGTTAATCCATTCGTGGACACTCCCAAGTGGGTCGTTGGGACACTTCACGACTGAAACAGGAGAATATCCTGTGGATGTTTATACAACCCTAAAATACTACGTTACACCCACTACAAATACTTTACTAATATATTCTGAACTACAAACACTTTAAAACACTGCTTCATTTTTAATTTGATAACACGGCTAGTGCAATCTATAAAATTTCACTGAAAAATTACTTGATCCTAGACTATAAATTTGTCATACGCGAATCTGGCGTAAAATTGAATCTTTGGGCTATAATAAAATAACTAAATCTAGATTTTTCTAAGAAATTCTAACGAATTAAATCTAGACTGAGCTATGATAATTTTGGGTGATATTCTTATTCAATAACACCAAAATCTTATAAACATACTCGTTAAAAAATCCCTCATTTTTCGATAAAAAACATACTTACATACATACAGATAATATACATAACCTCCTTTTTGAGTTTCGCCCTAGTCGGGTAAAATTGCATAAAATTATTTTGGGTTGACTTGTTATTTGTCACGCGTTGCTAGGTAACAGGCCCATAGAGATCTAGTTCTTTTGCAGCAGCAAAAAGTTTTTATCAAACTTTGCGGTGGCCAAAATAGGTACTAAAAATAATATTAAACTTTTTATGCATTAGTTCCAAATTTTACCACCATACAGTTTTTATTGGTTTACGATAATTTTTAATCAAACCTCTTTGCACCGTCTGTGTCATACTCTTAATATTATTTTTTAATCGAACCTCTTTGGACCCTCTGAGTCTGATAAGTTTTAAACATTCTTGGACTTGAGTTCCCTCTCAAACGCTCTTGGACTTGAGTTCCCTCTCAAACGCTCTTGGACTTGAGTTCCCTCTCAAACGCTCTTGGACTTGAGTTCCCTCTCAAACGCTCTTGGACTTGAGTTCCCTCTCAAACGCTCTCGTGGACTTGAGTGCCCTCTCAAACGCTTTCGTGGACTTGAGTTCCCTCTCAAACGCTCTCTTGGATTTGAGTTCCCTCTCAAACACTCTCGGCCTCCGTAGATTTTTTTTTAAATTTCTTTTATCACTTTCATTATATTTTATTTATTTATATTTTTTTTCGATACCTTTTACTATTGAATTTGCTATCGCCTTATTTTCTGTCTGGAGTTTCTTTACGGTTTTTATAATTTTATAACTTAAATGTCTTTAACTCATTCCTTGTAAAAACCATTTACATTTTAAGTTTTGTAAATACTCCACAAGGTCTACCTTCCCTAAAACTTTTGGCTTATTTAGATCCCTCTTTTTATTTTGTAGAGCGGTGCACAACTCTTTAAATAAGCCATTGTGTTGAGCGGTGCACAACTCATTAAATAAGCCGTTGTGTCGAGCGGTCACATTAACTCGTTAAATAAGCCTTAGTGTACTTTTTTTAAACTTAGATAATAATTTTTTATCCTTGACCCTCCTTGACCCTTGACTTAAAGCTTAAAGGCTTCTCTTAAGCGCTTTATGCTCTTAAACCTTGGCTGCTTTTCTAAAGCAGAAAAACTTTGTAAATATATTCTTTTAATTTTAACGGGTTTTAGAACAGGTGCGGATTACGACACCTAAATTAAATAAATAAGCCTTCGTAAACCTTAAAAATAATTCCTTGTGGAGTATGCGTCATTGAATGTGAACCATATCCCCTAAGTATGCTGGTGATGTATGATTGAGGAAGTGTGTAGGGTAGGTTGATGAAAGGTGTATGAAAGATCAAGGTCTTATTTACAACCTCGAAATTTTTTCTAGTTAGTAATTTTCTGGGGTTATGGGGAATCTTAGTTTTAATTGTTTATAAACTTACTTTATCACTGTATTTAGCTTAATTTTTTGTTGATTAACGCTCTCTTAATGCTAAATAAGAAAATTTTTTCATTGTATTCAAAAATTTTCCGGGGTTTTCGGGGTAATGTAATGTGTATGTCTTTTACATGTTTTTCACTTACATTTTTGGATATTATTAACCTGAAAATTTAAGCATTCGTCCTCCCTAGGTAGCTTCATGGTCATTTCTTGGAGGCTTAGCAACGGCTTTGGCCTTTTTACCTTGTAATTTATGTTATTTAAGTTTTTATCTTTATTAAATCTTTGTTTACTTTTGTGATGTCAGTTAGTGGCAACCCTAGTTTTATTTTTAATTTATTGCTGGAGCTAGTTGTAGGTTGTATAGGTAAATCACATCGACCTCATTCGATTTTCTTTTTAATAATTTTCTAATTTTAAAATGTAAATATCTGGAGTTGACAGGAGCCTGGTGGTGGAATGGGCAGTCTACGTTCAGAGCTGAGAGCAGTAAGACCTCTGAGAAGCTCCATAAAAATTTATTTAAAAGGGCAGTTTCCCTTATTCTTCGGTTTTAAGTCGGCTTCTCTCCGTGCCGCACCCTCACCAAGAACACCTAGAAACCTTGATGCTTGAGCTACACAAGCCTGATGAAGATTTGATGCTCCTCGGCCCTCCTCCTACGGCCTGAGGATTGACAGTCCTCGGCCGTCCACCACCGTCTGAAGACGGATGCCCTCGGCCCTCCTCCTACGGCCTGAGGATTGACGGTCCTCGGCCGTCCACCACCGTCTGAAGACAGATGCCCTCGGCCCTTCTCTACGGCCTGAGAGTTGATGGTTCCTCGGTCCTCCTCCACAGTCTGAAGATGGACGTTCTTCAGTTATCTATTCCATTCTGCATTTCATCTTCAGTACTTTCGACCAGCTTCACTGGCATTAGTAATTAAGTAGCTCCAGCCTTTAGTTTATCTTTGTTAATAAATTCTTATAACTCGTCCCCTTTATTTCTTTGAATAGTGCTCCCCTCCAGACTGAAAGTTAGGTAGGTGAGTGCTCAGTGACCTTACAGTTTTGTGGATCCTATCCAGGAAAACGTAACGTTACACAGTCACCACCACCATCAGAATTTCGCAACTTACACTTCTCCTCTCCGCTTAGCTTTAGTGGAAATGCTTGAGCAAAGAGGAGAGATGTCTCGTAAATGGTTAGGCCAGCCTCCGTACTCGGTGGCCAAGCGCATAGCCGAGGCGTGTGCGGCGTGCGGTGAGCGATGTGCAGCGAGCGGTGTGCGGTGAGGTGAGCGGTGTGTGGTGACCGGTATGCTGTGAGCAGCGTGCCGCTTCGCACATCTCCTCCACTCGCTGCTTTGAACATCTTTGCACAACTTCGGTGGATGTGTCAGCGTCAAATTGCAAAACCCGTCAGATGTTAATCTGTCTAGCGAGATTGTAAACTGTCGAAATATTGTCAACTGAACATACTGCTTACAATATGATGCATTATTTTGCGGCAGGTTATAATCTGTCGAAGTGAAACCGTAACAGATTACAATCTAACGGTTTTTCAATGTCACGCCGACAGATACATCCTAGCTCTAACGCATCTCCTCTCGCCTTGCTTTGGTGGAGTCCAGGCCTAACCCAGCTCTATATAATTATACTAATACAATTTCCTGATTGTCACAAATTGCTACTCTTAAGTCTTGAGTCTCAAGTTGAGTGAACCTTTAATAAAGAGTTATCATGTTTTCAGTACGAATGCGGAAAGGTATTACTGAACAAGGGTAAAAGTAATGGGGAGGCAGGAAGTACATTGGAGGGGCAGTGGCCCTGGCAAGTAGCAGTCTATCAAACAGTAAGTATCTGTTCTAAGTAACTCTAAAATATTAAATCTTTCGGATACTTATAAAGTATTTTTGCACAATAGGCTTGTGTCCTGAAAAATCTAATTAGACCGTAAGATAGATTATTAAAAAATATTTGACACGTATTTTTTCTTTTGTTAAGTAAACCAAAATTGAAGAAGATACGAAGCTTTTAAAATTTTCAATAAGTCACGCCATGCTATAATTTTTAGTGCGTTGTGACGTCACGAGCCCCCAATCTCGAGTTTTGATGCGTTTTAACTTGTCAATATTCATTGATTTACAAAAACAAAAAATATGTGTCCATTATTTTCCAATAATCTTAACTGACGGACGGACTAAATAGATTTGTAATTTATTGATGGTGCAAACTAGTCTATTAAGTCTACATCTATCTATATATACATATAATAAAACAGTAGAAAAACTGTGTCTGTACATTGAATATATTA
Organism: Xestia xanthographa; assembly: GCA_905147715.2. NCBI lineage: Eukaryota > Metazoa > Arthropoda > Insecta > Lepidoptera > Noctuidae > Xestia > Xestia xanthographa. Next base: position 12,063,278 of record LR990651.1, on the reverse strand, counting down.
AAAAAAAAAAAATTGAGGGGGGTTTAGAAACAGGAAAAGAATACGAATCAAAAAAAAAATTCTGTCTGTTTGTCTGTTTGTTTGTACACGCTAATCTTCGGAACTACTGGACGGATTTGAATGATTTTTTTGTTGTTGTATAGGTATTAAGTCTGGGCAAGATATAGGCTATAATTTATCTTGGTAACTTGAACACCTGATGCAGAACCACAACAGACCAGCTGAACTATAAGAGATACAAAAATGGTACCATAGCAAAAATTGTTCCACGTGATGGGCATTTTCTGCTGAGAGAATAAATTTGAAGATCTGGAACACCTGATGTGGAACTCCAAGAGCCCAGCTACACTAACATATATATAGGAATGACGTTTTAGCAAAAGTTGTTCAAACTGATGAGCACTCTCTGTTGACTTATAAAAATCGAAGATCTGGAACACCTGTTGTGGAACTCCAAAAGCCCAGCTACACCATAACACATAGGAATGACATCTTAGCAAGTGTTGTTTGGTCGGATGGGCATTTCCTGTTGACTTTTATCTTGGAAACAAACACCTGATGCAGAACCGCAACAGACCGGCTGAACTATAAGAGATACAAAAATGGTACCATAGCAAAAATTGTTCTACGTGATGAGCATTTTCTGCTATGAGAATAAATTTGAAGATCTGGAACACCTCGAAGATCTGGAACACCTGTTGTAGAACTCCAAGAGCCCAGCTACACCATAACACATAGGAATGACGTCTAAGCAAGTGTTGTTTGGTCTGATGGGCATTTCCTGTTGACTTATAAAAATGTTTAGTCTGATGGGCATTTCCTGTTGACTTACTAAAATGAAAGATCTGGAACGTCTCGAATCGTCTCGCGCATCCCGTTGTATTCCCGTCCCCGGGCTCTTAAAATTCGACATCAGACGTTTCAGATCTTCGATTTTGACGACCCCGTTGTCGCTGGCATAAGCAACAGGATCCGCGTACGAAGTCGCGGGCAGAAGCTAGTGTTAAATAAACGAAAACCTATCATTTCTGAGGACAAGAATTGTAAAAATGTTTGCTTCGTGTTGCTCAAGATACAATTCCTTAAAAATATAAACTCCTGCCAGATATGCATATGACGACCCGATTGGCGCAGCGGTATTGAGGCTGCCTTATGTTCTTAGGGTCCCGGGTTCGAATCCCGGTCGGAGCAAATGTTTGTGTGATGAACATGGACATTTTTGTTTCCGAGTCATGGATATTTATATGTATAATAAGTATGTATTAACAAACAAAAAGTATCTATGTAGTATATCAACTATCTGGTGTCCACGACACAAGCTTCGTTGCTTAGTGTGGCACTAGATGGCGCTGTGTGTAATGTCCAGCGATATTTATTATTATTATTATGTCTTGCGGTTCTTAGATAGTACATCTGCTTTTCCAGGTGCCTAAACATAGATACATTTGTGGAGGTACACTGGTTTCGAAGCGTCACGTCATCACGGCAGCCCACTGCGTCACAACACGGCGAGGACAGCTCGTCAAGAACAGTCTAAGAACGGTCTACCTGGGGAAACAACATTGAGGACTCCGGGGAAAAAGTCCAAAATGGAACTGTTAGTACTCTCTCCAATAAATCTATGACACTTATAAGGGTTCCGTTGCCAAATAGCAAATAACGTAACCCTTGATTTTTGCCCTGTACGTTTGTCTGTATTCGTCCGTGTGCCACAGATATTTTACTGAAAAAATATAGTATATAATATTTTATTATTTATTATTGTATACATGCACGGATATGCCACATGGAGGGAAAGTACCTTGAATATTCTAGATGGAACATTTTACTGAAAGAAGACATTATTTGAATTTAAAAACAATTTAAACTGCATTCATAGATATTTAAATAATTACATGGTTGAACCGGGAATCGAACCCGTTACACGAGAAAAATAATCACCCTGTAGTTTTATCATACCGATCGAAAGGCTTCATCATAAGGATTATTTTTTGCTTAATAACATAGTGTCAGAAATAAAAGGAAGACCATGAATTTTAACATTTTTAATACAAAATTAATCAATTTATCAAATGCTTAGATCTAACTTGGATTTTTTTATGCGGTTATGTAAAACATTTAGTTTACAAGAACCATTAGGAAAGTGTCCACGAGCTACAAGCAGAAGTTAGACGTACCATTATAAATATTCTCCACAACAAAATCAAAAAATTGTCAGGGAGCGAAATAATTAAAAGAGTGCAACTTTGTATTCCACAGGAAGGGACTTATTTCGAGCATTTAATATTTTTTTTTTCAGGAAGGGACTCACTTCGAGCATTAAATAAATTTATTATTTTTTTATTAAAAATGAAAAATAAAAGCAGTTTAATTTTTTTTTTTAATTCAAATAATGTCTTCTTTCAGTAAAATGTCCCATCTACAATATTCAAGGTGCTTTCCCTCCATGTAACATATCCGTGGGACGCCTTGTACGTATATTATTTATTTTTAGTATATATAATATTTTTTTAGATGAAATTTGAAGAGTAGGTGCCTTTTGTGAACTGTTACACAAAAATATGATGTGAAACTATGAAAAAAAAACAAAAAATAAGAGTGGACCTTCCTTACATAAAATGATTTGTAGAATGATTTTTAGTTTTAGAGATATGGAGCTTTTTTATTCGACTACGGCGAAGCCAAAAAGAAATGTTATAATTTTAGCAGTCTATGTACAGTCGGGGTCTTTTCCGCCTGACCTTTTAATTTTTTTTTCGCTTAAAACATGCGGAGGCGCCGAGCCACGCCACCTTAAAGTTTGGGCCTATTAGGAAAGCCTCAACTTTGGCGCGCAATATAACAATAACTCTCGTTTGGCGTGCGTCGTTAGTGCGCTCGGCCGATTCGGTATCTTTTCATTCATTATTTGTATACAAAGTCAACGGGGCGGGGCTAGAGAGCGTTTCTATGTTGCGAGTGCAAGCAAAAATAAGCTTAGTGGTGGTCAGGTGGGAGTGTCCTCGATAGTACGTATGTATGTTTGTGTTTACGTATGTTCCTCCGTAGCGCTTAAACTATTCATCCGATTTTAATGAATAAGGTTTAGTTTCCAGTTTATGAAAATACTACCTTCTCAGGAACGATCCATGTTTTCTGGTCATTCACTTACTAAAAGAGGGTACTGTGGCCCCATTTTGGAAAGCTAATGAGACGAAAAACTCGGTCCTGTGATTTCCACGACAAGTGTTTTTAATTTATTTTGAGAAACCTGCCTCGAAAACAAGGGAAGTTTTAAGAAATTTTCAGAACATGACATTTATGGCGCTTATTTTCCAAAGGCTGATATACTTTTTTGTTCAAATTGGTTTTCGAAATATACATTCGTTCATGAGCTATCAGAAAAGTATAAGTTTAACATCCTGAACGGCGTAGATTTCTCACAATCCGCACTTTATGGTAGAGAGGTGATAAAATTTCCAAAAACTTTAAAAGTTCGATTACTCAAAAACCATCCAGTTTGGACCCAAAGTTATCGGGGTCAAAATTGTAGCAAATGAGACCTCATTTGCTAAAATTTTGTCATTTTTGACTAGACCTAGTTAAGTATCACCCATTTCAGGGCCTGCACCCAATTACCAATCACACTGTATATGATGCTCTATGAAACACATTATTGTGTTTGTGCGAGTCGGCCCTTTTTTCCGTTTGGTCTGGTCCTATTGGCCAACCGCTCATCGACAAAATATACCTACATTGAATAAACACATGTTTACTAGTTACAGCTTCAGGTAATACAAATCCATGCAGAGTACGACGCAACCAACTTCAATAGAGACCTGGCAATCTTGGAGCTTCAGGATCCCGTCACGTTCTCCGATTGGGTTCAGCCAGCCTGTCTCTGGCCTGACTCCGACATTGAACTCAAGAACATTGTTGGGCAATCGGGTAGCGTAAGTGAATAGATTTGTCCTTGGATTTCCTTAATTTAAGTGTTGTTTGTTAAGCACAAAGGAAATTAGGAAGGCAAATAGCTATCAATAGACAGTCTAGTGGTGTGGTCTCAAGTTCGAACTCTCGATTTTTCCAATTCATCTCATATCATTTGAAGTTATTTGGTTTATTTTCTTTAAAATAAACGTGCGATATACCAACTGTTGATATAATTAATTTCTTTACATATAACATTAAACACTCTAAAACTTATTTCGTATAACGTTATTGAATAAAAGGTTTATTTAATCGAAAAAATAAAGATCTTCTACTTCTGTGTATATCGGGAAACGGAAAAGTATTAAATAAAAAATAAAGTTAAAAAAAACTAAAACGTACTTTTTACGTAGTCAACGTAAAAAAGGGGTCTAAAAAGAATGAAACAAAAGGTAGAGTCAAGAGAGTAAGTCAAGGTAAAGCCGTGGTCGCACCCACTGTATACCTACTATGATTATGTGGGTGCTAGGAACACCTCCATCAAAGAGATATGGTAGGTAATGTCTATACATTACCTACCATATCTCTTTAATGGAGGTGTGGTGGAGGTGCGTGGTCGCACCCACTGTGTACTATTACACAGTGGGTGCGACCACGGCTCTACCTTGACCATTTTTGGACCTATATGCTTTTCTATCAATTATATTATATTATTATATTAACTAATCATTATATCAAATACAATTATAGATTTAGTTGTTATATCTTGTATAATTGTAATTACATCGTAGCTTACTTACCCGAAACAGGCACAGGATAGGCAATAACCACACGATAAAAAAGAAGACAAAGGAACCCAGAGCTATGACCACAAACGATAATTACCTATGTATTATATATAGGTCGTGGCACGTAACTCTAGCGCTGAACGAAACGTGACATGTTATACGGCTGGAGAGCCAATCAGCGCAACGCACGCCCCAACACATTCTTATTTTTTACTTCTGCGCAATAACGGTCAGCGCTAGAGTTTCGTGCCGCGACTTGTACGTCGTTTGTGATAACGTAATTTAATATGCGGCAAGAAACAAAATAAATTAAATGTCGGCGCATCAGTTTTGATCATTTTTACGGTTAGTGGAGTCGTAGCAGCGGCCTGCGAGTGCTTCATCCAAGTTGATCTTACTATTGATTCGTGAACTCGACTGTCGTTTGGGTATTGAAAAGTATTGAGAGATTGAGATAAAGTTCCGAAATGGGATGGGATGAGATTGAAGCACTTAATAAAATTAATTTCGGACTTTTGTGAAAAATAAGTCTAAACTTGCATATTATATCATTTCCACAGGTAGTAGGCTGGCCTATAAGTGACAAAATAGAAGAACTAAAGCTTCGGGAGACGCCGGTGGTATCCCAAGAGAAGTGTAACAGCTCGTATCCAGAATTCTTTAGACAATTCACTTCGAGCTCGACCTATTGCGCTGCATCGGGTAAGGCTTTCTTTTGAAGTCATTGGCTAGCAAGCGTTGCCCCTCAGAGTGCAGGTGCAGTGCGATGGAGTGTAGCACCTGTGGTTTATAATTTTGATGTTCTGCCGCGTTCCCCTGCAACTAAAAAAAAAAGTGAGCCATCGCGGGATGCCTGGCAGATGTGAAACATTGAAATTATTTTGTACAAGTAATATGCTTAAAAAATCAATATAAAACAAACAAAATAAAATAAAAGATAACAAAATGACTTGATTCCAAAGAAAATCCTTGTGCTGTTTATTGAACTCGAAGTCACGAGATTGTAACCCAGCGCTCTGTGCCCCAAGACCAGCTGGTTTGTTGTAATCCATGGCGAATATGTAGATCTTATATCTAACAATCTAATCTAATCTAATCTTAGATCTAAACAGGTTGGTAATGTTTTTATGGGATTGTTCGGGCCGAGTTCAATCGCCACGCTCGCCACGAATTTTTCATTTGTTTTTTTGGTTTACCCGCGCCTATAGATGTTTCACATAAAAATATGATTCTAGGTTGCATTCGCAGCGGACATGGAATGGTCTTCGAGAAAGATGGCAGCTGGTACCTTCGAGGTGTTATCAGCCTATCGGTCTCAATCGCAAATGAAGGAAGCTTGCGTTGTGACCCCGCGCATTACATCATATTTGCTGACGTCGCTCAAACCTTGCCCTGGATAAAAGAAAATATTAAAGATTAGTTTAAGCTCCGACTTTTCAATAAATTGTTGAGGTTTTTACAAGCTTTTATTTACTTTCACCTGTCTCTTTGTTGTCCGATGTAGCTCGGATAATATGCATGATATTAATAGAATGTATAGCTTATAGTACCCATGAATAAATTGTATCTTTCAATCAGTGAAAAAAAATATTAGAATTGGGCCACTTATTCCTTACATACAAATTTAAGAACAAGTTTTACCTCTTTTATAATATTAGTATAGTGCAGAATCTATAATTATATTTATAAATAAATAAAACAGTAATAATTTGGAACTAAAACACGTAATTAAATAAAAACAGGGAAGTGTAAATGTTTTGGCCGTACTCTAGACTACGAAGAATGTGGTCTGATAATTTAAATGAATACTATTTTTATCATTCCTAGCGTCTACGAGTATTAAGCTTCTTGTCACAATTTAGTATTTTATTGTTTTCCTCTTCAGCTGGTTTTATTTTTAAGCGGTCGTTAATTGTGTTTTACCGTCAGTCTAGTTCTGCAGTTTGCAAGATGAAGCTGCTTTTGACGACAGTTGCGTTGTGTGGTGTATTTAATGTAAGTTATGATGTACATACATACATTATTTTGATGTTCAATTTCAATGTCTAAACTAATATTATAAATAGGAAAGATTTGTATTTTTGTGTGTGTTTAATGAATAAACTCAAAAAGTACTGCGCCGATTTCAAAAATTCTTTCACCGTTAGAAAGCTACATTCACCCTGAGTAACATATGCTATATTTTATCCCCATACTCCCACGGAAACGGGAACTACGCGGGTGAAACCACGTGATGTCCGTTACTTCTCAATAAATTGATCACTTGATAAGGCGAAGTGTTAAACTATTTCAGTAGGAGTGTGGATCCGAATTTGACGGGACAATAAGACTCCCTCTTTATTAAATAGGACCAATGCCCGTTTTCACAAATATTAAGCTACATCTACCTATGTGTTGCCTAAATGTTATTTCACTGTTGAATTCCTACTCTCGCGCTTAAAAGCTATCATTACGCTTGCAAGGACATAGCAGCCTGAATTCTGTTTTTTTTTTCGGCAATAGGCTTCATTTCTATTGCATGGAACTTAAAACATAACTGGTGAAGAGTGGGTTTACTTACTATTAGGCTCTGCCTAACTCTTTGAGGATTACAGGCGCGTTGTTTATGTTATACTATTTAAAAACTTTTTGAATTTTTTAATCATTAGGAGACATCTGACTTAGAGATAGGGGCGGTGACCTACGCTCTGGTTCTTTCCTGGTGCAGAGGCTAGCCCTGGCTTCAGCGCGGAAACGCTGCAAGTGTCATGGGCTCCTTTGCGCCGGGAACGTCTAGGGACTGTGGACTTCTCATGACTTAAGGTTTTTTATAAACCGGCTTAAATTATTGGACATGATTTGTGTTTTAATTTGATTTAATTTTGTAATAATTTTAATTTTTGTGTTTCAATAAAGATATTTATTTATTTAATCATTGCAAAAAGAATACGCCTTTTATATTGCAACAATATTTTTAAACACCGATTCTTTTTTGCAGATTAATACTTCGGGTGCCTTTGGAGCTGTGAGTACCTATTAGTTTTTTGTCCAGCAGAATTTGAAGGTGACCTAGAACTCGTTCGGGGTCGGAGTCGAAGCCACCAGGCTAACACTGCTCTATACCTAAACAATCTCGGTATTGCCACAAATTGCTACTCTTGACTTGTCATATTTTCAGTCCGAATGCGGAAAGGTATTACTGAACAAGGAAAAAAGCAATGGGGAGGCAGGAAGTACATTGGAAGGGCAGTGGCCCTGGCAAGTAGCTGTCTACCAAACAGTAAGTTTCTCTAAAATACAAAATCTTTCGGATATTGCAAACAGTAAAGAAAAGTACGAGGAACAAGAATTTGTGTGGTATATATATAGTCCTCCTTACCGATTTCGGTAACGGCGACCCTTTGGAACTACTTCCGTGCGTGTACCCTTATATGGCTGGCCAGACCGAATTTACTTTTAAATATCCGGTCACAACTTAAGCAGTAGAGTATATAATATACTACAACTAAAAACCTACTGAAAAATCACACTCTAATTCGGGGTTTAGAAGGTAAACACACAACAATTCACTCCACAATAATTCCTCCTCAACAATTCCTCCTTTTGTTGAAGTCGGTTAAAATGTAGCCTATGTTACCCGAGTCGTAATAACAAATCAATTGACACCTTATTCATCAAAATCGGATGAATAGTTTTAGTAAAAATCGTTTTCAAAAAAAAATTGTTTGGTATCCAAACAATCATAATATGCATTGAACAAACTCCGATTGCAAAAAGCATTAAGAAGTGCCTGATGTAGAAAAAACTGGTCATTCTGCAAGTTAAAAGATTCCATCTACATATGTAGGAAAAACATGCGTCCGTAAAACATAAATAAAATAAAATAAAAAAAACGTTAATTCTACCACAAATTAACAGTTATTTAACAAAATTCAAAAATAATCACAATAATTGTTGAATATATTTAGTATAATGTTTGAATTTAAGTTATAGATTACCATTTTCATGCATAAATTAATATAATTATTGATTAAAAAATATAAATTATCATTTTCGCGCATTATTATAGAAGCCGTAAAACTCTTTTTTTACCCGACTACGGCGAAGCCAAAAGGTAGGGTTATGATTTTGGCAGTCAATGTATGTATATTGTATGTTTGTATTTATGTATATTACTCCCGTAGCGTCTAAACTAATCATCGATTTTGATGATTAAGGTATCAATCGATGCCGTGTCGACGGCGCGTTCGTGTTCCACGCCCGCCTCATAGAGAGTCAGCAAAAGGTAGGGGTCCGCAAGAGCCGACGCCTGCTGGGGTTGCGGGACTGGTCGAAAGAGATACCGCGGCCCCGGAACACAAAGGGCGATGAAGGAACATGGATGGGTTTTAGTCAGTAAAAGTCTCACACTCCCTTCCGCTCCGCCCAGAGTAGAGGGTGTCATTTGATGATTTGATGAAAAAAAGGTGTCAATCGATTTGTTATTATGGCCCGGGTACTTAAAATACGCTACATTTTAACAATAGGAGGAGTCGATTTTAACTTGTAAACCCCAAATTAGAGCGTGATTTTTCAGTAGTCGAGTTTTTAGTTGTAGTTGTAGGTACGACAAAAATTCTTGTTTCCACTATGTTTTCTCTAATCTTGTCCCCTTAGCCCAGGAACTACTTACTTCATATATGCAAGAGCTACACTTGCTCCTCTTGACTTTCACATTTTCATAGAAACATTTAAGGCGCTGTACTTAGTCAAAATAGGCTACACAAAACAGTTTTTTAGCCAAATGTATACATTTTAGAGCAGCTAAAAAATATATGTTAATCTTGATCATATTTATGGGTGGACCATTGTGTTCAAAACACGTTTTCGGTAAATTTTCTCGATAAAAAAAAACCATCATCATCATCATTCATCATTTCAGCCGAAAGACGTCCACTGCTGGACATAGGCCTCCCCCAAGTGTCGCCACATTGACCGGTCCCGTGCGACTCGCATCCAGCGGATTCCTGCAACCTTCACCAGGTCATCGGTCCACCTAGTGGGAGGCCTTCCAACGCAACGTCTTCCGGTTCGCGGTCGCCACTCCAGAACTTTTCGGCCCCATCGGCCATCCGTTCTGCGAGCAATGTGCCCTGCCCACTGCCACTTAAGTTTGGCAATTCTTCGGGCTACGTCGGTAACCTTTGTTCTCTTGCGGATGTCTTCATTTCTGATTCGATCGCGCAAGGAAACTCCGAGCATAGCCCTCTCCATTGCCCTTTGGGTGACCTTAAGCTTTCTGATGAGGCCCATTGTGAGCGACCACGTTTCGGTCCCGTATGTAATCACTGGCAACACACACTGGTCATAGACTTTCGTCTTGAGACACTGCGGTAGGTTGGACGAGAAGATACCGCGCAATTTCCCGAACGCTGCCCAACCGAGTCTGATTCGACGATTGACCTCTTTCTCGAAGTTAGACCTACCTAACTGGACCGTTTGTCCCAGGTACACATAATCGTCTACAACTTCGAGAGTAGAGTCTCCGATCTTGATAGGAGTGGGTGTGACATGGGCATTCAACATGACCTTAGTCTTGTCCATGTTCATTTTTAGACCCACTCTTCCGGAAGCTCTACTGAGGTCATCGAGCATTGTACTGAGGTCCTCCATGGTCTCAGCCATTACCACTATATCATCGGCAAACCGAAGGTGAGTGATGTACTCGCCATTGACGTTGATGCCTAGTCCTCTCCAGTCCAGAACCTTGAAGACATCCTCCAGTGCAGCGGTGAACAGTTTCGGAGATATGACGTCTCCCTGTCTCACACCTCGCTGCAGAAGGATAGGTTTCGAGGCTTGGTCCTGAAGTCGGACTGACATGGTGGCGTTTTTGTACAAACACTTCAAAACCTCGATGTACCGATAATCGATTTGGCACCGTTGGAGAGACTGCAGTACAGCCCAGGTCTCGATCGAATCGAAGGCTTTCTCGTAGTCCACAAACGCTAAACAGAGAGGCAGGTTATACTCTTCTGTCTTCTGTATAACTTGCCGCAGCGTATGTATGTGGTCCACGGTGCTAAAGCCTTTTCGGAAACCGGCTTGTTCGAGTGGCTGGAAATCGTCAAACCTGCGCGCGAGACGATTCGTGATGACTCTAGAAAACAACTTGTAGACATGGCTTAGAAGTGAGATGGGCCTATAATTCTTCAGCCGGGCATTGTCACCCTTTTTGAAGAAGAGCACCACCACACCCCTGCACCATGCCTGTGGCGTTTTTCCCTCAAGTATGACGGAATTAAACAGCTTCTGAAGGGCCTTAAGTACCGGTTTTCCACCCGCCTTCAGGAGTTCGGCCGTAATTCCGTCATCACCCGGTGCCTTGTTGTTTTTGAGCTGCTTCAGAGCCATCCTAATCTCGTACAGGCTGACGTCCGGGATGTCTTCGGTATAGTGTCGGGTCAGTCTAGCTCTTGGGTCGTTGGCTAGATCTACGACGGGTTTACTGGTTGACGTGTACAACTGTCCATAGAAGCTCTCGATCTCCCTCAGAAGCTCCGGTTTGGCGGATAAGATCCTACCATCGTCGGTCTTCAGTTTCGTGAGCTGGCTCTGCCCAATAGCCAGATCCCTTGCAAATACCTTGGAGCCTTTATTCCGCTCAATCGCGTCTTTAATACGCTCGGTATTAAAGCGGCGGAGGTCGCTCTTCAAGGATTTAGAGATCCGTCTATTGAGCTGCCGGTATTTACACGCCTCGTCTGAAGACTGCAGGATCATCTCACGCCGCTCCTTCATGAGCTTGAGAGTGTGATCGGAGAGCCTCTTGTTCTGATCTGTACGACGCGCCTTGAAGAACTTAGACCCGGTCGTATGGACAGTTTCCACGAACCCATCGTTGTATTCGTCCACTGAGCTTCCTAGGCACTCGAAACGGTTCTGGAGTTCAAGCTGAAAGCTCTCGGGGTTTTGGATTTGGATCTGTGCTGGACGGAGCGTAGACTTCATCAGTCGATACCTTTCAAGCTTGATATTGATGTTCAATGTGCCTCTTACCATGCGGTGATCGCTCCCGGTTTTCACCGAATTGATCACAGAGACATCATTGAACATTTGCTTCTTGGTTGACATGATGAAGTCGATCTCATTTCTAGTTGCACCATCGGGGCTCTGCCAGGTCCACTTCCTGTGCTCACGCTTTCTGAAGAAGGAGTTCATCATATAGAGGCCCTCCTTCTCCATAAAACTAGCCAGTTGGTGACCCCGGCGATTCCGATGTCCAACTCCAAATTGCCCCACCTGCAGCTCATCCCCGTCTCGTTTGCCCAGTTTCGCGTTGAAGTCCCCCATGACAACTGTGAAGTGAGTTTTGGAACCATGCATGGCTTTAGATATATCCTCATACATGGTCTCCACTTCGTCGTCGGGGTGTGCCGAGGTCGGGGCGTAGACCTGTATGACCTTCAGCGAATATCTTGAGGATATTCTGAGTATAAGGTACGCCACCCTGGTCGACACACTCTCGATCTTCACCACGTTGTTCACAAGGGACTTGTGGACGATAAACCCAACACCACCCTGGGACTGCCGGTCACCCTCTTGGAAATAGAGCAGGTTACCGGATTTCAGGATTATCGTGTCCTCCCCCTCTCTTCGGACTTCAGATAATCCCACAATACTCCATCGCAGCCTGCTCAATTCCTCTTCTAGTTCCGCTATCTTCTCGTCGGTCCGGAGTGTGCGCGTGTTATATGTTGCCAGGTCCAGTCGTTGGTATTGGCAGCCGGATCCCTTCCGGAGATTCTTCGCACCCCTTGCCACGCCGTAGCCTCGACCGCTGCCGTAGTCGAGGGTAGACGGGCTGCCGGGCACTAGGGGCCATTTCTTTGTTGCGCTATTCATGGGGGGGTTTTGCCATAATCGCCACGCTTGGCAAGCGGGTTGGCGATCGCAGTGAGTGCAGTTCTTACATAAGACACAGAGAGCGCTGCTGCCCATTCTCTGGTAAGTCCCTTAGTCGCCTCTTACGACACCCACGGGAAGATATGGGATGGTGTTATTCTTTACGTCCGACACCACACGGACGAAAAACCATAAAAAAACCATTTAAATTGAAATTGTAGCAATTGTAACTGTATTATTTATAAACAAAGCTTGATAATATTAATAACAGTGATGTAATATATAATAATAAAGAGAACTGTTGTTTTTATTTATTCGTTTTATTTATCACTTTTGTTTATTTCAATATTTATTCATTATTTTCTTCTAAAACCTGGCCGCCCAGTAATAGTGACGTCTCATTTACTCCCATACAAATAGACAGTGTGCGCGATTTTGGTGTTGACATCGCCTTAACGTAACATGTCTGGTTCACCAAAGCAGAGACGAGCGGTGATATGCAAAGCGGAGAAGAGAGGAAATGCGTAAGAGCTAGGGTGTATCCACCGAAACTGTGAGGAGATGTGTTAAGCAGAGAGAGGAGATATGCGAAAAACGAAAACCCATCATTTCTGAGGACAAGTGTAAAATTTTTTGCTTCGTGGTGCTCAAGATACAATCCCCTAAAAGTATTAACTCCTGCCGGCGTCAATTGTTTCATATCTTGCTGTTCTCAGATTACATCTGCTTTTTCAGGTGCCTAAAAAAAGATACATTTGTGGAGGTACACTGGTTTCGAAGCGTCACGTCATCACGGCAGCCCACTGCGTCACAACACGGCAAGGACAGCTCGACAAGAGCAGTCCGGTGGTCTACCTGGGAAAACACAACATTGAAGACTCCGGGCAAAAGGTCCAAGTTGGAACTGTTTGTACTTGCTTTTTTTTTCTTGTAGATCTAAAACACTTTTTGATGTAGATCCTTTTGATTTTGCCCTTTCTATCGAGCCTGGGAGCAGTGGTGGCCCAGTAGTGGCGGCCCCGACTTACGCGGAGCAGTGGTGGCCCAGTGGTGGCGGCCCCGACTTACGAACAGTAAGTCGTGGGTTCGAACCCAGACAGGGGCATTACTTTGTGTAATTTATTTCATCATCACTGCTCTCAAAACGGAGAAGAAAAACATCGTGAGGAAACCGGCATGTCCTAGAACCAAAAAATTCGAAGACATGTGACATCTACCAATCCGCACTGGGCCCGCGTGGTGGATTATAGCCCATTCCCTCTCATCGAGAGGTGGCCTGTGTCCTAGCAGTGGGAACATTAATAGGCTGATGATGATGATGATCGAGTCCATTGCTATAGACTGGGCACAAATCCAGACTCCGTGGCTGCTACTGAAAAAATCCTGATGGATAAGCCCGGGTCGGGCAAATTTTTATCGAATTTGCCCAACCCGGGAATCAAACCAAGGACCTCATGCTCAGCAGTCGTGGTAGCGACCACCAGCCAAACGCGGCAGTCGTTGAATAAACAAATGTTTACCAATTACAGCTTAAGGAAATTCGAATACATCCCGAGTACAACGCAACCATCTTCAATAAAGACCTGGCAATCTTGGAGCTTCAGGATCCCGTCACGTTCTCCGATTGGGTTCAACCAGCGTGTCTCTGGCCTGACTCCGACATTGAACTCAAGAACATTGTTGGGCAATCGGGTACTGTAAGTAAAGTCTAGTTAAATCGTGTTGGCCTCGGATTCTGTGAAGGACTGTGTAGCATATCAAAATAACCTTGAGCGTGAACGATACTCGGACTGGTAAACTCAGACGTACTTTTATTACTGAAAAATATTGTGATCAAGAATGGGATTGAAGTGCATTTTTTTTGCCAATAAAGGGTGTAGACCCTTAACGCCGAAAGGCATCTCCCCGTCATTGCGATAATTTTTTTTGTTCTAGACCATACCGAGTTACGGAGATATTGAGGGTCAAAGTTCCAACTTTTTCACAAGTTTCTTTTTTTAAATACATTTTTTTAATGTAAGATTTTTACTTTGAACATCTCCATGACCCCCGTACTATTCAATCCATCCATCAGTATATATTACTAGCTGACCTACGCAACTTCGTCTGCGTCACATAAAAGAGAAACAGCTCACAAAAGGAATACATTTTTCCCCGTTTTTGCAATATTTTTCATGTATGCTCCGCTCCTTTTGGTAGCGCAGCGTGATGTTATATAGCCTATAACCTTCCTCGATAAATGGACTACCCAACACTGAAAGAATCATTAAAATCGAACCAGTAGTTCCAGAGATTAGCGCGTTCAAACAAACAAACAAACAAACACTGCAGCTTTATAATATTATAATAGTATAGATAAGTGCGTTACAGTGAGTCCTAACCGTAAAACGTGAGTTCTCACCCCAAAAAAAGTCGTTTCCCAGCAATAAATTTTTTCGTAAAGTTACTTAGTTTGATGTACAGAATGCTTGGTTGACTATTTCGTGAAGGGTACGTTTAACCCTGTAAAACGCGTTAAAATAAAATTGGTCTTAAGACATTATTTCATTTCCACAGGTGGTAGGCTGGTCTTACGCTAACGGGATAAAAGAACCAAAGCTTCTGCCTGCGCCAGTGATATCCCAAGAGATGTGTATCAAATCGTTTTCATTCTTCGAACAGGCTATTTCTGACTCGACGTATTGCGCGGGATTATGGAATGGTAAGCTTTCTCAAGTCAAGCAAGGTGGCAAGCACTGCTTTTATTTCGGATGGGAAATCATGAAATGACTCCTCTCGCTCTGGGCGGAGCAGGAGAGAGTGTCAGACTTTTACTGACTAAAACCCATCCATGATCTTTCATCGATTCTTCGAACAGGCTATTTCTGAATCGACTTATTGCGCAGGATTATGGAAAGGTAAGCTTTCTCAAGTCATTAGGTGGCAAGTGTTGCCAACTTTTTTCTTGTTATTTTATTTCGCATGGCAAATCATTAAATTTTAATGACTCCTCCTGCTTTGGGCGGAGCAGGACTGGAGGTGTCAGACTTTTACTGACTAAAGGGCGATGAAGGAACATGGATGGGTCCATGTTCCTTCATCGCCCTTTGTGTTCCGGGGCCTCGGTATCTCTCACTTCAGAGTCAAATAAGCAAATTAATATTACCATACTGTCTCTGAAGTGGCACCGAACCAGCGGTTTCTTGGTTTGACTTCCCCTACAACTAAATAAATATTTTTCTAGGTTGTATTGACAGCGGACATGGGATGGTCTTCGAGAAAGATGCCAGCTGGTACCTTCGAGGTGTGGTCTCCTTAACGGTGGCAAATCAAATCGACTTTCTCTGTGATCCCGAACAATACACTACATTGGCCGATATCGCTCAAGACTTGCCCTGGATTAAGGAAAATATTAAAGAAAATTAGTTTAAGCTTTGATTTTCAATAAAGTGTTTATGGCCCAGTGCTGAATGTAGATAATAATTGTTGTTAAATAAATACATGATACTTACAGCGTGATACTTGACTTGATGCGTGAGCGTGATTAATATCCAAATATGGCAGCATTTTTTTTTTAGCCTGTCATTGTGTCCCACTGCTGGGCAAATCCCTTTTCTCCTTCCAAACCTCTTTATCTTGTGCGATATCTGGCCTTGTTCGCCCCGCAGACAAGATCAGGTCGTCACACCACCTTTGTTGCGGTCTACCTCGACGGCGATTTTCTGATTTCCTCGCCAGGTGTCCAGTTAGTATCGATATTTACCCACCTCTCGGAGTGCATTCGCGCTACGAGGCCAGCCCACTCCCACTTCAGCTTGGTTTTTTTATCTCCGACATCTGCAACCTGAGTTATGAAACGCAAGGTGGTGTTTCTTACGCAATCTGTACGCTTCACTCCTATTATGCTGCGTTCCATTGCTCGCTGGCAAATCTTGAGTTTGGACTTCTGTTGTTCAGTAAATGGCCAACTTTCGCACCGTAGGTTAGGACAAAAAAAATATGTGTATTTTATAATACAAACCAAAAAACTTGCGCATCGAATAATTCCAAACAAAACTTGTTTGGTCTCCAAGTTATCTGGGTCAAAATTGGCTCTAGTTTCAACCATAACGGTTTACACCAAATCACTAATCACCCTGTATTATGTCATGAATAGAAAGATGGAACATCTATTTTTATCAATGAGAAGAACGGTGTTAGGATCTAACTCTCCATGTGCTGGGTTCTGTAGGGTTTTAAATAGTTGTAGTGATATGGTTGATTTTCACTTTGATTCTCTCAATAAACAAAAAAATAATTTTTTAAACTGTCTATCAGACAGACTTGTTGTAAAAGTTGTTGGACTGTGTACTTTTCAAATAAATTATGCTTTTAACACTTAGCCTATAAGTTACTGATTCATTGTTGTATATTTAACTGAGTTTACTTGTACAATATGTAGCTTACGATATTACTTTTTATTGTTTTCTTTTTTGTCCATGTGGTGTTTACCTTTAAGTAATTGTTACACTGTGTAGAGTTTAAACGCATGTTTATCTTTGTTTTTAAATTAGTGTAAACAATTGTTGGTAGACCTAATAAATAAAATAAAAATATTAGGTAGGTCATCATCATCATCTGCCCAACGTTTTCCCAACTATGTTGGGGTCGGCTTCCAGTCTAACCGGATGCAGCTGAATACCAGTATTTTACATGGACCAACTACCTATCTGACCTCCACAACCCAGTTAGTACTGGGTAATACGATACCCCTTGGTAAGACTGGTTGAAATACTTTTTGGGCCACTGACTACCTGTAACGACTGTCGAAGGTCTACAAATGTCAGCCGGGACCAACTGCGTAACGTGCTTTCCGAGGCATGGAGGAAACTCGGTAGGTAAGGGTGGTCACCCATCCACAGACTAACCTAGGCAAGCATGGCGTAACCTAAAGATCGACCCGAGCGGCTGTTATTATTTAGCCACGAGCTCCTCCCATAATTATTATACAGGGTGTTAAAGAAGTCGCGTGCCATAGCAGGGTAGGTTCAGTATCGTTAAAGGAACCCAAGAAAAATAAAAAATAAATCCAAAAAAATAAAATAAATAAACATAAAAAATATATTGCAAGATCAACCTAATTTAGTACGGTCTACTAACTTAAAATAGCAATCGTTTAGAATTAAAATTATTTTATTTGTTTAAATGCTTTAATTACTTATCTACTATCGAACGTGTTGTTATCACCCGCTCTCACTCAATTTACGGGCGAGAAACAAACGGCTCGGCGCACGGCGCGCGCTCCGACGCGCGCTCGCTCTAGCAACAGCTGACTGCGGCGCGGTCGATGACCCCGAGTACCCCGCCCGTTTGGCGGTCAGCTGTTTGTTATCGAGCGCATTAGAGTGAAATGATCTTGAGGAAAATAGTGGATTTTCTTCAAAAAAAAAGGTTGCGTTTTTCAATGGTTTTAGGATCTACTAATGAAATCAAACCACTGGTTTCAAGGATAACGGTGTTCACCCTAACACCCTAATTTTAGGTTTAAAAAAAAAAGTTATTTTATTTTTATTTTTTACGAGTTCCTTTATCGATACTGAACTCACCCCTAAGCTATGGCACGCGACTACTTTAACACCCTGTATAAGTAGGTACAGTGAACAAAATAGTTAGGTATGCAGACTAGCAATCTTCTTTACTACTATTATGAATGCGTACTCTTTTATTAATAATCTACTTAATCTTATACAACCCTGCGGGGTTTTGGATACGCTAAGAAGAAGTTGCCCAACAACCTGTTGTATTTGGTGCTGCCCTAATACTTATGTCAGTTTAGATAATTGCACATTCTCAATAAAATCCTTTTGTGTAGACAGGGACAGAACATTCTTCCGTTGTTCTATCTAAATTAGCTACAGTAGCCATTTTACCCCTGGTCTAAAAGTAGGTAACTCACTAGATACATTTTTTGGATGCCTGAGAGAGGACCTTGACCCCGCGACCCCTCGACTCCTTTACCTCGCCTTGACGGTCGACTACTACTGTAAAAAAATGAAGGTGATGTAACGATTCAGCACCCCTAGCCAAGTTACCAACGTTTCGTATCGATTCTCTTTCTACAACCGTAAACGCCTCGGCGTAAGCGATTATAGAAAGCGCTAAATTGGTAACCAAGTTGACACGACTGAGTCGATCGCTCGTTCTCTAATGTCTGTAGAAAAAAAACCTACACTTTAGGTGTGGTGAGCGTTCCTACCAAAGAGTTTAGGGATCAGCATTGTAGAAACGATAACATTCTATTCTATCATTTTGAACGATGTAAACTTGTCTACGAATTTTCTATTTGTTTGTGTTGATCACGTGATTTAACGTCGAGCCCATTCATTTGAATAGTTTTCTACTAGCGTTAACGATTGTAGATTGTCAACTTGGCTAGGGGTGCAGATTAGATTCGAGTCTTGTGACTGGGACTGTAGCTACATTTAATTTTCATCTTTGTTTCGACAAATCAAAAGTGCTTGTAACTGGCCTACTTGAAATAAATGCTTTGATTTTGATTTTTTATTTTGATTTGAATCATCCCGAAATCAAAAGTATGTAAGTAAATTTATATGTTTACAAGGAGTCTTTGCTCTGCACTGGAACACCATAGAAGTAACAAAAAACTAAAGCCACTAACATTTTATTAGAATCAAAACTTAAACTAATCATCTTGAACAATTTCTTTTATCCAGGGCAAGGCTTGAGCGACATCGGCGAATATGGTATATTGTGTAGGATCACAGCGATAGTCCATCTTTTTTGCCAACGCTAAGGAAACTACTCCCCGAAGGTACCAGCTGTCATCTTTCTCGAAGACCATCCCATGTCCGCCGCCGAGACAAACTGGAAAAATATTTTTTTACCCGAAATATTAAATATATATATATAAATATGAATTTATAGTTTTTTTATAATAATATTTTTTGTTTTTTTTTTAAGATTTATTTTTTTTTAATAAAAAAAATCACGGATATTATCCCGTAAGTACTTTAAGTGTATCTAGTGAAAAACCGTGAAAGTCTAAAACAGTGAATATTTTTTTGTTCCTTTTGCAATTCAGAGCCATTAGGTAACACTACGTTCACTTGGGGAAGGCCTATGTCCAGCAGTGGACGTCTGTCGGCACAAATGATAATGATGATGTCACCTAATGACATAAAATATAAAAAGCCTCACCATTCACATCACTAGATCCAGCGCAATACGTGAAGTCAGAAGTAAACTGTCCATAGAATGCTGAATTCGATCTGATGCACGTCTCTTGGGATACCACGGGCATCTCCAGTTGAAGTAGTTCATCTATTTCGTCATCGTTAGGCCAGCCTACCAACTGTGGAAATTATGGCACGGTTATGGCATACTTTTCATGAATTTAATCATGTATCTCAATCCCAATCTTTACTCTTGCCATGACTGGAATTGACATATAAGTATGTACGTCATAAACAAAGTGAATTTAACCAATCCCCAAATAATTCTCATTTTGATATCATGCTAAAAACGAATCAGTCGTCTCTTTGAGATGACACTAAAAACAATAGATGTGTCAGAGACGGTTAATAGTCGCAGTTACTAGTGTGAACTTTTATGCATCACTTCTTGAGTGTATGAGGAATTATCAGGTGCCGACATCGAAATCGGTAAACAAACAATACCACGAATGTCGTACTACACCCTCTTAGGCAGTATCGTTTCTGCTCAATATACCGGGCTCTGTTGATATGCAGTTACACGCTCCTTCAGATAAATTCAAAAGAACGGGACAATGAAAACAAACTTTACTTACAGTACCCGATTGTCCTACAATATTCCTGAGTTCAATGTCGGAGTCAGACCAGAGACAGGCTGGTTGGACCCAATTGGAGAACGTGACAGGCTTATGAAGCTCCAAGATTGCCAGGTCTCTTTTGAAGTTGGATACGTCATGCTCTGGATGGAATCGAATGTCCTTAATCTGAAAAAGAAACAAAACCTTTAGTTGCACGATTGGTAGTGAGCAGGTATTGAGTATGAATGTAGATGGTTATAAGAGACCAAAGAAATGATGGAAAAGAAAGAAAAAAAAAGGAAAGGAAAGAAAGAAGAAAGGAAGGAAAAGGAAGGAACCCTCCTTGGTAGAAAGGAGGTGACTGCAAAGGATGACGAGGGACGAGAGGCGATGAGAGACATAGACAAGTATGGAAGAAGACGACATGATGCAACAACCCCTAGTAAATTTGGATAAGGTCAGGAGAATGATGACAAAACAATATGCTTTCTGTTTTAAGCTTTCACGGTTCATAACTATACTTAAAATGTCACTTACGGGATATCTTCCGTCCGTAGTTAACCCGCAATCATGGCGCTTGCAACAGCGTCGAAATATCGGGAGCTCAAAAATAATCAACAATCACGGAAGATATCCCGTAAGTGACATTTTAAGTATAATATGCAATCTTTCGTTTGCTTATCATTGAATTTTATTAGCTTTTTTTTTATTGATTGTGTTGCGATTTTCATCTACATTTTTAAGTTTCCACATGTGAGAATCCGGGTCGCGTGTTGCCAATGACTGTGACTATTCAGTACCATCCAGTGTTGGCTCATGTACAGGGATTGACCTTACGCATTCAGCACTGCAAGTACGTAGCAACCGATAACGATCGAATCGGTACGATTCGATAAATCCGACTTTTCGATTGGTTAAAAACTCATTTTATCGAGAATAACTGTCAGATTTATCGAATCGTATTGAATCGAGTGCTACGTACAGTAAGCGTTTATAGGTGCTGAGGCACGCTAAGGATTGTATTGCTGTGAACGCACGGTCGAGCGTCCGTGCGTCTATATGTGTAAGTGGTCTCAATACAGTACGCACACCACAGCCACAGAGTTCGCCCAATCGCATGTCGCGCGTCACACTTCACGAAACAAGAATATATTTCCGTTTCTTTTATTATACACGCAGCAAACCTTATTTGTGTAGCGGCCTGTTCTTACCATTGGATAGTTAAAATTCACATCTATTGACCATGTGTTGATAGCTGTTGGGGTAATCAGTAGGATTCACGATCAAAGAGATCCGAGTTCAAATCCTGTTAACAACCTATTAAGACCACTTTTATGCAGCACGATAATATTAGTCGCCCTCGCCTCAATATCAATATTTGCCTACATTTTGAGAAATACCAACAACAATACCGCTATCTATTAAACCACACGTCACGTAACCAAATTTAACATAACCAAACGACAACGTTAATTTCGATCAAGTAAAATATTCATAAAACTCAGGTTTACCTCACAGAAATATAAATTCTTGACTTATTTTTCTATGATCTACCTTCTTCTAACTTTATGAAATGTGTGAACAAAGCGAGAATATTTTTCTGTCCCATTCCTTCCAATCGAGTAAACACTTACAAAAAGTCTAAAAGTAACAACGTGAGATTTGAACTCACGACTTACTGATTTGGACGCGCCTAACCACTAGGCCATCTTGACTTATGTTTCCATGTTGAAATTTTGGACTACATTTACTTGTAGATGACAATGTCTATTTTCTTGAAAGTAGAAGGTCGTAAGTCAAACTAAACGTCAAGCTATTGCTTTGTGAGATTGCCTATCGACTTTTGGTTGACACTGTACTTGCACTGCTGGTCCGGTAAAAACCAAAACTACTTATCTCAAGAAGATCCCCAAAACCTTTTGTTTATCTCCAAATAATACAAAAAGTACTCACAGCTCTAACTTGGATTTCTTCTCCAAACTTCTTAATGTTGTGCTGCCCCAGATAGACTACAAAGCTGTCCTTATCGACGAGCTGTTGCTTTCTGGTGGCACAGTGAGCTGCCGTGATGATATGGCGATCAGAAACCAGTGTACCTCCACAAATGTATCTGTGTTCTGGAATCTGGAAAAGCAGAAATGCAATGAAACAACTGGAAGATATATTTTAACCTAGTGACAAATACACATAACACATACACACACACACCACCACACAACTCACCACACACACGCTACCTCCATTCCAAATTTATGAAAATGTGCCCTTTTATTTTATCTTATCTTCCTTTCATTTTATCTTCTGTTAGTTTTTGTCATGTAGTCTTTTTTTTTTGTTTTATGTTAAGTCAATTTTCTACAATAGACATACGTAAATTTAGTGTTAGTTATTTATTTACAGTAGTTGCAGTAAGCACTGTCTAAGCTTCTACACTCAGATCTATGTAACCGGAAAAACCTCAACCCCTGTCATACAGGTTGTTCTAGTTTAGGGGTTGAGACCACACTGATGTAATGTGTTTTGAAGTTATAGAAATTAAAAATTGTTATTATTATTTTCTTTATTCATTACACATTACATATTTTTAACATTTTTAATTATTTCTATACAAAACACTATAAAAAACATTAACAAATATAAAAAATAGTAGCCCACCAGCGCTGGGAACAGGGTGCGAGCTGCCGGTGGTCAGGGCTCTTGAGAGAGTAACCTCCTAACAATACGTGCCGTGTCCAGAAGTACTGCTTTCTGAATCAAGCCCTTGATCCAGATGCCAAGCGAGAGCCTCCTAAGATGTTGGTCGAGGCTCTTGCCATTGGCCGACACGACTAGCGGCACAATGACTGCTGTATTCACGTCCCACATGTCAACAACCTCGCGAGCCAGATCTAGATATTTGAATTGTTTATCTTTCTCTGCTTTCACGAGGTTCTCATCGCTGTTATATCAACAATCTTTGTGCGACGCTCCAATCAATCTATCGCCACAATGTCAGGCCTATTGGCAACAACAGTCCTGTCGGGGGTGATAGGTCGATCCCAATACAACGTGATATTGATATTATCGAGAACTGGGTCGGGCGCATACCTATAGTATGGCACTTCAAATTCCACAAGGTTGTACTTCAAAGCATGTTGCTGGTGGATAATCCTGGCTACGAGGTTGTGTCTATGCAAGTACTTTCCGTTAGCCAGACTAGAACACCCAGAAAAAATGTGTCGGATCGATTCTCCCGGACGGTGTCATGCCCGACATAATATGTCAACCGTGCCATCTTTCACAATGTATTTCCGGTAGTTATTCGTCATCATAACTTCGTCCATTATTGCACAGACAAAACCTTCGGTTTCCCCGAAGAGGTCACCAAATTGCAGCCAGGATACCAACACTAAGAAGTCTACATCGGGGCCATGTAGGGCCCGGTAAAAGCGTCCGTGAAGCTCCTTGCCCTTTTTTTTTTTTTTTTTTTTTCGGATTGGAAGTCATCAAATAACTCATCAGACTTTTACTGACTAAAACCCATCCATGTTCCTTCATCGCCCTTTGTGTTCCGGGGCCACGGTATCTCTTTCGAACAGTCCCGCAACCCCGGCAGGCATCGGTCCTTACGGACCCCTTCCTTTTTGCTGACTCTCTTTGAGGCGCGCGTGGAACACGAACGCGCCGTCGACACGGCCTGTCGTCATGAGACGGACGGACGGCGAGCTAGCCCATAGCTCACCGTCCACAGGCCCACGCCTACGGTGGCCGGGGGCCACGTGGTGGTGGCCCCCGACGCCCGGGGCGTCTCCCGCGGCGGCCGGGACGTTGAGAGGTTCTCTCCCTCTCACGTTCCGCCACCTCCTTCTCTAGCATTACTGCTTCGCAGAAGGAGGTGACGGCGTCCCATTCCGTCTCGCTCCGGACCATGGCTTGCACCAGGGCCGGACGCGAGAGGTCACCGCCGCCGATCGCCGCTTCGAGGACACGGCGGTGCTCCGCCCACGCGGGGCACACCTCCACCGTGTGTTCCACCGTGTCCTCCGGTCGATCCTCACAATGGAAGCACCCGGGCGTTTCCTCCCGCCCGATTCGGTGCAGAAGCTCCTTGCCCTGCCATTCTTCCTTGCGGTCATTAGTGTCTAATACTTTAGGCTTGCGCCAGTTCTCGTTAGCCAGGGAGAATGGGGTACAGAGAGTTAGAGTGGGTCAGTATACTAGTGAAGACGTACACACGTCTTATGGCGTCCCGCAGGGAAGCGTATTGGGACCTACATTGTTCCTTATCTACGTCTAATGAACTCTGTAACATTAATATTGCAAACGCACGCAAGTATTCTGTTACGCGGATGATACTGCTGTAGTCTGTGTGTTTATGTGTGTGTGTGCAGAATGTTAGGCTTAGTGCTGAGACAGGCTTGGCAAAAATTGCTAAGTGGTTAACAATTAATTTGCTTACATTGAACGTAACAAAAACAAATTACATTTGCTTCAGTGTCGGCCAACGTACACAACCAGGTAAAGATTTTAATGTAAGAATTCATAATTGTAATAACGGCAATCGCAAAAGTTGTGACTGCTCAACAATCAACAAAGTACCTCATATTAAGTACCTAGGCGTTATTTTGGATCAGAGAATATCATGGTACCCGCACATTGAGCAGGTTGCCAATAGAATCAGGAAATTAAGCTGGATGTTCAGGACTCTTAGATACGTCGTTCCAAGGACTGCCGGGTACTCATTCAGGCCATCAAAAAGATTTCCTTAAAATGATTTATGTTGCGCTAGTCCAGTCAGTACTGTCCTATTGCATCCCTGTCTGGGGTGGTGCAGCCAAAACAAAATTTCTAACGCTAGAAAGGGCACAACGCGCTCTTACCAAGTGCATGTATTTAAAAAAAAGAGATATCCTACTGAAGACCTATTTCGACTTAGTAATTTGCTCTCAGTCAGGAAACTGTATATAACACAAATTACCTTTAAAAAACATAAGTCTCTTTCCTATGATGCTGGCATACTGTCAAAAAGAAGGAAAGACATGATATTAAATGTCCCTAGGACAAGGACTTTATTTGCCAGTATGCAATTTAGAAAACGATCTGCAGCGCTATATAATAAAATCAATAAATACGTTTACATTTATCCCAAAAACTACTATGACAGTAAAAAAATAATAATGGAATGGATAAAAACGCTCACCTACAATGATACCGAAACACTTCTGTAACCTTGACACATACACATAGGTACACACACTCACGCTCACCCTCTCTCTCTCTCACATATACTCACTCACAAACTTACACCCACTCATACACACATTTGATTTGTAAGTTAATCTTAATCCTAATTAGTCTTAGTATAATAATAATACGCTGTGATTTTTGTATTATTATACAAAAACGACCTGCTATGGAAGAGCGGACTCTCCTAACACAGGCACTATCTGCCTAAAAGGAGGATCCAATCACAAAATTTTGTTAAAACCTAAACTTGTTCTACCAATAAACTATTTTTATTTTTATTTATTTATTTTTATTTATCTCACGGTTGTGTAGGGTCTTAGCATGTAAGAAGCCACGATCCCCGCACTTCCGCGGGATATACAGTCTCATCACCGACGACCGTGGCTAATTTGCGGTTAGCAGTGTGCGTACCCTCCTTCCTATCCAGGGCATCAAGTTCCGTCTGAGTCCATTTGAGTATGCCGAAGAAATACATCAAAACCGGCACGACCCAACCGTTGAAGGCGCGCACCTTGTTTCCGCCTGACAAAAGACTGCCTAGCACCTTATTCAGGCGGCCAAAGAAGCGCTCCCTCAACGATTGTTTCATGTCGGCAGTATTGACACCTAATGTTTCCGACATACTCAAGTACTTGTAAGTTTCTGTTGAGGAGAGGGATCTAAGGTGTATGGAATCCGAGAGTTGAGTTCCCACGGATTCCATAATCTCCCCTCGCTTCACATGCATGACTCCACATTTGTCCACACCAAATTGCATCCTGATGGCGCTACTGAAAGTTTCTATTATTATTATTATTTTCTTTATACCTTTTAACATCTTATTAGATTATATTTTTAAATATTTCTTAAAAAAAAAACATTATAAAAACATTAAAAAATATAATAAAATAGTAGTCCGCCGGTTTCGGAAGCAGGGTGCAAGCCACCGGTGGTTAGGGCTGCAGAAACAGGAACCTTCTCACAATGCGAGCCGTATCGTACTGCCTTCTGAATCAAGCCCTTGATCCAAATGCCTAAAGAGAGCTTCGATAGATGGTCATTGAAGCTCTTGGCTATAAGACCATTGGCCGTCACGACAACCGGCACAAAATTAACCGAGTTCATATTCCACATGTCGCGAACCTCGTGTGCCAAATCGAGATATTTTATTTGTTTCTCTTTCTCAGCTTTCACGAGGTTCTCGTCATGCGGAATGGTAACATCGATTATCATTACGCGGCGCGCTGATCGGTCTATTATCACTATGTCAGGCTTATTGGCGACAATAGTCCTGTCAGTAATAATAGACCGATCCCTGTACAGTGTGACACGGTATTTTTCGAGAACTGGGTTGGGCATATACTTTTAGTACGGTACCTCAGATTCCACAAGTTTATATTTCAAGGCAAGTTGCTGGTGTATAATCCTGGCTATTTGGTTGCGCCTGTGCAAGTACTCGCCGTTAGCCAGACGAGAACAACCAGAAATAATAATTATGTCTGATGGACTCACCCGAAAGGTGGCATGCCCGACACACGTCAACCGTCTCGTCCTTCATAATATATTTCCGGTAGTTGTTCGTCAACATAACTTCGTCCATAATCGCACAGACAAAACCTTCAGTTTCCCCAAAGAGGTCGCCGAAACGTAACCAGGAGACGGACGCTAGAAAATCTACATCGGGCCCATGAATAACCCGGTAGAAGCGCCCGTGAAGCTCTTTGCCTTGCCATACTTCCTTGCGGTCATCGGTGGTAAGTACCTCAGGTTTGTGCCAGTTCTCTTTAGCCATGGACAGCGGGGTGAGTCCCTTGTCCACTGCGACCACATCTCGGTGCATACCCACCGTGGCTTTTAAAAAATATTCTCTGAGACTGCACACCTCGTGGTTGTGGAGGGTTTTCGCGTTTAAAAAGCCTCAACCTCCGCACTTTCTCGGGATGTACAGTCTCATCACCGATGATCGTGGGTGATGCATCCGGCTTTCGGTCAGCAGTGTATGAACTCTTCTATCTTCTATCATTAATTTATTATTATTATTTATATTGTCCTATTAAGTATTTCATGTGTACATAAATAAATAAATAAACTCTTCTCACATAAGTTTTACTTCTCCGTTCCGATACTTACCTCATTTTTGTTTTTTTACTTAAAATATTTACTTTAAAATTTTACTTGTTTCGTTGAAAATCTCCTAAAGCTTTGGTATTTTAGAGTTAGTGACAATAGATAGGTACTTACTAGACGGTACAGTGCAACTTCCCAGGGCCACTGCCCCTCCAATGTACTTCCTGCCTCCCCATTACTTTTACCCTTGTTCAGTAATACCTTTCCGCATTCGGACTGAAAACATGATATCTCTTTAGTAAAGCTGTCTCATACATTTGGGTCGAAGTAGCATCTGTTGGAATTTTGTATAGGGCCGTTGATTATTTTTTCGCGATTAAGATGGTGGTTTCATGGGGAAAGTTGTTCAGTTTAATGGTCAGTAATGAACGTGTAACAGATAGGGTTTAGTCTAAAGTTTAGACTAAGCCCTTAGTAAGCCTTATAAGTGGCAGTGTAGGTGGATCAGTGTCATCGGCCCTAACTTCCAAGTACCCAATATTTCTGGATAAAACCTAATACTTACAGCTCCAAAGGCACCCGAAGTATTAACCTGCAAAAAAAATAAATGACGTTTATTAAAGGCCCTTGGGCATTTGTATATGAACTCTGGGCGTAAGACCAGCAAAATTTTAACTCAAACTATTTCACAAAGTTAGGACTCATTTTAAAGCAACAACAGTACCTAAGTCCCTGGATAATATAAATAGAGCCACTTGTAATATATTGACTATTTCAGTGCCAAAGAAAAAACTAATAAAAAAAGACCTAATTCAACTATCTACGGGGTTAAGTAAACAGCCTCTACAGTCCTTAGTCGATTATACTTACTTTTAAAACAAATTACTAATTGCCGTCAAATATCTTCGATAAAATACAGGGATTTGCATATTTTCGATTGGCCGCAGCTCTCTCGTGGTATGAAGTAGAGTACTTCTTGTAAAAATGATTTGCGATATATTTGAGTTACGTCAGACCTACACCCATTTTGACCAAGACCCTTTGATACACAGATTTGAAAACCTGGATTAACCACATTGGATTAATTAATCACGGTAGTACGATCCCGTAGGATAGTCACCGAAATCCGAAGCGGTAGTCGGCGGGCGAACACGCGGCATAAGCTATTATAAAGTAACTACTTATAAGTACGTAAATATTATAGGCAGAGAATATCAAAGAGGAGCTCGTGGCTAAATAATAACAGCCGCTCAGGTCGATCGTTAGGTTAAGCCATGCTTGCCTAGGTTGGTCTATGGATGGGTGACTACCCATTCCATACCGAGTTTCCTCCGTGCCACGGAAAGCACGTTAAGCCGTTGGTCCCGGCTGTGATTTATAGATCTTTGACAGTCGTTAGGTAGTCAGAGGCCCAAAAAGTCTGACAACCAGTCTTACCAAGGGGTATCGTATTACCCGCTAACTGGGTTGTGGAGGTCAGATAGGCAGTCGCTCTGTGTAAAATATAGGTACTGGTATTCAGCTGCATCCGGTAAAACTGGAATAAGCCGAAAAGGCTCGGCAGGTGATGAGGCAGAGAATATAAAAACGTACATAACATGGGTATAAGTCAAATTTAATTAAATTGAAACACAAAAGGGCGTTGCCCCGAACCCAGACACGCACACTCGATGCTAAAACCTGATCTACATGAATAATATTAGGTACCTTTTGGCTATAGTTAAATAATTAATTGATTAAAAAAACAATTCAAAGAGAACTGGATACAAAATTTTAAATGATGTCATATAATTATTTTTAATATACCATCTCAACTTGTTCTGTATGGTGTCGGACGTAAAGAATAGCACCATCCCATATCTTCCCGTGGGTGTCGTTAGAGTCGACTAAGGGACTTACCAGAGAATGGGCAGCAGCGTTCTCTGTGCTTTTGTAACAACCGCACTGCGATCGCCAACCCGCCTGCCATTCGTGGCGATTATGGCAAACCCCCCTTTGGGGGAGGCCCATGTCCAGCAGTGGACGTCTTTCGGCTGAAATAGTAGTAGTAATAATAATAGTACCATCTCAACATGAATGATGTAACCTAGATTTTGTAACAATATTCTGATTTAAAAGTGTCCATGGAGTTTCTTGCCCGTTCTTCTCCATAGAGATCTACGCTAGGGAATGGGCAACTACAGTACTTTCACAGTTTTTACGTCTTGTGACTGGGACATTTAATTTTCATCTTTGTTTCGACAGTTCAAAAGTGTCTGTAACTAGATTACTTGAAATAAATGCTTTGATTTTGATAGGTTTGCTACATTATTTACTATTATATTATTTACTAAGCTTTTTTGAAATTTTAAGAAGCATTAAGTTTTTAGTATCAACTGAAAATATGAACGGACAGTTATAGTCGATCATACAGGGTGTGTAACAAGTCCCTTAACCAAAGACATTAAATTATACTTAGTAGGTATATTTAATCTCGTTGCCCTTAACGAAGCCGTCAACCAAGCATTCTGTACATCAAACTTATTTATTCTGTATATCAAAATTCAATCATTGCTGCGAAACGTTTTTTTTTTTGGGTGAATTTCTAAACATTGATTCAACATTATGTATTTAAAAAAAACTCGTGTAAAAGATGGAATTTTGACCCCCCACTACCTCCGTAACTAGAAGATGCACGGAATAGTCTAGAACAGCGGTCGGCAACACGCGGCCCGTGAATGTTTTGTAAATAAATTATAATTATCAAAATAAATGAATGAACGAACCGCAATCGACCGTATAGTGTGGAACCAGACTTAAGATGACACTAGTCGACATTTTTTCCATAGAAATTTCGGGAGTCTTTAACTATGAATTATCGTGCATCTCACTAAACACTCTGTCGGGCACAATGCCAGGTGAGACTTTCTTTTTGTCCACGCCCACCAGTGAGTTCGAGCCCGCGACTAGTGCAACCTTAAGAGCGCCCTTTTAATTTTTTTCTATGGGATATGACCGTACGTTATATTGGGCTTCTAGGGTTAATATCACAAGTGCGGCCCGCCTTCAGTTTATTTTGCCACCTTGTGGCCCTTGCCTGCCAAAAGGTTGCCGACCGCTGGTCTAGGACAAAAAAAAATATCGCAATGACAGGGAAAACAAGTGCCTTTTAGGCTTCGTTAAGGTTCTTGCTTGTTACATCTTTTATTATTATGGTGAAAACCACCATCCGGTGCAGAGCGGTGCGGTGGGCGCGAGAGTGGGCCAGGGTGCAAAGCATTTTGTTTTGAAAAACTAGTTATTTTTCACTTTTTTGTGTTTTTTGAAGTCGGTTTTATTTTTATGCAAAAAGTTTTTTAGTTGTAATATCCTATACAAATATTTGCTATGCATTTATTTTACATTGTTAAAAATACATGTCATGGTAATAAGCTTATCCCCAATAGATGGAACTTAACATACCTAAACTGTCGAAATTTGGGTGTATTGTACACATCTGCGTACCTCTCAGAGCATACAGGCGTGATGTTACGTCATGATGTTGTATAAACAATAAACATACAAGCGATTGCAGCAATCACGACCGATTTACCATCTAGTTTTGAAGAGTTCCATTGTATATCTCCGAAGATCAGCATCAGATATTCACCAAATATAAATGCGACCATCTCTGGAGTATATTCTTTCAAATAAAAAAAGAATTTTGAGAATCGCTCCACAAATCGACGAGAAATCGGTGAACATGCATGAAATTATACTGCACAACTGAAGTAAAAATGTTCATAAAATGAAAACTACTAAGCCAAACCATGTTAAAATAAATTTAAAATAAAAATATAAATTTTTATGGGACCAAATGGCAACTAGTCCGCATCAAACTAAAAAAGAATCACGTAAATGGGATCATAAATGGCAGCGTAATCAGTGTACATACATAAAAAAACCAATCGAATTGAGAACCTCCTCTTGGAAGTCGGTTAAAAGTGAGTTGGAATGATAAAAGATGTGTATTTTGCAAACAGGTTTTTACAAACACTGTTGCACGTATTTTTTTTAAACTAGATGAGGCCGGTGTGTTTTGTACCTGACTACTCTGAAAAGAAACAGCCGAAACAAACTCAGACGTCATAAGTGTCTTAAAAGGTCCAGACATGATCTTGGTCAAATCACATGAGGACTGTGTCTTAGAATGACCGTCACTTCTCCAAACCCTGCGTTTTGTTTCAGACCAGACATTAAGATGACGCGTTCCCAGTGTTTCTGATAACGAAAGGTAAACATACACACATACAAACTTTCGCATTCATAATATTTGTGTGTTATAAGACCATTACAGGCACTTTTGCATTTTTAATCCCCGACTAAAAAAAGAGGTGTTGTGAGGAACTCGTGGCAAAATAATAACAGCCGCTCGGGTTGATCGTTAGGTTAAGCCGTGCTTGCCTAGGTTGGTCTGTGGATGGGTGACCACCCATTACATACCGAGTTTCCTCCGTGCCTCGGAAAGCACGTTAAGCCGTTGGTCCCGGCTGTCATTTGTAGATCTTTGACAGTCGTTAGGTAATCAGTGGCCCAAAAAGTCTGACGACCAGTCTTACCAAGGGGTATCGTATTGCCCGGTACTAACTGGGTTTTGAAGGTCAGATAGGCAGTCGCTCCATGTAAAATACTGGTATTCAGCTGCATTCGGTAAAACTGGAAGCCGACCCCAATTTAGTTGGGAAAAGGCTAGGCAGATGATGACTAAAAAAAGAGGTGTGTTATAAATTTGAAGTGTGTGTGTATCTGTGTTTTTGTCTGCCATCATAACTCTTGAACGGATGAACCATCTTTAATTAATAAGTTTTTTCGTTTGAAAGGTGTCTTAATCGAGAATGTTCTTAGTTATGTTTCAAGAAAATCTGCTCAGCCGTTTGAAGATCACCTCACATGACCTCTTTGCAAAAACATAAAAGATGAAGCAATTATATCCCCAGTCACAATGCATAATAACTGTGAAGACACTAGTTGCTCATTCCAATTCCGTAGATCTCTATGGAGAAAAATGGACGAAATAATCCATGAACACCACATTTTTTTTAAATCAAAATATTTTACAAAAACTAGTTTACTGCATCATTTATGTTGAGATTAAGCATGTATACAATATGTGAGAACGCCGTAGTGAGACGTGTAGGTATGAAAAATAGAATACAATGAATAATTTATTAGTTTTTTCAAATTCGTTCGGATGTGATAATTAAAAGTGTTAGTGATCACAGGTTGCTACGGGAAAAAAAAACAGTGTTATCAAGTGATGAATTTAATGAGAATATTTATCACATCTGTCATTAGCTGCCTAGCCTTTACCCAACTATGATGGAATCGATAATATAATATCAGTATTTTACATGGAGCGACTGCCTATTTGACCTCCACAACCCAATTATTACTGGGTAATACAGTACCCCTTGGTAAGACTGGTTGTCAGACTTTCGGGCCACTGACTACCTGTAACGACTCTCATAGATTTACAAATGACAGCCGGGACCAACGGCTTAACGTGCTTTCCGTCGCTCGGAGACCAACCGGGCAACCTAGGAAAGCGCGGCTTAACCTTGGAAGATCAACCTGTGTGGCTGTTATTATTTTTAGCCACGATCTCCTCCTCCAATATTACCACAACTAAATAAATAATAATACAAGTTTACTTACGTTAAACAGCGCGAAAACCGTAACCGTTGTCAAAACCAACTTCATCTTGCGAACTACAAAACTGAACTGGCGGTAATCACAAAAAACGCACATGTACCTACGCAAAAAATAATAATAACTGAAGAGGAAAATTTTTAATAATAATAATGTCTTGCAACAAGGAACTTACTCTTAGATGCCAAGGTTTAATAGTAATATTATTACCTACTACAACATAATATAAATAAAGTAATAAATTAACGGGGTCCCCTTTGAATACTACCCCCACTTTTATAACTTCGTTTTTATGCTTTGTTATTATAGCGGTCATATTATATACAAATAAATAACATTTTAGTGTCTGTTTGTAATTTCATATTAAAGTATAACGGTGCCGGTGCTGGTGGGAAATAATAACAAACATTTTTTATCTATAATTGTCTGTCTGTCTGTTTGTTCCGGCTAATCTCCGAAACCGCTGGACTTTGATTTGATGGGACTTTTATTCCAGATAGCTCATACCATTAGGATTAACTTAGGCTACTTTTACTTCAAAAAAAGGATTAGGGTTCCGTGCAAAAAAATTAAAACCCATAAAATTGTTTCAAAACAAAATCCGATTGAAATAGAGAAGTAGTATTTTTAAAGAACCCTGCTACACTATATATACATAAGATGCACCGGCAATGATTTAATCAAGAAAAACCGGTTGTGGCTATCATAATATGAGGTGAGGATGATATAATACATATTTCAATAATCATTTTCCTTAAATAACCGTTTTAATAGGTGAAGACCACAAAATTAAATTCATAAAAACTCGATTATGCTAATCACCCGCAAAATAGGTACCTACTTCGTAGTAGATGTAAGCATATGGAACTTATTTAAATCTCATCTAGACTAATTTTGTAAAGAGTTAGAAGTTTGTATGTAGGGGGTAATCTTCGGAACTACTGGTTCGATGTCCGTGTCTCAAGACGAAAGTCTATGACCAGTGTGTGTTGCCAGTGTTTAAATACGGGACCGAAACGTGGTCGCTCACAATGGGCCTCATCAGAAGGCTTAAAGTCACCCAAAGGGCAATGAAGAGGGCTATGCTCGGAGTTTCCTTGCACGATCGAATCAGAAATGAAGATATCCGCAAGAGAACCAAGGTTACCGACGTAGCCCGAAGAATTGCCAAACTTAAGTGGCAGTGGGCAGGGCACATTGTTCGCAGAACGGATGGCCGACGGGGCCGAAAAGTTCTGGAGTGCCGACCACGAACCGGAAGACGTTGCGTTAGAATGCCTCCCACTAGGTAGACCGATGACCTGGTGAAGGTTGCGGGAATCCGCTGGATGCAAGCCGCACGGGACCGGTCAATGTGGCGACACGCGCGGGGAGGCCTATGTCCAGCAGTGGACGTCTTTCGGCTGAAATTATGATGATGACTGGTCCGATTCCGAAAATTCTTTCTTTAACAGGAAGCTACATTATGCTCGAGTGTCATAAGCACATTTTAAACGTTCACGTGGGATCGTTTCAGTACATAACGGGAGCCAAGCCGCGAGCAAAAATCTACGATACCTGCTTCTGCGCAAGCTATATCTACTAAACTGTAAAATTACTCCTTTTTTTCTGATGGGAAATCATCAAATGACTCCTCCCCCTCTGGGCGGAGCAGGAGGAAGTGTCAGACTTTTAGTGACTAAAACACATCACATCCATGTTCCTTCATCGCCCTTTGTGTTCCGGGGCCACGGTATCTCTTTCGAATAGTCCCGCAGCCCCGGTAAATACGATCTAAAAGTTGTCAACATTCTTCGTTTTATTTATTTTTTAGATAAGATCCTATTATGTTAGTGTACCTATCCAGTAACTATCTACACGGTTTCTATATTGACTTCAGTTCGATAACAATAAGTAGCTATTAAAAGATCGAAGATTCGATATTTCTTGTCGTCGCTGCTTTTGACAAAACGAATATTCATAAGCATGTGCAGTAGTAGGACGAAAGGTTTAAGCTATTTTTAGAAACATACCTTTTTCCAACTTTGTGAAACATCACTTATGCTCTGTTTTAAGCTTTCACGGTTCATAACTATACTACAAATGTCACTTACGGGATATCTTCAACATTACTTTCAAAGGCTGACAAGAGAAGCAATTGAAATAAGCAGACATAAAAATTTCAATCGAGAGGATGGCTTCAAATTGTCAAGTACGTGGAATCCAGTATTGAATATGTGGCGTCTTCATTAATTATAGTTTGTTAATATGTGTTTATTAATATTATAGTTATTACTTCAGTGAACTTAGTATGTAAGTAATTTAAGCTTTAGGTTCTCACGGCAAGCCTGCAGGTGTTTTATTGCAGGTTTTATGTAAGGATATCAATAGTTTATGGTAGGGCCTTGCCCATTTTGCTTATTGTTCATATTAGCTTTAAGAATTTAGAGTAATAGCCTTTGATATTTTTGTTGAGATGCCGATGGTTCTGTTTGTAATCTGTTTATTGTTTTACTGTGCTATTTTATTGTGTTACCTAGCTATAGAAACCTTTGTACATTGTTTAGTTTGTAACGTGCCGCTCCGACCGTATCCCAAGTTTTCAATAATTGTTCAAATGTAAAATCAGTCAGTAACTTCTCGTCTCCCGGTTCGGTCGGTCGGCATTCTTGCTCCTTGTAATTTATTTTAATAAACTCACTCCATACTAAGTAAATCAAGTACTTATTTTGCGATTCCCATAACTCCGACGCTAGTTAACCGACCTAAGTGCGCAAAAGTGGTGACCCCGACGTGATCTCTATCGTTGAGAGATCTGGTTACCTAGTGCTTCGGTTAGTGCACGGAATCGTGAAACCTGTGCGCGGACGAGTGGTAGTTTTTCGTTCACGGAAGAAACCAATAGATTTTAACAAAATGGCCAGTGAGGACCAGGCAATCGGTGACCGCACGCCATCACAATTTCTGCGGCACCTAAAGACTCTTGCTGGGTCTACGGTAACGGACGACGTCCTGCGAGTAATCTGGATGAAAGGTTTGGCTCACGACATGCAGAACGCGGTGATAACAAAGACGGATGCCTCTCTAAATCACCTTGCGGAAATGGCCGATCTCATCAACGAAAACCAACAGCTACGATCTGGCCGAAATATCTGCACCACTGTAGCTGCTGCGCAACAAGTGCCCGCAGCGCCACCTGAAGAACAAATAAGTTTACTATTAGCTCAAATGCAAGCTCAGTTAGACGAGTTACGAGTGTCCCGACCACGCAGCTGCTCCAGACCGAGTTCAAATCGCAGCCACTCAAGAAGCCGATCAAGGTCGAGACCAGAAAGGTGGAAGTGTTGGTACCACTATAAATTCGGCCCTGCAGCAGAGAAGTGTGTGCAACACTGCGCATATAAATCACCACCGACGGGAAACGCGAGCGGGGGTCATTAGTGGCGGATGACGCAAACTCCCAGCCACCCACACGCCGCATTTTTATAAAGGACAAAAGCAGTAAGGTAGATTTTCTCGTAGATACCGGTGCAGACCTATGCGTTTATCCAAAGTCACTGATTCATACGGCTCGCCAAATATCTGCCTATGGGTTAGTGGCCGGTAATGGCACACAGATCGCTACGTATGGAACGATCCCACTCACGCTTAACCTAGGCCTACGCAGAGATTTCCCGTGGATGTTCGTGGTGGCAGATGTATCTAGACCAATAATTGGAATCGATTTTTTGGCACATTATAATAAAATGATCGATGCGCGCAACCGACGACTTGTAGATGCAACCACCCAGTGTACCGTTAATGGACAGGTAGTTGGGTGCAAAATTGAGTCAGTTAAAACCGTTAACGGTGAAACGCCGTACCATCATCTGTTAGCACAATATGTCGACATTACTCGCCTTGATGGGACTATGCAGAAAACGGTCAAACACATATTAACAAACTATAATTAATGAAGACGCCACAGTACCCCCCTGCCAGTGATCGAGATCACGAAAAACTGGACTGGTAGTAATCAGGAAATCGTACGCGTCTACCAGACCTTCGCGGCCCCTGCGGTTCAGGAACCTGAGGTACAGATGGCGCACATTGGGGAACTGATTCAGGTGCGGTTTGAGAACGTGAAGTGATTTCGGGAGCGAGATCTACGACAATATTAAAAGCACTTTCATTTTCAAGGACCTTAATAACGCTACTCACGTGTTGGTGCGGAATGATACAGTCAAAGCTCCATTACAGCAACCTTACGACGGCCCTTACAGAGTAATTTCCAGGAAGGATAAAACATTCGTATTAGATATACGTGGCCGCGAGGTTACGGTATCAATCGATAGACTGAAACCAGCTTATTTATTAAGGGATTCTAATTGTCATCCGGACAGCGCTACTAATATTGTCGTAGATCTCGCTCCCGAAATCACTTCACGTTCTCAAACCGCACCTGAATCAGTTCCCCAATGTGCGCCATCTGTACCTCAGGTTCCTGAACCGCAGGGGCCGCGAAGGTCTGGTAGACGCGTACGATTTCCTGATTACTACCAGTCCAGTTTTTCGTGATCTCGATCACTGGCAGGGGGGTACTGTGGCGTCTTCATTAATTATAGTTTGTTAATATGTGTTTATTAATATTATAGTTATTACTTCAGTGAACTTAGTATGTAAGTAATTTAAGCTTTAGGTTCTCACGGCAAGCCTGCAGGTGTTTTATTGCAGGTTTTATGTAAGGATATCAATAGTTTATGGTAGGGCCTTGCCCATTTTGCTTATTGTTCATATTAGCTTTAAGAATTTAGAGTAATAGCCTTTGATATTTTTGTTGAGATGCCGATGGTTCTGTTTGTAATCTGTTTATTGTTTTACTGTGCTATTTTATTGTGTTACCTAGCTATAGAAACCTTTGTACATTGTTTAGTTTGTAACGTGCCGCTCCGACCGTATCCCAAGTTTTCAATAATTGTTCAAATGTAAAATCAGTCAGTAACTTCTCGTCTCCCGGTTCGGTCGGTCGGCATTCTTGCTCCTTGTAATTTATTTTAATAAACTCACTCCATACTAAGTAAATCAAGTACTTATTTTGCGATTCCCATAACTCCGACGCTAGTTACCCGACCTAAGTGCGCAAAAAATATGCTCAAAAGTAGCAGCCAGCAACATAATAAGGACTCCACAAAACCGAGTGATACTGTGAGTGTTTTTTGCCGTGACTTAGTGTCGAGTTCCAGTAGTGCGCGTAGCAAAAGACAAAGAAAGAGGGTAGACAGATTTGTCTGCTCCTAACAATTTTTTCCAGCCACCCGCATTCTCCAGTTAACCCGCGATCATGGCGCTTGCAACAGCGTCGAAATATCGGGAGCTCAAAATAATAAATAATCACGGAAGATATCCCGTAAGTGACATTTGTAGTATCACTTATGCTATTTGCATTTTTTTTGGCATATATTATCTTCGTAGTCAGAAAAATATTAACCTATAAAGAGACTCCTGATACTGCGAGGTGTAAAGGCAAATAAAATCGTTTGTTAAATTTTCATAAGTGTTTTATTCAAGAAAACATCGTGCAGTTCAATTCCGTAACACGCTTTCAATTACTATATAACAATCCGAAGGATTTTGAAGCAAATTCAAAATACATTGCTTCGTTTGTTTGAAAAGTTCGTCTGCTCAACAAAGTATATGAATTTTGTTACACTATCAAAATGTTTGAAAGTGTGTTACTCAATTAATCTGCTGTTTATTTACATAAATAGTCTTAAAAATATTTATCGTCTTACTGTTGACTCTCAAATAGCTTATGAAAGGCTATTCAAATAAATGAACTGTCAAATCTTACATTGATCGATTTTAATGAGTTTCAGTTGTTTTTATTGACAATCAATAACTTAGGACTATTTAATTTACTAAGTAATATTACAGTCTTTACAGTTGTCTTGGTGAACAATCAACATAATTAAAGGTTTCTGCAATCATGGCAGCTTTCAGAATAATGTCTTTAAATACTTATTAAGTCAAAATGACAACACAATCATTTGGTGAGATCACCTGATGATGTAATAATAAATATCATAATGGTTGTGCATTCTAAAAGTTGATATTCCATACTTAAACTATCCGGGTCGAAGGACCGATGTAGTATTGACGTAGGGTTGATTCTGAGTTTTAGGTGTATTTTTGCGATTTTTTTAATGAAATGACACAACTGTTTAGGTCTGTATTAAAGCAACTAAAGAACGTAATCCGATCGAACAGTTTATTGTTCAAACAATAAAAAAATTGAAATTTTTGAAAGCTGTTTATGGTGTTTCTAAATTTCAGAATGCAGCCCCTGGTAGTCCAAGTGGTAAAGACAATGTAACATTAATTAAAAGGAAACATGAGGATAGTTAGGGTAGTCCTTCATAGCTGAGATGTCAATGACCCTTTCGTTTTTGTTGAACCTGCTGATAGTTGCAATTTCATCTGCTGTCAGATGGAAGTCAAATACGTTGATGTTCTCGGCTAAACGCTTCTGGTTTGTCGACTTCGGGATCGGGATAAGGCCACGGTCGAGCTGGGGACAAAATTATAGTTTTAGTTACATACATAAAATCACTCTTTCTCCCAGAGGGGTAGGCAGAAACCACAGAACGTCACCTGCTACGTCACATTCTTTTTTTTTTTTTGGATTGGAAATCATATGACTCCTCCCGCTCTGGGTGGAGCAGGAGGGAGTGTCAGACTTTTACTGACTAAAACCCACCCATGTTCCTTCATCGCTCTTTGTGTTCCGGGACCACGGTATCTCTTTCGAACAGTCCCGCAGCCCCGGCAGGCATCGGTCCTTGCGGACCCCTTCCTTTTGCTGACTCTCTTTGAGGCGCGCGTGGAACACGAACGCGCTGTCGACACGGCCTGTCGTCACTTTCATACTCATTTTGCCTCGGCGACGTTCTTATGTCTAGTTATACACACATGCAGTTTTAATTAACATAACAGACTTAAGGCGCTGTCAACACCAAAATCACGCACACTGTCTATTTGTATGGGAGTAAATGAGACGTCACTATTACAGGGCGGCCAGGTTTTAGAAGAAAATAATGAATAAATATTGAAATAAACAAAAGTGATAAATAAAAATAATAAATAAAAACAACAGTTCCCTTTATTATTATATATTACATCACTGTTATTAATATTATCAAGCTTTGTTTATAAATAATACAGTTACAATTGCTACAATTTCAATTTAAATGGTTATTTTATGGTTTTTTTTATCGAGAAAATTTACCGAAAACGTGTTTTGAACACAATGGTCCACCCATAATATGATCAAGATTAACATATATTTTTTTAGCTGCTCTATAATGTATACATTTGGCTAAAAAACTGTTTTGTGAAGCCTATTTTGACTAGGTACAGCGCCTTAACGTCACACCTGTAATCTGCGGAAGGTTAGGGCAGAGTTGTACCTATTATTACACCCATATTTCACCAGTTATGTTTAAGTCCTACGTAATAGCGGGTGAGCCTATTTACACCCAGACTGTATGCGGCGCATGGCCGCTGCAGAAGTGCTTATTTACGCTAATCAACCAACAGTATCGCAGCATCTGATTTTTGCTGAGCCTTGTTTATAACAATGCAAAAAAGGCCCGAAACTCGGAGGAGGAAGAAACAAAAAGTTGTGCATTGATATAAATAAGTGAAAGATTGAAATGCCAATAATACATAAAGGGTGTAAACCCCCTCTTAACGAAGCCGAAAGGCACTTGTTCTCCCCGTCATTGCGATTTTTTTTTTGTTCTGCACCATACCTGGGAACCTTCTAGTTCCGTAACTAAAAAACAATCCGTAAAAAAAATGTAATTTGACCCCCATATCTCCGTAGATATGGGGGTCAAATTACATTTTTTTAAAATACAAGTTAAGATTTTTACTTTAAACACAACTCCACAGCCCCCGTACTATTCAATCCATCCATCAGCATAATGTTTTGAATGCGTTACATTGAGTTCTACCACAAAACATGATTTTTCACCCCAAAAAAAAAGTCGTTTCCCATCAATAATTTTTGCGTAAAGTTACTTAGCTTGATTGTACAGAATGCTTGGTTGAAGGCTTGGTGATGAGGATGTTTACATCCTGTATACCACTAGTCTAGTAGTAGTGGTTTGAAAATAAATACGTTTTGCGGTTTGTTCTGACTTAACTTTGAATACCTACAATTTTTTGTATGACCTCGAATCTTTGGAACATTTCCATATTTTGATTTAGAGCTTAAAATGCAATTAGTTTTTTTAATGTCAAATAGTGAAGAAAAAACCGAGGTAATCTCCACGCTCATTATCGCCCGCGTGTTAGGTAGAAGTATACCTATGCTTATAGTATAACCGGATTTTGCCACATATGTTTAGGTCCCATGTGATGGGAGGCGAACCCAGTGTGAGTGAACTGCGAGTGAACTGGGCACTCTGTGTAGAGTGCCCAGTTCACTCACAGTTACTTACAGCGACTGCCTTCTGCTTTTTCTTCTTGTTGTATCGATTTATTTCTATATTAGATAGTTTGGGCCCAGCGGCAGAGGCGCTATTCGCACCTCCACGACCCCCGTTCTATTTAATTCATCCATTAGCACAATGTTTGCGTTAGATTGGGTCGGGCGTCCTACCGTTAAACGTGATTTTTCATCTCTTAAAAAAAAAAGTCTTTTCCCAATAATATTTTTTGCCTAAAGTTACCTAATTTAATGTTCATAATGCTTGGTTGACGGCTTCTGTTTACTCATAAATCACGCTAATACTCACCAAGTATCTAAGTACGATCTGTCCAGGAGTCTTGCCGTACTTCGCAGCCATGGCACCCAGGGTAGGGTCGTCGTACCGCGGAGGAGGGGCATCTGGTCTGTCACGGGAGACCAGAAACCCGAAGGGGCTGTATGACATTACTGCTATGCCTCGGGATAGGCAGTGGTGGACGAGGGGTTCTTGTGTGAGCGTTGGGTTTACCTGGGTTGAAAAAACTAGGTTGATTAAATGGTACCTATGTATAGTATCGATTTTGTAATATTATTTTAAAGGAACTTTTGGACTTGAAAATAGGGTACCTATGTATACGTATACTAAAGATTTTGTAACATTATTTTAAGGGACCTTGTAACTTGAAAATAGATCTTTTATTTTATTTAGAGTAACACAAACAAAAAGGACCATTCAATGTTGCAATGACTGAAAACAGTGAAAAGCTACAATCTCGTAGATTATTTTCCCTATTTGAATAGGATTTTGTAAACAATTTCAAGGGTTTCCATTTTTTTGCACGGAACCCTAATCCTTTTTCTAAAATAAAAGTAATCTTAGTTACTCCTTATAACATCAGCTATCTACCAATAAAAGTCCGGTTCAAATCGACCCAGCCGTTTCGGAGATAAGCCGAAACAAACAGACTGACATTTTATTTTTATTTATTTTTTGTTTTAAGCACCGTATTTACTTTCATACACATTCAGTAAAAAGCACTACTTTATTTTGAAACTATAAAGAGACACTTCAATTTTTAATTAATAGATTTATGCCTGTGAAAGAGGTATCCAATTAAAGTAGTCATCCATACACCAGTTAGTACACATAAAACGGACGAGCTTCTTTCCAAGGTATCCCTACCTCAATCTCATTGACAGCCGGCTTAATTGGACTGTGGGCCATTATCCTGTCGATCTGCGAGGCGTTAAAGTTGGACACTCCTATGGACCTGACCAGGCCTTGGTACTGTGCATCCTGCATGCCATACCAGGTCTCTATGTAGTCGATGTCATCTGGAGATCCGTCACTCTGTTATTGAAATCAAATTTAGATTAACTTCTATGTCTATGATAGTTAGTTAAATGTTATATGATGTTTATTTTGCAAGTTGGTTTTTACAAACACTTTTACACGTCATTTTTTAAAACTAGATGGGGCCGGTGTTTCGTACCTGACTACTCTGAGAAGAAACAGCCGAAACAAACTCAGAGGTTACTGTCTCTTTTAAAGTCCATACATATCTTTCTCAATTCACATGAGGACTATGCAGATTAGTGTCTGAGATG
The DNA here is from genome assembly GCA_905147715.2 of Xestia xanthographa. Classification (NCBI taxonomy): domain Eukaryota; kingdom Metazoa; phylum Arthropoda; class Insecta; order Lepidoptera; family Noctuidae; genus Xestia; species Xestia xanthographa. Next base: position 12,019,972 of record LR990651.1, on the reverse strand, counting down.
GTCTTTTGAAGAAAGAACCATACAGATTTGAGTGGACCTGTCCAGTCAGTGCAAGTATTTGTCAGTTAACGTGTAGCTCGACTTATAACTCAAGGAGCTCAACGAAACGACGAACAATACCAAAGAAAGGACATTTGGGTAGGTCGCTTATAGTACTCAAACTGCCAGACAGTTGTGGGAAAAAAACAAACAAAAAATAAAAATGTGACCCACATGGTCCCCACATTCACAATAATCAAATAAAATTAATAACAAGTTCTTTCCAAATGAATGTAAGTAAAAAAAAAAACACAAAAATCATTAAATGTCGCAATGATAATAAAATTAAAAAGTAAAATACTTAATAAAATAAGTATATTATTGTATTAGTAAGTCTATTATTTCCTAAACCACTCCGGCGCTATCTGTCACACATTGTATATCGCTGTCCTACACAGAAGCGCTATCTGTCACGCTTTTACTACGCGCACCCGCCTCCCAAAAAACTGCATTAAAAACCGTCTAAAACTGTCTCCTCTAGAGCTTATACCTCTGTGTTCAATTCGTTACTAAATTCCTCAATAATAAAATCGAACATCGCAACACTACTCCATAGACAATTTGCCGAAAAAAAAAAAAAAACTTTCATTTGACAGACGGTGAACACTCGAATTTCCCTTCGCAGCAAATGTCGTGATAACTCTGGTATTTTTAATGGTAGCTGATACTATTATATATCAAAATTATCCTTGTGAACCGTGCTTTATTATTTTGTCAACGTAAATTCGTTTTGGAATTTCGAAGTTGCAATATTTCGCCCGTGAAAAAGTAGTTATTATATGTACCTACAGTGATTGTGTTGTGTGAAGAAATACGTGATTTAGTGACTAAAACGTGTGTGAAATGGGAAAAACAGTGCTTAATTAGTGAGGTGATTAGATTGTTCAACTATCTACACCAAAAAACATGTGGGTTTGTGTGTTTTTTCATCCAACACCGGCTGGCAAAAATTAGTTCCCAGATGTAAACAAACAGTGAGTATCTAGTTTCATAAGTATATTTAGATATGATGCTATTGAGCTATAAATGAGATTGTGGTCTTGTTGGAAAGGAAATATAGTCTAGTTTATTTTTTTAATGTTAAAATGGATAAAAAACTAAGAGAAAACTGATATTTCTAGCGAAATATCAGTTTTTGTAACTATTTTTTGCTATACATTATGACTTGGAGTATATAATTAAAGTATTTCATTTTGATTTCTAGATAAGTAGATTCCTTATTTAATCAGCTTGACAACAGTATTTTTGAAATTGCTCTAGGACTTGTAGTTTTTGAGCTACAGATGTTTTTATCGGATCGGGCAGAAAATGTTTTGAAAACTTGCAAAAATTTTTGCATGTTAGCTTTTCGGATGTGCAATTCCGCGCGTTTAGCGTCGGAGAGGTAGACTTAGAGCTGAAACTCGATCAGATCTGTGTGTATCAAGTCGGTTCCGCTGGGCGCCGCAGTCTCGACATAGATAACGACATTATCGTTAACTTTCGATCGCTAAAATAAGAAAGAATTCGGTTGCAATAACAATGCTTGCGAGAATCGCATCTTGGATGTAGAGACTTGCGTTTCCCGCAAACATCGTTATTGCAACTAACGATAATGTCGTTATCTATGTCGAGACTGCGCCATGTTATCATGTTTTACTAAGACAAAACATTGTTGTCTAACAGAAAGGGGCGTGGCCTAACATAAAGTGTTTGCCACGACGCACGGATAACATGTTCTGTTAGAAACTAGGAGCAGCCGAACCGGCTTTAAGCTGAACGTCCACTGCATCATCAGCCTACAGCAGTCCACTGCTGGACATAGTCCTCCTCAATCTCACGCCACCTAACTCGATTCTCATCAACTCTCATCCATTCTCAGTCACCCTGCGAAGATCGTCGCTCCACGGAGCCTGAGAGCGTCCCACCTTAGGCGCGGGACAAATACAAGAAGCGTCGGGTGCGTGCGTAGCGCGGGCGCGGCCCAACGCCGTCTTATTATGACTCGTGCCTCACCTCTTCTATACAAACAGAGAGAAGAGAAGAAGTGGCGCCGCGCCCGCGCCTTGCCTGCGCCCGACGCTTCTTGTATTTGTCCCGCGCCTTACGCTTGTCGATTCGGTGTTAATTTCTTCCAAACAAAGCGGAGTTAAGTACTTTAACATAACAGTAGGCTGCTGTGGAGCGGTGCCTTTACGGTGGACTATCATTAAATATGAAAACAAAATACTAAAACACATTATAACACACGTAAACGGGTATTTATCGCGAATTTTACCTTTAATAAGCCCGACGTTCGGCTTCAGACTCTCTCCCGCTTGGAATCCAGTGATCACTAAGTGTGTCAAGTGAAATCATCTCAGTATGCGGACACTGTTAGTGTAGTGTGCTGTCCTAGTGTGAACCGGCCCTAATTAACATTTATGAAGATCAAGTATTCTTATGTATATATCAGGTAGTTGAATAAACACCTTCGCTTTGCTGTGGCGGTACCTCCAATACTTCGGTCTTCCTGCGACCACGGCTGGTGCAATCCGGTCGAAACGTCGGGCTTATATTAAAGGTGAAATTCGCGATGAATACCCGTTTACGTGTGTTATAGTTGGTGCCAGTTAAGATGAGAATAGCGGTCATTGACCCACCTACATTTATTAAACTTCGTAACTTTGAAAACTAAAAATAAGCCTGTTCAATTCTGGAAACGTCATCTATCGTGATCTTCAACATTTTTTGTAATGAAAAACGATACATGGTTTATTTTTTTTGGTTCGTACGAAGAGATATTAGGGAAAGGGCAATGACCACTATTCTCATCTTAACTGGCACCAACTATATAAAATACTTAAAATATGGAAGCGAAATTGAGCCTAACATACGACGAAAGCTTTAGTTCCGTGTTCTCTCATTTTAGATATATTAAATTAATTCTTTTTCATTTTCATTATGTCAGGGTGGTAACTCCTTGAAAATTACCGACCACTTAAAAGATTTTATTCATACGATACGACACATAAAGATAAATGATTATAATTTTAATTAAAAGTTATTCCGTATCTGAACTATGTCGTAGCTATGTCCCGATTATGGTCTTAGAATGTTTTAATAATGAGATTGAATAAAATTTGTGGTAGGTAAAAAAAATCCTCATTGTTAACAATGTACGTTTTCTACTTACAATGTAAAGAAACTATTTTTCTTACGTCTATCATACACTGGTAAGGTCAAAGAAGATAATATCTTTTTATACAATCGTATCATCTACGTAGCTTATTCCCAACTATGTTGGGGTCGGCTTCCAATCTAACCGGCTGCAGCTGAATACCAGTATTTTACATGGAGTGACTGCCTATCTGACCTCCACAACCCAGTAGTACTGGGTAATACCTTTGGTAAGATTGGTTGTCACTTTAAGGCCACTGTGTTAAAGATCTAATAAATGACAGCCGGTACCAACTGCTTAACGTGCTTTCTGAGGCACGGAGGAAACTCGGTATGTCACCCATCCACGATCCAACCTCGGCAAGCGCGGCTTTATCTGAAGATCGAGCCGACCACTTTTGAACCTGAACTCTCAATATGTCTATAACCAGACGGTTTTCAGCAGCTCAATTGCATAAACCCACTTTTCTATCACATTTCGAATAATTTTGAAGAAACTCCTACCTATTTCAGAAGTTGGTTAAATAATTATGGCTTTTACAAACACTTTTACACCATTATTTTTTTTTTAACTAAATGAGGCCGGTGTTTCGTACCTGACTACTCTGGAGAAGAAACAGCCGAAATAAACTCAGAGGTCATGGTCTCTTTTGAAGTCCAGACATAATCTTGGTCAACTCACATGAGGACTATGTGATTAGTGCTGAGAATGACCGTCACTAGTTCAAACCCTGCGTTTTGTTTCAGACCAGACATTAAGGCCCTTCTAACCCTAAAATTAGCAACTCTATTTGTGGTGGTTGATGAGTGTCCGAGATGAAATTTTGAATAAAGAACTACACAGATTTGAGTGAGCCTGTCCAGCCAGTGCAAGCATTTGTCAATTTTCGTGTAGCTCGACTCATAACTCAAGGAGTTGTTGTTGTTGTGTGTTATATTGATGGATGATGTGATGTCGTTGATGTGTGTGTGTTTGTTGATGTGATGTTGCTGTTCTTACCTTGATAGCAAAAGGGAAGTGTATGAGGAACAGGTCGACGTAATCGAGTCCCAGCCTAGTGAGGGACTCTTTGAGAGCAGGCACCACCTGATCACGCGCGTGTCTGTCATTCCACAGCTGAAAAAAAAGAGATAGAAGATTCGTTTATACAAGGTCGAGTTAAATTAGCTAGCGATACTTTTTAGCCGGAATGGCTGTCGATACGGAACAAAGGATGATAAAACAAAAAATATGATGTTCATAATTTCAAGTTCAGTAATAAACTACCAGTAACCGTAGATCTGTTAATTAGCAAATTAATTTTTTTACACAGTATCTTCATAATTATAGCAAATATGTTATTCTGACCTAAGCTATTTTACATCAAAATCCGTTATGTTAGAGTAAAAGAGAACCAAACATCTATCGATCCATTCTCACAAACTTTTGCGTTTATAATAGGAGTGGGATGTAGGAACACACAAAAATCATTATTTTTGACAGGATATCGCAAAATCAGTAGATGTTACATTGCATACTATAAGTACATTGCATATTACTAGTTTTTAAATATTTATAACTCAAAACAAAAATATACCAACCTTAGTAGTAACGAACACGTGTTCCCTGGTCACTATTCCCTTGGCAATAGCGTCTCTTATGCCCTGGCCAACCTGCTCCTCATCACCGTAGATCGCTGCCGTGTCGATATGCCTATACCCTGCTTCTAGAGCCCAGAACACTGCGTTCCGGACCACGTCTACCGGCTCTGACTGAAAAGAAAATCAAGGGAATTATTGAAATAGTTTTTAAACAACTAAACTATTCATTATGAGATTATATGAGCGAAATTCTCCAATAAAATTGAATGTCTTAGATGAGTTGAATGCGTTCACTTTTTTTAGTAGGTAGACTAGCCCACGACTTCGCTCGCCTTATGGTCGTAAATTATCCCACAAACACGTTATATATTATAATATATCTACATATACTTATTACATAAATTTAAATATACATAATATCTATTTATATAATTCTAGCTGACGTCCCGCGGTTTCACCCGCGTAGTTTCCGTTCCCGTGGGAGTACGGGAATAAAATATAGCATATAGCACTCACGAATAATGTAGCTTTCCACCAGTGAAACAATTTTTAAAAATGGTTCATTACCTCCGGAGATTACCCCCTACATACAAACTTACAAACAAAATGTTACCTCTTTATAATATTATTAGTATAGATAGTTTATTAAAGACAAAGTCGGGTTTGTTACACCACTTAAAACTCAAAACGGCTGGACTGATTTTAATGATCTCTACCGGATGACATTTTTATCAGTTTCAAAAAAAAAAATGTAGGGTCGTTTCGCCGGTATCGCGACCACCTTCAGTAGGCGACCATTTGACGGACTAAGTTTCTTTATATCAAGATAACCTAGATAAAAAATAAATCTAACGTGCTTTATAAATAATTATGAAATAAGAATTAACACAGTTTAAAACAAATGGGTTAACCCAGAGCCGAAAAAAAATTGCTCAGTGCGCGTCTTGATTCCGCGAGATGATATGATACCGCGAGTTGGAAAAAAAAATAACAGGGCGCGCGGCGCTCAAAGCTAAGTTTTATTACTTATTTCATATTTTACACACAAGTTAGATGTTAAATTGTACAATCGATAAGTTTTGCTTATTATTTAGTTGTATTTTGCTACTTTTTAACTTATTATTAAGATAAAATCCCGTGGTCGGTAACCGAAATGCTTATTTATCAAAAACGTTAGATAGCGACCACATGGTTGCAAACCGACGAGAACCGCATTATTTTGTTTTGATTAATATGATCGTAATGCTTCATACAGGACTGTTACAATTTTTAAGGTAGCATTGTAAAAGGTTTTCTTTGTAGTACTTTGGTAAGCGACCACCAGTTTCTTTGAAAGAACTTTGTTTAATTTACGTACAAAATTGGGTGGTCGTAAACCAAAATAATCGAAATAAAGACATTGGTTTCCGGCCACCATAATTTAGTATGAGAAAAATAACGGCCGCTAACAGAAATAAGTATGAAAGTTCATTGAGTATGCGACCACGTCTGATTTTTTAAATTTGTTTGGATATTGAAATGTCCGGTTAATAATTATTTTAGCAAGCGGTTGTACCTAATCTGCCAAAAACTAAATATTATTATTTTTCAGTTTAAAACAAAATGAGTCATAAAAACAACAATAAATATTATTATGTGGGGATGACAGATTGAGTGAGAGCGAAGATGTGTGAGAGAGAAAGAGTATGGGAGTGTATATTCTGACGGAAGACGTAAAGACGTTAAGATTTTTGTAAAGACTAAATAAATTAAAATAAAATAGTTCAAGTGGTTTTTAAAGTGTTTGATTTCCCACATTTTCACGCCCACAAAAGTGGAATACTGGGAAATCATTAAAAGACGGGCTAACAAGTTGAAAACTGGAAAAAAAATTGACGACGTGCCGACGAAGACGTAAAAAATTTTCAGTTTTGAAGGCGGCCATTTTTGGTCATCGGACGCAACGGGTTTGAATTATAGTCACCCAGAAGACGAAATGGCGAAGGCTGGGACAAGCGAAAACCCTACCATGCAAGGGTATTTTGCGGATGATATGGTGAAAAAATTCAGCGGCCAGGATAAAACATACACGGTATCGAAATGGATCCAAGAAATAGATGACAACTCGGAGATTTTTATGTGGACGCCGTTACAGCAGCTCATTATAGCTCGTAGATCCCTTGTGGGAACAACAGCTTTATGGCTCCAGTCTGAGCGCCCGTTTAGATCATGGGATGAGCTGAAGGTAGCGATCGCCAAGGAGTTTCCTGATGTATTAGACCAGAAGACAGCCCACGAAGTAATGTCCAGCAGAAAGAAACAGAATGATGAAAGCTGTATGGACTATTTATTAGTAATGCGTGAGCTAGGCAAAAGGGGAAAGATGCCAGATTATGTCGCTATAAAATACATCGTAGAAGGAATCCAAGACGAAGAAATTCATAAAATAATGTTGTATGGAGTTACCACGTATCCCGATTTAAAAGAAAAAATGAAAATTTACGAAACTCTTAAAGACAAAATGAAAGAGTCGAAGATGCGACGAAGTCAGACGAAATATAGCGATGTGGTACAAAAAAACGTGATCAGGTGCTTCAGTTGCGGGGAAAGAACTCATCAGTCCAAAGAATGCCCAAATAAACATCTCGGGCTAAAATGTTTTAAATGCAATAGTTTCGGCCATATTGCGCCAAACTGCAAAAAAACGGAAGTACACGACCAGGCACCGAGCAATTTCCGAAGCGGCGGCGACCAAGCAGGTGCGACTTTTACAAGACGTCAGCAGCACCCGACCCGGCAAGTTGTTGGTGAAAAACCACCAGGTGGCGTGAGTGTGTTGAGCGACACGAAAAGCACGATGTTTAACAAGGAGGCCGACAACGTTAATTTTACATCCGCGGGTGGCAGCACTGAGTTGTCAATTGCGAATGAAAAAGGTTTCAGCACTGATTTGTCAACCACGAATAAAAAGGAATTTGAAGTTTTGCTTGACAACGGTCTTGACAAGGACAACGATGTAAACAAAGATTTATTGATGAAAAAACCCTGTAAAACCGTGAAAATTTTTGATAAGGCGACGATTGCATTGATCGACACCGGCAGCGACGTTAACTTGATTTCTGAAGAATTTTACACAATGATTGGATCACCGAAAAGTGAAAATAATTTTATTTCGTTATTTGGTTTTGGACATGTAAAAGTGTGTTTCATGGGGAAAATTAGAGTCTCTGTTGTTATAGATGGACAAAGCTATAGTGATGTGTGTTTCCATGTGGTATCTAATGACTCTATGCCGTATGAGATTATAATAGGACATGAGTTCCTAAAATATGTAACATTGTTTATGAAGGAAGGAAACATAATGTTTTTGCCGTCGAATGAGAATTGGTTGCGTAAAGTTTCTTGTTATTTTACAGACGTTCCGTACGTTATCGGAGGTGAAGTTAGTAAACATGTTCAGCAGCAGGTAAAGCATCTTGTCGAGGGATATCAGCCGATGAAGACGAAAGACGCCCCGGTAAGGTTGCATATTATCTTGAAAGACGACATCCCGGTAGTTCAGCGGCCACGCCGTTTAGCTATCAGTGAACAAGAAGAGGTTGAAAGACAGGTTGAACAGTGGCTAAAAGAAGGAATAGTGAGGGTGAGTTGGTCAGAGTATGCTAGTCCGTTAGTTTTGGTTCGGAAGAAGGATGGAGCTATCCGGATCTGTGTGGACTACCGATTAATCAACAAGAAGATGTTAAAGGATGAATATCCTTTACCGATTATTGACGACCACATTGATAGACTTGCAGAAGCTAAGATTTTTTGTACGATTGATTTAAAAAATGCGTATTTTCATTTGCCAGTACATGAAGACTCGATTAAATACACTGCTTTTGTCACGCATAATGGACAATATGAGTTTTTAAAGGCACCATTTGGTTTGACGGTCTGCCCTAAAGTATTTACAAAATTTATAACGACTATTTTCCATGAATTGATTTGTAGACGTATTGTATTGATTTTTATAGACGATTTACTTATCACAGCTCAGAATGAGCTAGAAACTGTAGAAAGATTGAAAGAGGTGTTAGACGTAGCGTCACAATACGGGTTGGAAATCAACTGGAAGAAATCACAACTTGTGGTAAGACGAGTGGAGTATTTAGGCCACGTTATAGAGGATGGTCAAGTAAAACCTTCACCTGAGAAGACTGATGCTGTTAAAAGGTTCCCAGAACCTAGGAACACCAAGCAATTGCAAAGTTTCATTGGCCTGACGTCATATTTTCGTAAGTATATACAAAATTTCTCACTGATTGCGAAGGCGTTGACCAATCTACTACAAAAAGATTACTACATTAAGATTATAGACAGAAAGGTTGAAGATTACATTCAAACATGCATACCATGTTTGTTGGCAAGTCGTAAAGCAGGAAAGCAAGAAGGATTGTTGTCTCCAATTGGAAAAGGCGAATTACCATTACTCATTCCGTTACTCATTGGCACAAAGATGAGACGGCAAGCAGATTTAGATTTAATTCAACAGGAGAATCAAAACATTTTTATGAATAATCGAGAAGAACTGCGTTTGAAGGCGAAAGAACAGATTTTACAAGTTCAAAACGAGAATAGACGTGTTTTTAATAAAGCAAGGAAGAAAAGCCGAGTCTATAAAGTTGGAGATGTTGTGGCTATACGACGTACGCAATTTGGGGTAGGCATGAAGCTCAGACCAAAGTACCTAGGTCCTTATCGGGTCACCAAAGTGAAGGGTGCCGATAGATACGATGTATCTATGCTGGATTCTGAAACCGAAGGGCCGAATAAGACGAGCAGTGCGGCGAATTCCATGAAGCCATGGCCTAGTGTGCAGGAAAACGATGCTGCAGATGATTGATGATAGATTTAGGAGTCAATTTTATTTTATTTTCAGTTCAGACGGTAAAACACTATGTTTTTTAATTCCTTGAATGTTAGGATTTGTTTTTATTTATGTTACAGTTATTTATGATTTAATGTTGTGTTGTGTTAAGTGTTGTAAGTAACAATGTAAGATGTTTATTGTTTTCGATTTTATTTTTTGTTTACAGCTTATTAGGTGTTTTAAAGATTTCTTATTTGTATTAGTCTAGGGTCAGACTAATTGCAGGACGGCCGAATGTGGGGGTGACAGATTGAGTGAGAGCGAAGATGTGTGAGAGAGAAAGAGTATGGGAGTGTATATTCTGACGGAAGACGTAAAGACGTTAAGATTTTTGTAAAGACTAAATAAATTAAAATAAAATAGTTCAAGTGGTTTTTAAAGTGTTTGATTTCCCACAGATGGAAGAATGTTAATTTTTTTAGATGGAGCTCCCAAATAATTAAAAGTCAAAAAATAATAATAAAGAGACTGTCCAGTACCTACACTGAAGAAGCCCTGAAAAAAGCTTTCGATGATATAAAATAATATTATACCAGATGACTAGAAAATATTGATGTTGATTATTTTTAAATGTACATATAATTTAGGATATTGTTTGACTAATGAATGTTAATTCTATTACAACTAAGTATGATTAAGTTCCTACGAAATGTAAGATTGTTATTTTTAATAAAAAAAAAAAACATTACACCAAAATAATGATTCCCATATTTGTTTTTATTAACGAGGTAAAAATTAAAATATTTTTAAAGCGATTATAATTGTTTTAAATATTTTTCATATTAAAATAGCGGTCGCAAACCAGCACACTGGTGGTCATAAACTGATAAAAATGGTCGTAAACCGACGTTTTCGCTATATTTTCACTTTTTCAGCATTTTATAAATATTTTTGTATGAATGTATTTTATTTTATGTATTGTATCCAAACTAGATTATATTTGGGACAAATTCACATTAACAAATACTATTTTGCGTGTAGACAACATTTTTTTTTCCTCATCTGAAGTGGGGAACTCAGCTAACTGGTCGCTAACCGGCGCAATGACCCTATAATAGGTGAACGGAGTAGAAGCAAATGGCATTCTTAGATTTTTTTTAGGGAAAACATTTTTTTTTTTTCAAAGTTTCTCTTTCTTTGTTCTAATATGAAAAGTTTACTAGAAATTTGTAGCGTTTTTTGATGATGGATCAATTTTTTTCTAAGCTGTGGAAAAAAGAAAAAAAATCTAGGTACTTATGCCTTAAGCTTCTACTCCGTTCTCCTAATATTACCCATTTTTTTGGGAAAGTGATAAAGTCATCTGGTATTAAGGCTCCGCCCCGAATAGCAGAATAAAATATCAGAAAAGAATATCAAAAGAAAAAAAAATGAAAAAAAGAATAACTTTAAAGAATAATTATCTTTTCAGATTAAAATATCTGAAAAGTTCACTATGCTATCACTGCTAACTGCTAATTGCTTGCTGTCTGAATGGTTATTACTACACAGTATACACTTACAAATACAGACACACTGAATCAACTTAAAGCCCACAAGAATGTGCTAATAGGAACACATCGCAGGTCTAGGGTCATGAGTCACAATATCTAATCGAGGTTCAACCACAGTAATTGGAGCTTCAATCAACATTGCTGTGGTGTGCCACAAATTGCAGAAAATTTCAACAAACGCGATTCCGACTGATCATAAATACGTAGAACGTAGCGTTAATTCACAACGAGACGCGACGCGACGCTGCAGAATACGCCTTTCGTATTGCAACAATATTTAAACACAGATCCTTTTTTTGCAGGATAATACTTCGGGTGCTTTTGGAGCTGTGAGTATTAGATTTTTGTCCAGAACCAGTTGGTGAACCAGAACTGCGAGGTCGTGGCCGATGCCACTAGGCTAAGGGCCGGACTCCACTGGAGCGGTGACGAGACAAGAGGAAAGAAGATGTGTTATAAACCACCAATATAATTTCGTTACTTAAGGTCAGTTCACACCAAGACGCGACGCGACGCGGCGCTGCGCGCACATTTTAATAAAGCGACTCAAAATATAACTTTATTTACTACACGAAAAGATGCACATTTCATTGCGATACGGCTCATGGCGGCGCGCGGCGCAGCGCGAAATCACTGGCCTCTTCCAGTCGCGTCGCGTCTCGGTGTGAACTGGCACAAGCACAACGAATTAGGAATGTCTTGAGATTACGAATTTACGATATGAATTCTGCATTGCATAATCAACCTATAATTTCTCACTGCTGGGAGACACGACCTCCTCTCTATGAGAGGGAATGGGCTATAATCCACCATGCGGGCCCAGTGCGGGTTGGTAGATGTCACAAATGTCTTCGAAGTTTTGGTTCTAGGACATGCCGGTTTCCTCACGATGTATTCTTTCACCGTTTTGAGAGCAGTGGTGATGAAATAAATTACACAAAGCAAAGCAAATTAATGCGCCTACCGGATTCGAACCCACGACTTGGCCGCCATCTATTGCCAACTATGTTGGGGTCAGATGTCAGTCTAATAGTGTGCAGCTGTGTGTAGTTTGCAGACCAAAATTCTTATTGAAGTATTAATAACAACGTACCTCTAAAGCTGTACCTCTGCCAGTCCCCAAGGCAAGCATGGGTATTCTGTTTCCGTCGTTCAGTTCTATGCATGGCGCCTGTGCAGCAAATGCTACCTGTAAATTGAAATATTAATAAGTAAGTACTTCAGTAAGTAGAACACAAGTGTTGCGTTGGAAGGACTCCCACTAGGTGGACCGATGACTTGGCCCCTTATTCACAACGCTTCGAAAGTCGTATATCTATCTTTTTTTGACATTACGAAATCGAGCGAGATAGACATACGACTTTCCGAATCGAAAATCGAATCGAAGGGTTGTGAATAGCTATGCTGGTGAAGGTTGCAGTGGTGCAAGTCGCACGAGACCGGTCAATGTGGCGACACTTGGGGGAAGCCTATGTCCAGCAGTGGACGTCTTTCGGCTGAACTGATGATGATGAGGACTTAAGGTGAATGCTTCAGGTTAGCCCGCGAAATTCAAATTTTCTTACTTTTTTTGCAATTTACAGGCCAGTGCTAGGTTGTATGTTAATTAAAATATTATTCGCGGTTGTAAGACGTATGTAGTTACAGAATTATATTCATCAAAATCATCAATACAACCCTCAAAGTTCATAAAGGTTTTTGAACTTGGAGGGTTGTATTGATGATTTTGATGAGGTGTCTGTTGAAGGCAACCATTGGAGCAGACAAGTTTAACAAGATTTACTAGATGGATGGTCTTCTCTTCTTCTATCTTCTTAAAGTTGAAAACCAAAACTACGACAAAAACGGCAACTAAACATAGATAACACGAACACGACAAGGCATTGACATACACACATCAAAAGTATCTAGGGATCAACATATATTTTTGCAATAACTTTTCTCCTGATTGATATTAATTAAAATTTTCTTTAAGGATTCATCAAATAAAGTGTTTTCGTTTGTCACAGTAACGATAAACCAAGTCACCTTTGCATTAATAAAGAAATTTGCCATTTTCCTAATAAAGGGATTTTTGACATTTGAACCACTAACATTAAAGTTCGAAAAAATGACTGAAAACACAGTTTTCTTTAAAATTTTATTGGGTAACTTAAACAATTAATAATCCGTGTTTCTACCGCGAACACTAACAACACAAGAACATCGGTTTGGCATACTCAAAATGAGTTCATCCAAATCACGCTGTGGAATGGCCGCCCATGTTCGTTGCAACAACAAAAAAAGGTCTTCTTGCGACTGGATACCCTCCATATTCGGCAGAGCTCTTCTCTGTAGCATATCCCATGCATGCTCAATCGGGTTCAAGTCTGGCGACTGAGCAGGCCAGGGCAGGACATTGATGTTAGCTGCGGCGAGAGTCTGTCTTACAACTCTTGCGGTGTGCGGTCGTGCATTATCATGCATTAACTGAAATAAGGGACCGATTTGCACTTGTAGAGGAACGATGACGTCTGATACAATCGTCTCAGCATAAATTTGAGCGTTGAGGTTGCCTCTGATCCAAATCAACTCAGTTCTTCCGCCGATCCAAATACCCGCCCATACCATGATGGTTCCACCACTATAAGGATGGACTTCCTGGCAGGATTTTAATCGCTGTTGGCGTCCAGGGGTTCTCCAGTGTCGTATACGTCTTGTATCCGGTCTCATACCAAAACGAGACTCATCAGAAAAGCACACGAAACGCCATTGTTCTTCTGCCCAATTTCTGTGTTCAAGAGCCCATTGATATCGAATCCTACGATTGTGCATTGCTATAGGTGGTACCCGTAGCGGTCTTCGGGAATGAAGGTTCACTTCATGCAAGCGGTTTCTGACTGTTTGGTCGCTAATTAAGTTCCCTGAAGAGTGATGAAGCCTCACGGCTAACATCATGGCGGTTATTGTTGGAGCTCTTCGAGTTAAGATTTGAATGTATCGGTCTTGTCTCCGTGTGGTGCAGCGATACCGTCCTCCATGGCGCTCAGCCACGGTACCAGTGCTTCGGTAACGTGTCCAAAGTCGACTGATAACACTCTGACTTGTATTCAGAACTAAAGCTACAGTACGTTGCCGGGAACCAGCTTCTATCATTCCCACGGCTCTGAGCATTTCTTCCCTGCTTAAATGACGTCGCCGCTCCATAATAACGTTGGTTTTAATCAGTAGTAGGGAAACAGTAGCACTAATAATGTCTTCAATGCGTTGTATGTTTTTATAGGGAAAATATTGACAGCTTATTTTCATCTTTTACTCGAATTTGATTGAGAGTTCCTGATTCAAATTATGAAATGCACCAAAAAGGATCCATATAAATTTATAAAATCATAAATTTATTACAAAGCCACATCTCAATCTCAAGAAATCCGCATAAAAATGCTTGATCCCTAGACACTTTTGATGTGTGTATTTTATTGTTTTTCGGTTTTCGTACAACTGGAATCACACGTCATTAATACTAAGTAAATAAGATTGTCATGCATACAATTATAGTTTTAGAAATGTCTTGTTAAAATCATAACCTTTCCTTTTGGCTATGCTGTAGTCGGGTAAGTAGTAACAAAGCAACAGGACAAGCTTGGACCAACGACCTTAAGGCCCTTCTAACCCTAAAATTAGCAACTCTATTTGTGGTGGTTCAAACTTTGTTTGAAATACTGTTAGTATAAAGTTCTAATCAGCTTCCACTACAAAACGGTTGTTTCGTCAGTCACTGCGGCCGAATAGTGCGAAATGAGTGGTTTTTTGCGATTTACAAACAATCTATTGATTGGACAAAAAAAATAAAACTCATAAGACCTGCTTTATAGTTAGTTCAGTTAGTATGCAAAGTTTTATGATCTAATTTGAAGTACTTTTTGAATACCAGCGGTTTATTGTTCGATTTGGAGGTAATTTTAGAATTTTGTTCTATCGAGAAAAGTTTATGGAATCGTATTTTCGTCACACATAGAGCTTAGCCTGAATCCACAACTTTACCATATATTTATTTCAAAATTAATGCTGCAGGGTTTTAGGCGTAACGGAGGATCATGCTAAGCCGTTTGACATGGCCGGGAGGCCGAACAGACTGGATATTGTATACGTGAAAAAGCTTGATATACTTAAAATAGGCCTATACTTGGAGAAGGTACTTGAAAACCTCTTGATGGGTCATTGGCCTCATCATTATAAACAACTTTTACTCCTCAGAACTTGAAATCGTGAAAAAAATATCTGTTATATATAAATTATGTCGAGCTACGTATGTAAACATATCTAGACTACTTCTATCGAAGTATGAAGTAAGTAACATAAGGGTTAGTACCTTACAAAATTATAAAAAAAAACTAGCTCTTCGCCCACGACTTTGTTCGTAAACGTTGTGATAGCTCGGTTTATATGCATGATAAAAATATAATTCATAGCTCATATTATAGCACCCACGAATAATTATA
Source organism: Xestia xanthographa (assembly GCA_905147715.2). Classification (NCBI taxonomy): domain Eukaryota; kingdom Metazoa; phylum Arthropoda; class Insecta; order Lepidoptera; family Noctuidae; genus Xestia; species Xestia xanthographa. The sequence continues at coordinate 12,004,352 of LR990651.1, read as the reverse complement.
ATTAATCTTTCAACCAGTGAAAAAAAAATAGCATTGGCGGTGCGAGGAAATATGCTTGCTCGTAGATTTGCGCGTTGTTCGGTAGAAGTGAAAATCATTCTATTTAAGGCATACTGCCAATCCTTCTACTCGAGCAGCCTATGGGTGAGTCATACCCGGCGGGCCGCCAATGTCATTAGAGTACAGTACAACAACATATTCAGGATGCTGTTACGGCTGCCTCGTTACTGCAGTGCATCTGCAATGTTTGCGGAGGCGCGCACAGACGGTTTTCATGCGATTATCCGCAAGAAAGTCGCGTCTATTTTTAAGCGCGTGAGAGACAGCAGTAACAGTATCTTGAAGATGATTGCTTCGCGTGCTGATTGCCCAATCCAACAGAGATGGATGAACATCATGTTGGGACGTTAGATGTCGTCAAACTAGCGCAGGAGTTTGTTGGTGTCTGGCGGTGGCCTTACATAAATGAAGGTGACGGTCTGGCTCGCCGATTGATTGGTTGATTTTTATTAGTATTATTTTATTATGAAATTTTGTTAATTCGTTGTATATAATGTATGAATTGGATAATTTAGTAATGATATTTTTTGTTAACATTGTTGTAATTGTATTGTGTTTTATATTTAATTAATCATGTAACATTTTAATTTTTTTTTGTATGGATGATTATAATCTGAAATAAACGTTTAATAATAATAATTAGTTCCGAAGATTCCCAAAAAGTTGCAAAAATAAACATACAAAAAAAGGTACACCTACCTCTTATTAAAAATAGTATAGAAGATAATAGGTAGATTACACACTTCTCCATGCTTTAAACGTCATCATTAACGTTTTCCATTTCGTAAATGATTATTCAAATAAATAAATAAATACTTATGTTTACACAATTTTATTATTCTTCTGTCATAATTATTATGTTCTAATAACTTCTTCATTATCAAAATACATACGTTTATTAATTATGCAGTTTATGTAGTCATAACACTGTCTATTTGCATGCCAGTCTGTCTGCGATATACTTACACGGCCATATTTAATATCAATGTCACCGGCCGGCAGTCTCGACATAGATAACGACAAAATTGATAACTTTTGATTGCTAATTACTAACGAATAAATTCGTTTGCAATAATGATGCTTGCGAACACACTCGAATACAAGCGGAGAAATGGTGGACCTCGGCACCAGGGTGTAGGCAATCTAAGGAAGCCATGCCATCCCTTGACACAAAGCTGTCCAGGCGCCTTCTGCGCCTGGACAGAGATGGCCTACGACTGGTGGCGGGGACCATCACTGGACACTATTCACTAAATAAACACTTCCACACCCTAGGAATCACTGACAGTCCCCTGTGCAGAGCATGCATGGAGGCGGAGGAAACGGTGGCGCATGTGCTCCTTGAGTGCACTGGCGTTACCAAGATTCGCGAGGAGACCCTGGGAACACCAAGATTCCTTGCGGACGCCCTGAGAAGACCGGGAAGTTTGATCTGCTTCTGGAGGGAAGTGGGCTGGTTGGAGTAAACGGCCACCACGGCTCACGCACAATGGTCCACTTTAAGGACTAAGTGCGGAAACCAAAACCCCATGATAGATAGATAGATGATGCTTGCGAGTAACGCAAGTCTCTACATCCAAGATGCGTTACTCGGAAGCATCATTATTGCAACCAAATTTATTCGTTACCTAGTAATTAGCAATCATTCATTTTATACGAGACTAGCACTTCACCCGCGACTTCGTCCGCAAAAATTGTGATAGCCAGGCTAATATGCATGATATAAATATAATTTATAGCCTATAAGTAGCACCCACGAATAATGTAGCTTTCTGCCAGTGAAAGAATTTTTAGAATTGGATCATTAGTTCCGGAGATTACCCCCTACCTACATACAAACTTACAAACAAACTAACGTTGACCACTTTATAATATTACTACTTAGCTGATGCCCTCGGCTTCGCCCGCCCGCAATTATATAAGTACTAAAACCTTTCTCTGGAATCACTCTATTTATTAAAAAACCTGCATCAAAATCCGTTGCATAGTTTTAAAGATACATACATAGGGTACATAGGGTAGGGACAGACACGGCGGGCGACTTTGTTTTGTAATATGTAGTGATGATAGTGATAGTTCCTGCCATCATGGGAGAGGCTTATGTCCAGCAGTGGACGTTATGGGCTGTTGTTGTTGTTGATAGTGATAGTAAAGTATCAAGATCTAACAAATTTGGGAGAGAGCAGAGAGCAAGAGCACTTGTTCTAGAAAGATCCATAAGAATAACCTGTAATAGGTATGTTGATTATGTAGTACCTTCACATAAGTCCTTCTATAATTAATTAAGCATTTGTCAAACGTCTCCAGCTGCATAGTTTAACCTTACCATTTGCTTATCTAGTGAAGTCATCATTGACGTCAGAGATTCTGTTCTACTTTCTATTTTATAAATCTTCGTGACTAAGAGTAAGAAAAATGTGGACTCACAGACATACACAAAAAGCTACTTTAATAAGCTAAAGATTAGCTACAACTTTCCTCAGGGTTATGAAGTTAGTTGATCTTAACGTAGGTACGTTTAATCATAAGCAACAAGAACTCAACTTTAAGAGTTAAGAGAACAAACATTCCAGAATCTTAAAGATTAGATTCCAATTAATTTAAGCTTCATTGACGCCCGCCGTCCAAACGGGCGCATTGAGTTCATGATATCGTCAAAATCGCCGAAAACACTTGGATGATGGTCTGAGAACCGACGCCGTTCAAACGGCGCGTTGAGTTCACGATATCGTCAAAATCGCCGAAAACACTTGGATGAGGGTCTGAGAACCGACGCCGTTCAAGCGGCGCGTTGAGTTCACGATATCGTCAAAATCGCCGAAAACACTTGGATGAGGGTCTGAGAACCGACGCCGTTCAAGCGGCGCGTTGAGTTCACGATATCGTCAAAATCGCCGAAAACACTTGGATGAGGGTCTGAGAACCGACGCCGTTCAAGCGGCGCGTTGAGTTCACGCTATCGTCAAAATCGCCGAAAAAACTTGGATGATGGTCTGAGAACCGACGCCGTTCAAACGGCGCGTTGAGTTCTCGATATCGTCAAAATCGCCGAAAACACTTGGATGAGGGTCTGAGTACCGACGCCGTTCGAACGGCGCGTTGAGTTCACGATATCGTCAAAATCGCCAAAAACACTTGGATGACGGTCTGAGAACCGACGCCGTTCAAACGCCGCGTTGAGTTCACGATATCGTCAAAATCGCCGAAAACACTTGGATGAGGGTCTGAGAACCGACGCCGTTCAAACGCCGCGTTGAGTTCACGATATCGTCAAAATCGCCGAAAACACTTGGATGAGGGTCTGAGAACCGATTCCGTTCAAACGGCGCGTTGAGTACACGATATCGTCAAAATCGCCGAAAACACTTGGATGAGGGTCTGAGAACCGACGCCGTTGAAACGGCGCGTTGAGTTCACGATATCGTCAAAATCGCCGAAAACACTTGGATGAGGGTCTGAGAACCGACGCCGTTCAAACGCCGCGTTGAGTTCACGATATCGATCGTCAAAATCGCCGAAAACACTTGGATGAGGGTCTGAGAACCGACGCCGTTCAAACGGCGCGTTGAGTTCAGGATATCGTCAAAATCGCCGAAAACACTTGGATGAGGGTCTGAGAACCGACGCCGTTCAAACGGCGCGTTGAGTTCACGATATCGTCAAAATCGCCGAAAACACTTGGATGAGGGTGGGGCAGAAGAAAAAGGAGGTCTATACCAAACAAGGGGATAAAATCCGGGATAAAATTATGAAGCGCTTTTGCCAAAAGTGTTAGAAAAACTTATCTTTAAACAAGAGTTTGTGAGGTATATACTACCATTAAAACCCGACTACTATACTAATAAAATGTAGCCTATGTTACCCGGTCCATAATAACGAATCGATTGACACCTTGCTCATTAAAATCGGATGAACAGTTTAGGCGCTACGGTGGAACATACGTAAATACAAACATACATACATAGACTGCTAAAATCATAACCCTTCCTTTTGGCTTTGCCGTAGTCGGGTAAAAAAGCAACTTCCAAAGACACACAAAAAAACTAAAAAATAACATTACTTTTAGCAGTCGGTGACTTTGTTTGTTTCATTGAATTTTTTGCCACCAACTTCCCAAACGAGGTTTTTTTTTGTATTTTATTGTGTGTTTGTTTTAAAGTCGGTTTTATTTTAGCTGTAGGTAGTATGTCACACAAATTAATTAATGTTACATTATAACCAAAAGTTGTTAATGGATCATCATGTGTCCAAGTAGACAACATACGTATTCAAGGACCTTACTAGTAAAGTTAATAAAAATTATACGGGACCACAGCGCAGACTTAGTCTATCAAATGAACAAACAAAAAAATCAAAGAGAATCACGTAAATCGGCCCAGTAATCACGGAGTACACAATCGGTGTACACAAAAAAAAATAAAAAAATTGTTGGCCCAATACATGTTCTTTTTCAATACACTACCTCGAAACGCACTACTATCCACGGATCCATGGATCTACGGTTTCGATTAAAATCATAGTTTCATAGTAATTCATGACAAACATATTTTTCGTTATTTTAATTTATTTCTTCAAAAGTGTATTGAAAAACGTCGTTTGATACACGTGGATATTTGTTATTGCAGTTCTCGGCTCAAAAACACCCTCGCCTACAGCTCGGGAGTTAATTCCGCCTCGGATGCAATAACAAACTTTCTCCATTTGTATCAAAATGTACTATTTTAGAAATTAGAAAACAAGTCTGCTGCTTCGTTGGTATTTAAACTAAAAAATAGAAGTAAGAGCCCCAAATTTTCTGACTCCTTTTCCTTAATCGTCTCTACAAGAAGTGTCAGGTTCACACTGATAAAACCTACATTTTATGCCTATTTTATTACGATTGTACCTAAATATCTATGTACCTATTCAAAAAAAATGGTACAGTGGGGAAACCCCACTTCAGATAGAATTGATTAAGGTTACTGCATAAAAAATGGAACAGGAAAATCCCACATTAGATCGAAACACAGAAAAAAACTTAGACATAATTTATAAGTAACTAAATTGATGAAAAAAAAAAGAAGATGACGATGATTTTGAATTGATCAATAAAATTGATGATTGATTGTTTAATTGTTGAATTGTTTATTGGTTATTGAATTGATTCTATTGCAATATTAATTTGTTTCATTTTAATTTTGATCGTAAGTACTGTATGAATCAAGTTATCTAAAATGAATGACTTTTATTTTATTTTATAACGATGTATTCCTACTTGCAGTCACGAATGTTGAATGCGAAACTAGTAATGATATTTGCGGCTGTCGAGATAAAATCTAGTTTTGAATTTATATTTAAGAAGAAGCATGATTGAAGAAGATTGGCAATGGAAAATTAACAGGACAACTGTAGACATAATTACTATTAATTACACCTCCAATACTATCCCATATCAGGTTTTATCAATGACTCCGAATATTTCCCAAGGTTAGCTGACATACCTATACATAACTTCTACCAAAGATTTAGTACGTATAATATGATATTAATGTCCCACCAGCATTGAAATAAAGGGTGTAAACAAATAGACTCTTCTCGAAGCCAAAACGCACTTGTTCTCCCCGTCATTGCGATCAGTTTTTTGTTCTGGGCCATACCTGGGAACCTTCTAGTTTAACGGAGATATTGGAAGTCAAAGTTCCAACTTTTTGACAAGTTTGTTTAGACTAGTTTTTAAGGTCATAAACTTTACTCTAAAGACCTCCATAACCCGTTAACTATTAAATGTGTCCATCAGCACAATGTTTTGAGCGCGTTACATTGAGTTTTGCCGTAAAACGTGATTTTTCACCCCCAAAAAAAAGTCGTTTCCCAGCAATATTTTTTGCGTAAAGTTACTTAGTTTAATGTACAGAATCCTTGGTTGACGGGTTCATGAAAGGTCTGTTTACACCCTGTATATGTCAGTTATGAAAAAAATAACTCAGCTGTTCCATACAGAAGTACAATGTCTACGCGGTCAAAATAAAAGAAACACCTGATTAACACTTCAATACCCGCAATTACAGACACAATTAAAATAACAATGCACCGTGCCTCTGGAGGCACTGCCGGGAGCATACGGGTTAATTTAAATTTTGCGATAAAAGACGGGAAAAATCAAAGCACAGGGTCTAGAATCGTCCGGGGCTGCGGGACTGTTTGAAAGAGATACCGTGGCCCCGGAACACAAAGGGCGATGAAGGAACATGGATGGGTTTTAGTCAGTAAAAGTCTGACACTCCCTCCTGATCCACCCAAAGCGGGAGGAGTCAATTGATGATTTCCCATCCAAGAAAAAAAAAATAGGATCTAGAATCGTGTGCTTACCTAATCTATGGTAGAACTTTCTCAGCAGAGTAGGCGAAGATATTGACAAAATACAACATTTTGATAAAAACAGAATCTCAAAAAGTTTAACCAAAAATGTAACACGGCAAACTTTCATACAAATTAATACCTACATGAAATTATAGTCCACTTAAAAACAAAATCGGCTGCAGCAGCTCAATAAACAAAAATAAATTGATATTAAAAATAAATGAGAGAGGTTTCTTACGAGCTTTCAATTAAGGCCAGAAGATTTTTACGATAAAATCTTATGATAAACCTCTCATCAGATTGTGGGACCATAGCAACAGCCTCTTGAAAGTTATTGCTGCATATTTAAAGCCCCATTAGAGAGGCTTCAGATAGACACCAACCCTGCCGCTAATAGTATTTAAATACTAACATAATTTACGTGTTAATTTAATCGATTTAACGAAAATTAAAAATAAATTGAACCAATTAAAAACATTACTAGGTTTAATCCGGAACTTTATCATAAATAAACTTAACTAGTTATTCTACAATTAATTACAGTTTACTCACATTAAATCCAAAATAAAATAAGCAGAGCACTCGAATCATGTTTCTCAACGTAAGGCAACGAACGCACTGACCTCTTCGCTAAGAGGTTTATGTTCATATACCATGTTACATAACATATAACTCAACTGATCAATAGAATCAAGTACTAGGAGCGCAGAATTCATCAGGTTCTCACAGCTTTCGAGTTCGAGGTGAGATCGTGAGGTGAGGAGGTCGACTCGAGTTCAATCTTAGAGATTGTTGTGGCGAACCTCTTCCTTGATGAATAAAAAAGGTAGGGTACCTTTGTAGCTATCAGAAATATTTGTGGTTATTGTTTTTGGAGAATTTTATGTAATCCCACACAAAGGAACTAAAAAAACTGGCAAAGTGTGAGTCAGACTCGCACACGAAGGGTTCCGTACCAATATTAAAATTTATCTACAGATTATTAGACAAAGCGTCAAAAAATCACGTTTGTGGTATGGGAGCCCCCTTAAATATTTATTTAATTTAAATAAAGTATTTTTCTTTAAAGTGAATATACAGCAAAATATTCTGTGAATATTTCAAGCGTCTACCTTCGCCGTTATTAATATCGAGCAAAAAACGGCAAAAAATCACGTTTGTTGTATGGGAGCCCTTAAATATTAATTTTATTCTGTTTATTATTTGTTGTTATAGCGGCAACAGAACTAGGTACATCATCTGTGAAAATTTCAACTGTCTAGCTATCACGGTTCATGAAATACAGCCTGGTGACAGTCTGTCTGTCACCAGGCTGTATTTCATGAACCGGACGGACGTCAGTGGAGTCTTAGTAATAGGGTCCCGTTTTCACCCTTTGGGTACGGAACCCTAAAAACTAAAAAAACCCGACTGAAAAGTAGAAACGACGGGTTTTTTTTTAGTTTTTAAATTGCTTTTACTTCTTGATTTTTCACTTTTATATGATTTATCATTTCAAATTACCAACTTCAATTCATTCGAAATTAAAAATGATATATGAAACCTACCTAAACCTATCCAAATACCTATTCAATGATACCCCAATTAACATACTTAGTTTGTCGACTTATTTTTTAATCTTTCACAATATGGTGTCTGGTTGCTGCCATATTGAATTTTGATTACTGTCATGTCTTTAGTGGGGCACTCGCAAGATTAAGATAAATTGATTGACGTAAGAATCATCAGAATTTGCCCACGCGTTAGGTCTCTAGAGCGCCACGATAGAATAATTAATACATAGATAGGTACATAGGCTGATAAACACATTACCCTCGTCAGTCGGGTAAAGAAGAGCCTCTGGATGCGAGAAGCATAGGACTTGCAACCCTCAGCTAAGCACCAAAAGATTGTAATTCCAACTGTGCAATAATATCTAGGCATCCATGTAATTCCCTCATTCCCATTCTTTTATCGGACGAGCGATACGGCGAAGCGTCACTGTTACTTATAGGATGACTTTAATATCACTTTCCAAAACAATGGATATAATAGGTGAACGGAGTAGAAGCAAATGGCATACTTAGTTCTTATTTTTTTCGAAAAAAATCTAAAAAATTCGAAATTCAAATCATACACGTATTGCGTATGATTAAAAAAATAAATGAAAAATATCGAATTTCAAATCATACGCAATACGTGTATGATTTGTAATTCGATATTTTTCATTTTATTTTTGCAAAATTTCTCTTTCTTTGTTTTAATATGAAAAGTTTACTTGAAATTTGTAGCGTTTTCTGATGATAGATCATTTTTTTTCTAAGCTGTGGAAAAAAAAATACTAGGTCTGCATAAGCTTCTACTCCGTTCACCTATATTAAGGCTGATGCTCCAGGGTAGCCCGCGAAATTCAAATTTTCTTACGTTTTTTGCAATTTGCAGGCCAGTGCTAGGTTGTATGTTGATTAGAATATTGTTTGCGACTGTAAGACGTATGTAGTTATGGAATTATAATCATCAAAATCATCAATACAATCCTCCAAGTTCATAAAGGTGCAAGAATGATTTTGACCTTGGAAAAGTAATTTTTCCACCTATATGAATCCGGTATGGTTGAAGTCCCACAGACCCGAACAAAGCGCTATGCTTCCACATTTATTGTGCGAACCGCCATCGCGCCAGACTGTGGAATTCACTGCAAGCTTCTCTGTTTCCCGATCATTATTATCTGGATCTATTCAAATTTCGAGTGAATCGGTTTCTTCTAGGCAAGCGTGCTCCACCCTAGGCCGCATCATCGTCTCACATCAGGCGAGTTGTGGCCAAACGCAAACCTATTTAGTATAATAAAAACATTCAAAACTAGTCATATAACAAGTAAAGCTGGACAAAAGCTCATAAAAACGAGTTTTTCGTCCAATAGGCTAGTTTCCACCATCAATAAATTACAAATCTATTTAGTCCGTCAGTTAGAGTATTGGAAAATAATAGACACGTATTTTTTCTTTTTGTAAATCAATGAATATTGACAAAGATAAAACGCATCAAATCTCGGGAGTGGGGGCTCGACCGTGACGTCAGAACGCACTTCACCACGGCGTGACGTATTGAGAATTTTAAAAGTGTCGTACCTTCGTCAATTTTGGTTTACGTAAGAAAAGAAAAAATACGGGTCAAATAGTTTTTGATAATCTAACTGACGGACTAATAATATAATTAAGTATATTGTTTCAGTACACAAGCCTATTCTGGGTAAGTAGCTAAATCCTGATTTAAAGAAGTCATGATGTAATCAAATCGGTTAAAGTTTAATTTAACTACTAAATCCAAACCAAAACAAACCAATAAGGAAACATAAATCTTAATTATTTACCATTTTAACATAATAATTGTTTTTTTTTTTTTGTTAATTTCATATTCTAATGCTAGTCTGTGGCCTTAGCCTTAGCTTAGCTGGTGAAAACCGGTACCTACTGACAATAACCGGTTCTCAGGGTTCTGTAGTTTCTGCTACACTGTGGTCATCTGCCCGTCTAGTTTCTAAAAAGATCGTGCTTGAATGCAACCTAATTCACAAAACGAGTGCACTGTTTCATTGACTTCTCAATACCAGCGTATTGAGAATGTCAAAGTTCAAGTAAGATGCATTCTAAATCTATACAAATTTAGGTAGAAGGTATTGCATCTTTTTTTCTTGAATGTATTAGGTATTTGTTTTTGGTAAGAAGCCAGAAAAAAAACCGAAAAACCGGATCCCTGGACTTAATTTGCTTTTGACCTCTAGACATAAATCCTTTCAAGGAACAGGTCGAGTTTCTCTGTTGACTCTGAGGTTTTGTGTACTTACTGAACTCTTCTCGCGTGGAAATTGAGAAACCGATTTTTTCTAGTTATGAGATCTATTTAGACCGTTTTTCCGCCCCCGTCAACCACTACTACTACATTGCAACTGTCATCGAAATCGTTAGAGCCGTTTTCGAGAACGTGATTGATTACAAATATATGTTTAAAACCAACAGCGCCGATGTACCTATGTCATACAAGTGCTGGAAGATCCTTGCAGCACTATAGATAGAATTTAATAATACCAGCCTATTCTGTCCCACCGTTGGACAAAGGCCTCCTTGTTTTTTATTTTTTTTTCGGATGGGAAATCATCAAATAACTCCTCCCGCTCTGGGCGGAGCAGGAGGGAGTGTCAGACTTTTACTGACTAAAACCCATCCATGTTCCTTCATCGCCCTTTGTGTTCCGGGGCCACGGTATCTCTTTCGAACAGTCCCGCAACCCCGGCAGGCATCGGTCCTTACGGACCCCTTCCCTTTTGCTGACTCTCTTTGAGGCGCGCGTGGAACACGAACGCGCCGTCGCGGCGTCGACACGGCCTGTCGTCATGAGACGGACGGACGGCGAGCTAGCCCATAGCCCACCGTCCACAGGCCCGCGCCTACGGTGGCCGGGGGCCACGTGGTGGTGGCCCCCGACGCCCGGGGCGTCTCCCGCGGCGGCCGGGACGTTGAGAGGTTCTCTCCCTCTCACTTTCCGCCACCTCCTGACAAAGGCCTCCTAACATACAAACAATGGCACGAACATTGCTCACCGCGGCTTAAATTGGCGATTTCAGACCTATATTTAATTATGAGTCGAGGTTTCCTCGCGATGTTTTCCTTCACCCGCCGATAACGTCAGTGATGTCTAATTGAAAAAGTCACATTAGTACTTGCCCGGATTTAAACCCACAACCTTGTGAATGAGAAGCGAGACCGAGACCTTAACCTCTGGGCTATCTTGACAGATATAATATATTTTATTTATTCAGTGAAAACAAAGTTGATAATTAAGGGCTACGTAGAAAGTGAACTTTATAGCTAGCCCTAGTTATTCAACTTTAATTTACAGAATCCATCCATCATTCCTTTGGTCATTATAAAACCTCTTTGCTTGTAGATATATCCACATTCATCTACACTAATATTATAAAGAGGAAAGATTTGTATTTTTGTGTGTGTGTATGTTTGTAATGAATAAACGCAAACACTACTACGCCGATTTCAAAAAATCTTTCACCATTAGAAAGCTAAATTCACCCTGAGTAACATAAGCTATATTTTATCCCCGTACTCCCACGGAAACGGGAACTACGCGGATGAAACCGCGTGACGTCCGCTAGTGTTTTATAAACTTTAAAAAGCGGAGCACGGAACGGCCTCAGGGTGTGGATGTGTGGAGCTGTATCGCACTTCTGATCCTGCCCTCTGTGCCCTAAAACATGCAAATTTTGGGCCAGCAAAATTTCGTACGACACTAATATGAAGATTGCAAACTTGCCACAATGTAACTCAAATCCTCATTTCTCCGGATCACATTCAGAGACACTAAGATTTAACAAAACATCATCTACCTCGTCTTTTCCCAACTATGTTGAGATCGACTTCCATTCTAACCGGATGCAGTTGAATACCAGTATTTCACATGGAGCGACTGCCTATCTGACCTCCACCACCCAGTTAGTTCTGGGTAGTACGATACCTACCCTTTTAGTGAGACTGATTGTCAGACTTTTGGGCCAGTGGAAACTGTCAGAGATCTACAAATGACAGCCGACCAACAACTTAACGTGTTTACCGAGGCATGGAGAAAACTCGGTATGTAATGGGTTACCTAGGTAGGTACCCATCAACTAACCTAGGCACAAACATTGACCTGAGCAGCAGTTATATACTATTATATTTAGTTTATATTAGTATATAATATATTATAATTAGGTTATATAATTTAATATTATTATAGCGCAAAGGAGTAATAATTAGCTGAAAATGGCTCAGCGTTTGTACCAAAAAAGAGTTTAATCGTCTGATTCTCACCGCAAAAGAGAAATTGAAACAAGAATGAGCAGAGCGAGCTCATTTTTATACTCTTTTTGCCCGCCGAGTCATTTCCGCTCGACTCTTTGTTGGTAGAAACACATATAAGCAGTTTTCTCTTGTGAAGTAAAAGAAGTCATTAATGGGTACGCTCCGCTTGTGATGGAAACCGGGCTTATAAGGGGACTACAGGAGCTAAACGCGAGTTTTATAATTCAAAACCGCATATGATTCACTGCAATAAACATAACCAGAAAAATAAATGATACTTCTTCAGGATATATATGCTAGTATGATAGTGTTTTGAAAACATAATACAACTGATTTTACTCGATAAAAAAAAGCTTTTAACGAGTAAAAACCATACTAAAATACATGCGATCATTCCGATTTTTTGGCAAAGATTTCTACAGGCAAGCAAGCAGTTATATTTTTTAGTCCAATCAATAGATTTTTTGAAAATCGCAAAAAACCACAAATTTCGCACTATTCGGCCCGCAGTGACTGACGTAACAACCAATTTGTAGTGCAAGCTGATTAGAACTTTACTCTAACAGTGTTTCAAACGAAGTTTGCACCACCACAAATAGTGCTGCTAATTTAGCTCCTAAAAAAAAATACTTGGTACTCTGTCCCTTTGTCTACGGAACCTAGTATTTCCAATACGAGTCAGATTTGCAATAACGTGTTCTCGATACACAGCACAGCCGTAGGCATAGATAATGGTCGATTGCGGTCATTGGCTTTAACTTATAGATTGAATGAACTTTATGTACGTGCTCTGTTTATATAATGACTTATGTGCTTGCTTGAGAAACCGCACTATCGAGTTTGACGTGTATGTGTAATAAGCCTGGGGAATTACCATGAACGATTAGGTATAAAAGTTCTAATAGGAATATCAGGAAACTTGAAAGTAGTCGCTGTAGGTACATCATTATCAACCACTTTTAATAGGTACCTACTACAGTATGAAAACTGCTAATTGTTGATCGATTGTTGATCGAAGGAAAACAGCCCAGAAATCAACTGCATTTTTTTTTTGCCGGATTATTTTAATTTTATTACACAGTACAGTCAGCTACACGATGTGACACCCTTGAAAGTACCTACGTTCGAACCCGGGGTACTGGGGTACCCAACTGGGGTACCCAATTGATGCAGCCCACCGTACATGGAGCAGCCGTTATTTTTTAACCTACTTCCAAAAAGAGGAGGTTATCAATTCGTCTGTTTTTTTTAATTTTTAGTTAAGTATTCACATCGGTACTTATGCAGGTACAATGGCCTTTTTTTAATTAAGGCTGTTAATTACATCGTGTACCTGTAAAGCATTTTAAATGACACCTGCTATTAGGAGGCAAAGCCTTAAATCCAAAAATTCAAAGACATCAGCCACGGAATCTGGAATTGCGCCCGGTTGATGGTAGTAGGCACGCACGCCCTCATGGGCACCTCTGACCAACTCTACGGGGTGTAGGTACCTACACTGTAGGTAATTCCAGATTCCGTCCTACAGGCGTGGCGCTATGTTATGTTATTATCATCCATGTGACGTACCGTGACCAACCCGTAAAACGCTACCGTCGTGAATTACGGCCCATTCTCGCAAAGAAAAGCCCGAATTAAGGTACGGTAAGTCAAGAATCAAAAATCGAAGGTATCAAAGTACCTACGTATGGTATACTACCACTAAAATCTCGACTACAGAAAAATCACGCTCAAATTAAATTGTCGAAGTCGGTTAAAATGTAGCCTATGTTACCCGGGCCATAATAATTAATCGATTGACACCTTATTCATCAAAATCGGATGAATAAGTTTAGATGCTACGGAGGAACATACGTAAATACACACATACAACATAGACTGCTAAAATCATAACCCATCCTTTTGGCTCCGCCGTAGTCGGGTAAAAATAGCCACACTCATATTGATTCCAAACACAGTAGCGCTCATAAATAATTCTAGATTTTTTGCCAGAGATTATGTTCATGCGTCTATAAGCACCCTTTCTTTATTCTCCCATTAGCGGACGTCACGCGGTTTCACCCGCGTAGTTCCCATTCCCGTGGGAGTACGGGGATAAAATATAGCCTATGTTACTCAGGGTTAATGTAGCTTTCTAAAGGTGAAAGAATTTTTGAAATCGGCGCAGTAGTTTTTGAGTTATTCATTACAAACATACACACAAAAATACAAATATTTCCTCTTTAAGTATAATATAAGTGTACATGATGAGCAAGCTTAACAAAAACAATCATGCCATTGTTTGCACCGACTATAGAAGTAGTACGCTTTCGTTCTAAGAAAACAACAATCGTTCACACTGTTTTACATGCATTTCGAACTTTATCACAACGAAACACAGTGCATTATAAAACGTTTTGCGTGTCCCGCTGGCCTTAAAGACATAAAAATTACTTTTTTTCTGCCGTACGAAAAGCGGAAATTAATATTTTTATCACTTTTATCGTGAATAATAACACAACAAAATTGCGTTTCTTTATAGAAATGCGTTTTACTGATGAGACCACAATTATAATATTACCGTGACAATACTTAGTTCTTGCAGTTTAGCGTTTATCTAAAGGGTGTACCTTTCACGAAACCGTCAATAAGCATTCTGGTCAGACTGGTATGGTAGTCAATGGTTAGACATTTGGTTAGACTATCAGCATAGCTATTCAGAACGCTTCGATTCGATTTCGATTCGACAAGTCGTATATGTCTGTCTTTTTTTGGCATTACGAAAGCGAGCGAGATAGACATACGACTTTCCGAATCGAAATCAAATCGAAACGTTGTGAATAGCTATGCAGAAGCGGGAACAGTGGCGATTTAGATCGTCCAAACCAATTGTTTTAGGAAGGTCTGAATGCCGCGATCTGCCGATAGGTACCTACCTACCTAGATTTCAACTTCCAAATATCGGCAGGAGAAGAAGTGATGTTTTCGAGAATGTGGCGACATTTAACATTGCGTAACATAACGTACTTCAATAAACTCTGTACGTATATTTTGTTGCTGACTGTCCCAAGAATCTGATAATAGATAACTATACCTATCCGATCAGAATAACTCAGATTTTTTAACATAATTAGTAATTACAGATAAAGCTAATACAAGCGTGCAAAAGAAACCAAAGGAAAAAAACCGGCCAAGTGCGAGTCGGACTCGCACACGAAGGGTTCCGTACCATTATATTTAGTATTTGTTGTTATAGCGGCAACAGAAATACATCATCTGTGAAAATTTCAACTGTCTAGCTGTCACGGTTCATGAGATACAGCATGGTGACAGACAGACGGACAGACGGACGGACAGACGGACAGACAGCGAAGTCTTAGTAATAGGGTTTCGTTTTTACCCTTTGGGTACGGAACCCTAAAAAACAAAGGTAGGTAATACAGAAATAAAAATCCAAAGCTGTGTTGAACCACTTAGATAAAGGTATAAGATAAGCTAACCAAAAAATAAAGGGTGTAAAAAACATCTTAACGAAGCCGAAAGGCACTTGTTCTCCCCGTCATTGCGATCATTTTTTTGTTCAACACCATACCTGGGAACCTTCGATCTTCTATTATTGATCGAAGCTGGGAACCTTCTAGTTACGGAGATATTGGAGGTCAAAGTTCCAACTTTTTCACCAGTTTTTTTTTTAATGTAAGATTTTTACTTTAAACACCTCCACGACCCCCGTACTATTCAATCCATACATCAGCACAATGTTTTGAGTGCATTACATTGAGTACTACCACAAAACATGATTTTTAACCCCAAATAAAAAAGTCGTTTCCCAGCAATAATTTTTGCGTAAAATTACTTAGTTTGATGTACAGAATGCATGGTTGACGGCTTCGTGATGAGGTTATTTACATCCCGTATAAGAATTGATTAATAAAACTTGCCAAAAAATTAACCAGGAGATGCATACAAATAGTATATAATAACTCTAAGTACTCCATAAATAAGGATTAATAACAAACGATTTCTAATCAATGCACCCGATTCCACCGATTAGGACTGGCGTGTCACATTATTGGTGAAAGTTAAGTGGACCGGACCGCAGCCTGGTTCCGATCGACATTTTCGTACGTGGACCGTATACTCGGTGACCTTATTTTAATCATTAGCTTTTTTATCCGACGATTTTAGCAGTCTATTTATGCGTGTATGTTTGTATTTACGTTTGTTTCTCCGTAGCGCCTGAACTATTCATCCGATTTTGATGAATAAGGTGTCAATCGATTCGTTATTATGGCTCGGGTAACATAGGCTACATTTTAACCGACTTCAACAATAGGAGTCGGCTTTACCTTGTAAACCCCGAATTTAATAGGTTTTTTTGTTGTAGTACCTATACCACACAAACCCTTGTTTTTCAGAAGAAATGAGATGGCATTATTTAAATTCGGCCAGTGTTTTAAATGACGACATAATAGGGACACACAGGCAAAGATAATCTAAGATGGCGCCACCACAGCTGGTCTCAATCTGACCAATGAGGTTAAGCTTGACATTACCACATTTTCAACCAATGACGATGTTTGGGTACCAGCTATGCTAGCGCTATTAGTTTCACAGTTTCTCCCCATTGAACGCCATGGCCTGTTTTCATATTAAGCTAGCGGATACTGCATATCTGGCTGTGAATCTATAGATCAAAAGCCCTGACCCCCATACTGATATAACTGTTAGCGTGCGTGATCCCACTGCTGGGCAAAGGCCATGCCAGTTGTTTCTATCCAGGGTTATTGTGGTCGCTGGTTTTGTCCAGCTCGTCCCGCCATCTTCTACGAGACCATAAGTATTGACATACCCACGAATGTTTACTGAAAGTAGGTCTCAAGATTTAACCAAAATATCACACCTTTATTTGTCGAAGGATTAAGAAAAGGAGCCTGCCGGGGTTCCGGGACTTTTCGAAAGAGATACCGTGGCCCCGGAACACAAAGGGCGATGAAGGAACATGGATGGGTTTTAGTCAGTATAAGTCTGACACTCCCTTCTGCTCCGCCCAGAGCGGGAAGAGTCAACTGATGATTTCACATCCGAAAAAAAATAAAAAAAAGCATAGGCACACCCACATCGCTAGTTAAGTTACGTTTTAGTCTATACTGTTACATTTTACTATAGTCTATACTATACAGGGTATACGTCGGTAACCTTTTGTGCGTCGGTACTTGGTGTCCCTTTATAATATGGAGCGAGCCCTTAAAGACCACAACAAAGTCAGACGGGCCGGTTCTAAATCGTTCCTCCTAGCTAAAACACTATGGGCCCAAGTCTGCTATTTTTATAAATTCGACATTCCAACACGATCCCATTCTCATCCCATTGTCATTTTGTTAAAAGTTCGTAATCTGCTAAATTCATAATGGTCGATCATTGGTCGGTCAATGGTCTCGTAACATAATAGGGTAGATGACACCATAAAACAATAATTCCAAGACACCAATCTCTAAACAAAACACTTTTTTTTGGGCCTGAAAACCCGATTTATTTTCAATTAATTGCCAAATTCGATTTTTAGTTGCTTTAAAATCAATAAATAGTTGAGTCATTGAGTTGAAAAAACAGTGACGTCACAGTTGGCTACTGCTATACAAAATCTATGAGAGAACCGTGTTTTGACAGCTCTTAAAAAGTATCTCAATTGATTGGTGTGTCATCTACCCCATTGTGTTATAATAATATTGTCGTATTGCCATTACTATAAAACCCGCCAGATTTTATTTATATATAATTTTTACATATTATTTATTAGTGTTTTAAGCAATCTAAAGTAGTAAGAAATTCGTAAATAGCACCAGTCATTCATTTGTCATTATTTACGAGATTACCTAATATACCATTCCATGCCATTTCTTTCAATGGAGTGTCAGTTGTTGACCATTGAAAAGTCATAATGACGCCATCATATTAGTAGATTACGAAACTTATCAAAATCAACAATAGAAATCAATGATAGACCATCATCATCATCATCATCAGCCTATTAATGTTCCCACTGCTGGGACACAGGCCTCCTCTCTATGAGAGCGAATGGGCTATAATCCACCACGCGTGCCCAGTGCGGATTGGTAGATGTCACATGTCTTCGAATTGTTTGGTTCTAGGACATGCCGGTTTCCTCACGATGTTTTCCTTCACCGTTTTGAGAGCAGTGGTGATGAAATAAATTACACAAAGTAATGCGCCTGTCTGGGTTCGATCCCACGACTTACTGTTCGTAAGTCGGGGCCGCCACCACTGGGCCACCACTGCTCTGAATGATAGACCATTGTGACACTATTGTAATAGCAGACTTGAGGCCCAGCAAGTGGTTCGCCACTTCGGGCGGTTGTATTGGGACGGTTTCATGTAAATTTTTACGTTCACAAACTGCTGATTTCATTACCCTAATTTGGGTAGCTGACTTTTGAATTTGCCACAGCTCATCACATACATCAACCATAGCCATATTCGGATAGGCCGTAGGTACAACAGTAGGTACCTACTGGAATTTTAAAGTTATTCTGGGGGCGTTTGGCTAACGGTACAATCCCAGTAGAGAGTTTTGTCTAGTCATGCAGCACAGGCTAGGTATCTGCGGTTGACCACAACACATTATCTGAGTGTTCAAGAGGTGATAGCCTTTTGACATAGTTTTTTCGTTACAATACAATGTTCTTGTTTATGGGCCGCCTCTACGAGCGAGAGAATCGCGGCTATTTGACGTATTTCTATACGAAAATATCGCCGCAATTCTCTCGCTCGTGAAGACGGCCCAAAAGAGAGTGTATAGAAAAACGTGCCAAGGACGATTATATCGCCGCGATTCCAGTGATGCCAGATCTACTGATTTAGCAGTAGATCTACCTGATTTAAAAAAAAACTACTGATCTACTGCCTTGATTGGAAATCTACCTGCTTTTTTTCAAATCAGATCGTATCATCTAGTTATTGACGACGTGTCGTGTCATCTGGCTTATCGGCCTAAATAACATGACATTTTTTTAACAACCGTAGTAAGTATCGAAAATTATTGGATACGTGTTCTTTGTTTTATCAAATTATTAAAAATCGACGAAGATAAAACGTGTCATAGATCATGAGTCTGGCTTGTGACGTCACATTTGAGTAAAAAATGTACTCAAATGTGACGTCATACGAGTTTTCGACGTACTGTACCGACTTCATTTTTGTTTACGTGAAAAAAGAAAAAAATACGTGTCCAATATTTTTTGGAAATCTATCTGACGGACTAATTCGTTTTTTTGCCTATTCAAGCTCAAGTTATTTTTACCTCATGTGGGTATGACTTTTTAATCTACTGATTTTTCCTTCGATATACTGCTAAAACTTTAATTTTTCTACTGATTTCCTCAGATTCCATCTGGCAACACTGCGCGATTCTCTCGCTCGTGGAGACGGCCCAAAAGAGAGTGTATAGAAAAACGTGGCAAGGACGATTATATAATCGCCGCGATTCTCTCGCTCGTGGAGGCGGCTCCTTAGTGTGGACTTGTCGTAGAAAGGTTTTTTAAAAAGGCTAATAGACTCCTAACAATGGTTTTCTAAGTCTTAGTTGCAAAAATAACTAGGTCTTTTTTTGTTTCCTTTTTCTAAATACATCATTATCTCCCTCCCCTTGTTCCATGTTACTTGTGGTCGGCGCAACACGTTTTTTTCTCGATCCTCTCCTGTCAACCGTCCCGCTATCATTTACTCCTTTTTCTTTCATATCATTCCTCACACAATCTATCCATCCCGTTTCCTTGGTCTTCCTCTCCCTCTCCAACCATCAAAATTTATATTCATCACTCTTTTAGTCACATGCGATTCATCTCTCCTTTTTTTTATTATTACAATATGGGCCTGCTCTTGACCTCGATCACGCCTGATGGAAAGCGATGGATGAGATCTATGATAGAACGAGCGTGCCTAGAAGATGCCTGTTCACTCTTGCTTTGAAGGCAGGCGGGTTAAATGTGGGTGGAAATACAGACGCAGGCAGAGAATTCCAGACTTTGGCTGTGCGCATAATACTCGTAACAGTGGAGGAGAACCGCTTAGTACGACACATCGGGATGTCAACCAAGTGCGGATGGTACGCCGCAGTACGTCTGCTAGTCCGGTGGTAAAAGGGTGATGGTGGGATCAGGTCGTGGAGCTCTCCTCATCACATGTCCATACCAAGACAGTCGATCCCTTTCAACTTTTCTGTAACTGGCGCAACTTTTAAGCTTCTATACTCGTTCCTTGCCTTCCCTTTTCAAAATACATATCATCATTAAAATTAAGCACAATTAATTTGTACTATTTTCTGTTTCTTTCTTCTTTTCTATAGGTACAAAATATAAGGAGCATAATTATACTGCAATTTTGATGCTTTTGTTGTTGTTATGTTATCTACTTTTAAGTTCTGTGTACAAAAATTGATAAAAAACAACGTAGGTACCTATAAGTTGTGGTTGGTTACGTATTCAATTAGCATAAATCTTAATTAACACAGTGATGGATAATATTATCATCATGGGTAAAACCGACACTTTTTTTTGTTCATACTACGCTACCTAAGTATCATTATCGTTTTTTTATTCATTTCATTGGTTTCATTTTATTATCTTTTTACTTATTACTTAAACTTGAATTTATTCATTTAAGTTTAAGTAATTACGAATCGAATCAAGAAAATTACATAATTTTGTGGTCTATTCATTATTCTTCTGACTTTTAATCACGTGGCGGTTCTGTGAGAAGACAGCATGATGGATTAACTTAATTTAGTATTTTATTAGGACGATTTTATTTGTTAGGATTTTATCAGGGAGACGTCATATCTCCGAAACTGTTCACCGCTGCACTGGAGGATGTCTTCAAGGTTCTGGACTGGAGAGGGCTAGGCATCAACGTTAATGGCGAGTACATCACTCACCTTCGGTTTGCCGATGATATAGTGGTAATGGCTGAGACCATGGAGGACCTCAGTACAATGATCGATGACCTCAGTAGAGCTTCCGGAAGAGTGGGTCTAAAAATGAACATGGACAAGACTAAGGTCATGTTAAATGCCCATGTCACACCCACTCCTATCAAGATCGGAGACTCTACTCTCGAAGTTGTAGACGATTATGTGTACCTGGGACAAACGGTCCGGTTAGGTAGGTCTAACTTCGAGAAAGAGGTCAATCGTCGAATCCGACTCGGTTGGGCAGCGTTCGGGAAATTGCGCGGTATCTTCTCGTCCAACCTACCGCTGTGTCTCAAGACGAAAGTCTATGACCAGTGTGTGTTGCCAGTGATTACATACGGGACCGAAACGTGGTCGCTCACAATGGGCCTCATCAGAAAGCTTAAAGTCACCCAAAGGGCAATGGAGAGGGCTATGCTCGGAGTTTCCTTGCGCGATCGAATCAGAAATGAAGACATCCGCAAGAGAACAAAGGTTACCGACGTAGCCCGAAGAATTACCAAACTTAAATGGCAGTGGGTAGGGCACATTGCTCGCAGAACGGATGGCCGATGGGGCCGAAAAGTTCTGGAGTGGCGACCGCGAACCGGAAGACGTTGCGTTGGAAGGCCTGGAAGGTTGCAGGAATCCGCTGGATGCGAGTCGCACGGGACCGGTCAATGTGGCGACACTTGGGGGAGGCCTATGTCCAGCAGTGGACGTCTTTCGGCTGAAATGATGAGTATTTTATTATTAATACTAGCGACCTGCCCAGCTTCGCATGGATGCAATGTAGCTTCTACACTTATAACTTCCTCTTGAATTACTCTATCTATTACTGAAAACTGCATTAAAATCCGTTGCATAGTTTAAAATATCTAAGCGTAGAGACAGTTAGCCGTGTGGTATCCGGCAGAGTAGAATAGAACCAACCTATTACACTCACGGGTGTCGTATAAGGCGACTAATGTCTGAGGCAGAACACCTTGCGCCTCCATAGACCTGAGAATGGGCAGCAGCGTTTTCTGTTAGTCTTTCATCACTGCGATCTCCAATCCGCCTGCCAAGCGTGGAGATTACGGCAAATTCCTCCCTTCATGGGAGAGGCTTATGTCCAGCAGTGGATGTTATGGGCTGTTGTTGTTGTTGTTGTACAGACAGTGAGAGCGACTTTGTTTTATACTATGTTAAGATTAATACAAAATAGTGCCCAATAGCCCAGCTAGTCGGGGTCGCGACGGACCAAGGAGAAGACGCGGGCGGCGGAACGCTTTGCATCACAAATAGGCTCGAAGAGACACAACACCGAGAGAGGTGGAAGGAATGAGGGGAGGCTTTTGCCCCGAAGTGGGAAAGTACATCATTATCATCTGCATAGACTTTTTCCAACTATGGGGTCGGCTTCGAGTCGAACAGGGTGCATATCTGCCCTCCACAACCCAGTTAGTACTGGGTAATACGATACCTCTTGGTAAGACTGGTTGTCGGACTTTTTGGGCCACGATGTGGGAAAGTACGAACTCAAAAAATGGTGTCCGTTTCGACGACCGCGCGGCCACGGCGTATTTTTTTTTTAAAAAAAACCCTACGCCAAGTTTTTGTAAAAGTTTGTAAAAGTTGATTCCCAAAACCATAAATTTGTCAAAGTTATGGGGGTTTGAACGTGGCCGCGCCATCGAAACGCGGAGAACCGCGCGGCCACGGAGATCTTTAAAACTAAGCGTTGCAGACACCTGAAATTTAGGTAAATAAAGATTGAATTTGTAAAAAAATTGTAAAAATATACAAAAAAATCCTAGGTTTATATTTTAGGAGCTGTAAGACTAAAATCTCATGGCCGCGCCTTCGTAACGGTGAATAACACGTTATTGCCGATATCTCGCTGAAAAAGCATCGCAGAGGTCTGAAGTTTTTTGTAAAACACAGATTTGAATTTGTCAAAACTGGTAAAAATACTTCAAAAAGTCCTAGGGTTATATTTTAGGAGCTGTAAGACTACAACCCCATGGCCGCGCCATTGAAACGATGAAAAATACGTTATCGCCGATATCTCGCTGAAGAAGCATCGCAGAGGTCTGAAGTCTTTTGTAAAACCTAGATTTGAATTTGTCAAAACTCGTAAAATACACAAATAAAATCCTAGGTTTAAATTTCAGGAGCTGTAGTACGGTATCGCTTAGAAATAAGTCGTGATTATTTATCGAAGAAAGTAAGTATTAGCTTGATTTTTTTTGTAAACAAAACCTAATTAAGTAGAACTAACGATAGTAGGCAAAACAGTATTTTTTAGGGTTCCGTAGTCAACTAGGAACCCTTATGGTTTCGCCATGTCTGTCCGTCCGTCCGTCTGTCCGTCCTCGCTTAATCTCTGTGACCGTTAGCACTAGAAAGCTGAAATTTGGTACCAATATGTATATCAATCACGCCGACAAAGTGGTAAAATAAAAATTCGAAAAAAATGTTTTATTAGGGTAGCCCCCCTATATGTAAAGAGGGAAGTGTTTTTTTTTTTAATTTCAACACTAACGTGTGATATATTGTTGGAAAGGTATTTAAAAATGAATAGGGGTTTCCTAAAATAATTTTTTGATAATATCAATAATTTCGGAAATAATCGCTCCAAAAGTAAAAAACAATGTTGACTACGGAACCCTAATAAAAACTGAAAAGAAAAAAACAAGTTCAGTCCAGAAGTGTAGAAAGCAATTTAATTACTACAACATTAAAATAATTTAATTATTAATACACACATAAAATAAAACAAAAAATCTAATATGGAATATGTTGACTGCATAGTCGGGAGGGAGGTCGGGACCCATATTGGATGGAATGATTTTAGTCTAGATAATTTAATGGGTCTGAATATTCACAGCAGCATGGAAACATGATCTATCATTTACTTTTTAGGGTTCCGTAGCCAAATGGCAAAAAACGGAACCCTTATGGATTAGTCATGTCTGTCTGTCCGTCCGTCCGTATGTTACAGCCATTTTTAGGGTTCCGTACCCAAAGGGTAAAAACGGAACCCTATTACTAAGACTTCGCTGTCTGTCCGTCTGTCTGTCACCAGGCTGTATCTCATGAACCGTGACAGCTAGACAGTTGAAATTTTCACAGATGATGTATTTCTGTTGCCGCTATAACAACAAATACTAAAAACAGAATAAAATTAATATTTAAGGGGGGCTCCCATACAACAAACGTGATTTTTTTATAATAATTGGTACGGAACCCTTCGTGCGCGAGTCCGACTCGCACTTGGCCGGTTTTTTAAGATTTTCACACAAAAATAGAAAGAAAAGCAATAAATTTTGGGGTTTCCCCATACTTAGAACTGAAACTCAACAAATTTTTTTCATCGAACCCTTACGTGTGGGGTATTTATGGATAGGTCTTCAAAAATGATATTGAGGTTTCTAATGTCATTTTTTTCGAAACTGAATAATTTGCGCGAGAGACATTTCCAAAGTGGTAAAATGTGTCCCCCCTGTAACTTCTAAAATAAGAGAATGATAAAACTAAAAAAAATATATGATGTCTATGAGCTCGGACGAAATCTCACCACCACTACGACTCTTTTTGCTTGCAGCATTCGGCCGCTAATCAACCAATAGCATCGCAGCATCTGACCCCTTATTTTTGTTAATTAAATAAATAAATAAATACCTTATAAAAAAAAAACAAAAACAAAAAATAAGACCAATAATATTTTTCTTCTTCGTGTCGATGATTAGTTAAGGGTGGTAAAGAGTGGAGATCGTGTGCAAGGGATTTTGTTTTAAAAATGAGCAGATTTCGTCCGAGCTCATGGATTACCATGTAAACTTCCACCGAAAATTGGTTTGAACGAGATCTAGTAAGTAGATCGAGATCAAGAAGAGAACTTCCACCGAAAATTGGTTTGAATGTGATCTAGTAAGTAGATCGTGATCTAGTTATTTTCTATGCTACGGAACCCTTCATGGGCGAGTCCGACTCACACTTGGCCGCTTTTTTTTCTTATTTTCACATTACGGTCTACCACAAAACTATCGTACGTGAGGCCTAGATTTCAATTCATAGGTACTCTATTCTATAATAAATATTCTACGTGTCTGAAAAAGCATTCCGTTCACATTTAGAGATAATGATATTTTACGGCCTAAATAATAATTTATAACCCAATGAGAGTGATCTCCTGAATGTTAGTTGTAACTTAAAGGCAAAACTAGTCAGTGAAGTTTGGTTTTCAAAAATCATGAAAAAACACAATTTAAAATTCGTTAAACTGAATACTGAAAGGAAATTACATAATCAAAATAAATGAATAGGTATTTAAGTATAACTTATGATGAGAGGGCTGTTGAGGATACCAATACCACAGTTTTGATTGTAAAACTGTGCCAATACTTAGGTATCTTTTAAAATCTCACACGCAATAAAAATACCTATTTTGACAGGAAAACCTTTCTTGTAGTTAAATCCGTACAGTCTATGATTCAATGAAGGACACTACGTAGCGTAAAACTTATTACAAAAAAATACCAACTAGAATTTGTGTGATATACTTACTACCGCACTTATTCATCTAAATCGGATGTATACTTTAGGCGCTACAGTGGAACATACTTAAATACATAGGTAGGTACACACATACATACATAGAGTGCTAAAATCATAACCCTTCCTTTTGGCTTCGTCGTAGTCGGGTAAAAATATACTTACTGTCAATTCGATTTTAACAAGTTAAACAAGATATTTATCAAGATATTTATATACCTATTTAAAGAAAAAAAAAACAGATTTTTTCTTTCTTTTTTTAGTCAGCAATCACCGCATTTCGATTTAGGAAAGGCTGTCATATTCCTTCGTGTGTTATTAATTACTACGGAACAAAGAAGTTTGTATGATTTCGTGGAATGATTAATAACTACACTTCAATGGCTGATGACACGATAAATAGCCTGTTCAGGAAAAGCATTAGCTTCTTTTACGGTTGGCATTTTTATTCATTTCCTTTTCTGTACCGACAGCAAACCAGCTTGAAATTATTGAGGTAAGATATTTTTAAAGATAGAACTACGGACCTGACGTTTTAAGTGCATTGACTGCCAACTGGAGAAGGTAGCAAGGATATGGAGACTGGCTACAAGTAGGGCGAGGCCTATATGTTTGCCACGTGTGACAAGGATAGCTTCGTGAAGGTGGAGAGGAAGAAGAGGAAAAACGCTTCCTAGTCGGAACCAGTGCGGGACCGCGCTGGCAGGACCTAATATGCTGCGTCCGCCGATACCAACGACGCTGCTCCATGTGTCCCGGCTACATCACACCATGAAGGTTGAGGAGATCGTGGAGTATGTCCGAGCGAAGACCAGCTGGACCTTGAGGGTCGAGGAGTTGGAGTCGCGCCACAACACGAATTTTAAATCGTTCGTGCTGCGGCTTCCGACTCATTATATTGAGACCTTCCTCAAGGAAGAGTTTTGGCCGAAGGATGTCATGTATCGGCGTTTCCGTGGAAGGCTACGCGACACCACGCAACGCAACGTGACGCCGTCTCTTCGTGTTCAATAGTTTAATTAGGTTTTTGTGGTTTATCTATATATCTTTAGGTTGTTACCTGAATTAAATGATATATTATTATTATGTTTATTCAACTGACTGTCTGTTCCGTCACCGTACAAAACTAAACGTAATTTATTCTAATTCTACAAATCCTAGTAATCGATGCTCAACGCTCCATCAGTTTGCGATAACAAAACGCAGACCTTGTAGGTATAGTCTGTGGTGCATACCGTGACTCGTTGAAAGTTGGAGCGAAAACACTCTTCTTTCGAAAGCCCATGTGTGTGAGAACATCTCCTTTCGCGCTCACGGTTCTTTTGTCCGAATACTGGACAAATCATCATACGCGCGTGAATCTAAGACTCGCATCCCGGAATTCCTGTGTTCCTGCCCTTGGAACCGTCGGAGGTGGAAGGCTCATCGTGTGTCGTAGCAGTCCAAGGTACGTGTGTGCATTGTATTTGCTATCGACATTCTGTGGAGTTTTTGAACATCATGCTTTTATCGTCATCGTTGTGTTCCCTAGTAGCAGAAAGCCACCCGTGCTATTTCGACTTTGGTGCGCATGCTACATGTTTTGGTGCCGAAACGAAAAACTGCTGCAAACAATTAAGAAACGTCCGCCGCGTGCAAGCTCGCGCGCCGTACTGATTGCTACCAAGCGTCTGGATAGATCGCAAACTGTTTGCCGAACATCCTTTGATTTGTGAAGAAAAACCGACACCGACGCCGAACACAGGCGAACACAAACACAAACAGGCGAACATAACCAAACACCCATCCACATGTTTGTGTTTGTTGATTTGTGTTTGCTGTTCGCCATTGTTCGCCAAGCGTGTGGAGCCGGCATTAGAGATTGGCACGATAGCATTGAGTGACTCATCCAAACAAGACTTGTTTTTATCGTATTATCGAGACATAAAGGCCATTGCACACAATTTCGAACAAGCACATTTAATTATTTTAGATATTTTAGACGACCCGGAAGATGATGATAACGAGATGCAAGAGCGTTTTGATGATATGTACTATCAAGTAGGATCCATGTATCACAGTTTAACAAAATCACTTTCATCATCATCTCAATCGCAAAATGTAAACTCTTCTTCTAATATTCGATTACCAAAAATAGTACTTCCTAGTTTCTCGGGTAACATCAAACAATGGCCCGAGTACTATGATACATTTAACGCTTTAGTACATAATTCTACTACACTTACGGACACTGAAAAGTTTCATTATTTGGTTTCTTCCCTTAGTGGTGAAGCATTAACGGTAGTGAAAACGTTCCCTAAGACCCAAGACCATTATCACGATGCATATCAAACATTAGTTAATCGCTACAAGTCTAAACGCAACTTATCTTTTATTTGTTGGCGTGAGGTTTTAAACACAGATTTTAAACATAATGATGCAAATAAATTCCAAACTTCACTAGATCTTTTAGAAGAGAATTTATGTATTTTAAAGACACTCGATTTCCCGGTCCAACATTGGCTCTTTGTTTTGGTTTACCATATCTTATCTAAACTAGACCCAGATGTACGCCAAAGTCTTGAAGAGAAATATTCCGATGTAGAAATACCATCGTTTGATCAAATGAAATCATTTTTGCGTGCCAAGTCAGAAGCTCTTATACGTGGTACACACTTCACCGCGACTTCTAAACTTAAATCGAACCAGACTGCGCCCGCGGTTGTGTCGTCTCAATCTCGACGCGCCCCCGCTTCTACAGTACTTGTTGCTTCTGGTGATGCTAAACAAATTACACAACCGAGTAAATGTGCTTATTGTGATGAATTACATTCAATAATGTCTTGTCCCACGTTCCTTCAAAAATCGGTTGACGAACGTATGGACGTAGCTAACGAGAAAAAATGGTGTTATAATTGTTTGAAGTCGTCACACCAACTTAAATATTGCAAATCGATATTTACATGCCGTGCATGTAAGCGCAAGCACCACACGTTACTTCACCGCGAGAAACCTCAGCCGCAGGAACCGAGTCCAACAGCCTCATCTTTGGTCTCAAGGTCTTAGTCAAATACTACTGTGTTGCTGGCTACCGCTATAGTTCAGGTTAGGGACGCTTCAGGCAATATGCAATCTTTTCGTGCATTGTTCGACACCGGGAGTCAGAGCAATTTTATTACCGAATCTGCAGTGCAAGTACGTAGCACTCGATTCGATACGATTCGATAAATCTGACAGTTATTCTCGATAAAATGAGTTTTTAACCAATCGAAAAGTCGGATTTATCAAATCGTGTCGATTCGATCGTTATCGATTGCTACGTACTTGCAGTGCTGCTGTTAAGAGTTTAGGGTTCACTCCAGCTAAGGCTGATACCAAGGTCAGTGGACTCGGGGAAGCTGTGGCACCTATTGCTGGTGATGTCACTTGTTCAGTAGGCACGAGTACGCGTGTTTATTACAAATTAAACATGCACGTGATCAAGAAAATATGTGGCGACCAACCTATCGCTCAGTTAAACACATCGGGGTGGTCACATATAAAATCGTTGGCGCTGGCCGATCCAGGATTCGACATTCCTGGACCCATCGATCTATTATTAGCTGCAGATGTCTTCGTTGAATCTGTTCTTAACCAACGCATAAAAGGAGGTTACAATCAACCTACCGCATTTAATTCAATTTATGGATGGCTTCTCTTAGGTAAAACGTCTTTATCATCAACTTCTTTACTTCAATTAACTGCTACACCTAGTAGTGATAACGATCTAAATTCAATGGTTCAACGTTTTTGGGAAATTGATTCGTTACCGAATTCATCTTCATTGAGTCCAGATGAGTCGCTCTGTGAACAAATCTTTATTTCTACTCATTCGCGTGATCAAACAGGGCGTTATATTGTTAAAATTCCTTTCAAAAATGATACGGAACCTACCTTTGAAGGCTCTCGTGAAGTAGCTTTACGCCGATTTTACGCTATCGAGCGTAGATTATCTCGCGATCCTGATTTACATGGTCAATATTCTGAATTTATGTCAGATTACCTCGAATCCGGTCATATGTCACTTGTACCGTCCCAGGACATAGGTCAGGGAAAATACTACATTCCCCATCATTGCGTCTTACGTCCTCATTCAGTTAGCACACGTCTACGCGTCGTTTTTGACGCTTCAGCTAAAGATCTTCATTCGCGTTCCTTGAATGATACACAACTTATCGGTCCAAAATTACAACCAAATATTTTGGAACTACTTTTAAGGTTCAGGGAACCTAACATCGTTTTCATGGCAGATGCCCGTCAAATGTATCGCCAAATTGTCTTGTCTTCAGACCAACGCGACTATCAACGAATTTTCTGGCGGAACTCGCCTAGCGAGCCCCTACAAGAATACCGCTTAAATACGGTCACGTATGGTTTAGCGTCATCTCCCTATCTCGCGTGTCGAACTGTGAGACAGCTCGCAGAAGACGAGGGAAACTCTTATCCCCTAGCAAGACAAGTTGTTCTGACTCAAGTATATATTGATGACGTGGCTACTGGATTTCCAACATTAGAAACTGCTCAGGAGGCCAAATCGCAAATTATCGCTTTATTCAAACGTGGTCAATTTCATTTACGAAAGTGGGTCAGTAATCATCCTCAACTTCTATCGGTGCTTAGCTGGTGGAGTGTCATTTGACACCACAGAAACGTCAACCCTGAAAGTGTTAGGTCTTCAGTGGGATCCATCCTCAGATACTTTTAACTTCGCTATAGAATCATCTGACCGGCCTTGTACGAAACGCTCGATTTTAAGCGAAACAGCTCGGATCTTCGATCCATTGGGTTTCCTTTCACCAATCACCAATAAATCTACTAATAAATCCAAGCGAAATGTCTGATACAAAAACTATGGGTTCTTGGCATAGGCTGGGATCAAACTCCACCTGATGACGTCATTCGAACGTGGAACACTTATCGAGACCAACTACCGGAACTAGCTCAATTCAAAATTCCTCGTAGATTAACCTGCACAGATGCTAAGTCATACGAAATCCATGGCTTCTGTGACAGCTCTGAGATCGCCTACGGAGCAGTAGTGTATCTGCGAGTTGTCCAGGCTGATCAAGTAAACGTCTACCTCGTATGCTCTAAGGCTCGCGTGGTTCCGTTAAAACGCATATCACTGCCACGACTCGAATTATGCGCTGCAGTTCTCCTTTCCGACCTATATCAATTCGTACGTGACATCTATCTTTCTCATATTAAAATCGATAACGTTTTTCTTTGGTCTGACTCAACCATCGTTATATCATGGTTACGTTCGCCTTCCTCGCGCTGGACTACGTTTTTCGCTAATCGCGTCAGTCATATCCAGGATATAACACCCATGGAGTGCTGGCATCATGTGTCCTCCGGCGACAATCCTGCAAATATCTGCTCGCGCGGTCAATTTCCGAGTGAAATTCTGGTTAACTCGTTATGGTGGGCGGGGCCCTGTTGGCTATCGAATGACAAAACTAAGTGGCCGACCAATTCCACTAGTAGTCTAGCACAGCTGACTAGCGACGATGAGTCTGCCGTGCAAGCTGAGGCTCGGAAAACCTTAACTATTCGTGCAAATAGTGAGTCTCAGACCGAATCAATTATAGAATCTTTAATAAACCGGTTCTCATCTTTGCAAAAGATAGTAAACATACTTTCGTTTGTTCATCGTTTCATTACAAATTGCTGTAATCCGGCTTCAGCAAATCGTTGCAAATTCTTAAATAACGTTGAGCGACATAATTCGTTAATGCACTTAGTCAAACATGTACAACAGACAACATTTTCTGAAATCATTTTAAACTTAAACTCTAAGAAATCTATATCTAAACCTTTTCGTAAACTAAACCCGTTCATCGATAGTCGAGGAATACTCAGGGTGGGCGGTAGAATATCGCGAGCAGCTTAGAATACGAACAAAAGCATCCAGCCTTTTTACCGTCGGATCATCCATTATCCTTTTTAATTATTGATTACATACATCGTAACTATCTACATCCAGGTATAAATACGACACACTTTTTACTCCTACAACAATTTTGGATTCTCTCTGCTAAACATGTTATACGTCACTGCCTATCTAAATGCATTCAATGCTACCGTACTAATCCGCAACCGCTTCAACCGTTCATGAGCGACCTGCCCGCGTATCGCGTAAATCAAGTCAAACCGTTTTCCATCGTAGGCGTCGATTTCGGTGGCCCGTTTCGTATAAAGCTAGGTCCACACCGTGGCGCTAAGATAGACAAGGCATACCTATGTTTGTTTGTCTGTCTTGCTACCAAAGCAGTGCACCTTGAAGTGGTTTCTACTTTAAGTTCCGACGGTTTTATCGCAGCATTACGACGTTTTGTGGCGCGACGTGGTCGCTGTAATGAAATACATGCGGATTGTGGGACTAATTTTGTAGGAGCTAGCAATCAATTAGCGACTCTAATGCAACATGCATCTAGTGCAGAGAAAATAACTTTTAAATTCAATCCTCCTTCGGCTCCACACTTCGGCGGAGTGTGGGAAATTCAAATTAAGGCAGCTAAATTTGTTACGTATCGTTGGTAATCAAGTCCTTACTTTTGAAGAACTCACAACTCTGTTCACTCAAATTGAGGCCGTTATGAATTCTCGACCGTTGTACCCTATTAGCTCAGATCCTAACGATCTAACAGCTCTGACCCCAGGTCATTTCCTCACATTAGAACCTTTAGCCGCTGTCCCTGATGAAGATCTATCACAAGTCAATACTAATCGGCTTCACCGGTGGCAGCTGTTACAATCGTTTCATCAGAATTTTTGGTCCAGATGGAAAAACGAATATCTTAACTCTTTAACGCAACGTGCTAAATGGACCAAAGATTCCAAACCATTACAAGTAGGTTCGATGGTGATAATCAAAGACGACAATCGTGCGCCATTACATTGGCCTCTTGCTCGTGTGGTAGACCTCCTACCTGGATCTGATGGGGTAGTTCGGATCGCAGTCGTTAAAACCGCAACTAATCATACAATACAACGACCGTTGGTGAAGCTATGTCCATTGCCCATAGCTTAAATCGTTTAACTCAATTCTCAACGTAATTTTAACTTATCGTTTAATTTTTAGTTTAACTTAGTTTATCGTTAGTATTAGTTCATATTATCATTCTATCGTTCTTTAACCAGAAAATGCCATAGCCATTTTGGTGGGCGGGATGTTCCGTCACCGTACAAAACTAAACGTAATTTATTCTAATTCTACAAATCCTAGTAATCGATGCTCAACGCTCCATCAGTTTGCGATAACAAAACGCAGACCTTGTAGGTATAGTCTGTGGTGCATACCGTGACTCGTTGAAAGTTGGAGCGAAAACACTCTTCTTTCGAAAGCCCATGTGTGTGAGAACATCTCCTTTCGCGCTCACGGTTATTTTGTCCGAATACTGGACAAATCATCATACGCGCGTGAATCTAAGACTCGCATCCCGGAATTCCTGTGTTCCTGCCCTTGGAACCGTCGGAGGTGGAAGGCTCATCGTGTGTCGTAGCAGTCCAAGGTACGTGTGTGCATTGTATTTGCTATCGACATTCTGTGGAGTTTTTGAACATCATGCTTTTATCGTCATCGTTGTGTTCCCTAGTAGCAGAAAGCCACCCGTGCTATTTCGACTTTGGTGCGCATGCTACATGTTTTGGTGCCGAAACGAAAAACTGCTGCAAACAATTAAGAAACGTCCGCCGCGTGCAAGCTCGCGCGCCGTACTGATTGCTACCAAGCGTCTGGATAGATCGCAAACTGTTTGCCGAACATCCTTTGATTTGTGAAGAAAAACCGACACCGACGCCGAACACAGGCGAACACAAACACAAACAGGCGAACATAACCAAACACCCATCCACATGTTTGTGTTTGTTGATTTGTGTTTGCTGTTCGCCATTGTTCGCCAAGCGTGTGGAGCCGGCATTAGAGATTGGCACGATAGCATTGAGTGACTCATCCAAACAAGACTTGTTTTTATCGTATTATCGAGACATAAAGGCCATTGCACACAATTTCGAACAAGCACATTTAATTATTTTAGATATTTTAGACGACCCGGAAGATGATGATAACGAGATGCAAGAGCGTTTTGATGATATGTACTATCAAGTAGGATCCATGTATCACAGTTTAACAAAATCACTTTCATCATCATCTCAATCGCAAAATGTAAACTCTTCTTCTAATATTCGATTACCAAAAATAGTACTTCCTAGTTTCTCGGGTAACATCAAACAATGGCCCGAGTACTATGATACATTTAACGCTTTAGTACATAATTCTACTACACTTACGGACACTGAAAAGTTTCATTATTTGGTTTCTTCCCTTAGTGGTGAAGCATTAACGGTAGTGAAAACGTTCCCCAAGACCCAAGACCATTATCACGATGCATATCAAACATTAGTTAATCGCTACAAGTCTAAACGCAACTTATCTTTTATTTGTTGGCGTGAGGTTTTAAACACAGATTTTAAACATAATGATGCAAATAAATTCCAAACTTCACTAGATCTTTTAGAAGAGAATTTATGTATTTTAAAGACACTCGATTTCCCGGTCCAACATTGGCTCTTTGTTTTGGTTTACCATATCTTATCTAAACTAGACCCAGATGTACGCCAAAGTCTTGAAGAGAAATATTCCGATGTAGAAATACCATCGTTTGATCAAATGAAATCATTTTTGCGTGCCAAGTCAGAAGCTCTTATACGTGGTACACACTTCACCGCGACTTCTAAACTTAAATCGAACCAGACTGCGCCCGCGGTTGTGTCGTCTCAATCTCGACGCGCCCCCGCTTCTACAGTACTTGTTGCTTCTGGTGATGCTAAACAAATTACACAACCGAGTAAATGTGCTTATTGTGATGAATTACATTCAATAATGTCTTGTCCCACGTTCCTTCAAAAATCGGTTGACGAACGTATGGACGTAGCTAACGAGAAAAAATGGTGTTATAATTGTTTGAAGTCGTCACACCAACTTAAATATTGCAAATCGATATTTACATGCCGTGCATGTAAGCGCAAGCACCACACGTTACTTCACCGCGAGAAACCTCAGCCGCAGGAACCGAGTCCAACAGCCTCATCTTTGGTCTCAAGGTCTTAGTCAAATACTACTGTGTTGCTGGCTACCGCTATAGTTCAGGTTAGGGACGCTTCAGGCAATATGCAATCTTTTCGTGCATTGTTCGACACCGGGAGTCAGAGCAATTTTATTACCGAATCTGCAGTGCAAGTACGTAGCACTCGATTCGATACGATTCGATAAATCTGACAGTTATTCTCGATAAAATGAGTTTTTAACCAATCGAAAAGTCGGATTTATCAAATCGTGTCGATTCGATCGTTATCGATTGCTACGTACTTGCAGTGCTGCTGTTAAGAGTTTAGGGTTCACTCCAGCTAAGGCTGATACCAAGGTCAGTGGACTCGGGGAAGCTGTGGCACCTATTGCTGGTGATGTCACTTGTTCAGTAGGCACGAGTACGCGTGTTTATTACAAATTAAACATGCACGTGATCAAGAAAATATGTGGCGACCAACCTATCGCTCAGTTAAACACATCGGGGTGGTCACATATAAAATCGTTGGCGCTGGCCGATCCAGGATTCGACATTCCTGGACCCATCGATCTATTATTAGCTGCAGATGTCTTCGTTGAATCTGTTCTTAACCAACGCATAAAAGGAGGTTACAATCAACCTACCGCATTTAATTCAATTTATGGATGGCTTCTCTTAGGTAAAACGTCTTTATCATCAACTTCTTTACTTCAATTAACTGCTACACCTAGTAGTGATAACGATCTAAATTCAATGGTTCAACGTTTTTGGGAAATTGATTCGTTACCGAATTCATCTTCATTGAGTCCAGATGAGTCGCTCTGTGAACAAATCTTTATTTCTACTCATTCGCGTGATCAAACAGGGCGTTATATTGTTAAAATTCCTTTCAAAAATGATACGGAACCTACTTTTGAAGGCTCTCGTGAAGTAGCTTTACGCCGATTTTACGCTATCGAGCGTAGATTATCTCGCGATCCTGATTTACATGGTCAATATTCTGAATTTATGTCAGATTACCTCGAATCCGGTCATATGTCACTTGTACCGTCCCAGGACATAGGTCAGGGAAAATACTACATTCCCCATCATTGCGTCTTACGTCCTCATTCAGTTAGCACACGTCTACGCGTCGTTTTTGACGCTTCAGCTAAAGATCTTCATTCGCGTTCCTTGAATGATACACAACTTATCGGTCCAAAATTACAACCAAATATTTTGGAACTACTTTTAAGGTTCAGGGAACCTAACATCGTTTTCATGGCAGATGCCCGTCAAATGTATCGCCAAATTGTCTTGTCTTCAGACCAACGCGACTATCAACGAATTTTCTGGCGGAACTCGCCTAGCGAGCCCCTACAAGAATACCGCTTAAATACGGTCACGTATGGTTTAGCGTCATCTCCCTATCTCGCGTGTCGAACTGTGAGACAGCTCGCAGAAGACGAGGGAAACTCTTATCCCCTAGCAAGACAAGTTGTTCTGACTCAAGTATATATTGATGACGTGGCTACTGGATTTCCAACATTAGAAACTGCTCAGGAGGCCAAATCGCAAATTATCGCTTTATTCAAACGTGGTCAATTTCATTTACGAAAGTGGGTCAGTAATCATCCTCAACTTCTATCGGTGCTTAGCTGGTGGAGTGTCATTTGACACCACAGAAACGTCAACCCTGAAAGTGTTAGGTCTTCAGTGGGATCCATCCTCAGATACTTTTAACTTCGCTATAGAATCATCTGACCGGCCTTGTACGAAACGCTCGATTTTAAGCGAAACAGCTCGGATCTTCGATCCATTGGGTTTCCTTTCACCAATCACCAATAAATCTACTAATAAATCCAAGCGAAATGTCTGATACAAAAACTATGGGTTCTTGGCATAGGCTGGGATCAAACTCCACCTGATGACGTCATTCGAACGTGGAACACTTATCGAGACCAACTACCGGAACTAGCTCAATTCAAAATTCCTCGTAGATTAACCTGCACAGATGCTAAGTCATACGAAATCCATGGCTTCTGTGACAGCTCTGAGATCGCCTACGGAGCAGTAGTGTATCTGCGAGTTGTCCAGGCTGATCAAGTAAACGTCTACCTCGTATGCTCTAAGGCTCGCGTGGTTCCGTTAAAACGCATATCACTGCCACGACTCGAATTATGCGCTGCAGTTCTCCTTTCCGACCTATATCAATTCGTACGTGACATCTATCTTTCTCATATTAAAATCGATAACGTTTTTCTTTGGTCTGACTCAACCATCGTTATATCATGGTTACGTTCGCCTTCCTCGCGCTGGACTACGTTTTTCGCTAATCGCGTCAGTCATATCCAGGATATAACACCCATGGAGTGCTGGCATCATGTGTCCTCCGGCGACAATCCTGCAAATATCTGCTCGCGCGGTCAATTTCCGAGTGAAATTCTGGTTAACTCGTTATGGTGGGCGGGGCCCTGTTGGCTATCGAATGACAAAACTAAGTGGCCGACCAATTCCACTAGTAGTCTAGCACAGCTGACTAGCGACGATGAGTCTGCCGTGCAAGCTGAGGCTCGGAAAACCTTAACTATTCGTGCAAATAGTGAGTCTCAGACCGAATCAATTATAGAATCTTTAATAAACCGGTTCTCATCTTTGCAAAAGATAGTAAACATACTTTCGTTTGTTCATCGTTTCATTACAAATTGCTGTAATCCGGCTTCAGCAAATCGTTGCAAATTCTTAAATAACGTTGAGCGACATAATTCGTTAATGCACTTAGTCAAACATGTACAACAGACAACATTTTCTGAAATCATTTTAAACTTAAACTCTAAGAAATCTATATCTAAACCTTTTCGTAAACTAAACCCGTTCATCGATAGTCGAGGAATACTCAGGGTGGGCGGTAGAATATCGCGAGCAGCTTAGAATACGAACAAAAGCATCCAGCCTTTTTACCGTCGGATCATCCATTATCCTTTTTAATTATTGATTACATACATCGTAACTATCTACATCCAGGTATAAATACGACACACTTTTTACTCCTACAACAATTTTGGATTCTCTCTGCTAAACATGTTATACGTCACTGCCTATCTAAATGCATTCAATGCTACCGTACTAATCCGCAACCGCTTCAACCGTTCATGAGCGACCTGCCCGCGTATCGCGTAAATCAAGTCAAACCGTTTTCCATCGTAGGCGTCGATTTCGGTGGCCCGTTTCGTATAAAGCTAGGTCCACACCGTGGCGCTAAGATAGACAAGGCATACCTATGTTTGTTTGTCTGTCTTGCTACCAAAGCAGTGCACCTTGAAGTGGTTTCTACTTTAAGTTCCGACGGTTTTATCGCAGCATTACGACGTTTTGTGGCGCGACGTGGTCGCTGTAATGAAATACATGCGGATTGTGGGACTAATTTTGTAGGAGCTAGCAATCAATTAGCGACTCTAATGCAACATGCATCTAGTGCAGAGAAAATAACTTTTAAATTCAATCCTCCTTCGGCTCCACACTTCGGCGGAGTGTGGGAAATTCAAATTAAGGCAGCTAAATTTGTTACGTATCGTTGGTAATCAAGTCCTTACTTTTGAAGAACTCACAACTCTGTTCACTCAAATTGAGGCCGTTATGAATTCTCGACCGTTGTACCCTATTAGCTCAGATCCTAACGATCTAACAGCTCTGACCCCAGGTCATTTCCTCACATTAGAACCTTTAGCCGCTGTCCCTGATGAAGATCTATCACAAGTCAATACTAATCGGCTTCACCGGTGGCAGCTGTTACAATCGTTTCATCAGAATTTTTGGTCCAGATGGAAAAACGAATATCTTAACTCTTTAACGCAACGTGCTAAATGGACCAAAGATTCCAAACCATTACAAGTAGGTTCGATGGTGATAATCAAAGACGACAATCGTGCGCCATTACATTGGCCTCTTGCTCGTGTGGTAGACCTCCTACCTGGATCTGATGGGGTAGTTCGGATCGCAGTCGTTAAAACCGCAACTAATCATACAATACAACGACCGTTGGTGAAGCTATGTCCATTGCCCATAACTTAAATCGTTTAACTCAATTCTCAACGTAATTTTAACTTATCGTTTAATTTTTAGTTTAACTTAGTTTATCGTTAGTATTAGTTCATATTATCATTCTATCGTTCTTTAACCAGAAAATGCCATAGCCATTTTGGTGGGCGGGATGTTCCGTCACCGTACAAAACTAAACGTAATTTATTCTAATTCTACAAATCCTAGTAATCGATGCTCAACGCTCCATCAGTTTGCGATAACAAAACGCAGACCTTGTAGGTATAGTCTGTGGTGCATACCGTGACTCGTTGAAAGTTGGAGCGAAAACACTCTTCTTTCGAAAGCCCATGTGTGTGAGAACATCTCCTTTCGCGCTCACGGTTCTTTTGTCCGAATACTGGACAAATCATCGTTTTTATTTATCTACGCGCGTGAATCTAAGACTCGCATCCCGGAATTCCTGTGTTCCTGCCCTTGGAACCATCGGAGGTGGAAGGCTCATCGTGTGTCGTAGCAGTCCAAGGTACGTGTGTGCATTGTATTTGCTATCGACATTCTGTGGAGTTTTTGAACATCATGCTTTTATCGTCATCGTTGTGTTCCCTAGTAGCAGAAAGCCACCCGTGCTATTTCGGCTTTGGTGCGCATGCTACACTGTCCCAAAGCAAGCGCTAACGCCGATGATACCGTGGCGTGGATGTGGCAGGAGTGTTGGGCGAAGTATGACTATGAAATTATAAGTACAAAGTAAAAACAAATACCTATAAGTCAAAACAAATAAAGAACGAAACTAAATTGGTCCTGTACAAGGCCAAAAGGCAGCATGGTATCTCAGCATGGTGCTGAAATATAAAAAAAAAGTTTCACATAAGTGAAGAGAGAGAAATAGAGATTTCAATAATAAGTTAATGTTTCGACAGTTCAAGAGCAAAAGCAAACCGATAAATCGATAGATTAGTGACAACCGGACGTTTTTATAGGTACTATTTACGGCTTCAATAACTTATTCACAGATACCGGTAGGTTGCTATCTCTGTCTGTTTGACATTTAGCTTACGGACCGATAGGAACAAAACATCACAGAAAAGCTTTCTCTGATTTTTCTATGAATCAAGTGACAGGTAGGTGACGCGGA
Source organism: Xestia xanthographa (assembly GCA_905147715.2). NCBI lineage: Eukaryota > Metazoa > Arthropoda > Insecta > Lepidoptera > Noctuidae > Xestia > Xestia xanthographa. Next base: position 11,964,392 of record LR990651.1, on the reverse strand, counting down.
TAGGATATTTCAAGCTAACTTTATTTATAGAAACCGATAGCTGCGAGACGTAGCAAATTAACTGGAAGTTATACGTAAGTAAGTTATGGAAAACGGGCATTAGAGAAACTGGAACTGCATGTTACAATTTTTAAGGTAGGTGTGTAAATACATAGGTTCAACTAAGTATTCGCTAAAAAGGCGAGGTTAATTTCTTAACTGCACATATTACCAGAGTTATTAAAATTGCTGGCTATTGCAGTAACTAGCACAAACTCATGTAGGTACCCAAGTAGCGGTTAACGGTTATGTGTCACCTTTCAGCTTTTAAATGAGTGAACATGGTTTTTTTTTTATTGGTTTACAAGCCGTTTACACGTTACGACTTCGACGTTTCGACGTTCATGAGCTCGGACGAAATCCGCTCATTTTCCCGTGCACACGATCTCCAAATTGGAGTTATTTATTTTTTATCGTTTTTTCTTTCGACCCTTTTTTTCATTAACAAAAACAAGGAATCAGATGCTACGATGCTATTGGTTGATGAGCTCAAATAAGCGCTTCAATAGCGGCCGAATGCTGCAAGCAAAAAGAGTCGTATTGGTGGTGAGATTTCTTCCGAGCTCATCACTGCTTTCGATTGGGTTGACAGATGAACTATCAATGAATTATGTTACTGAAGACGTTCTGCGTCGCTTAAAGCAAAAAAATATACATCTAGCAAAAGCAAGAAGATTGATGTGTAGCGGCATAGTACATAAAAGTACTACAGCGACATGATGCAAAAGAAGAACTGACATAAAAACATGCGGGCAGTCTTTGGGGACTGCCGATAGAAGTGAAAACTAAGTTTGAATAGAATCAATCCAAAATATGGGGAAGGAAACTGTGGAACTAATGGCGCTAGCATATTTGGTTTCCAACATCGTCATTGGTTGAAAATGTGGTGATGTCATTTTATATTTCAAAATAGCTTAACCTCATTGGTCAGATTGAGACCAGCTATGGTGGCGCCATCTTAAATTATCTTTGCATGTGACTCGCCCCATTGCTTGTAGGTGTAAGGTTGATTTTGACTAACCGTTGTATGAAAGCGTTCGGTGAGGAGGTGAGGAGTTTCATGATTTTTTTTCACCCAAAAAGTGCTCAACGCGCCTGAAGAAGGTTTCACTTCAAAAATCTGAATCGCGCTATTAGAAAAATCCGACAACTGTCAGGCAGAAGGCCAGCAGACACAAACCGTCTTGTCGCAGGATTCTCCCATTTCTAAGGGGGATGAAGAGATTTACCCTGCTTTCACGGGTTGAATCAAAACTTAAAATGGTGTCGATTATATTGTGCACAAACTAAACTTGATTTAGGCTATTGCTATCTTTTTCTGTCTAATAAAATGAGAAAGAGACGGACGTAATTTAGAGCTGTCAAATTTAATTACAACTAATATTTCCAAACAAATGAAGGGTGCACGTAAAAACTTGTCGACTAAAAACACGGTGAAGCGCAAGGCATAAACTAGTTTGACACCTCTAACTTAGTTCATAGCTATCGCCGTCCTTTTCTCGTACTGCCTTTTGGTAAAAGATAGCAATAGTCTAAATTAAGTTTAGTTTATGCACAACAGATTCGACACCATTGTCACTTAAGGGATATCTTTGTGAGTATTATTTGTTCTGAGCTCCCGATATTTCGGCGCTGTTGCAAGCGCCATGATCGCGGGTTGACTACAACCCACGAAATTTATTATTTTTTCAGACCCAAAACGCTTTTTTACACAGACGCTAATCGAAACAGCCATGTCGTTATACTTATGAGTCGAAATCGAGTGCAACGCCAAAAGCAATTTGCGTTGCCATTAAATTGGGTGTTCTTGATGAGATGTGAAAGTTTATTTCTCGTGCAGGAGTTGTAAATAAAGATAACAATCATCATTTAGGTAGCGGTTATATTGGTCACTAGCTGTTGCCCGCAACTTTACTTCCCTAGCTGAATCGGATTTCGCTAAATTCAAATTGCCCGTACTCTAATCCTTTTTCTAAAATAAAAGTAGCTTACGTTACTCTTTATAACATATGCTATCTGCCAGTAAAAGTCCCGTCAAAATCAATACAACCGTTTCGTACATAAACCAGAACAAACGGACAAAAAGACAGTCAATTTTTTTTTTAAATAACTTTGATGCATAATGTTTACCAAAAGTTGAAATTAAATTACCTATATTGAAAAAACAAGATGGCACGGATCACTCTGAGTTTTGGTCACGTGGCAAAAGACCCATAAACGTAGACGAATATTGAATTTGAATTCGAAATGTCTCGGGATTATCGCGTCCCGGAACGTTAAGTGTAAACCGGCTTCCGCGGTGACTAGAATGCGTGCAAGGCTTGCAGATATCTAGGCGGTGAGATCTTTGAGTCGTGTCATGATCTTTGCCACCAACAGACCTACATACGCAGACAATGTAGGTATATAGCGTACTTGGTATGGTGTTCGCGAAATGTGAGATGTTGATGGAACGACTTTTTGACTTCGTCATACTTACTTTTTTTTTTGTTGTAACTTTTGGTGTGAAGTTCGACAAAATTCAAATTTAAATTCATTTATTGTTTGTCCCAAGTGAAATATCGGGTTATTCACGAACTGGACACGAAAGACTGGACACACGTGTGTCCAGTTGGTGAAACTCCCAATTATTATCACTTTCAGTTCTTATGATAAAAACTAAGTAGGTACTTCATAGAACTATTTTGAGACAAGTTCCGCAGTACCTATCCATAGTTTTTTAGCTAGCAAGCTTTGCCCCTCCATAAGTAGGTATTTCTGCTGTATCGTGGGGGCGTTTACAAACATTTAAATTGACATAGGTACCTACACAAACAGCAAGACCAGGAACAACTACTTATAGGCCATATAAATATTTACAGTCCGTGCGGGAATCGAATCACGACACGCAGACCTGCGCCAACCGTGTAACAAAAGAGGAAGAGGAAGAACGATGGATCGGTGCGGTGTATAAGTTAAAAGAGAGGTCTAAGACACAGACACTATAATAACTAGCTATTCAAGAATAAGTCATATCGAGGCTGACCCCAAATAAATTAACATGCCATGATGGCAGGAAGATGATAAATTGATTGACAACAAATACCAGACAAACGAAAGTTTCTACATAAAAGGATACGCCGAATGACACACATGATAGAAGTAATAAATTATACAAACTAGACATCAAAATAGGAGTCTCACTTTCATCTTTGTATAAGGCAAGACATTAAGAACGCCTTATTCGAAGTACCTGTCCCGCTTTCATTACTGACACTGCAGCACATAGTGGTTATCACGTCACCGCGCATAAATGCAGGAAAATTAACATGAAATCAGATTCCTTTTCACCGGGCGGCCCAATATGCTTAACTGTAAAGTATTTCTTCGCGAGCGGTCGTCGCGGGTTTTAAGACAGTTATCCATATAGTCATTGGCTTGACACACAATAGTGTCGAGCCCGCAGTGCGCGGCCGCAGTCATTCGCCCGTGCTCCAACATTCCGTTAGCAGCTAGCAAGTCTCTTTACTTTTCAACGCAAGTCGGTCGAAAACAATTCCAAATAATGCAAAAACGTTTTTAATATAAATTAAATTCGGACTAATAAAAGTGAACGCATTCTAATTTGACGTTTAATTTGGCGGGACTTTTTAACAAAATGGCGCGTGTGTTTTTCGTGGTTTTTGCGCTGATTCTGGTGCTGTCTCCGTGCGAGATGAGGAGAAGGAAGATTAAGGATTATCCCACGGATAAGCAGCTGACTTTGCAGAGGAAAGAGACTACGCCAGTAGATTTCACAAGACTTGTGGTGATGAGAATGGTGTATGGTTTCGCAAAAGTTCTTGGCTTTGTAGAGCCGATCGGTGAAGTGATGAACGGTGCTTTCGTACCCCCTGGGGCGGACGATGATGATGATTTCGACGATGATGATGGTGATGACTTCTTTGACGATTATTAATTTTAAGTGTGTCAACGTGCATATTTTCGATACCAAATAACTCGCATTTACCCAATTATGTCTTGTTGTAAATTATTTATTAACTTATTTACCTTAATTATTTATTGCAGAGTAGATACTTAATAATTTATTTTAGCCTTAGAATATAAAACTAGGTACAGTACCTACACAAATTGTTAGATTTTGTAAAATTGCCTGAATATCATTGGACGATTTATCAGTACCTACTTATCTACCTAAAACTTATTTTTGTTTAGTTTTGTTTATGTATTTTTGGCATGAAGGTTTTCGTTGCAATGTTGGTTATTTTTGTTGGGTTTTATGGTTGGTTGGACACGCTTGCGTCTTGAACCTCGGATGACTATTATAACCCTCCTAAATCAATTGCTTGTGACTGTACCTACATATTATTATCGAACGAAGCTAAGTTTTTATCTTGACGAGTGTCTTAGAGCAGTGCTCTGGTGATTTCTGAATAGAAAGGAAAGGTTCGTTCTATTATTCTCTCTTCTTGCAAAAATTGTACTTAGTTGAGGTCTTTTTTATTTTGGCGTTGCACTATTCGTGCTTATTGCCACTGAAAATATTTTATTTGACAATAACAAAACGTAAGAATCGATTACTCGCAAAATAACGGAAATGGAAAGGAGATTAGTTGATCTATAAGTACTAATATTATAAAGAGGTAACATTTGTTTGTAAGTTTTTATGTAGGGGGTAATCTCCGGAAGTAATGAACCAATTTTAAAAATTGTTTCACTGGTAGAAAGCTACATTATTCGTGAGTGCTATAGGCTATATTTTATTCTCGTACTCCCACGGGAACGGGAACTACGCGGGTGAAACCGCGGGACGTCAGCTAGTATTAAATAAAAATAATATGTAAGGATTTTAGCATGTGACGTTCTAGGTTCTGCCGACCGACCCCATGGGAAAAACGCATGGGTCTTCTCTATTTTGAATCCTATTTCAAGGGCTTATTACCTTAATTCGTAAAATTAAGCGGTTTAATGGCTGAAAACAATTTGCATTTTTCATTGTTTTATAATTTTCCCGCAGATAAATCTGATTTTCAATGTCTTTTCTGGAAATATAATACGGTTTTTTTTTTGTTTTGCTTAGGTCCTTTATTTTAGTTTTATTTAATATTATTTTCTTTCATTTAAGTACCTACCTTGTTTTTTTTACTTAAGTAGTTTAATTTTTTAATCCTATTAACGTTGTACCTGGTAGTTTTAGCTTATTTATTTCTGCTCAATTGTATAAGTAGAGGTACGTTTACGTTAATTGTAAATAATAATAATTTATTATAAAATTTATAACGTGTTTTATTTTTTAATTTGACATAAGTAATATAATCCACTCCAATATTATAAATGCATAATCTAATGGAGGTAACTCTTATAATCAACCGGAACTACCTACATTCTCTAAGATTTATTTTCAGACCATTCGATAGGTCAGAGTAGGTGTACTGTCACTTCCATAGGTCACATAAAGTGTTACCTTTAGTTTAGTTAATGCATAAATTATTAGGCCTACAACCTTCACTTAAGGTGAACGCACACTTATCAGAGCCGAAGGAAGCAAAAGAATCGAATTTTAGAATTAGGTATTTGTATGAAGTCTGTAACTTCGCACACTTATCCGCACTGTATATCGGACGAATTGATAACGTTATTCGTATGATAGAACGTTTTGTTCGGCGCAGTCGATTCTGCGTCGGCGCGGACAAGTGTGCGTTCACCTTTATGGAACATGTTCTTGATGTACAGTCGTGGTCTTTTCCGCCTGACCATTTAATTTTTTTTTCGCTAAATCATGCGGAGGCGCCGAGCCACAACCCCTTAAAGTTAAGGCCTATTGGGAAAGCGTCAATTTGGCGCTCAAAATAAAAATAACTCTCGTTTAGCGCGCGTCGTCAGTGCTCTCGGCCGATCGGTATTGTCTTTCATTCATTATTTCTATACAAAATCAATGGGACGGGGCGAGAGAGCGTTTCAATGTTGCGAATGCTAGCAAAAATTAACTTAGTGGTGATCAGGCGGGAGTGTCCACGATAGTACAGTCACCAGCGCATCAAGTTACTATAGTCAAATTTTTATCATTCGATTTTGAACTTAACCGTCAACATGTTATGGTATAAAATCATTTGGAGAAATTTGGCACGGTTGGTTTGTGTGCTGGCGACTGCATTTTAATACTTAAGTAGTTTATAATACCAGCCTATTACTGTCCCACTGGTGAGTACAAGGCCTCCCATCATACAGGGTCTACAGGGAACTTCAGGGCGGGCACGAGCATTTGGTCACCACGCTTGCTCAAGACGGGTTGGCGATATCAGATTCAGATTTAATGGGCTTGTGTCCTGAAAAAATCTAACTAGTCCGTCAGTTAGATTATCAAAAAATATTTGACACGTATTTTTTGTTTTGTTACGTAAACCAAAATTGACGAAGATACGACGCTTTTAAAATTCTCAATACGTCACGCCGTGCTATAATTTTTAGTGCGTTGTGACGTCACGAGCCCCCACTTTCGAGTTTTGATATCGACCGTTTTATCTTTGTCAATATTCATTGATTTACAAAAACAAAAAATAACTGTTCATTATTTTCCAATATTTACTCTAACTGACGGACTAAATAGTTTTGCAATTTATTGATGGTGGAAACTAGCCTATTACAAGCCTCGGCGAAGACTTGACGACTGCCTCGTTGGTCGCAAGCGTTAGTGCTGAGCATGAGGTCCTGGGTTCGATTCCTGGGTCGGGCAAAGTGTGAGTGGGCTTTACCATCAGGAATTTCTCAGTAGCAGCCACGGAGTCTGGATTTGTGCCCGATTGGTGGCAATAGGTTCGTCCCCTATTACATGGGACATCAAAATTACTGGTGAAATGTTATGAGATACACCTCTGCCTAACCCTTCGTGATAAAAGGCGTGATACTATGTTTGTTGCATGATTGGCAGAAGACAAACTTTCATGTGTGTAGTTACTATCGAGGACACTCCCGCCTGACCACCACTAAGCTTATTTTTGCTTGCACTCGCAACATAGAAACGCTCTCTAGCCCCGCCCCGTTGACTTTGTATAGAAATAATGAATGAAAAGATACCGAATAGGCCGAGCGCACTGACGACGCACGCCAAACGTGAGTTATTGTTATTTTGCGCGCCAAAGTTGAAGTTTTCTTAATAGGCCCAAACTTTAAGGGGGCGTGGCTCGGCGCCTCCGCATGTTTTAAGCGAAAACAATTTAAAATGGTCAGGCGGAAAAGACCCCGACTGTACCTACGCTGTATGGGTGTGTGGTAGGTAGGAAGGTAGGCAAAAGTGACGATTGTAAATTGTACCGCAACTCGGTATTTTTTAGTATTTATAATCCAACATTAAGGTGAATGCTCCAGGGTAGCCCGTGAAATTCAAATTTTCTTACGTTTTTTGAAATTTACAGGCCAGTGCTAGGTTGTATGTTGATTAAAATATTATTCGCGGCTGTAAGACGTACCATGTAGTTAGAGAATTATAATCATCAAAATCATCAAGTTCATAAAGGTGTAGGAACCAAAAAAACGCTCTAATGAATTACAAGGTAAAATCGACTCCTCCTATTATTGTTGTTGTTAAAATGTAGCCTATGTTACCCGGGTCATAATAACGAATCGATTGACACCTTATTCATAAAAATCGCATAAATAGTTTAAGCGCTACGGAGGAAAATACGTAAATACAAACATACATACATTCTCGTCCAACCTACCGCAGTGTCTCAAGACCAAAGTCTATGACCAGTGTGTGTTGCCAGTGATTACATACGGGACCGAAACGTGGTCGCTTACAATGGGCCTCATCAGAAGGCTTAAAGTCACCCAAAGGGCAATGGAGAGGGCTATGCTCGGAGTTTCCTTGCGCGATCGAACCAGAAATGAAGACATCCGCAAGAGAACCAAGGTTACCGTAAGTGGCAGTGGGCAGGGCACATTGCTCGCAGAACGGATGGCCGATGGGGCCGAAAGTTCTGGAGTGGCGACCGCGAACCGGAAGACGTTGCGTTGGAAGGCCTCCCACTAGGTGGACCGATGACCTGGTGAAGGTTACGGGAATCCGCTGGATGCGAGTCGCACGGGACCATGTTGAAAGTAGGTACGCATTACCTAGACATAAACACCTAATTACAATGCGCATATCGTGGAAATTACAGTAATTAATGCTATCGTGTCGTGGCTAAAACCGGTGGACGAGTGAAATGAGGCGGTGGCTAACTACTGCGGAAGGCGACATGTCCGCACAGTATGTAAATAGAAATGTTCTGTGCGTTAAATTGTGAGCAAATTGACGCGGTTTGGAGTTTTGGAGCAAGAAATAAAGATAAAACGGATATCCGGGAACTATCCGTTATGCGGCCAATTTTTACTATTACATCTAGTAGACTTTACCGGGTAGAGTATTGCTCTAGAGGCATTATTCAGGAAGACAAAAGGGAAATACATTTTTATGGAGAATCGCAGCACCTGCTCCGTCTTAGCCAAAACTTTGCTCAGATAAAAATAGGAAATAAAAATACTTACATGTTTCATCAAATAATACTGTATTAAAATTCGTCATAAATCCTCATTACAATCAAGCATCCAAGAAGGATTTTCAGCAAATCCTCTATCTTGGCAACTTTCTTCATCACTACATTCTTCACCATCACTGCATTCTTCACCAATTTCCCCATCAGTAATATGCGAACATCCCTTCATTTTCCTGATCAAATCTCCCCATTTTAACTTAACACTGCAGAATGGACAGCTACCTTCTATAGGAATATATTCTCCTGGTACCAGAAATAGATCAGCTAAGCAAGTAATGTGACATAAAAGTTCACAACTCGGATTCAAACAGGTGATCTTTGCTTGGCCGTTGGATATGTAAGTTGAACACAAAAGACATTCTTCGTCAGGTAGTATGGTGTTACAGGTTTTGGATTTTAAGTTCCTGCTTTTGACTGGGCCTTCGCAGGTTGTCATGTGTTCTGGTGGTATTCGTTCAAGCTGGAAAAAAAAAATACACAATACAAGTTTTTATAAGAATATTTGAGGCAAAGGCCCAACACACACCGCTGGAGGCGCAGCGGAGCGCATTTGAAGACAACAGTTTGATATAAACCTACCTTGATATACGGTCAATATAAGAATAAATTCGCACACGGTACTCGGAGCGCCCTCAAGCAACTACAAGAGCATGCGCGCGACCGTATATCAAGGTAGTTAAGGTTTATATTAAATTGTTGTCTTCAAATGCGCTCCGCTGCGTCTCCAGCGGTGTGCGCTGGGCTATCAGTTTTAAGTGCTTTAGCTTTAGTTGTATTTATATTTCCACACTTTAAAAAGTAACAGAAAGCTACTTAATTTTTATTTGATTTTGAGGAATAAGAAAATTTTTGTGAGGAAATTGAGTAGGTACCTATGTGGAGAGTAGAGGAAGACCAAAGAAACGATGAATGGACTGTTGTTGTATTACTTGTCAAAGTAATAGAGTAGTATGGAAGAAGAAGACATGCTGAGCTGACAGCAAATAAATTGGGATAAGGGCAAGAGAATGATGTACGGTCGAACAAGCTATTTGGGTTACAGTTTAACCAACAAATTACATTGTAAAGTGTAAACCAAATACCTTGTTCGACCGTGCATCAAGATGGCAAGTAAGTAAGTAGATATTAAAACGAAGGAGTCATCAAATGTTTTTAATCTTGTAGATCAATCAACCCAGCCTATTGCAGTCCACAGCTGGACAGACGCCTCTTCCAAGCTGCACCACATCGTCCTCCAGCTTCCACTCTCAGTTTAAACATCTCTAACTCAGGGAGGAAAGTGTTCCAATCATGTATTTATTTACTATTTATTCAATTTGGGAAAACTAACAGTTTTTTACGATATCTCAGAGGTTGCAGGTGGGAACTGGTGGAGTATCGGTGAAAAAAGAGAGGACTGGAAAAGGATGGAGGAGGCTTTTACCCAAAAGGGATCCATTACAAGTGCAAAAAAAAAAAAACAAATACTTGAATAACTCAACTTTGTATACACCAATAACTTAGAAATGGAATAAAGAAGCTTTTTATTATTATTTATTATTATTTATTATAACAGTTTTCTATTAAGCATAAGCAGTGTTGTCTTAGAATTAAACTTAACAAATACTATCCACAACATTTTCTACAGATTACTATGGTATATAATAAAAACAAACTGTTAGCAAACGTTAACTGTTATGTAGCAAGGCTAACTTAATGACAACAAAGTTAAGAGTAAAAAAAGGATAATAGACAATATTCTGTAAAAGATGTAACAAAAAACAATCCTTCAAAGGTTTCAATCCAAAACACTACGACAGATAGTAAATGCTCCCTGGTACGTCACAAACGAAAGAATTCAGATAAAGACTGTAAAAGAAGAAATCAAAGCTAATATCACCAAATACTCCGCCAGATTAAAAGTTCACCCAAATCAACTGGCAATTAAACTTATGTCAAACCCTGTTACCTTCACAAGACTGAAAAGAAGGGCACCTCAAGACCTACTTACAACCAGCATCAATAAGCTGTAATGCCGATCGGATGAGGCAGTGGCTTCATACCGTGCAAGATCAGGAACCATCATCTACCTATTGCTGAATGTCTCAGAACAGATTGCATTAAAGAGAAGGAGTTAAAAGGAGGAGTGAGCTCAGCAGCAAGAAAATAGGATGTCGCATTGATGACGTTAGTGTCAACAACATCAGCTACGCTGACGATATGGTGCTGCTGAGCCCCACGGATAGGGCACTTAGAGAATTGCTTCATTGTTGTGAGGGCTATGCTCGTGAGCATGGCCTAATATATAATGTCAATAAAAGCGAGTTCTTAGTCTTTAAGGCTGGCGGTGTTAAATGTCCTGAGTATGTGCCCCCGATCAAACTAAATGGGAATGAAATATTGCGAGTGTACCAGTTCAAGTACCTGGGGCATTATGTAACCGACGACCTTAATGACCGAGTGGATATTGAGAGGGAACGTAGGGCGCTGGCCGTCCGATGTAACATGTTGGTTCGCAGGTTTGCACGATGTGGCAGCGCAGTAAAAATAACGCTTTTTAAAGCTTATTGCCAAGTGTTTTACACGTGCAGCCTGTGGACCAACTATACTCAGCGGGCTATCAGCGCCCTACGGGTCCAATATAATAATGGGTTCAGGATGTTGATGGGGCTGCCCCGTTTCTGCAGTGCATCAGGTATGTTTGCACAAGCACACGTTGATGGCTTCCACGCCATAGTCAGACAGAAATCTGCCTCTTTGCTCTGCAGAGTGCGGGACAGCTCCAACTCCATCCTGAAGACCATAGCGGGGAGATGGATTCTCCTTTGTTAGGTGATGTTGTTCAAAGATGCATTTTGAACAACAGCCTTGTTGTCAAATAGATATACGTATAAGTTTACTAACATAGGTATAAGTTATCTTTTTGTTTTTACTAACCCATATGGATGTTGCTTATCCGAATTAAAGATTATTTTTCTTTATTTAAAAAAAAAAAAAATGTGTGATGTGTCATACAGGTCCCTAGCCCATTAACATGTAGATGCAAAAATAAAAGAGGTCTTACAGAAAATTCTTCATGATACTCCATCTCCAGCCATCTTATGATCAGGGGCAGACGACACCAAGGTCCCACACGGAGCATCTCACTCAGAACTCTCAGTTTAAATTTGAATTCAGTCTCCTTTCTTGGGATCTTCTTTAAGTTTAGGTGTTGCAACCTTATTGTCTTTGCTGGGTTCTGCCAGGCCCATTCAAACTGAAAAAGATATTATTTATTGTCATAATATTGATTTAGTTGTTATTGATAAGTTATTTCATTTTAGAAGACATTGTTGTATGTATGTATATTGTAACATGTGGTTAGATACACGAAATTTTATTTTATTACTTTAATTTAAATACCGATTTGTCTACATCTACACTAATATTTTATAGAGGAAAGATTTGTATTTTTGTGTCTGTTTGTAATAAATAAACTCAAAAACTACTGGGCCGATTTCAAACTCTTTCACCATTAGAAAGCTACATTTACCCTAACATAGGCTATATTTTATCCCCGTACTCCCACGGGAACAGGAACTACGCAGGTAAAACCGTGTGACGTCCGTTAGTATTAAATATTTTATAAAAGTATAAAGCTTAGAATAAATCAATTCTTACCCTTAGAGCAGAAATATTATTTGGGAATCCATGCACTACCATCACCATCTTCCTAAAAATGATACTTATTTTAATTTTAAAGAAAAAGTCGTTTTGTAGTTTTTTTAACTTTTCCCAATGCGTAGTTCTAAAGAATTTCCTTGCCATAACATGTTATAAATAAAATGTACTTTTGTCTACTAATAATAAAGAGCATCTAGCACGAAAAGCCGATAGTTAAGGTGAACGCACACTTATCAGAGCCGAAGGAAGCTGAAGAATCGAATTTTAGAATTACTTGTATGAAATCATTTAAAACCTCGCACACTAATATTATCCGCGTCGAATCGGACGAATAGATAACGTTCTACGGATCAGAAAATGTTTCTTTCGGCGCGGTCGGTCTTTTGGCGCGGATAAGTGTAACCTATAACACTACAGAAACAATGAATATTCTAGTATATCTAGTCACTAAACTATTCTTATACGTACCAGGGACCCTTGTTATTAGTTCGGTAAGCCCCTCCAGCCCATGTGCCTCTGTTATGTTGCATTATTCTCCTGTTTGGGTCTCGAGTATAACCAATGTATGTGCGGCCTTTGTATTTAGGATTGATACTGTACAATAAGTAGACCCCGAAGAAATCCTCCACTAATTCTGGCTCTGACATGTCCACAGGTGTATTTTAGAATGTAGAAACATAACAATACATACTATTATATAGGTTTTTATTGTTTCTAGACCTCCGCTGTATTTTGATTTCCATCTCGAAAACAAGTTTAATGATTGAGTTTGACAGCTACGTTTTGAAGTTACAACTTGCAAATGAAGAATAAATTTTTGCTTTGAGGGTACATAATTGATTTCGTGGGCCTGTGGACGGTGGGCTATGGGCTAGCTCGCCGTCCATCCGTCTCATGAGTCAGCAAAAAAAGAAGGGGTCCGCAAGGACCGATGCCTGCCGGAGTTGCGGGACTGTTCGAAAGAGATATCGTGGCCCCGGAACACAAAGGGCGATGAAGGAACATGGATGGGTTTTAGTCAGTAAAAGTCTGACACTCCCTCCTGCTCCGCCCAGAGCGGGAGGAGTCATTTCATAATTTCCAATGCGAAAAAAAAAAAGGTTAAGTGCTGTGATTTTCTTTCTAGCATAGCCTGCATAGCCAGTTAAGCAATCGTGACCATTTTTTATTATTATTTGTTTCTAAAAATACAAATATCATAAAACTATGACAAAATATGATTTAAAAAGAAAGGAATCTTATGCAAATTAGAAACTAAACGCAAACGCATTCTGCCTATTTCTTTCTATCTCTATGATTCTGCCCATTCTGCCGCTGTCACTTCTTACCTTCTGTCACTCTTTTGCTTGTACATGGCTTGTACCATTGACTTGAGAAGTAGATTGTACGCAGTACGTCAAGTCAAACGCTCTCTCCTCTAGCCAAATTAGGGATGGCGATTCTTTCCGAAAAATATCGATTGGAATCCGTAACCTGATGAATCGATTCACAAAATTATCGAGGTCTAAAAGATCGTTTTCTAAAAATCGTTCTTTTTTCTAGTTGGCATTTTTCTACAATGTATCCATTTTATTTAAAACAAGAAAAATAAAGATAATAAACGATCTCATAATAGTAAAATCAGGTAATTCGATAATAATATTTTTTTTATTACCAACAAAGTAACGGATCAGTTAAAAAAAACACATTTAATATTTTCCTAATGTATTTGTTACATTAAAAAGTTAAGAAAATAGATAATATAGCTAAAGTTCCCAATGCTTAATATCTAAGCTTTTTAAAAACAACATTATGTTATGTCTACTGGGATCCAAGCGGTTCTGCTTATCACTAGCGATGTTGCCGGCAATAAGCATGATGACAAATTTTGAAAAACTGTACTTTATTGTTCGAAAACGTAAATTATTTGAAATCAATTTCATATTTTTGGCCACTGTTAAGGTTTACTAATTAAAAAGGAACATTTTAGTTTTTCGATTTAAAATTCCTACCGAAACGCTCGCTAGTATCATGGCGTCGCTGGTGACGTCACGCCTGACTATTGCAAAACGTCAACACAGCAAAGCTAGAGGTTTCATACGTCTAGATACAAATTAATCATTTGCGAATTGCGATTATTAAAAAGTACAGGTGTTGTGCGGTCCCGCAGTGTGGGAACACATCAATACAAACCCCAAATAAGTTATGTTCGTCTGTAGTCCCAACTCTGGAAAGTTTGGATTTAATCCAATAACACTCGATAGATGTACAGGATGGCTCTACATTTTTCCTATCACTGTGCACAGATTTCCTTCGCGTTTAAGTTGTACGTAGCTTACAGCGTTATCGCCTTATGGTACCCTGGAAGACCATAAACAAAGAAACGAAACAAATAAACATACTTACGGTTCAATTTAAAAACAATATTACTAAAGTGCATTTCAAAGACATACTTTTATCATACTACTTAACCTACAGTGCGGCATAAAAGCGTAGAAAATAGATGAGGGCGCCACAATCGGTCAGGTGGCATCCCAGTTAGTGCGACCTTACTCATTTTGATACTTGAATAGTATTATTGGTTTATTAGCTATGAATAATGAGTAAATAATTATTTTAAATAAATATGTTTATTAATTCATTGCTTTCAATAAGTTCCGCGTAGATCATAGATTTGGTACGTAATAGTATTAAAACTACAAGTTCACTCAAATATAATAAGAAGGACTTCGAGGGACGACCCTTTCTGTGTTTAGCTGGTGTCGAGAATTACCCGCCGTTTTGCACAATTTTGTGCACTGTGCTTACAGAAACACCTAAAAGAAACAAAGCATGGTATTAACATAAACTTAAAATACAAATTTAAACTAGTGCTTTTATCTTCATAATTTAACTGCTGTCAGTCCGACGAAAAAAGTCCCGCGCATATGTTCTTAGCGTGAAAATATTTTAAAATTGTTTCTTTCTACTAGTCGGTTGCTTCAACAAATATGGTATGGCAAAAAACGTATTTGGTAATACGCAATTAAATTTCATTAAATGTTTTTGCCTTACTATCAACGTTGACAACCTCTCGGGACCCGGCCGTGCCTCGTGAGGCATGGACAGAAAACTCCGTTGAGCCCCGCCGTGCCTCCGGAGGCACGGCTGGATCCAGCAAATTCAAACCTTATTTGTACTTGACACACAGTTCTAAATCGTTAGGCATTTTTTTACCTGTGGTGCCTGACAGTAGTCGATTCGAACGATGCCAAACACTAGTAACTTATAACGGGCAATTTAAAAAAAAAAATATAGAAGCGCGTCAGTCGTTGAAACGTCAGTGCAGGTAAACATTGAGTGCCACTCGAGTGATTTATTGTGTTTTTGTTTAGATAAGTGCTTGAAAACGTTGTGAAGTGAATGTTTATTACCTTATTATTGTATAATACTACTTTGTAGCAAGATATTTAGGTAGAACAATGAATCGAAATTATTTTGTGAGCCAACAAAATTTTCGTCGAACGATTTTTTTGTCAACATGGAGTGAACAATTGAAAATGTGAATTTGACTGTTCTAAAATGAAATATGGTCTTGGAAACAGCAAAAACAAGGTAAGTAATAATGATAATTCATTATTTTCATGTATTCGAAGCATACATATTCATATTTATATAGATTTCAAGTGTTTTCAAATCGAGGTCAATGACAATAAAATGACAGTTCGCCGTATACGAATTTTTTTGTTACAATCTAGTTGAAATCTGATTAGAATGTATCAGTAAGACTCTTACATGAATTATGTATTAGGTTACTTGTGTATTTGTTACATTGGTTCTAAAGTTTCGTGTAAATTGAATCAGTAGTTTTACCAAAAATAAATAAGATACGGCCACAGGTCTTAGCGTGGCAAATTCTCATATGTCATCTATCTCATATCCCATGTTTATAATACTGAAGTGGTTTTACAAGTGTTTTTATATTATAAAACGTGGTCTGGTTCATAACCATTACGACAATGTTTACGGTTCGAAATAAGGATTACCAGAACTCGAGCGATAAGTGTTTTACTAAGAGAGGTCAGATGACTCATGCGATGACGTAACTGCGGCTGAGACGGCGGGGCGGGAGGGTTGTTTACCGTTTATTTCGCTTGGCCCTTGAGAGGTCGCGCTATAACTACAATGGTATTTGTTAATCTTAGCATAACCTCAAAAATGGTAGACAACTAATTTGTAAATACTATTTAGATCGAAAATGTTGCTCCCTGAATGTAATAATCGTTTGTAATTAACGTTTACTGCAACTTTCAATAGTTACTTACCAGTAAAATCTGCTTGTACGATGGCAAACATCTTCGAAGTAGGATAGCAGCTTCCCAGCTTGTAATTCGGTCAAACACCACATGAAAACTTAAACATTATTTCACGGGCACCTCCACGAATTACCTTATTCATGATATGTCGCTGTTTTCCTGTCCACACTCGGAAATAACACCCAAAAACCAAAATTCTAATGAAAACGAAACCGTTCGAGAAGAATTGACAGCTCAAGTACTCATTTTAGATGTTGCCAGAAAATGAAAAAATTTAGTTCCCAAATATTTAATTTCTACTCTTTTATGTCGCACTGTATTTGGTTTGTTAGAATACTCCAAATATTGTGATTTTAAAATGATTACATAGAATAATACATTTATAAAATGTGTTGTACTATTAATAAAGGTACGTACACAATGATATTCTAATAAACAAATATGTTATACTCCTACAAAACCACCGAAAAAAGTGTTCTTAATTGGTACACTTTCTGAACACGGACGATGGCATTTTTACAATTTTTATCTAAATTCGTAGCACATGAAAGTTGTTACATTACTAAATTCCGCTGAACAAAAGTATTTGTTGCAAAAAAAAAACTCCCAACATGATCACATCGATTTTAGGCAATATATAACACTGTTTGCCTTACTATACCCTTGTTCCATGATCCGTGTATCATAAGATAAATCACAAAACCACAGAAATTCGATCATTTGTTTACCTAAATTTCCCGCGTGTTATCAAAAGTGACGTCATGCGCTGTGATTGGTGTTCAACTTAATATGGCGGACATAGGAATTTTGTAGATTTTAATTATCGTATAATTTATCAATCCCGCTCTAATAATAAAAATAATGCGTGTTTCGTATTCCACAATTCAAATCTTATTAGATAAATACAATATTTTAGTAATTTTCAATTACTGTCATCATGCCTATTGAAAAAAGGCGCTCACAAGGAACAGAATGATGATTCTACGATATTCATTATCATGATGACGACTCATTTTTAGGGTTCCGTACCCAAAGGGTAAAAACGGAACCCTATTACTAAGACTTCGCTGTCTGTCCGTCTGTCTGTCACCAGGCTGTATCTCATGAACCGTGACAGCTAGACAGTTGAAATTTTCACAGATGATGTATTTCTGTTGCCGCTATAACAACAAAAAGAGAATAAAAATAATATTTAAGGGGGGCTCCCATACAACAAACGTGATTTTTTTGATAATAGTACGGAACCCTTCGTGCGCGAGTCCGACTCGCACTTGGCCGGTTTTTTTAGGGTTCCGTACCCAAAGGGTAAAAACAGAACCCTATTACTAAGACTTCGCTGTCTGTCCGTCTGTCTGTCACCAGGCTGTATCTCATGAACCGTGACAGCTAGACAGTTGAAATTTTCAAAGATGATGTATTTCTGTTGCCGCTATAACAACAAATACTAAATATAGTCAATGGTACGGAACCCTTCGTGTGCGAGTCCGACTCGCACTTGGCCGGTTTTTATCTATTGAGTGAACGTTTTTAACCGGTAACACCGTAATATTACGGGTACATTGAGCTAATTGTAAATAATATAATGGTTTTTATGAATGGTATAATGGTGGTATAATGGTATGGTGAAATATCGATTCAGTACTACATATCGATTTTTTTGGCCTGAAAAATTGATTCTTCGATTAATCGATCTCAGATCGCCATCCCTAAACCAAATGTCAGCTCAAATCAAAATGCTCAATCAGTGTTGCCAACCGTACGATTGAAATCGTATTTATATGACCTTTTTGGCTGTTGTACGATGTACGATCTAGTAATGGGACGGGCAACTTGCGGAACTAATGGCGCTAGCATCGCATGAACCTAACATCGTCATTGGTTGAAAATCTGTCAATGTCATTTTATATTTCAAAATAGTTTGATCTCATTGGTCAAATTGGGTCTAAGCTTTAGACGCGCCATCTACAATCAGCTTTGACCAGCCTTCCCCATTGAAATCGTACGCAAATATACGATCTTTTTAAATATTATAATTATATCCACCATTAAAAAAAATAGATGACAAATTAAATTATTTTTTGATATTATAAAAAGAAAACAAGTAAGTAGAAGACTTGAACGAGCTAAACTTTTTTTAGTTTTATGAATGCATCCAATAATTTTTAATCTATCTCATTCGCACTAGAAATACACAGCGTATGAGTATAGGTGTCGGCGTCAAAAACTATTAAAGCCTCTTTTATTTGATAATCTGCTACAGCTGAAGATAACTTGTCAATGTTTTCGTTTTTCGTGTATGACGTTTGAGTTTAGTCTGTCACTGTTTAACTTGTCATCTAAATACATTTTCTTCAGATATTATATTTACTTTTATTCCTATTAAAAGCACAGGCTTTTTGCCTTTGCGGTGAAGCGTTTGCAGAAACGATGAGAGCATCGTTTCTGCAAACGCTTCACCGCAAAGGCAGTACTCTGCTACAAAAACCCGTCAGATTGTATTCTGTATAGTTAGATTGTAAACTGTCGAAATATTGTCATATGAACACATTGCTTACAATATGACGCATTTTTGTGCGGCAGATTCTAATCCGTCGAACTGAAACCGTCAAATTGTTAAATGTATAGGGAGGGATGTACCTACTTTTGTTTTCTTTTCATTTGTTTCCATCATTTCTCATCATTCATGATGAGAAATATTGATTCAAAATTATAATTACATTCCATTTTAAAATTATTTACGTTGTTTTATTGAACATTACGTACTATTTTTTTCCTTGAAATGTTGGCAAAATACAATCTTTTGAATCTTTTCTAATTTCTAGTCCATGGTACGATCTTCTAAAAAATAAAGTTGGCAACACTGGCTCAAATCAAAATAGAAAATAGAGATTTGCGAAGCCGGGAATTAACAGATTTCTCATTAATTTTTTCTGAATTTGTATTTGCAACAAGAGGTTTACAATGGCTGATAGTAAAACTTCCAAAATAAACCAAAATATTTGTGGACTGTGAGTATAACTAAACTCTTTGTAATGTTTTTTTTTGCTCCAGGGTCCAAACCCAAGTGCCTAACTCTAAGGCGTTTGTTTAATTCCTGTTATTTAATAAATTAAGCACTGATAAAAATAATTTCAATACTTTCAGTTGCAACGACGAACAGAGCAAGTACTGCTGCCCTCGTTGCGAAATTTTCTACTGTTCCGTAAACTGCTACAAATCGGAGAAGCACCAGCAATGCTCGGAAAGTTTCTACAGAGAATGCGTGAACGACGAACTGACGTCACAACACGCTGATGACGAATCCAGAAACAAAATGATGGAGATTTTAAAACGGATGCAGAACGAGGATGTTGACAACATAGACATAGAAAATTTGATAGAATATGACGACGATCCGGCTGATTCCGATGATGAGCCTGAAATAGACCTTGAGGATCGTATAAAAGACTTGAACCTCGATGATGCAGATGCAGTATGGAATGCATTGACTGAAGATGAGAGGAATGAATTTGAAGCGCTCTTAAATCAAGGTGATGTAGGTTCTATTATGGTGCAGTGGGATCCTTGGTGGACATATAGAAGGGATAAGAAGCTAGTGGAGGATATTGGTGTTGGTGTGAATGATGGAGAAGCTTTGAAGAAATGTCCGGAATTGAAAGCTGTGCCTAAATTTGAGACTCTGACTGTAAGTGTACATTTATCTTAAATTACCGAAAGCACATTCTTCAAAGATTATTTGTATTCGGTCACACAAAGTTGACCACTACATGTTAAAAGGCTAGGAAGGTAATTCGGCAAATTTTGTTTTCTTGTTTATAATACATTTAAAAGTCACGAGATCTACATTGTGTATATGAACTTACAAAATTACAAAAACTCAGGCCTCCTTATGAGACAACCATGCATCTTTCATTTAATTTTTTGTCCCACATTTGTAAATTTTGTCATACAACTTTACTCTGAGTAAATGCACCTGTGACATTTGTGAGAGATTGGTCGGATTAAACCGCATGCAGAGAAGTGCGGAAGGCTGTGGGGGAGGCCTTTGCCCTGTGGTGGGACAATTTAGGCTATGGACAAAAACATGCACTTGTACAAAATAATAATAATAATAAAGCCTATTTATTCCATTACAAAGTAGTATTTGAATACATAGTTATGTAAGTGAAGTATTTCTGCCCTTGCAATGGATCCCTTTTGGGTGCAAGCCTCCTCCATCCACTTCCAGCCCTCTCTTTCTGCACCGAGACTTCTTCTATTATATCACCTGCTGTATCATCTGCTCACCGATAGCAAATATGTTTTTCATGTTCTTTTATCTCACTTCCGTTTCTTCTTACTTCGGCTAGCACTAAAATATGGCAGTCTATTTTTTCTAAGGCATAGGAGAGTTCTAGGAATTTAGTTTGAATTTAGTTTGTTTATTTATTTTTATAGATAGAGGGTGTTGGTCATTATTCAAAAAAAAAAATATTGTTACAACAAGTGATAAAGTGCGTGTTCAGTGCCACTTGTACAAAAGTGAAACTAATATTCCATGCTTATTGTTTCCACGAACACCTAGAAATGCTCACAATGAGAAGAAATTACCAATGTCAAGACTAGATACAGGTAACAGCTAGAAGCCCACCCCAATACCCTTGCATGACAGCTCACAATTCTCAGCTATGCTAAACGCCTCAAACGAAAAGACATCCTATAGGGTAGATAATTACGAGTAGATCAATGACATTCTATTAAACAGATATGTTGTGAGCGCGCACTATCGTGAGGACTGGAAAATGGGCCAATTAGGCCGTTTAGCCTTTATTCTGCGTCACTGCGTGTATGTGAGCTGGCTCTGCCCTGCAGAACACTTTTGTTGGTGGTTTTGTAGGTGTATAACATATCTGTTTATTAGAATATAGGACACACTCTGAATGAGTGCAGCATGCAACACACCTGCTAAAAGTGAATACACTGCTTGCAGATGCAATAGAGAAAAAAAAATGCTTATTGTTTCAGGCAGTAAAACCATCGCCAGCAATCAAGAACAACATCACAAATGTGCTAGCATCCTATGCCTTCGTATTGCGCTACTTCAATGGAGAAATAGAACCGAGAGAGGCAGTGATATGTCTGCTCAATATATGTGACAATTTGGACAGCAATGCTAACTTTGACGATCCAGCCATTGCTTTGGAGTCTGTTGCACAGAAGTGTCTTCAGGTAGTTTTTTATACAAATCTACAGCACAGTAAAATTCACATGTCATCAATAAGGTTAAAAACAAACTCGCTTGTTTAATGTCCTAAAATTTTGGTAGGACATTGGCCTATTTTGTGTGGGACCGTCAGGCAAAAACGTACACCTCACACTCCCAATAATATGAGACTTTACAGGGGGGGGGGGGATTTTGAACTACGCGTTTCGTAACCATTGAGCTATTACTACTACGTATAAAGAAGTCAGCGCGAACAAAATCTGTGCTCCGTTCAACTGCGGTCGGCCGGCCGCAGTCCACTCAGTCGCTTGCTCTTTTTTTTTTATGTAGGGCATCTCGCAGTTCAGTCTAGGAGACTGGCTACTGCTTAACCGGGCTAGTCCTGTGGATGCCTTGAATGTAAGGCCTCCAGCCAGGGGCATAACTATAAGCTAAGCGACCACGCCTAAGGGCACCCCCTGTGGTGAGAGTCAGGATGGCTGGACCAAGAGAGATTTTGGAAGTTTGAGCAATACCAAGTGTTAGTACCTGTTTTGTACTATTTGGTACCAGACATCAAATAATGTGTACCTCGCTAAAGAGGGAAAAGTATTACAAGGAAAGTGGCCAGCCATTCTGACGTCAGAATGGCTGGACCAAGCCGGTTTCACCTAGTTGTAGGCGTTATAACTAGTTCATCTTTTCGTTAATATGTAGTACCTCATTTGTACCTCAACATATGTTTTTCTTAGATTTTTTCGATAAGCCAAAAAAAAGTTACACCTAGAAGAAATTTTGCATGTAATCTGGAGGGCTCAGGCGCAAAATGTCGCTTTTGCAAAATGTCTACTGGTAGTAAAATGTCTCTTTCTCATAATGTCGCTTTCGCAGAATATCTCTTTCGCAAAATGTCGCGTTAGTAACTTAGTAAAAAAAAATAGCCAGTTTAAAAAAAAAAAGGTTTTTTTTTTCTTCGATTTTGACGAAGACGCAGAACTGTTTATCTCACTTCTGGCGAACTCTTCAATATCTTCAGATTTTGATGTCGTAGAATCGGTGCAAAACCGACTCGACGTAGTCTTGTCTGCCATACTCCTAGTATACGAGCATCGCCACATGATATTTATTGTTTTAGTTTTTACCTGAACTAGCAGTTCGCCGCCCTAGTGCTTGAATGGCCAAACGACCAACTTTACCAAAATAGACTTTTTTATATCAAACTATAGCAACCCTTTTTTTTTTTCGGATGGGAAATCATCAAATAACTCCTCCCGCTCTGGGCGGAGCAGGAGGGAGTGTCAGACTTTTACTGACTAAAACCCATCCATGTTCCTTCATCGCCCTTTGTGTTCCGGGGCCGCGGTATCTCTTTCGAACAGTCCCGCAACCCCGGCAGGCATCGGTCCCTACGGACCCCTTCCCTTTTGCTGACTCTCTTTGAGGCGCGCGTGGAGCACGAACGCGCCGTCGACACGGCCTGTCGTCATGAGACGGACGGACGGCGAGCTAGCCCATAGCCCACCGTCCACAGGCCCGCGCCTACGGTGGCCGGGGGCCACGTGGTGGTGGCCCCCGACGCCCGGGGCGTCTCCCTCGGCGGCCGGGATGTTGAGAGGTTCTCTCCCTCTCACGTTCCGCCACCTCCTTCTCTAGCATTACTGCTTCGCAGAAGGAGGTGACGGCGTCCCATTCCGTCTCGCTCCGGACCATGGTTTGCACCAGGGCCGGACGCGAGAGGTCGCCGCCGCCGATCGCCGCTTCGAGGACACGGCGGTGCTCCGCCCACGCGGGGCACACCTCCACCATGTGTTCCACCGTGTCCTCCGGTCGATCCTCACAATGGAAGCACCCGGGCGTTTCCTCCCGCCCGATTCGGTGCAGGAACCTCCCGAACACTCCGTGTCCGGTGAGGACCTGCGTCAGGCGGAAGGTGAGGACGCCGTGGCGTCTCTCAAGCCACTCCTCAAAGAGGGGACTTATCACCACTATCGTGGCGTGCCCTGCACGGGGTTGCGACAGTCGCTCTCTCCATGTCGCCATGAGATCCCGCCGGAAGTCTGTCCGCTGAGCGACAATTTGTCGCGGCAGCGGAGTTTCCCCCCGGCGTAGCGCCTCCGCGCGCCATTCGTGTAGGCGCGCGAGGACTATCGCCTCCAGATCCCATGGCGGCAATCCGGCAAGGAGGCTCGCCGCCTCGCGGGCAATCGTGTGGTAGCCCCGGGCCAGCCTTACGGCTACCACCTTTTGGGGCGCGTTCAGGTAGTGGGCGGCACGCCGCCTCAAAGAACGCGCCCACACCGGGGCCCCGTAAAGGGCCATGGACCGCACGACTCTCGCGTAAAGCCTCCGGCAGGAGGCGTTCGGCCCCCCCAGGTTGGGCAGGAGCCGCCTGAAGGCAGCCCCAGTCCGTTCCAGTTTGGGGGCCAAACGTCGGAAGTGCTCCACGAAGTTCCACCGCCTGTCGAGGACGAGTCCTAGGTACTTCAAAGTCGACTTGACACCGATGGATACCCCTCCTACCGTGAGTAAGGATCCCGGAGGTGGCGCATTCCGAGGCCCATGAAAGCACATGGCCTCAGACTTGTGCAATGCCACCTCGAGACCCAGTTGCCGGATCCTCTCAACGACTGTCGCAACCCCGCGTGTCATCGCTTCGGCCGCCGCCTCGTGCGACCTCCCCTGGGCCAGCACCAGCGTGTCGTCAGTGTAGCAAACTACGCTGACACCACTAGGGAGGTCGGAGCCCCAGTCGTAACCGATGTTCCACAAGGGCGGCCCTAGGACCGATCCCTGCGAAACACCGCACGACATCTCTCGCCGGTTCCATTCTCCGCTGCGACCGGGGTAGATGACGGCTCTGTCCGTCAGATAGTCCCCGACTACTCGACGGAGGTAGGTCGGCACCCGGTGATACCGGAGTGCCTCCCTAATGCAGCTCCAGGGCATGGAGTTGAAGGCGTTGGCGATGTCGAGAGACACCGCCAAGACAACCCCACCCCTGGACACCGCATCCCCCGTCGTGAGGGCTAACTATAGCAACCCTTATTACACGCTTTATAATGTATATATTACTATTTCAATAATATAAAAAAATACTAGTCAGGTTTCAAATTCATAAAAGATTTTGGTAAACTTTTCGTTATATCCATTACGTAACTTTAAAAAAATGTCTCCTGTAAAATTTGCTCAATGGTCGATTGGCCATTCAAGCACTAAGACGGCGAGTTGCTAAATTCACCGATTTATTTACATTCGCTGACTAGGCTATTACGCCCGCCACAAGTCACCTACTTTTTGTATTATATATTTTAATGTTTTACATAATAAACTGTCAATAATTTACGGACACAAAACAGTGATTTTATTCCCTGTACACATCCCGTGTGATTCGTCCATCTACATACAACCTCTCAGTGTGTGGAACTGCTGCCCGTACACCTAGAGTGTTATTTAATATCGCGTAGGCGCGGACGGGTGAGGTGGCCCGCGAGCTGAGGAGCAGGTGGTTCTAACACTCGCCACTGGTGAGCGTGAACCACATCTGTGACGATAAGCTCGCATGGGACCGCCGGAGCCCCGCAGCGCCGGAGCGTGTGACTGACACTGGCTTGGCCACCATCAGGGATTTTAATTTTGATAACACAAAAAAATTGTCGCTAATTAGTCGAAATTTGTCGCCAAATATGAGAATTTGTCGGTCACTGGTTCAAAAAATATAAGGGTTTATAGGTGGCCGATCTGGAGAGAGTCTCCTCAGCTTGGCCACATGTATATCTCAAAAACTAGGGCACCTAGCGATGATCTGTTTTCTATCATATTTTGTCGCCAATTACTCGCAATTTGTCACCAAGTCACAGATTTAATCGGGTTTTAATTCAGAAGATATAATGAGTTCAATTAGTAAGGTATAGTCCAAGAGCTAGATCGAATGAACACTCTAATTTCTTTCGATCTAGCTCTTGGACTATACCTTACTAATTGAACTCATTATATCTTCTAAACTAAATCTATGACTTAGCGACAAATTCCGACAATGACGAATGCGACAAAATATGGTAGAAAACAGATCTTCGCTAGGTGCCCTAGTTTTTGAGATATACGTGTGGCTAAGCTGGGGAGACTCTCTCCAGATCGGCCACCTATAAACCCTTATATCTTTTGAACCAGTGACCGACAAATTCTGAAATTTGGCGACGAATTTCGACAAATTAGCGACTTAGTTTTTGTGTTATCAAATCTAAAATCCCTGATGATGGCCAAGCCAGTGTCAATCACACCGCCGGAGCCGTGACAAAAACCATGCCTGCTGAATGTTGCATCCTTGCTTGCATGCTGCATGCTTGCTGGCATGCCGCATATTTGCTTGCATGCTGCTGCATGTATGGTGTAGGCTTGTTTGCATGCCTGCTGCATGCACGGTGTGTGCTTGTCACGCTACTTGCACGCCATGTGTTTTCATCAAATGAATAGTGGTCCCGTTATTTTGATATCAAAATAGCGGGACCACTTTCTTTGTAGAATAATTTATAATCTTATAATAATAATAATAATCAGCAATCATTGTGCCGATAGTCGTATCAGCCCATGGCTTAATTGCCAAGAGCCTCGATCAATACCTGAGGAGGCTCTCGTTAGGCAGCTGGATCAAGGGCTTGATTCAGAAAGCGGTACTCCTGGACACGGCTCGTATTGTTAGGAGGTTCGTCTCTCTGGAGCCCTGACCGGTAGCTTGGACCCTGTTCCCGATACCGGTGGGCTACAATTTTTTATATTTTTAAATGTTTTTTAAATATTTTTTAATTAATATTTAAAAATGTAACAAATTTGTTTATAAATGAATAAAGGAAATAATAATCTCTTTATTTCAGAATAAAAATCCATAATTATAAGTTAAATACAAAGATGTTAGTAACATAAAAACTTAACAACTATGTTAGTAGACATTAACAATATTTACGGGAGCATGAAGCTGACTTAAATACCAGATGAAAGGACAATCCAGTTTGTTGGCAATGTGTTGTTTGTTTTATTATTATTATATATCCTATTCACATGATATTCGCAAAAAAATCCAAAAAAAAATCCACTGGCGTGGTCAAGTCATCTTGACGTTCATCATTTTTCTGCGATTCCGTAAAACCTTTGGAAATAGAAATATTACTTATTGGAGTAATTTCATTTAAACGTTTTAAAATAAATTGCCATCACATGGAAGTGGTGCCAAGGCACCTGCCCCCTCCGTTCTCCTGCCAATCGGTACAAAATTTTTATCTCTTTTCATTCTAATAACTAAATAGCGCTATTCTAGCCTCAAAACTTTAACCATGGATATCTCCATAACCATGGGGCTCCGCGGGGTGAGGGTCACACAGAGGGGTAGTCCCTCCTCCAACCCCTTCCCCCACCCCTTCCTTGGCCTTTAAATCGTTGTCCTGCAATGTAAAGTTTAACCCATTTATGTCAATCTCTATGAATTATGTTTACTAGCGTAATAAAAATCTGAACCCATAATTAAACTTCATTTGGTTTCATTTAGAAAACTTTTTCTCTTCAGAAACCCCAAATTAATGCAAAATTATATCATTATTATTTATTAATTAATTTCCAAATTTCAGCTCAATCGGTAACCGAGAAGTGGATCAAATTTAGCTTACAAGATTTGATTACAGACAGACAAAGAAACAAACATCAAAAAAAAAAAAACATCAAAAGAAAAGGACAGGTGAAACTACATAAAAGCTTTTAAAAAGATTATGAGAAAGAGACATTTTACTACCAGTAGACATTTTGCAAAAGCGATATTTTGCGCCTGAGCCCTCCAGATTACATGCAAAATTTCTTCTAGGTGTAACTTTTTTTTGGCTTATCGCAAAAATCTAAGAAAAACATATGTTGAGGTACAAATGAGGTACTACATATTAACGAAAAGATGAACTAGTTATAACGCCTACAACTAGGTGAAACCGGCTTGGTCCAGACATTCTGACGTCAGAATGGCTGGCCACTTTCCTTGTAATACTTTTCCCTCTTTAGCGAGGTACACATTATTTGATGTCTGGTACCAAATAGTACAAAACAGGTACTAACACTTGGTATTGCTCAAACTTCCAAAATCTCTCTTGGTCCAGCCATCCTGACTCTGACCCCCCTGTGGGGTACGAACCTCGGCTTAGGGCATCGCTGGTGGGCAGCAAAGGAACGGCTGGATCTGAGTTATTATTTAGGGGCTAATTTAAAAACTACTGGCTCAGCATCGCGGGCTGGCTCGAGCAAGGGTCGGGGGGGTTAGAACGAGGGCGTCACGCCGGACCTCGGCGGCAAGGTCGGAATGTCAGTCGCTTGCTCGCTACAGAGCATCTATATAAACGGGGTTAGCCTCCCCCCGCGCGCCCCGCACTGCCGCGCTTGTTGCACAGATTTTGTTCGCGCTGTCTTCTCTATACGTAGTAGTAATAGCTCAATGTACGTAACATTATTTTTATTTAACCCTTCAGAATAACAAAGGTATTTTAGCGACTTTCCTGTACTTTACGCCACATAATTGTGAATTTTAGGTAAACAAAAACTTGGTCACTTGGTGGTTACGTAACGTTTTACTAGGGGGGTACAGAAAAACGTTACGGTGCGTTACATGGGGGTTGGGGGGGGGTCAAAAATCTCCAAAAATTGCGTTACGTAATACTTAACGCTCCCCAAGGTGGAAGAGACAACGACGCAAAAATAGTTTATACCCCATATTCAGTACTATCATTCTGAAGATCCCCCTGTTTCATCAGTACCTAATTTAAAAAAAAAAAACTTTAGACTCTGCACTTTAGGAGGAAGCAAAAGATTTAAAAAAAGAATCAATGAAAAGTTTATTTATTGGAGGGTTCCGAATGATGTCCTACTGAATACAGAGAAACTGTTTGTGTGTCAGTGTCCATTCCACTCTGTATGTAACACCTATTTCTGATTAATCTAAAAAAAAATCCACCGGGCTAATGTTTTTCAAATTCTTCACAATATCTTCTTTAAAAATCCTATCATTAAGTATGGCTGCTGTGGCTTAAGTATGGCGGCTGCATCAATTGGGTACCCCAGCTTGGAACGTAGGTGCTTTCAAGGGGGGTACCCACATCGTGTCGTCATCATCATCATCATCAGCCTATTAATGTTCCCACTGCTGAGACACAGGCCTCCTCTCAATGAGAGGGAATGGGCTATAATCCACCACGCGGGCCCAGTGTGGATTGGTCAGCCCACATCGTGTAGCTGACTGTATTTACGTATTTTATTTTTTTAAATTTCAGAGTGAACTCATTGAAACTGACGAAGCTAGTCTCACAGTAATGAAAAAAGACACATTCCTAATTATCAGAGGCCCCAGTGAAGAAAACGAGAAATACTATTGCCAAGCAGCCCTATCACATTTACACCAGATACTAACCAATGCCAAATCTATAGGAAAACAAGATAAACCTGAAGAAAAGACTGTAAAAGAGAAAGCCGAGTTTTCTAGAAAGTTCCCAGAGCATGAAAATGAACATTTACCTAATTTAGATGTAAGCAAAGTGAAGAAGTGTTTGAAAAAAGTAGAATTCTACTTGTCTTTTATAGAATGTTATGATATGAATTTTGAATAAATAATTATACAGTAGGAATTTCTTGTGATTTTATTGATAAAATCTTTTTTTCAATACACTTCCTCGAAAACTGGTCCATAACGCACTACGATTAGGTACAACATGCAATGTATTTCACACGCGTGCGATTTTTTCCACTTTCCCGCACGTGTGCGGGAATGAAAATTGCCACAGATAACTATACCTATACTTAGTCCAAATTGGTTCAATGCCTATAGTCTGAGGTGATTTTTTTTTTAAATTTGGGCAAAGTACTAAGCGTCTTTACGGCATAAATATTTTTTGAATATTCAAATTGTGTTTATAAATATAATATCATAGATAAACATGATTATTAAAAACTAATAGTCACTTTTATACACAAACTAGCTGACCCACGCAACTTCGTCTGCGTCACATGAGCTACCTACCTACCTACTACCTACCTACCTACCTACCTACTACCTACCTATTGCTATAAACCTCACGGAGCCCGAGACCTTTCCAACGAATGCAAAACCGTGGAAATCTGTTCGTGCGTTCTGGAGTTATAGCGTCAGGAAGGAAAACCCGACTTATTTTTTTATCAATTTTTATATAGTAAGAAGATTAACATTTATTTGTGTTCTGAATTCAAAAATTTAAAATAAATCTATTTTTTATATTAGGCTGTTTAACGGCTTCATACCTTTGCCTCTCCTTCAACCTGGCGAAACCAAAGCGCGAAAAAAAAAGGAAATTAAAATCATAGTTTCATAGTTCGTGACAAAAATATGTTTCGTTATTTAATTTCTTCAAAAGTGTATTGAAAAACGTCGTTTGATACACGTGGACATTTGTTATTGCAATTCTCGGCTCAAAACATTATAATTGCGCCTCGAATGCAATAACAAACTTTCTCCACTTGTATCAAAATGTACTATTCTGCGGTTTTCCCTGCCATTATTCCCATAAGAATGTACCGAAAAACCCAGATCATGGTCTTCCTGTGGCATATCGATACCCGTAGCGTGAGAAGGTAAGTATAGATAGACGAAGATACTTTCTTATTAATAATAGCAGGTATAAATAAAGTTCTTATTGTTTTCAGTTTAAATCCGTTTTGAAAGAAATGGCTGCGACATTTTCTGGTCCCAAAACCATCCACAATAATTTTATTGTCCTGACTAAAACATTGATAGAAGTATCACATGAACAGCTCTATGCTTTTTAACCGACTTCAAAAAAGGTGGAGGTTATAATAATATTATTATGTTCGAGTGTATTTTTTTTTTGTGTGTTACCTGATTTCTCTCCCATTTGTGGACCAATTCACAAAATTCTTTTTTATTTGAAAGAGAACACTCCAGAGGTGGTCCAATTTAAATTTGGTGAAGATTTGATGCTGATCTTCGGAGATATACAATGGAACTCTTCAAAAATAGACGGTAAATCGGTCGTGATCGGTTTAATCGTTTGGATATTTATTGTTTAGACAACATCATGACGTAACATCACGCCTGTATGCTCTGAGGGGTACGCAGATGTGTACAACAAAACACCCAGATTTCTTTAATTTTCTGTTTTCTCTTACTCTTTTAGTTTTAGTTAGTTATTGGTTTATTTGAAAGAGTATACTCCTGAGGTGGTCCAATTTAAATTTGGTGAAGATTTGATGCTGATCTTCGGAGATATACAATGGAACTCTTAAAAAATAGACGGCAAATCTGTTGTGATAGCTGCAATAGCTTGGATGTTTATTGTTTATGACGAATGGTTAATAAAAAAAACGAAAAGTATATATAAATAAGTATATTTTGTAATGATTTGAAAATCATACCTAAATAAGGACCGACCGAAGATTCGGTTTCGGCTAGTTTCGGCCAATAAATCTAGTTTCGGCCACAGTTTCGGTTTCGGCCAATAAATGGCCGAACCTTCGGCCCCGCCGAAACTAGGTGTTCGTGAATTGTCGCGCATCATTTGGCTAACTTCGAGGAATTGAACGTGATTGCCAGTTAAGTTCGCTAGCCGGCGCGATCGTGATGATTTGAGGCTAAGTGATTTTTCTCGCGCAAACATTATAAAAGTTCAGTTAAGTTCAGTTTGTTTTACTTATGATTAATGATGATGTATTTTTATGGCATTCATTAGAGTCCCAAGTCTTACATCATCATTCTCTTGCCCTTATTCCAATTCATTTGTGGTCGGCGCAGCATGTCTTCCTCTTCCATACTTCTCTATTTTTCGTCATCTCATCAGACACTTCTTAGTCCCAAGTCTTACAGTGGAAAATAAATAGGTTGTAAGTTGTCATAGAATAGAATTCATTAGATATTTTAGTTGGTTCTGTTGAGTTATTCCCTAGAACTTACACTATGAATTGATGTATGAATTAATGTAACACTTAAAAGATGTTTGATTCAAACATTACTATATTTGTTTGTAATTGTTGTTGGATTACATTTTGTACCCGTATTCGAACCGCCCCGTAAATCCGATACACAACTATCTCCAGTAAGCCATTTAATGTTGTTAAGGCGACGCATCGTTCTAAAACCGGGCACGCGCGCTTCGGGACTGAGCGGGGGACTGGGCGTCTGAGCGGGGCGAGGATTGCTAGCTTATAACTTAAAGGACGTAAACGACAAAATGGTTTTTGTTATTTAATTCAGTTGGGAACGATAATTTCAGAAATTCCTTCTACAATTTTAAAGAGTATGTATAGACTCATCTACGGAGAAAGTTATGAGGCTTAAATTGGTCCCGTTTGCCCATAACATGTGAATCTCTTTTTAAAAAGAGGTATGTTTGATATTTTTTTCTCTGTTACAAAAGTTACTTAATCATGTATTGAAAACTAACAAAATAAGGTTTCTATCATGAATTATCAGGTCACCAACTTATATTTTCATTTGTTTTGTAATTACTGACAAAAAATGAGATCATTGACTCCATGATTTCCAAGGACGCATTGGAAATCATGGAGTCAATGGTCTCAATTTTTGTCAGTAATTACAAAATAAATGAAAATATAAGTTGGTGACCTGATAATTCATGATAAAAACCTTATTTTGTTAGTTTTCAATACATGATTATGTAACTTTTGTAACAGAAAAAAAATATCAAACATACCTCTTTTTAAAAAGAGATTCACATGTTATGGGCAAACGGGACCAATTTAAGCCTCTTAACTTTCTCCGTAGATGAGTCTATACATACTCTTTAAAATTGTAGAAGGAATTTCTGAAATTATCGTTCCCAACTGAATTAAATAACTAAAACCATTTTGTCGTTTACGTCCTTTAAGTTATAAGCTAGCAATCCTCGCCCCGCTCAGACGCCCAGTCCCCCGCTCAGTCCCGAAGCGCGCGCGCCCGGCTTTAGAACGATGCCTCGCCTTGGGACTGTATTAGAAATAAATAGCACCCAACAAGGCGTTTGGTGGTTCACTTTGAAAAGAAAGTTGTATCGGTCGGTTTTTAAGCCATACCAACCTCAACGCCATTAAATTTGGTTTCGGTCCTCTGCCGCCCAGAATTACAGCACCCAAAAGGACGCCTTTTGAAGTCATCACCCACATTATCACATTTTGATCAGGCAGTCAGTTCTCACAAATAACATAACATCACGTCTATAACCCCTGATGGGTTAGGCAGAGGTATAACTAAACGTACACCCACATTTCGCCAGTTATGTTGAAGTCCCATGTAATACACATTATTTTCAACACTGCTTAACCCGGGAATCGATCCCTGGACCTTATGCTTAGTAGTCGCGTTTGCGGCCACTCGACCAACGAGGCAGTCACACACATTCACACCATAATTTTCACGCGAACGAAGTCGCGGGCACCAGCTAGTTTGGAATAGAAACAAAAACCAACAACAACAACAGTGGGTTTTGGGAATTAAAACGCTCTCCTTTAGCAGCTCCGTTTTTATAATGTGATACTGGTGCTGTTACACAGTCTGGGTGCATCAAGGTTTTGCATCAGCAGAACTGGACTGCCAACTTTTAGCTCTAGCTGATAGGACGACACGCCCGTTAACTCCAGGGAGTTGAGAAATTATATAATTTGGCAGTACCGTCGTTATTAGCCATCACAGTGTACACACAACACACCACTCCAAATTGAGAAAAATGCATGATATGTTCATCCTCTGTAGTCACTGGATGAGAAAATTCTTCGGAAATTAGAATTTTCCCATCTGCGTCCGATTCCAGACGACCCTCTCCCATTTCCAGCAGCTTATTCGCAATGCCACCTGCTTCGTGATCGTTGTACAGTTGAATGCACGTGTTGCACGTAATACGGAGATTTCAATCCAGGGGTTTTCACAGTGGCGACGCCATGAGACGTTAATTTCATCCGCCGGTGTGCCACCTAGTCTCTGTCTAAAGTTCGTTGCGAACAAAACACACCGACACCACCCATCAGAGCCTGGTTGCCGCAGATCCCCAGCAAGCTGCGGTTCAACGCCTCTAATGCATGCTTGTGCGACTTTAACTGCCACTACTGCAAAAGGACTCCCCGTTTGCTGCGATGCGAGTATCGGATCGGCCGTGCAAGTACATAGGAATCGATTCGATAAATCTGAGTCATTCTCGACAAAATGAGTTTATAAAAAAGATAAAAAGTCGTTTTGTTGTGAATCGATTCCTACGTACTTGCACTGCGGGTTTAATGCCCGCAGCAAACAAATTTTTGTATGCCTTGCCTTACAGGTAGTTGTCCCGGGTCTGGTTGTTTGTGTTTGTGAGTTTAAAAGTTTGTAAACGCACCCACGATACAGGAGAATCGTGTCGAATTTCTAGTGTGGGGCAAAACTTTTGCGGTCCCTGCAGAGTTGGGCCAGCTGATGATTCGGCACAGTTGCAAATAATTGTGATGGTACAGTTGGTACAGTGGCTGAGCAATCGACTGCGGCGCTGCGTGTCGCGGGTTCGACTCCTACACGGATAAATTTACAATGTCATCGTGGAGTTTTATCAAAATTTAAATTTGTTTTCATTTTTAACTTTTTGAGTTTTTTTTCGTACCTACTGTGTAAATTAGTCAAGTTTAATTAATTAATTACTTACTCATTAACTGACTTTTGAATGGTTTACAAAAAAAAAACGAAAAGTATATATTATTAAGGGTACCTATATTTTGTAATGATATGAAAATCATAAAGCATTAAAATAAAACAAAGCACATATAACTTACAAAAAGTGAAAACCGGGTGGGGATCGAACTCGCGAACCATGTTTATTATTTTTAGAAATCTAACATCACCAGAAAAAAACACAAAAAGTGGACTCCCTGACTGGGATTTGAACTTGCTAATCCTCGTTCACAGGCAGGCTGCTAAACCGTTAGGCTACCTATTCCTGTGGCAAATGATCTAAAATGATGATGATGCCATCTAGCCGATTTCGACCACAGCGACTGCATTCGATGGCTTTCTAGTGTGGTTGTAGAGAGCTTTCGTGTGCTCTCAAGTGGCTAGCATATCCAACTTTGGCCGAAAAACTCCGAGCACAAATCGGACATGTCAGAACACCATTGACGAAATTGTAGGGTATAGCTGTAGGTGGTCTAGCTTGCTTTAAGTTCATCACGCTTTAATATCAATTCGTCAGGTTTTTTTTTTTTTAAAAAAATAACAGGTGTCAGATAGGCTATCTGACACCTGAAATGTAAGTACGTGAGGCACCGTTAATCTGACAGTCTTTTCATAGCGGCTGAAAATCATCTAAACAATCTTTATTTACTCTATACAAATAAATAAAAATTGAATTGTCTGTTTGTGATATCAAAATAACAGCTCTGTACTGAATGCTTACGGCACTTATAACAAAAACTCCTTTTTTTTTCAATTTTTGTTTGTCTTAAATCATGTTTGCTCCGGCTAATCTCCGAAACGGCTGGACTGATTTTAGAGACATTGTGCTGTGATATCAAACATATCACAGCACAATGTCTCTAAAATCAGTCCAGTTCTCTCAGTTAGTTGTATAAAGCGTGTATCGGGCGTTAGACCTAGTTTTCAGGTTATATGCTAGTTATTGAATTAAAAGTTCTAGCCATAAAATATTTTCTGAAATTAAAATAAGAAATAAAACACATCAGTCACCTTAACCAGATATATTCCTTCAAACATGAATAATCCAGAGGAATGTAAGAAAAGTACCATCAACAATAATATATACACAATTTTATAACACAACACTTAACATTATACCGAGTGTGTTTCTCCTTATATTTCTCATTTGGTAAACAAATAGGGCACAGACTCGTAAAAACTAAGATTAATAAATGAACGTCTTTTTATTTTAAAGCTAACCTAAAAAAAACTGTTTCGTATGTACTATCGAGGACACTCCCGCCTGACCACCACTAAGCTCATTTTTGCTTGCACTCGCAACATAGAAACGCTCTCTAGCCCCGCCCCGTTGACTTTGTATAGAAATAATGAATGAAAAGATACCGAATCGGCCGAGCGCACTGACGACGCACGCCCAACGAGAGATATTGTTATTTTGCGCGCCAAAGTTGACGCTTTCGTAATAGGCTCAAACTTTAAGGGGGCGTGGCTCGGCGCCTCCGCATGATTTAAGCGAAAAAAAATTAAACTGGTCAGGCGGAAAAGACCCCGATAGTACAAACGCCAGCACATCAAGCTACGAAAATCTGTCAAACTTCTTAAATAGATTTTCAACTTTATTGCTAAAGCATTAGGTTGATTGGGAAAATTTGACAGTTTCGGGCAGTTTCACAGAACATAAAAAATAGTCTAAAAAAACAATCGGGACAGTCTTTGGGGACTCCCGATAGAAGTGAAAACAAAAAGTACCCGCCCCAGTCGTAGCACTGGTTATGCCTCGCGCATGCCTATGGAGTGCTACGCTGTAGCGGATCGCCTACGAGTGCTACGAAGCGTGACTGCACGTTACGTCAAGTGACGATGAGTTCAATGTTTTTCCTTCACCCAAAAAGTGCTCAACGCGCCTAAAGAAGTTTTCACTTAAAAAAAACTGTTTTTTATGTCCTGTGGGTACCTTGGCGTGCTGGCGTATGATGTAACGTTTTTTTTGTGTCATAAAATGAAATTTCTTATCACCTTATTTGTTTACAGCTTAGAAGACAAGTTAAAAACACACTTTGTTCACAATAATAATTATGGTTTAGATACAGTTCACATATAGGCAAGGATTTTTGGTTGGTAGTGGTTAATTTAACAAAAACTCAAAAAAAAAACTATTAAAAATACATTATACAATTTAGTTAATAAATGATCAAAGTGTTTTACAATACAACATTAGCTTTAGAACGGGCTGTGCATTTTAAAATCATATATATGATAAAAAGTGTTTTATTTGTCATGGATTTTAACTAGAAATAAACAGGACTTATGTCCATTCTATTAACATTTTGTGAAACCAAAATTCCTGTACTAAATCGCTCTGTCGAGTTGAAATTCCATTAGTGCAAACAAACATATTAAGGTATCAGCTGTCACATATGTGTATCTAGAGGCAAGTTAAAGTAATTACTTGAGTTTAAGTAATTACTTATACGCCAGACAGCAATTTAAACGAAGTAAGAACCGTCAAAGCAAAACCAAGAATTCTTACTTTTGACAGCTTCAAGTAAAGTAATTACTTACTTGAAGTTAGAACTTTCAAAAGTAAGAATTCTTAGCTTTGCTAGCTTTGCTTTGCTAAACTATAGAATACGTATCTTAAATTATGAATTGCTCAAGTGATCACGTTGACTTGTGAAATACGGCTGTTAGTGTTCTTGGAAATGAGCATACTTGAAACCTTCTAAAATGAAAGTAAAAATAAATAAAATACAAACATGTTAATCCTTGCTTACATTAAAACCAGTAACACACGTTACGTAACATGGGACATTTAAACTAGAAATTGGCCTAAAAATCTTCTAAGTACTAGTCGTACAATAAATAGATTCTTTTTAATCACTTAGATACATAAACATTCAAAACGGCTAATTTGATATACATATTTTATTAATTTATTGATATATTATTAGAACTATGGTAACATGATACAGGCTGTTACAATTTAGTTTCAGGAGATTATTTTATTTATTGTTTATTTTTTTTAAAGTTTTACTTAAACGTTATTTCTGGTATATAATGAATATACAGGGTCAAAATTTTATACATTTTAAAGAGATACTTAAGTAACCTGATAAAAAAAAATAGATATATTTTTTGGGTCAAATCTTAAGAAAAAAAATTGTTCCTATTAATTTATACAAAAAAAATATATATATATATAATAAAAAAAAATCCTATAAAAATAATAAAAGATCGATTTTGTTTATGTTAGTCTGTGGATGGGTGGCCACCCATTACATACTGAGTTTCCTCCGTGCCTCGGAAAGCACGTTAACTCGTTGGTCCCGGCTGTCATTTGCAGAACTTTGACAGTCGTTACAGGCAGTGGCCCGTAAGTCTGACAACCAGTCTTACCAAGGGGTATCGTGTTACTCAGTACTAACTGGGTTGTAGAGATCAGATAAGCAGTCGCTCCATATAAAATACTGGTATTCAGCTGAATCCAGTAAGACTGGAAGCCGACTCCGAACATAGTTGGGAAAAGGCTAGGCAGAAAATGACCGTTTTTTAGATTTTGACCCTGTATATTATATTATGTAAGTTACAAATAACTTAGACCGTCTGTGTATAACGCATGTCATAAATTGAATTTTTCTTGGTAGTTATTTTGATGTCGAAGCTTCTTGGCTAGTTTTACCTAAGCTAGGTTTGATAATAATATAAACCTATATTTTTTTGTTAGTCCCACTGTTGGGCACAGGTCTCCCCTTTGATACTAATATATTCAGTAGGTATTTATAACCTGTATTAAGATTCAAATATATACATAGTCTTATTACGTTATACTTTTCTATATAATGGTACTCTTTTCCCACAATCCGAAATATCACGAGGAAAAAGACCACCAAACTACCAAATATTAAGACATAATTATTACCTCAATTTCAGAATACACATAGTTTTTTTTTAACTCTTTATGTAATTGGGCAAGTTATGTTCACTTTTGTAAACACCGATAATATTTATGTCCACCATTGAGCTATTACTACTACGTATAGAGAAGACAGCACAAACAAAATCTGTGCTCCGTTCAACTGCAGTCGGCCGGCTGCAGTTCACTCAGTCGCTCGCCGCAGCATTATAAAGGGCGTAAAAGGCGTAAAAACTCTTAACGAAACCGAAAGGCACTTTTTCTCACCGTTATTGATATCATTTTTTTTTACACCATACCTAGGAACCTCCTAGTTACGGAGATATTGGGGCCATTGGGGGTCAAAGTTCCAAGTTTTTGAAAAGTTTTTATTTTTTTTATTTTTAATACAAGTTTTTAATGTAAGACTTTTACTTTAAACACCTTCACGACCCCCGTACTATTCAATCCAACCATCAGCACAATGTTTTGAGTGCGTTACATTGAGTTTTACCACAAAACATGATTTTTCACCCCAAAAGAAAAAAGTCGTTTCCCAGCAATAATTTTTGCGTAAAGTTACTTAGTTTGATGTACAGAATGCTTGGTTGACGGCTTCGTGATGAGGTAGTTTACACCCTGTATATACGGGGTTACCCGCCCCCCGCACTACGCACAGATTTTGTTCGCGCTGTCTTCTCTATACGTAGTAGTAATAGCTCAATTATTTCTACAAAAGATTTTCCGTCCCCATTGAGTTTTGTCGAAATCCGTCCCCAAAACTTTCCACCTTTTAAATTACTTTCGGCTAAAATAAGTACTTACCTACAATTAAATTGAAACTAAACACTTTCACCACAAACAAATCACAATAACAATATAAAAAAAATGGTTAAAGGACTCACCAAACTGTACCACACATTAAAATACTTTTTTTTTTTTCTTAAAACCCATGATATATAATAAATCCTGTCACCTATTAGTCATCGTAATTCTCAACCCCAATCAACTAAAAGTATTCCTTTATTAAAAATCTATTTTCCTTTTTTTTTTAAAGTATCATAATTATCATTAGTAAGCTTTTGGTTGTAACTTTAAGTAAAGCCTAAGTCACCTAAGTCGTTTTATATTGCAATTGAAATGGTATGATGTTGTTTTGGATATTATGACATTAAATATTATCTTTGTTCTGGTGCATTCAAAGTTAATTTTTGCATAAAATTGCAATCGTTTTAACTTTAGTTCAAACTTACAGTTTAGAGTTACAATCATATTCTTATTGTACAAAAAATGCAGATTTTTTTTTGCATTCACTACTGTCTAAATTCTTTTGCGTTCAGATTTTAAGAAGTGTAAAAACATTGTAAGTCACGAGTGAACTGCAGTTCATAAAATGGTATATTGAGTTACACACCATCATCATCATGGTTAAATACATTTTTATCCGTTGTATCTCAGACATACAATTTTTTTCATTTTATGAAATACTTACTTACCTACTACCTACCACACTTTTTGCGATTGTAAATCTGTGTTTGCAATGTAATTTTATACAGATATTGTGATATGTCAATCTAACTCATAATATCTCCATCAATATACATTTAAATATGTAATCACATAAAAGTGTAGCTATTCCCTCGTTGCTTAAAACTTTCAAGGCTTTAAGACTTAACTGAAACCTGAGAGATTTTTTTAAATCTTTGACACACTCTCCTGAAAAACTACTAAAAATGAGTTACAATGTTCTTCCTTGCAGGTGTCGAAATGATGTAATAATAAATGTCTATCTAATAATAATTAACTATAAGAAACCTTTTTAAAATAATTAAAATCTCTGTGTCGAACCGAATCTTGATTGAATCTCTGTTAGGTATACTGATTGTATTTTTAATAATAATTCTAGGTGTCCGATATTTATTGTATTTACTATAAGACATATTACATAACGCGCTAGGCAGACAATCTATCGCCACGATTAAAAATGTCACGATTCGCCCTACCGCGTTAAAAATAATCATGTTTCGATTCACATTGCTAACGCATTTTGCGATTTTTGTACGATGAGTGGCACATCTTACGACGTATTGAATCGAATACGGCTAAAATAATAAAAAAAACCAACAATAGATGTTGAAAAACTAAAGAATGACGCGTGAAATCAGCTGTTCACTTTATGCCTATAGTTGGTACCAGTTAAGATGAGAATAGCGGTCATTGACCCACCTACATTTATTAAACTAAGACTTCTTAACTTTGAAAACCAAAAATAAGCATGTTCATGTCTTGAATCGTCATCTATCGTGGTTTTCAACATTTTTTGTAATGAAAAACGATACATGGTTTATTTGTTTTAGTTCGTACGAAGAGATATTAGGGAAAGGGCAATGACCGCTATTCTCATCTTAGCTGGCACCAACTATAGCTATTTAAAATTTTGTGTGGTTCAGAATGACGTACTGAATACCTGGTATTCCTTTGTACATTGGTGTCTCTTCTACCCTATACTCTTCTCCTAAATAACCTTCAGAAATCACAATATAAGTGGTGATTTTAGGAAAAACCAAGCGTTCCAAAGTAATTAAAATCTCCAAACCCAAGTTACTGTTTTATGCCATCACCATTTTTTCGAAATTAATCAGAAAAGTATAGCGTAAAACCATAATTTTCACACATCTTCACCAAATTGTCTAAAATGTGCAATCAAGTAGAGCTATAGTTCGGTTCAAACTTAATGGCGGCTCGGAAGTTTGCTACGAGTGACGGTCTGCGCAGGAATAACGCTTTAAACTTGATGGCGATTCAGAACCTCTAATGTAAAGCTGCGCAGACAACAATTTTAGGTATCAACGGGGCGCAGATGACGCATCGTTTTGTCTGTATAATGCGCAGACCGTCACTTGCAGCTAACTTCCGAGCCGCCATTAAGTTTAAACCGAACTATACACCCCTGTTTGGGTCGAATTTCGATACGATAATATTTTCTGAATAACAAAGCTGACTCCGAAGCCATTTTTATATAGATTTTGCCGCCCGAATGTGGCTTCATTCACCGCCTCAAGAGATGCGACGTACTTTCATTAATTCTTTAGATTTTTTTACGAAAAATAAGACTACGAGACCAGATGTTAAGTGGCCATTGCAGGTTAATAATAATGTATTTAATTTAAATAACCAAGAACTCGTCATTATGAAAATTTTTTATGGGGCCAACCCCGATATCGCCAAACAAAAATCAGCTGCTACATTTGTTTTTTACTTTTTGACAAATGGGGAAGGCTGGTCAAAGCTGATTGTAGATGGCGCGTCCATAGCTTAGACCCAATCTGACCAATGAGATCAAACTATGTTGAAATATAAAATGACATTGACAGATTTTCAACCAATGACGATGTTTGGTTTATGCGATTCTAGCGCCATTAGTTCCACAATTGCCCACCCCATTGTAACCTATTTGGTAGATTTAACAGGCTTTTGAAATAAAGGTACTCAAACCTATGTAGTTTTGGAGTCAAGAAGACATTAAGCAATTCAAAAATTTGTTTTAAATTCTTATTATTTTTTGTACCTACGCATAACTCGACAAAATCTACGGAACAGCTGATTTAATTTATTTGGCTCCATAGGAAAAGTTCTTGGTAATATTAAGTACAATTAAGGACCCCTTGAGATGTTCTCAGTAATTCCAATAACACCTTTCAAAATTAAACTCCTAAAATCAAAAAACACAATCTAATAAGGAATTTGATTCTGATAATACTGT
This sequence comes from Xestia xanthographa, assembly GCA_905147715.2. Taxonomy (NCBI): domain Eukaryota; kingdom Metazoa; phylum Arthropoda; class Insecta; order Lepidoptera; family Noctuidae; genus Xestia; species Xestia xanthographa. Next base: position 11,922,411 of record LR990651.1, on the reverse strand, counting down.
ATCATGTCATATGTCCTAGTTCTAAAGTTCAGGAAGGAGTTCCTAATGACGGACAGCATGTACGCTGCGGCCTCCTTCTCGGTGGAGTTGGGCGCGAACCGGGAGCGCAGCAGGCGGATCGTTTGGCCTCTGAAGCAGGGGAGCCCTGTGTCCAGCATTAGGGACACCATTGATATTATTGCTTCTTGGTATGGCCTGGAAGGAGAGAAGGTGGAGTTAGGAAGGCACATTACTAGATGGCAAAGGATCTGGGACTTTTGCGCGGAAGACAACTGAAATTTTCATCGGTGCCATCTTGGATTTTCATTTTCGTTATCAGCGACCCCGAAAACCATGAAAACGACACCCATGATGAAAAAGTCGCGTAAAAGACCATTCGCGCAAGTGTCCAAGCGCGCAAACATCCGTTCGGACAAGTGTCTTTCTCGCAAGTGTCGTGATACTGCTAGTAAAATGTAGTAAATTAATGTCAAAGTGTTAAGCAAGGAAGGCTTGCACGCAGAGCTCGCAGAACCATTTTAATGGAGGGGCTTCCATCTTGTCTCCCATGACCATCGCCATTTCATCAAACATTAATCTACCTTAACATTGTACAATAAAGTACATTATTCACCTGACAGCGAGGAAGGCTTGCACGCAGAGCTCGCAGAACCATTTTAATGGAGGGGCTTCCATCTTGTCTCCCATGACCATCGCCATTTCATCAAACATTAATCTACCTTAACATTGTACAATAAAGTCCATATTCACCTGACAGCGAGGAAGGCTTGCACACAGAGCTCACAGAACCATCTGAATGGAGGGGCTTCCATCTTGCCTCCCATGACCATGACCATCTCATCAGTCAGTTTGATGTCCGGTTCGAACCCTAGGTTACCGCCGGGCGATGACTCGAACATGAAGCCGAAATCTGGAAAATTAATGTCATTACTGTATTTTACTTTTGTCTTTATTGGTTTTGGCTACTAACTTTCTTTTAAGTAAATGTTATTACGCAACTGATTATTGCGTATGAAATTATGAATCATATTTTCAAAATCAAAACATTTATTTCACGCCAGTTACAGGCACTTTTGAATTGTCGAAACACATGAAAATTAAATGTAGCTACAGTCCCAGTCACAAGACATAAAAACTGTGAAAGTACTGTAGTTGCCCATGCCCTAGCGTAGATCTCTATGGAGAAGAATGGGCAAGAAACTCCATGGACACTCTTTTAAATCAGAATATTGTTACAAAATCTTGATTACATCATTCATGCTGAAATGGTAGATTATGTGAGAACAATGTAGCAAGATGCGCATGCTACAAGTGTCCATAGTAAAACTTGACGGCCATTGACGTAAACAAATGACTGTAGTTTATTAGCAAAGTGTATACACACCTATATGTATGATATGTCCGTCCACGTCTAGCATGATGTTACCGTTGTGTCTGTCCTTGATCTGCAGCAGGAAGCCTATCACGCTGTACGCGGCCATCGACGTCACGAAACAACGGCGGGCGGCCTGGGACACATTGTTCATTCGTTAGTAAGTAAGTATTTTTATAAAATGTGGTATATACAAAATGTTATAAAAAAACTTATAGAGCAGGACACGGTTCTCTATTGTATTACCTAACTTTTTTATTCATAATTTAAAGTGCCATAACTTTTTTTGTCCTAATCATCATTTGTCCGAATGATAAAAATTGAAATCCCTAAGTACAATATGCTCTAAACCCGTTTGTCATAAATATTACAATCAATAATATACAAAACACTTAAAATCGTTTTCAATAATAGTTATAAATCCTAAATAAAAAAAATAAAATGTTTAGATCTTAATAATATTTTTAAAACAAACCGGTATGTTCCCAGACGTTCCCAAAAGGGAACAGAACATTGTTATTTTAATTGTGTACCTCGATTGTGTATCGGGTACCTACAGTAAAGTAAGTATTACTTAGCTTTTGCTATGCTATGAACTTCTCTCAACACAACACATTTTTATACAATATTGCTCTTATGAAATTTGTAAGAATTAAAAAGTAGAACCATCATATCGCAGAAAGTTCATAGTTAGAATCTTCTTTTGTTTTGGCATACATTTCATATAAGTAGTCACTAAAAGGCAGAAAATCAATCAATCAAACCGTCAATCATTATAAAACAGTTGAGTGTGAACATAATTATGTGGATTTTATTTTTCCCTGTAATAAGTATGCAAACATGCAAACAAACATGCAGCAAGCAGGAAGCAAGCAGGAAGCAAGCATGCAGCAAGCATTTAGCAAGCATGCAGCAAGCATGCAACAAGCTTGCAGCAACCATGCAAGCACGCATACAGTATGCAAGCAACCATGCAAGCGAGCAAGCAGCAAACATGCAATAAGCTTGCAGCAACCATGCAAGCACGCATACAGTATGCAAGCAACCATGCAGCATGCAAGTGAGCAAGCAACATGCAGCAGGCATGGTTTCTGTCACGGCTCCGGCGCTGCGGAGCTCCGGCGGTCCCACAGGAGCTTATCGTCGCAGATATGTTTAACGCTCACCACCGCAGCTTCGGCTTGCTGGCCGGCGAGCCGGCCAGCCTCAGCAGCGGCGGCGAGTGTTACAACCACCTGCTCCTCAACTCGCGGGCCACCTCGCCCCTCCGCGCCTACGCGATTTTAAATTACACTCTAGGGGTAGGGCAGACAAGACTGCGTGGGGTCGGATTTACAGCGATTCGTTTCTGTCACTAAAACCTAATTTTTAGCAAATGTTTTAGGACCAAAATATTTATTACATTTATATGGACATTAGGAATAATACACATTATGTAATATAATACTTAGGATAATTGACTTTATGGCATATAAAATTAGAAGATTCAATTATTATAGTATTCAATATTATGACAGAACAGTTTTAGAAATAAAGATAATTATGTAAAACAAAATTTCGGGATTTTGAACATTATGGTAACTGAAGTTTATAGCAAACGTTTTATGGATACTGATTTTCGGACAAAATTTTTTAGGAGATATAAGGGAGTACCGCAGGACACATTTCGCCATAATAATAGCATGCAAATTTTGAAGTGAAAACTTATTTAGGCGCGTTGAGCACTTTTTGGGTGAAGGAAAAACATAAAAGTCATCGTCACTTCACGCTTCGTAGCACTCGTAGGCGATCCGCTACGGCGTAGCACCACATAGGCATGCGTGGGGGCATAACCAGTGCTACGACTGGGGCGGGGCCTGTGTACTTTTTGTTTTCACTTCTATCGGCAGTCCACAAAGATTTTTTTTTCATTAGGTACAGTCACGGACTATAAATGATGAGCCACTTGCCGCCATTCGTATTTTAGCCGTGTAATGCAAATCGGGTTTAGTCGGTTATATTCGTACTTAGTACAGAGTGACTACCTAAAGTACCTAAGCTTTAGACTGGTTTAGGTCTTATCTAGGAGAGCGAAAACAGCGAGTTCGCATTGGTAAACATGTCAGTGACTTTGCTTATATTGATTACGGCGTACCGCAAGGCAGTGTTTTGGGCCCCACATTATTCCTGATCTATATAAACGACCTATGCTCTCTCGAACTCTGTAATGCTAGCATTTTTACATTCGCGGATGATACCGCAATAATTTTCCATGAAAAAACATGGAGCGATGTCGTTTCTGTAGCTCAGGAGGGGCTCAAAAAGGTTGCTACCTGGCTGCAAGACAATTTGTTGACCTTAAATGTCGGGAAAACGAAGTCAATGTGTTTTAGCATTTCTGCCCGGTCTGCACCTGACAAAGAGCTACAAGTTAAACTTCACACTTGTGGCAGTGTCTGTAGTGAAAGATGTCTCTGCTCGCCAATTGAACAGGTTCCTTGTATAAAATATCTAGGAATCCTAATTGATGAACATCTGACATGGAAAGGTCAAATTGATGCACTTGTGAAACGGACCAGAAAACTCTCGCACATATTTAAAAAATTAAAGTCCATCGCAAAACCCGAGCTGATTCGCATCGTGTACTTAACCTTGTGCCAGTCAATATTAGGCTACTGTGTATCGGTCTGGGGAGCAACAAACAAAACCCTCTTGTTACGGCTGGAACGAGCTCAACGAGCTATCCTAAAAATAGCTCACAAAAAAGCATGGCGCTACTCTACTGATGCTTTGTACTCAGAGTGTAGCGTACTTCGTGTGAGGCAATTGTTTGTCATTTCCACATTGCTGCGTTTCCATAGGTCTGCTAGAGAGTTGGCCATTCACTCATCCAGAACATTAAAATGGTATCGACCAAGAGTACACTCATGTTTTGCACGCAGATCTTTTGCATTTCTTGGCCCCTACCTCTATTCCAAATTGTACGCTTATAATAAAACTATACTCACCCTAACGTACGGCTCTTGTAAAAATGTTATATTTAAATGGCTGCATCCCAAAAACTATGACCAAACAGAACACCTTTTGTATATACAGTCGTAAAATTGTAACAAAAAATATAGAGAAACACAACCATGCACGTACTCATCCACCATCACACGCTATACATATCCTAACACCCACCACACCTCACCCACCCACACACGCACACACACACACATACTTCCAAAAACATCAAACCTCTTGTCCTTACATTTTTCGATTTAAAAATATTGTTATAATAGTTTTTAGTTGTTAATTTATTTATCTTAATTTACCTAATTTATCTTTTATTTCCTTTGTGATTAAGTAGATCAGTTAAAGCTAATATGTTACCTTTACTTGGGAAGAGACTGGACCCCACGACACAGGGTATCCTAGTGTGGAGTCCAGGGAATTTGTAAAAATCTAGTGCATAAGGATCATTGTTTTCTTGTTTCTAGCTTTTAATATTGTACCTTGATAAGCAAACTGAATAAAAATTTTATTATTATTATTATTATAAAGTCGACGAATTGCAGGTGTAGCAACCGTAACCTAGCGACAATTGTTTTAGCGTAGCCATAGTAACGTTGGCGTACGGAGACATTTTATCTTTTCTGAGATCGACATTTCAACTGTCACTCTGGCTTCGGATAGGTTTTCAGTAATAAAGAGTATTTAATAAGGACTATTTCAAAGGAGGTCAGTATCAAATAGATTGGGATACACGTCAGCACCATTGTATGGATTTATCACTGACAACTTGTAAGTCATTTTTCAACCTCTATGGATAAGACTATTTTCGATTATTAGTAATGTGTCATTTTGTTTCCGAGCACTCGGTTTGAGTTCGTGTTTAATCGTGTAATCTCGTGAATGTATAAAACTGCAAAATTGGAAATCTTGAAAGTGGCTTATCAATTATAGTCCGTGACTGTACATTAAAATGAACAAGCTAGGTGACACAAACAAAACAATAATACTGAAACAACTACACCAGCAACACATCAAATATACACAGAAATCATATTTAACACACCATCATTGAATAAAATAAATATTAAAAACATACACAACGTTCGGTAGGATTAGGAGTTGAAGAGGATCCGCTCTATGGAATTCCAATAAATAAAATATTGGTGTCTGTACATACCTGAAACTCTCTAGTGGTCTCGTCTCCGTACTTCTTGATGAAGTACTCGTACATGCCGATATCGGTCTGCCTTCCGAGCTGGTCGCGAGACTTCGCGTTAGGCACGCATTCTATCACGCCACACTGAAATTATGTGCAAAGGAATAACTACTTTAGAATTAATAGTTTAGAGATCATTTTTGCAGTGAATTAACACAGGATGGATGAAATGGCGGCAGGTCACGGGAACAATCTGCGACCCCGCGTTTCCCTTAAACTTAAGGGGAAGATTTATAAAACAATGGTTAGACCTGCTGTCTTGTATGGATCAGAATGTTGGGCCACACAAGGGATGAATAATATTATGAAATGATGAATGCTAAGGGGGATGTGTGGTGTTACGCTAATGGATAAAATAAGAAATCTATACTTATATACTTATATATAATATTATAAAGCTGAAGAGTTTGTTTGTTTGTTTGTTTGAACGCGCTAATCTCAGGAACTACTGGTTGGAATTGAAAAAATATTTTTGTGTTGGATAGCCCATTTTTTGAGGAAGGTTATGGGCTATATAACATCACGCTACGACCAAAAGGACCGGAGCATAAATGAAAGATGTTGCAAAAACGGGGAAAATGTATTCCTTTTGTTAGCTTTTTCTCTCTTATGTGACGCAGACGAAGTTGCGTGGGTCAGCTAGTAATAATATTATAAAGCTGAAGAGTTTGTTTGTTTGTTTGTTTGAACGCGCTAATCTCAGGAACTACTGGTTGGAATTGAAAAATTATTTTTGTGTTGGATAGCCCATTTTTTGAGGATGGTTATAGGCTATATAACATCACGCTACGACCAAAAGGAGCGGAGCATAAATGAAAGATGTTGCAAAAACGGGGAAAATGTATTCCTTTTGTTAGCTTTTTCTCTCTTATGTGACGCAGACGAAGTTGCGTGGGTCAGCTAGTGAGTACATAAGAGGAAGTCTTAAGGTGGCGCCGATGACTGAAAAGTTGTGTGGTAATCGGTTGTCGTGATATGGACGTGAGATGCTTGGATCTTTGAATACGGAGGGTAATAGTCAAAGGATAGCAGGCAAATGTGGTCCAAGCGTCGCCAAGGATGAATCATATACCAAATTAAAGGATTAAACCCTTTCATTTCAATCCTTCAAGACAGAAATAAGCTATAATTTCTCCAAATCCCTGGGACAGATTTTGATACCCTTCTGCATGTTTGAACAGAACATTGTACCCTTTCATTTGGTATATGACTCAACTTTGGCGACGCTTGGACCAACTCCCATACATTTTTGCCCACTGTCTTTTAGTTTACAAACTTAGATTTCTAATCCCAAATTGTTTTGCATTAACTTCAAAAACACAACTATTGAAGATTTTATATCTCCAAAGTGCACTTTATAAAAAAAAAACCTTTTAAAAATAGTACAACACCTATCCCCATAATATAAGTATACTAGCTTATGCCCGCGGCTTCGCCCGCGTGGAGTTCGATAATTGTCCCACGGAATCATATTACCGGGATAAAAAGTATCCTATGTGTTCATCCAGGTCATAAACTATATATGTGCTAAATTTCATTCAAATCTGTTAAGCCGTTTGGGCGTGAAGGAGTAGCAAACATACATTCATACAAACTTTCATCTTTATAATATTACTAGCTGATGCCCGCTTGACAAATTATATAATAAAACCTGCCTCGTGAATCACTCTATCTATTTAAAAAAACCCGCATCAAAATCCGTTGCGTAGTTTTAATGATCTAAGCATATAAGGACAGACATACGCGGCGGGGGACTTTGTTTTATAATATGTAGTGATGATAGTATGATTACAAATACTCACCCCAGGCGCAGTAGCGACGACCTTGTACGGGAACAGGTACAGATCTAGCCCAACTTGTTGGAAGATGTTCTTGAACAGCGATATGACTTGCAGCGCCAACATGTCCTGCCTGACGTCATCTCCTACTTTAAAGATGGCCGCCTGCCACACTTCCGCTATGCCGGTGAACCGGTCTTTACCGTCTTCCTGTTTGGTTGAAAAGTGGAAATTATCAATTTATTTCTCAATCTTCTCCTTCTTAGTGTGTCGATGGCAACGTAAATTGTGTCGGCCAGTAGGCCTAGCCAAGTTACAAACGTTTCGTATCGATTCTCTTTCTACAATCGTAAACGCCTCGGCGTAAGCGATTGTAGAAAGCGCTAAATTGGTAGCCAAGTTGACGCGACTGAGTCGATCGCTCGTTCTCTAATGTCTGTAGAAAACACCTACACTTTAAAGAGTTAAAGCGATCAACATTGTAGAAACGATAACATTCTATTTTATCATTTTGAACGATGTAAATTTGTCTACGAATTTTCTATTCGTTTGTGTTGATCACGTCATTTTAAGGTTGAGATGGTGTCATTCTCATACATTTGATTAGTTTTCTACTAGCGTTAACGATTGTAGATTGTCAACTTGGCTAAGCCTGCAGAACTGAGCGACTAGTTTGGCGCTTTCGGTAGCGTCCATCAGTTCCTGTAGTGAACAAACAACAGGACACGCAGGACACGATATTAAGTGCCCCATCGTTTGTGAAACAACACCAAATTTACACTCCAGGGCAGATTCATTAATGAATCTCCAATCTCTTTCTCAATAAACAACAAATTAATCTGATTTCCATTCAATGGATTTCCATGTCTATTTGACATTGAAATTATGATTTTAATTTTTTTATTAGTCTTGAACGAGTCCAAATAAATATAATATTGAAAAAAAAATAAAAACTAAAAACGCGTGTTCTCGTATTTTTCTCAGCAAACCCTTTCATTTGATACCTAAATATCCATATCATGGGGATGCAAAAAAAAATAACAAGACCGCGATCTTTGGGAGTCCGCCATATTGGATTTCGAATGATGATTGGCGTCACTGAACTAACCATGCATTGTCATCCAAACTAAACATGTATGCAAAGTTTCAGCTCAATCGGAAACCGGGAAGGGTAAAAAAAAACTTAGAACATTATTTGTACACAGTTAGTTACAGGTGAAGCATATATACAGGTGACTTTTTTATCTCTTTCCAAAAAAATAGGTATACTAAGTGAACGGAGTAGAAGCAAATGCCATACTTAGTTTTATATTTTGCAAAAAAAAAAAAAACGAAATTTAAATCTTACGCGTATTGCGTATGATTTCAAATTCGATATTTATTTTTCTTTTTTTTTTATAATTTCTCTTTCTTTGTTCTTATATGAAAAGTTTACTTGAAATTTGAAGCGTTTTTTGATTATGGGTCAATTTTTTTCTAAGCTGTCGAAAAAAGAAAAAAACACTAGGTACGCCATAAGCTTTTACTCCGTCCACCTAATATACCCATTTTATTTGGAAAGTGATAAAAAAGTCATCCGGTATGGACGGGAATTCATATGGGAACTCATTGTTCACACAGACTTACTAGTACAAGTTCGGCAGTAGAACGGCGATGACCGACGTTAAAATATTTTAGTAGACTCTGTTTTAAAGGAATAAGTTAAAGAAAACATCTGACTTCGCTTTGCCAAAATAGACATGACGACAGTATCAAAACATTGCAAATATATTTAGTCCGTCAGTTAAGAGTATTGGAAAATAATGGACACATATTTTTGTTTTTGTAGATCAATAAATATTGACAAAGATAAAACGCATCAAAACTCGGGAGTGGGAGCTCGTGACGTCAGAACTAGCTAAAAAATATACCAAGGCGTGACGTATTGAGAATTTTAAAAGCGTCATAACTTCGTCAATTTTGGTTTACGTAACAAAAGAAAAAATGTGTGTTTAATATAAAAATATTAAACACATATTTTTTCTTTTGTTGGAAATCTATCTGACAGACTAATTAGATTTTTTGTGTCTCGCCTATTATAGAGGGTATGAATAGACCGTTAACGAAGCCAAAAGGCACTTATTCTCCCCGTCATTGCGATCATTTTTTTGTTCTGGACCATACCTAGGAACCTTCTAGAGGTCAAAGTTCCAACTTTTACACAAGTTTTTTTTTGCAAATACTAGTTTTTAAGGTTTACTACTACACTAAGGTTCACTAAGGTTTACTTTACTTTAAATAACTCCTTAAAAACCCGTTTACTATTAAATGCGTCCATCAGCACAATGTTTTGAGTGCGTTACATTGAGTTTTACCGTAAAACGTGATTTTTCACCCCAAAAAAAAGTCGTTTCCCAGCAATAAGTTTTGCGTAGAGTTACTTAGTTTGATGTACAGAATGCTTGGTTGACGGCTTCGTGAAGAGTCCGTTTACGTATAAATGATGGTTTGCTTTCATTTCGTCAATAGAGAAGGAAACTGTGGAACTAATGGCGCTAGCATAGCTGGTTCCCAACATCGTCATTGGTTGAAAATGTGGTAATGTCAGTTTATAATTCAAAATAGCTTAACCTCATTGGTCAGATTGAGACCAGCTACAGTGGCGCCATCTTAGATTATCTTTGCCTGTGTCTCCCCATTGATAAAAAAAATCATAGCCATTTCAAAACACTACAAAATGTGTGTTGTTCTACAAAATTATTTTGAAATGAAGCTCGCTTTCATGACATACATGTTTTGTTCTGAATAAAACCTTCTGATTGTTCTGAAGATTAATCTGGACATGTAACAGACTCTATTGGACACTAGATTTTGCTCGCGGTTTCGTTCCCGTTATGTACGGGAATTAACCCATTTTAAATGTAGACTATAACACTCGGGATCAATGTAGCTTACTGCTAGTGAAAGAGTTTTCGGAATCGGAGCAGTATAGTTCCGAAGAGTAATCTTCAGTACTACGTATGCACCAAATCAAAGACAATAAAGATAAAAAGGTGAAATAAGGTATTAGCATGATTTTTTTTTTATCACTCTAAACAAAGCGTATTATCATCAGAAATAGCAAAGTGAAAATATTTTTTTAATATCTATAAAAAATACTAAGTTATAAGCATTTGAAACTGCTGATTAGACAGAGAGATCTGATACAGCGAATGACGTCATTCACTGCATCGACGGTCCGTTCTAAATTCCGTTTATTTAGAAAGAGATAGAAACAAAAGTATAAATGGTTATAACTTTTGTGTTGTTTGGCCGATTTATGTCTTGTTGTCGCTTTTTGTCATTATTTTTGTAGTACTTTAACATTCCGTACCGTAATAAAAAAATAAAATTTATGCATATTCCCTAGGATATAAAAGGTGATTGGATCACATTACAATATTTAGGAAAAAAGAAAATAAAGATAATGTAAGCCGCCCCGTCGCTAACCAACCAACCACACAACAAGCCCCTAGCAACGGGGTTGCCAGATCTGTCGCCAATCCCTACATACAAACTTACACACACATTTTACCTCTTAATGTTATAGTATAGGTGTATCTTGATACTTACTGAAGGAGGATCCTCTCCTGCGGAGATGGCCATGGCGACGGCTTCCATCTCATCGATGCCGTACTTCCGCACTCTGAACCTCGCCAAGTAAGGAGCTTTCGCTGCACTCTGCATAGGGGTACCTGGACAAAAATAATAAATAAATCATTTATTTTACACTTAAAAATACGTGTTACAAGCCAGTCACAATAAGAAAGCACACGAGGATATTTCCACAAATCTGATCCTAATCCCCAAACTAGACCTGGTCCTGTATTTTAGGGGTCAGCCTTCAGCCACGGATTCTATTTTCAATCTAATAGACAATAGACAAATCTTTATAATGAACTTTATAAGTGCATCTTTCAGGTGAGACTGACCTCCAGACTAGTATGATACTGTATCCTGAAAGGTCAGTTCCTTCCCTTCACAATAAAGTATAAATTAACATGTCCATAATAATTTTAATTAGGTAAAACACGTGCTGATTTTAATATCTTAAATAAACTAACAATAAAAATATTAGAAAAATAGTAATAAACAAAAATGTGTGTGTGTTTCTGTGTGTGTGAGTGTGTGTGTGTGTGTGTGTGCATGTGTGTGAATTATACCGTTATAACAAATAGTGACTCAATGCTCATAGTCCATACCATTCAACCATGAAATAATTTTAATTTTTGCTTGGTTGTTTTTGAGCGATCTCGAATAGCATTGAGAGTGTCGCAAAAAAGTTGTCATCCAAAGTTATTGCCGTTTGGAAAAAAATAATTTATATGAGCCAACCATGGCAAGGAGAGATTCTCGTTTATGGACTGAATGGGGTCGCATAATCAGCCCATCATGATCCCACTTACTGGGAATGGGGCCTCTTCTCTATGAGAGGTGTACACATATTATGTATACCTCCCATTTCAGTTATGTTTCCCGCATCCCCGAGTCCAGAGATCTGGTAGATGTTACACGTCTTCAAATTTTTAGTTCTAGAATATATCGGATTAAAAAAAGTATCACTGCACAAACTTTGCGCTTGGTCAAATTTTGGCCCAAAATGTCTGACAACCAGTCTTATACCAAGGGGTATATCGTATTAGCCAGTATGAACTGGGTTGTGGAGGTCACATAGGCAGTCGCTCCATGTCAAATACAGGTATTCAGCTGCATCCGAATAGACTGGAAGCCGACCCCAACATAGTTCGGAAAAGGCTAGGCAGATGATGATGACAAACTTTGCGCTTGGGTTTAAACCCACGAGCTAAAATACGTCATTCGAGACCGATAGTATTGACTGAACGGTTTCGTAATAGGCTAGTTTACACCATCAATAAATTGCAAATTTATTTAGTCCGTCAGTTCAGAGTAAGTATTGGAAAATAATGAACACATTTTTTGTTTTTGTAAATCAATGAATATTGCGAAAGATAAAACGCATCAAAACTCAGGAGTGAGGGCTCGTGACGCTGACGTCACAACGCAGTAAAAATTATAGCACTGCGTGACGTATTGGGATTTTTTAAAGCGTCGTATCTTCATCAATTTTGGTTTACGTATTAAAAGAAAAAATACGTGACAAATATTATTTGATAATCTAGCTGATGGACTAATTAGAATTTTTCAGGACACAAGCCTATTGTGTAGATGGAATAGGAGATGGAGGCTAACATCATGTTTGTCAACAATCATAATATAATTGCGTACCTAATTATACGAATACTAGCTGCAACCTGCGGTTTCGCCCGCGTGGTGGAAATAAAAAATAAACGCCGAGGGGTATCAAAATAGCCTACGACCTATTCTCAGACCTACCAAATACATATACACAAAACAAAAAACATAAAACCGGTCAAGCTGTTTCGGAGGACTTCGATGATTTTTATATATTAGAACTAGCTGATGCCCGCGGCTTCACCCGCTTGACAAATTATGTACTAAGACCTTCTTGAATCACTCTATCTATTAAAAAAACCCACTTCAAAATCCGTTGCGTAGTTTTAAAGATCGAAGCATACATAGGGACAGACAGACGCGGCGGGGGACTTTGATTTTATGATTAGTAGTGATTGTGATATTGTAATGACTTACCGCTCTTGTAGTCGATGTCAACTACCATTGAATCAGGGTTTGATGGTAGATAGCAACCGGGCTGAACCTGTTGCATAAAGGAAAGAACCAATTAACATACTTGAGCATGAAGTATCCTATTTACCCTAAAAGTATTCCCCTTAAACGTAAGGCTAAGATTTATAAAACAATGGTTAGACCTGCCTCCGTATTTACAAAAGCTTCGATTCGATTTCGATTTGATTTTGATTCGACAAGTCGTATGTCTATCTTTTTGATGTAAAACATCTATAGGCGCAGGTAAACCAAAAAAAACAAATGAAAAATTCGTAGCGAGCGTGGCGATCGAACCCGGCCATTACCGAGCTGTTGGGGCAGCACAAGCCAGCTGGTCTCGGGGCACAGAGCGCTGGGTTACAATCTCGTGACTTCGAGTTCGTTTCCAGCATAAGGATTTTCTTTTTTGTGAATCGTCATTTTGTTTTTATTTTCTTTTATTTTATTGTATGTGTCCCGCAACTGCTCATTTTTTTTTTTCGGCATTACGAAAGCTAGCAAGATAGACATACAACTTTACAAATTGAAATCGAAGCGAAGCGTTTGTGAACACGGGGTCTTGGATGGACCGAAATAGTGGGCCACAAAAGGGATGAGTGAAAGGCATTTACGTGTGACTGAGATAAGAATGCTAAAGGGAATGTGTTGTGTTAAGCGAATGGGTAAAATAAGTACGGTCGAACAAGCTAACCAACAAATTACATTGTAAAATGTAAACCAAATCGACCGTACATAAGAAGACAAATTATTTAATTACCACCAAAAATTGCTTTTCCTACCTTGACAGTTTTCAGCGCCTCCAAACAAGCTCGTTTCCTCTCGGCGCCCTTCGGGAACGGTCGGATAGTTCCGCTGATATTCGTGATCTGGCTAAAGAAGTCGAACTCTCTCTCGTAGAACGCCTTCGCGGGACCCGATAGGTGGTCCACTATGTTCTTTGTTAGGCTTTCTAGGATATCGAACAAGGCAGCTGTAAAAAAAAAAATAACAAACATAACTTCACGCATATAATCAATGAAGCGCTAGGCAGACGTGTACCTTCGGCCGCGGGAGACGCCCCGGGCGTCGGGGGCCACCACCACGTGGCCCCGACACCGTAGGCGCGGGCCTGTGGACGGTGGGCTATGGGCTAGCTCGCCGTCCGTCCGTCTCATGACGACAGGCCGTGTCGACGGCGCAGGAGTGTTCCGCGCCTCAAAGAGAGTCAGAAAAAAGGAAGGGGTCCGTAAGGACCAATGCCTGCCGGGGTTGCCGGACTGTTCGAAAGAGATACCGTGGCCCCGGAACACAAAGGGCGATGAAGGAACATGGATGGGTTTTAGTCAGTAAAAGTCTGACACTCCCTCCTGCTCCGCCCAGAGCGGAAGGAGTTATTTGATGATTTCCCATCCGAAAAAAAAAAAAAAGACGTGTACCTTAAGTACACTAATATTTCGGCAGTTATGTTTAAGTGTCTCATGTAATTAGGGGGCGAGCCTATTTCCATCAACCGAGCACAAATCCAGACTCTGTGGTTGTGACTGAGAACTTGCTGATGGAAAAACCCAGCAACACCTTGCCTGATCCGGGAATTGAACCCAGGATCTCAAGTGTGTAATTTTAATAATTATTTATAAAAAAAAAAACCGGCCAAGTGCGAGTCGGACTCGCGCACGAAGGGTTCCGTACCATTATTGTCAAAAAAAGGGCAAAAAAATCACGTTTGTTGTATGGGAGCCCCCCTTAAATATTAATTTTATTCTGTTTTTAGTATTTGTTGTTATAGCGGCAACAGAAATACATCATCTGTGAAAATTTCAACTGTCTAGCTGTCACGGTTCATGAGATACAGCCTGGTGACAGACAGACGGACAGACGGACAGACAGCGAAGTCTTAGTAATAGGGTTCCGTTTTTACCCTTTGGGTACGGAACCCTAAAAACTAAACAAGAATTTCCAGATCGATGCGTTTGTGAATACGCGGGCAGTACTGCAGTTGTTGGGTGTAACAAACACTTTTACACGTTATTTTTTCGAAACTAGATGGGGCTGGTGTTTCGTACTCGACTACTCTGAGAAGAAATAGCCGAAACAAACTCGGAGAGTGTCTGAGATGGTCTTTAGAAGAACCACACGGATTTGAGTGGACTTATCCAGTCAGTGCAAGCATTTGTCAATTATCGTGTAGCTCGACTTATAACTCAGGAAGCTCAACGACACGGCGAACAATACCAAAAGAAAGGGAATTTGGGTAGGTCGCGTAGTACTCGAAACTGCCAGACAATCGTTAAAATCAAAGGGAAAAGACAAACAAAAAAAATGACCCACATGATCCTCACATTCACAATCAGTTATCAGCACACTACCAGACTCCATAAACATTGCTCCATAAACTATTGGCATCTAGATCACTATTGGTATCTAGATCCATCATGTTAGGGCGAATACACGTAGAACGCTGGCAGCCGGCGCCGACCTGCCAGCGCTTATCGGCACCGGTCTGCGCAGGCAGTCTCTATACTTAAGGCGGCTCCCCAAGCAAATGACCTTGAGCGAGCAGTTTTTTGGAGCCAACTCCTCTTTATCCAAAAGAAATACCAACTAATAAAAAATACATTAAATTACTACATATTCTTGACTCCAAAATTGTAGTTTCATTTTTTTTTTTTAATTGCTTATTGTTTAATAAATCCCCTCAACGAAACCACAGAAATGAGAAATAATGATTTATAAAATGCTACTCCTCGTAAAGTAACCATTATTTTGATTTGCTACTTATACTAATGGATAGGCAATTTAATAATGAACATAATTATTGTCGTGTTATTTTTTCCAAAACACGTAAATTTGATTTTATAATTAATAAAAACCACTCATTTCGCACTATTCGGCCTGCAGTGACGGACGTAACAACCAACCACTTCGTAGTGCAAGCTAATTAGAACTTTATTCTAACAGTATTTCAAACAAAGTTTGAACCACCACAAATAGAGTTGCTAATTTGCTCGGGGAACCACCTTAAGCCTACTTGACGGAAATTCCGTCGCGGATCTTCCGCGTCGGAACGCCAATACATGTTATTGCATTGACTAATAACGGGCACACTGCGCGGAAGATCGGTCGTTCCGTCGCAGACCGCTTGCCTAGTATGCCCGTTTTTAGTCATATATGCAATAACATGTATTGGCATCCCGACGCGGAAAGTCCGCGACGGATTTCCGTTAAGTGTGGCTAAGGTCTTAGCGCCGATAAGCGTCGGTACTTGTCGGCGACGTTCGGCGCTTGTCGGCGCCAATAGCCAGCGTTCTACGTGTATACGCACTTGAACTTGACCTAAGACTTGAAGCCGACCTCTACACAAAATAATATTGTTAAAAGACTTACGATCTTTGTTCTGCATTTCCTCGTCCGTGTACATATTGGTGTGCATGTTCCATATCAGCTGATGAGCCACTACTTGAGATTTCTTCGACAGTGACTTTATTAATTCTGCTACGTAGCCCATCTGGAGATTAAAAAAAAGTTATATGCATTGGTATAAAAAAGTTATTATGTTACAGAGGTTCATGCTGAGATAGGGGATTTTCGGCCGCGTAATTTCGTTTGTTTTATCTGTTTCTTTTATTTCCTTTTTTATATATCATCATTATCTCTCCCTTATCCCAATTTATTTTTATATATCATCATTACCTCTCCCTTATCCCAATTTATTTTTATATATCATCATTATCTCGCCCTTATCTCAATTCATTCGGGTCGGAACAGCACGTGTTCCTCTCCCATACCTCTCTATTACTCGTCATCTCATCAGACACCTCCTTTCTTGCGATATCAACCTTTACATAGTCCATCCATCGTTTCTTTGGTCTTCCTCTACTCTTATACCTTTTTATACTATTTTAAATAATTTGATAATTATCAACCATTTTTTTTTGTTTTGTCCTGTGTGAGACTAATATAGGCTTTTTTCTTTATTTCCTTCAAAAACCCAAGATACTCAGCATTTCAAAAATGTCCGCAAAAAAAAACTACCCAATTTCGAATTGTACGCACTTTTGAAATTAGTATCACGTCGCCCGTCTGCGCTGCACAGACGTCAAAAATTCCGGAGTTTAAATGTCGGTTCAAATGAAAACGCAACAGGCTTTTGAACTTCAGTAGGGAATCACAACAAAAATCCAAGTTATGCAATTTTCAATGGGGTAGATGACACATCAATCAATTGAGATACTTTTTAAGAGCTGTCAAAACGCGGTTCTCTCATAGATTTTGTATGGTAATAGCAAACTGTGACGTCATTGTTTATTCAACTCAATGTCTCAACAATTTATTGATTTCAAAGAAACTAAAAATCGAATTTGGAAATTAATTGAAAATAAATCGGGTTTTCAGGCCCAAAATAAAGTGTTTTTTTAAGAGATTGGTGGCTTGGAATTATTGTTTTATGGTGTCATCTACCCTATTGCTATAACAGAAACTCGACGCTATTCTAATAACACTAAGACACAATTTAGCTTGTGCTGTACTCACAGTGTCGTGCCTCAAGGCCTGCACCAGCTGCGGTATGTACAGCAGCACCGCGGAAGACGGATATGACGTCAGAGTGCTGACGGCCGCCTGCGCAGACAGCGGGTGTGGCGGGTACTGGCGGCTGAAGTACGATAGTGCTTCTACTGGCGACACGCGGGCCCAGGTTATCATGTGGACTAGCTGCAATACAAACAAAGGAGGTTATTATTAGGAAAATATTTGGAAATTGAATGTTAGTAATCGTCGTTGATATTGCAATCCGCTCAATGTCAATTCTTTTATTTATTTTTTCTTGACAGAATTCATTATTTTAGTATTGTAATCTAATCTCGAACCATGAGAAACTAAATTACTTATCATCATCTGCCTAGCCTTTTCCCAACTATGTTGGGGTCGGCTTCCAGTTTTACCGGATGCAGCTGAATACCTGTATTTTACATGGAGCGACTGCCTATCTGACCTCCACAACCCAGTTAGTACCGGGTAATACGATACTACTTGGTAAGACTGGTTGTCAGACTTTTTGGGCCTCTGACTACCTAACGACTGTCAAAGATCTACAAATGACAGCCGGGACCAACGGCTTAACGTGCTTTCCGAGGCACGGAGGAAACTCGGTATGTAATGGGTGGTCACCCATCCACAGACCAACCTAGGCAAGCACGGCTTAACCTAACGATCGACCCGAGCGGCTGTTATTATCTAGCCACGAGCTCCTCACTAAACACAGATTACATTACATTTCCAGTATAACATGGCCTCGCTTTGTACAGATTTCTCGTACAATAAGAAATCCGCTTATAGTGGTTTTGTATAGCTTGATGGGTCGTTTTGCGTGAAAAAATCATATTGACATGTCGAAGGTGCTACAAGCATTATCGGAACTCAATTTAATTAATGCACTCAAAACATTGAGCTTATGGATGCATTGAATAACTCAGTGGTCATGGACGTATTCAAAGCAAAGTTAAAAACTTGCATTTATAACTAAGATCTCCAATATCTCTGTAACTAGAAAGTTAATTCCCAGGTTTGGTCCAGAACAAAAAATATCGCGATAACAGAAGGAACAAGTAAGCTTCGGCTCCGTTAAGGGTATTTTTGCACCAATTATATATTCGATTTCCCCTTTTTCAAACGCGGCAAGTTCTGGCATTGCGTTCAGGCTCGTTTTTTCACGATACAAAAAGAGGGATATTTTGATTAAAACTTGAGACAGCTTACCTCATGAGCATCGTTGAGCAGTGTCTCAGTAGTAACAAGGTACTTCAGTGCCTGAGGTACGTGAGACACCGCCGTCGGCTGCGCTTGCACCTTGCGACGGATCTCAAATACAATGCCGTCGTGTTTCAACCTGACAATAAAGAGGAATTCAATATTTAGTTTAAAAAACTGCGTCTTTGTTTCATCATCATCATCATTTACGGCGAAAGACGTCCACTGCTGGACATAGGCCTCCCCCAAGTGTCGTCACATTGGTCGGTCCCGTGCGACTCGCATCCAGCGGATTCCCGCAAGATTCGACAAGTCGTAATGTGTGTCTTTTTTTGGCATTACGAAAGCGAGCGGTATAGACATACGACTTTGCTAATCGAAATCGAATCGAAGAATTGTGAATACCTATGCAGGTCATCGGCCGACCTAGTGGGAGGCCTTCCAACGCAACGTCTTCCGGTTCGCGGTCGCCACTCCAGAACTTTTCGGCCCCATCGGCCATCCGTTCTGTGAGCAATGTTCCCTAGTGCGCACTGCCACTTAAGTTTGGCAATTCTTCGGGCTACGTCGGTAACCTTAGCCATAGACTTGTTTGTGTTAAATCCTACTAAGATTATAAATGCGAAAGTTTGTGAGTATGGATGTATGTATGGATATTTGTTAATCTTTCACGTAAAAACTACTGAAATTAAATTTTGCACACAAATAGTTCACACAAATAGTTGATTAAAACATAGGATAGTTTTTATCCCAGTAGTGAGATCCCATGGGACAGTTATCAAACTTCACGCGGGCGAAGCCGCTCGCTGGCAGAAGCTAGTCAAAGGGTGTAAAAAACCTCTTAACGAAGCCGAAAGGCACTTGTTCTCCCCGTCATTGCGATCATTTTTTTTTTCTACACCATACCTGGGAACCTTCTAGTTACGGAGATATCGGGGGTCAAAGCCCCAACTTTTTTTTTTAATACAAGATTTTATTGTGAGATTTTTACTTTAAACACCTCGATGACCCCCGTACTATTCAATCCGTCCATCAGCACAATATTTTGAATGCGTTACATTGAGTTCTACAACAAAACATGATTTTTCAACCCATAAAAAAGTCATTTCCCAGCAATAATAATATTTTTGACGTGACAACGTCTTATAAATTGGTTTGCCGGGTGACACTTCAAGAAACTGGGTAACGCTCTTCCGCTCACGTTATGCGCTCACAATGAGAGCGAGTGAGAGGCACGCGTCCCGCCTAAGAGCGAGAGAGACAGACATAAAAAGTTTATTTTACCACTCAAAGTCTTTGTCACGTAAAACTTTCGCCCGTATACCGACTTTACAGGCAACCAATTTTTTGCGTAAAGTTTCTTAGTTTGATGTACAGAATGCTTGGTCGACGGCTTTGTGATGAGGTCTTTTACATCCTGTATATAGTATATCAACTATCTGGTGTCCACGACACAAGCCTCGTTGCTTAGTGTGGCACTAGATGGCGCTGTGTGTAATGTCCAGCGATATTTTATGTGGAAAACTATGTGAAAATTATGTGCGAAACTGAATGTAAGAGCGAGCGAAAGGGATGAATATATCTTGATATGTTAGAAAAGATGGCGTAAGACTATAAAACGACGAAGACGTGTGCTAGATTTGTAATCTATACTGTCTATACTAATATTATAAAGAGGCAACATTTGTTTGTAAGTTTGTATGTTTAGGGGGTAATCTCCGGAAGTAATGAACCAATATAAAAAATTGTTTCACTGGTAGAAAGACGGTGGTAGGTGGTAGAAGGACGTCAGCTAGTTTAAAATAAATTCGGTTTGTTCACAAATCAACCTGTTTTACTCTGAGCCCACATTCCCACATTTATTTTATTTATTATAGCTGACGTCCCACGGTTTCACCCGCGTAGTTCCCGACCCCGTGGGAGTACGGGAATAAAATATAGCCTATAGCACTCACGAATAACTCGCTTTCTACCAGTGAAACAATTTTTAAAATTGGTTCATTACTTCCGGAGATTACCCCCTACATACAAACTTACAAACATACAAACTTACAAACAAATGTTACCTCTTTATAATATTATTAGTATAGATTTTTAAATATATACATTGGACGACCCGAATGGTGCAGCGGTAGTGAGGCCTTACGTTGCCTTACGTTCTTAGGGGCCCGGGTTTTAATCTCGGTAGGAGCAAATGTTTGTGTGATGAGCATGGACATTTGTTTCCAAGTCATGAATTTTTAAATTAAAAATAAGAATGTATTTACAAATAAAATAATAATATATAATAATATCGCATTGGGTCTAGCCTGAAGAATATTTGTATGTTTAGAGTAAATAAATAGTATAGTGCTACAACTTAGTGTGGCACTAGATGGCGCTGTGTGTAATATCCAGCGATATTGATTTCATTATCAACCTATAATGTTCCCAATGCTGGGACACGGTCTCCTCTCATGATGAGAAGGAATGGGCTATAATCCACCACACGGGCCCAGTGCGAATTGGTAGATGTCATATGTCTTCGAATTTTTGGTTAGAGGACATACCGGTTTCCTTTGCCGTTTTGAGAGCAGTGGTGATGAAATAATTGACACTTGATTCTGGGTTCGAACCCACAACTTACTATTTGTAAGTCGGGGCCGCCACCACTGGGCCACCGCTGCTTTCTATATCTATTTTTGCTATATTTATTTTATTTATTATGCCGATAAGCTAGGTTGTGAAGCGAAGCTACCAACGTCTCGTCACTTATAAAGCTTTTAGCTCTGTGTTCCACTGAGTCAGTAAACTGGTTCATTACTTTACTTGCTTACCTTTCAGGCAGGAACACGGCGAGTGTGGGGCTGATGTCCCAGGCCAGCTTGGCGTAGTCCCGCCAGGTCCGCTCTAGGTTGGGCTTGGAGCGCCACGTGTTGATGTTGTCTTCTCCCGGGACGGCCTGCTCCGGCCGACCGTGAGGGTTGTGCCACGTCACTAGGAACTCTATCTCTACAGCCTGTCGACAAAACAACGGTTTTATTTTGACGAACCGATTGGCGCAGCGGTAGTGAGGCTGCCTTACGTGCTTAGGGTCCCAGGTTCGAATCCCGGTAGAAGCATGAATGGAGAATGTTTGTGTGATGAGCATGGACATTTGTTTCCTAGTCATGGATGTTTATAATATAATATATTGTATAATAAGTATGTATTTACAAACAAAAAGTATCTATGTAGTATTTCAACTATCTGGTGTCCAAGACACAAGCCTCGTTGCTTAGTGTGGCACTAGATGGCGCTGTGTGTAATGTCCAGCGATATTTATTATTTATTTATTTTATTGTCCTTTATTGGCCAACCAACAATTGTTTACACTGTAAATATTTCGAGTAATTATCTACCATTATCTGAGGTTAATGTAACAATTTCTTATAACTTATAGGTTAGCACCGCATGCCCCATAAACATATTAGATGTGCCACAAGCACTGTATACTGTACTATAAAATTACTGTCTAATTAACTAAAATTAACAAGTTTAAATTAACATTTAGAAATTGTTACTAGCTTGATTTGAGGATTTTCGCCAGAAAATTATGTGAAGGAATATAAAACTAGTATTAACAGTAAAAGTCAAATTCAATTGAAACACTATACACCAAACAAATAAAATACAAAAAAAATAATATGTACAGTAACCGAACCCCAAAAACACAAATAAGCGAATTTTCGGCGCGTATAAGCTCGTTAATGAACGCGAATACGCGGAAGTCTTACGAGAGTTGACGCGAGTTATAAGCTCGAACAAGCGCGAGTCGCGTGACAAGTCGTCACTTTTGCTGACAACTGTCGTTTTAGTCCAGCGAACATAAGCGCGTGCACGCGCTACAAAATACGCTAGTCTGAAACCGCTCTAAGTAGAATATTATAGGCGTGTGTCCTGAAAAAAACGGAATTAGTCCGTCAGTTAGATTATCAAAAAATATTTGACACGTATTTTTTCTTTTGTTACGTAGACCAAAATTGACGAAGATACAACGCTTTTAAAATTCTCAATACATCACGCCGTGCTATAATTTTTAGTGCGTTGTGACGTCACGAGCCCCCGCTCCCGAGTTTTGATGCGTTTTATCCCCTTGTTCGCTTTAGGACAGATTCGATTAACGACAGATTTGTTCTACGGCAGATTCGCATTGCGGCAGAAATTGTACAGTCGTGTTGAAATGATCAAGCATAAAACTCTTTTTGTTTCTGTCAATATCATGTTAATGGTCACACATAATTATATCATGGTATGTTTTTATTATATGACATTGTCATAAGTAGGTACTACGATTGATTTGCTGCTGATTTTTTTTTCAGGCTGAACAGAAAATAAATATGTATCGTAAGATAAATAATAAATAGCATTTTTGTTTATTGTTTTATTAATAATACCTACAGTGAACTACTCGATATAGACAATGGACTTCACTGTACTTCTGCCGTAAAGCGAATCTGACGTTAGGCGAATCTGTCCTAAGGCGAATCTGTCCTAAAGCGAACAAGGGGTTTTATCTTTGTCAATATTCACCGATTTACACAAAAAATACGTGTTCATTATTTTCCAATACTCTAACTGACGGACTAAATAGATTTGCATTTTATTAATGGTGGAAACTAGTCTATTATCATGGTTTGACACTATTTCATATTCTCTAAAATACTCACCATAAGTTCCAATATAAGGTTCCTCTTCCTGACGTAGTCTTTCACGAATGTATCCTGCGGCTTGGCGGGCGGTTTCACGCTGCGGTTGGAACGCTTGCCGGCGATACTGCCTGCACCTCCACTGCTCAGCGTTGTTGTTGACATTGGCACCTATGTTTAACAAAAGAATACAAGAACAACTTAAAAACCAGTTTGTGGTACAACTTTAAATTTTGGATGACCAATAGTCATTCTGAAATCAACTAACACGCTCAATAAATTAATATTTATTTAAGTGGAATTCAACAATTCAAATAAATGACGAAGTTCTCTTAGGATGCCTGGCAGCTGTAAAACATCGAAATTATTTTGTACAAGTAATATGCTTAAAAAAAAGTCAATATAAAAAATAAACACAAAATAAAAGAACATAAAAACAAAATGACTCGATCACAAAAAGAAAACCCTTTTGCTGGATAGAATCGAACTCAAAGTCACGAGATTGTAACCCAGTGCTCTGTGCCCCCTGACCAGCTGGCTTGTTGTAAACCGTGGCGAATATGTAGATTTTATGCTGCTTCAACAGGTCGGTAATGTTCGGGATTGTTCGGGCCGGCCGACAGTCGCCACGGCAAAAGCGTCGCGACAATTTTCATTTGTTTTTTTGGTTTACCCGCGCTTACAGATGTTTTATATCAATATGAATGGAATGATTCTATTGCGAAAAAGCACAAAAAATGCTGTTGCTAATCAGTGAACTGCTGGAACTTACCGTGTTTATCCAGCCCGTAGTCTGTCGACTGCCTATATCACTGTTGACAGATGATCGGTTGTCGATCGGAGAGTTCGATGTGTAGATGCTTTGGCTACTGCTCGGACCCATTAGCTCGAATTCACCTGGAGCAGACGTTGAATAGAACGCCAAAGATTATGCAAGGAAGTATCGAACGGAGGTGGCATAGTTTCTCCATCGGCATTTTGAATTTTAATATTACGAATTAGAAAGTAACTTAGTTAGTCGATCTGTCTGTTTGTTACTAGTTTTCGGTGGCACACAGAGTAGACCACGACCTAGGTTACAACATAGGATACTTTTTATCTGGATTCCCAGTTTTCGTGGGATAATTTTTGACCTCAGAAGTGTGTAAAAAGATCCTTAACGAAGTCGAAAGCCACTTGTTCTCCCCATCATTACGATATTTTTTTTTTGTTCCAGATAATATCTGGGAACCTTCTAGTTACGGAGATATTGGAGGTCAAAGTTCCAACTTTTTCACGAGTTACATACATGATTTTAATGTATGAACATTACTATAAACGCCTCCACGACCCCCGTACTATTCAATCCATCCACTAGCACAATGTTTTGAGTGCGTTACATTGAGCTCTACCGCAAAACGTGATTTATCACCCCAAAAAATAAGTCGAAACCCAGCAATATTTTTTGCGTAAAGTTACTTAGTTTGTTGTACAGAATGCTTGGTTAACGGCTTCGTGATGAGCTTGTCAACACCCTGTATACCACGTCGTGACAGGCAAAAAAATATTCTTAGTACTAGACATGTTCGTTGCACGGTCGTGATAAAATATAAAAATACAGCCAAATTGAGAACCTCCTCCTTTTTAGAAATCGGTTAAAAATAAGTTAACTTCAGACCCCAGTAGGCAGATGCAAAGAAAACCTGATCAGGTGGAAATTATAGATCACTCTATCCTAGAGTGAAAATACTCATGTTGCTGTTGCTAGTGCTAGACAAACGATGGGACCACAGATATAGATATACCTAGATAACGTGAGTATCATAACCGTATGAAAACCAAGTGTGCCATTTTGACTACCTACTATGACGTCATAAGCACTATTTAGTTACTATACAAACAAGGTACTATACAAAATAGACTACGTTTTTGTTCTTTGAATGTCTAGAAGAGTCACACCAATGTTTTTTGTTATTCAGCATGTCTAAAAGTAGACCATGACCTAGGCTAGAACATAGGATACTTTTTATCCCGATTCCTAATTTCCGTGGAATAATGTTTGACCTCTACGAGCAAAGGAGCCAGCTACACACAAAATAACTTACCTCCAATATCACTGCTCTTCAAATACTTTTTATCCGAGTGCATCAGCTGCCAGAACTTGATGAGGGATATGATATCCTCCCTCAGAGCGCCAGACATCTTGGCAGGCGCCATGAGACCTCGACAGAAGTAGTCGAGGCAAACCGCGTACACGCGCTCGCGCAGGATGTTGCGGGCGATGGACCGAGGGAGTATGTCGCCTTGCAGGAGGGATATCCCGCATGACAGAAGTCTGTGGACGAACAAATTGTCGGGTTGTCAGGAATTTATTTCGCTAGGCTCGAGCTTATGTGGGCTGTAGACGCGTTTCGTGCTATGAAAACACACTGGATGCGATACACTATTTTATTTCACATTGCACGGTTCGGGTTGGTAGTTTCCATGGAGAAGAACCGGCAAGAAACTCCATGGTTACTCTTTTCAAACAGATACACTGAGACTAACAAATTACTTGACAGTACACTTTCACACAATAACACTAGGCACAATGAATCGTGTACAGTTTCAAGACGTCTCAACTACGCTGCGATCAGACCCAGAATGTAGACCTCGCCGCTAGTTGTTAACATCAGGACTCTGTAAAAGCTGCCACGGTGGGGTAGACTGGTAAGTAGGTCGCGTGATGTCACCACTGGCGCGCTTTCGATCCATTCGCCCGTCCGTACTCATGACCGGATGCGACAAAATAAATAATAACATCAAGCCTGCATTGTCTAAACTCTAAAACAGTATTATAATACACATGTAAGCGGTTATTTATCGCGAATTTTACCTTTAATATAAGCCCGACGTTTCGACCGAGTGAGGGTAGTTGAATAAACACCTTCGCTTTGCTGTGGCGGTACCTCCAATACTTCAGTCTTCCCGCGACTACGGCTGGTGCAATCCGGTCGAAACGTTGGGCTTATATTTAAAGGTAAAGTTCGCGATAAATACCTGTTTAAATGTCTATTATAATGTGTTCTGATCGTGAAATCTCTAAAGCAGTGTTTTTCAACCTTTTTCATGACACGACCCCCGTAGTATGAAAACATATTTGGCGACCCCCTGACCCCTTGCTTTTTTTTCATTTATTTTAATAAGTTACAAATATTAAATCCATACAAAAATTTTATGCATTTGCATAATATTAGGATTCGGATAACATTTTTTATTTTTTTTTATTTTTTTTATTTGCAATTCGATTTAGTTGTCAATGTAGCAAAAACGGATCCACAATGGGAGAAATTAGTTAATTACGAACAAGCGAAACCTCAATAAGATGGATGAGTACTAGGTAATAGATTTTAATTTTGTTAATTTGTATGGAAAGGAAAACATCGTGAGGAAACCGGCATATCCTAGAACCAAAAAGTCGAAGACATGTGACATCTACCAATCCGCACTTGGCCCGCGTGATGGATTATAGCCCATTCCCTCTCATAGAGAGGAGGCCGTGTCCCAGCAGTGGGAACATTATAGGCTGATGATGATGATGAGTTTGATTTTCTAAGAACATACCTAAATCTTACTCCAACGGCTTCAACGTGTCTGTTTATATGGTCGCGTACGTCTCCCACAGTTATCGGCAGTGACCTAAAATTACAACAAAAATTGTTTAACAAATTATACTTTAACTGTTAATTTTAGAGTTTAATTTCCAATATAACAAAATACGTACCTATGCAGCAAACTGGCCAGCATCTCTACTTTTTCCAAGCTGTTGTATTTGGCTGTCTCGGCTACCTCGCACAGGTATCGAACCCACACCGCGTGAGGAGCCACGAAGGGTGGACGGGGTTCTAGTTTTGCACCTGTAAATAATAATAAATTAAATTGAATTAATCTCGTGTTAAGGCTGCTTTATGCCGGGGCAACACTGTGCGGCATTGCTGCTTGCTACATATTGTGGCGTGCGTCATCTTGTGGTATGCTACAAATAACCATAATGTGCGGCAATTGCGGTATGCGGCAGCCTATTTTACGCCAAGGCAACATCGTGCCTAGATAATTTTCAAAACATCGTGCTGTAAAATTTTATTGGAGTGTTTTGGTTTACCAATTTCATTGATCGAGGGGACAAGACACCGTAGTATATGGCTGATGAAGTAACTTTAGCAGCATGACGCAAGGTGTTGCCATGCCGCACAATTCTTGCCACAATGTGCAACATATAAATTATTGTAGACAAACAATATAAATTATTGTAGATAAATTATTGTGACATGCCGCAATACCGCACAGTGTTGCCCCAGCGTAAAGCAGCCTTTAGAACTAATACGACGACAGGCCATGAATGTACCGTTCTAATAATATTCTCTACATTTTTTAAACATAGCATGCCACCTGTTACTCCCGAAGGGTAAGACAAAAGTGAACCAATAGTTCACTCACATTTCACCAATGACGCGGCATTACAAACAGTATTACAGCAACATAGATCAAAAAGTACTACAGTGCCATCTATGACACAGATGATGAAATAAAACATCGAAACTTACCTAATAGCGATGATTCCTGACAAAAAAAAATATGATTCTGTTAAGTCCGTCAGTTGGATTATCGAAAAATATTGGATACCTACGTGTTTTTTGTTTTATCAAATTAAGGCGATGACATAAGCTAAATTAGCAACTCTATTTGTGGTGGTTCAAATTTCGTTCGAAATGCTGTTAGAATAAAGTTCTAATTAGCTTGCACTACAAAGTAGTTGTTACGTCAGTCACTGCGGCCGAATAGTGTGAAATGAGTGTTTTGTTTTGCGATTTGCAAAAAATCAATTGATTGGAATAAAAATGTAAAACACTATGATGCTAATATGTTGCTTGTAGAATTATTTGCCAAAAAATCAGAATTATCGCATGTATTTTAGTGTGTTTTTACTCGTTAAAAGATTTTTTTAGAGATAAGTTCGTGATTTTTTTTGTCGAGTAAAATTAGTTGTAATAAGTTTTTAAAACACTGTCATACTAGCATATTATTATATCCTGAAGGATATTATATAATGTTTTGGGTCTATTTATTGCAGTGAATCATATGCTTTTTTGCATTATAAAACTCGCGTTTAGCTCCTGTAGTCGCCTTAATAAATAAGTATTGACGAAGATAAAACGCACAGATCATAGAAACAACAGATAAAACACGTCAAATATCATGAGTGGGGGCTTGTGACGTCACTTTCCGGTAAAAATGTACTCAAATGTGACGTCACATGAGTTTTCGAGGCACTTCATTTTTTGTTTACGTGAAAAAAGAAAAAATATGTGCCCACAATTTTTTTTTTTATTTATCTGACGGACTAATTCGATTTTTTTGACATCTACCCTATTTCGACATCACGCAAGTTAATAGAAGAACCCGACAACAACTGTCGGGCAATAGCTCACCAAACGTAACAGCAATCTGCAGGCCTATTACGTATCTTTCTGATATCCAGTGACTATCAAGCTTCGGTTGTACACCGAACTTTGATGACAACCGAGAATGTCATAATATTGGTATTATGTATCGCACTGAGTGGAATATCGCTTTACGGTGACTAACAGCCCCGGTACGGTGTAACGTCTTTCACAAAAGCCACCTCAAACTCAGTTGTCATCAATTTGTTGTCC
Organism: Xestia xanthographa; assembly: GCA_905147715.2. Classification (NCBI taxonomy): domain Eukaryota; kingdom Metazoa; phylum Arthropoda; class Insecta; order Lepidoptera; family Noctuidae; genus Xestia; species Xestia xanthographa. The sequence goes on along the minus strand of LR990651.1, from coordinate 11,893,321 downwards.
ACTATGCTTACATAATCGAAATAATATAGGTATCGATACGAAAGCGTCTGTCAAAATGAGTTACGGTGACTATCATCAGCCACGATGACAACCAATGACATCATATTTGATCGCGACTGGTCATACATAATACGAAACAAACCTTTTCACAGTTAATTGATGGATACTGCGCCCAGTTACTATCATTTCGAGCTGTCAACAGAGATACGTAATAGCCCTACTGGTCGGAGAATCCTCCCTTTTCGATGGGGGATGAAGAACTTTACACACTGTTTCACTGTTTCTTCATACCCCTAAACGAATATTTTTTACTGCAGTAAAATAATTGTTTACTGACCTTCATGAGCAGCCAGCGGACTGGTCTCATCAGTCTGCTTGGAGAACAGCCCCATTTTGCGGTCCACAGTACTCTGCCACGCGGAGAATATCTCCTGCATGAGCCTGATCTCCAGGTCTGGGCGGGACGTGGTCAGCCATTGCCAGCACTCCACTGCTGTAGTCACTGCATCCTCCGTGAAGATCTCCACTTGTGACCATGCTGTGGAATAGTCAGAAATTGTGAACATTGACATTCAAATCTTAAACTGTCACTTATGATTGTATTATTTTGAGCTCCCGATATTTCGACGCTGTTGCAAGCGCCATGTTCGCGGATTGACTGAAGAATGCGGGTGCATGAAAGCAGACAAATCTGTCTTCCCTCTGTTTACTGACTTACCGACAGAGTGCAACAGGCCCCTCGCAGTGGGCGCGGTGTGCGAGTGCGCCGCGTGCGGGGAGTGGTGCCGCGCGTGCACCAGCAGCGCCGTGGCCCGCCACAGCGCGGCGCGGTGCGAGGTCTCGCTGCCGCTGCTGCACGCATCCCTCAGCGCGCAGTGCAGACGGGCCCCCACGCGCCACAGTGCAGCCTCCCCACCGCCTTCCGCGCTTACGGCGCCAGCGATCTGCAAAAATTCCATCAATTTACAAAAGAACTTCATCATCTTCCTGCCCTTATCCCAAGTTACTTGGGGTCGGTGCAACACGTTTTTTTCTTCTATTCTCCCCTGTCAACCATCACACAATCATTTACACCTTTTTGATGCGAAACATCTATAGGCGCGGGTAAACCATAAAAACAAATGAAAAATTCGTGGCGAGCGTGGCAATCGAACTCGGCCCGAACAATCCCGAACATTACCGACCTGTTGAAGCAGCATAAGATCTACATATTCGCTACGATTAACAACAAGCCAGCTGGTCTCGGGGCACAGAGCGCTGGGTTACAATCTCGTGACTTCCCGAGTTCGATTTCAGAATATGGAATTTCTTTTTGTGAATCGAGTCGTTTTGTTTTCTTTTATTTTATGTATTTGTTTTTTATTTTGACTTTTTTTAAGCATATTAGTTGTACAAAATAATTTCGATGTATGAAACATCTGCCAGGCGTCCCACGACGGCTCACTTTTTTTTTCTTCATATCATTCCTCACACAATCCATACATCGTTTCCTTGATCTTCCTCTCCCTCTCCATCCATCAACACTCATCACTCTTTAAGTCACATGAGATTCGTCTCTCCTCATCACATGGCCATACTAAGACAGTCGATTCTCTTTCAACTCTCTGTAACTGCCGCAACTTTCAAACTTCCTCTAATATCATCATCATCAGCCTGTTAATGTTCCCACTGCTGGGACACAGGCTTCCTCTCTATGAGAGGGAATTCCTCTAATATACTCATTCGGAATGAGTATATTAGAGGAATTCCCTCTCATAGAGAGGAGGAATGACTCGTGGAGGAATGATTCCTGATTTGATCCTTTTTTGTCACCCCACACATCCAACTCAACATTCTCATCTCCGCTACATGCAATATTTTTTCATCCAGTTTACAAAAAAAGAACTTAATGTATGGAAAGGGCCAACTTGCAGAAATACAGATTGATGGAACAAGGTAACAAGGTACTACAATTGCTGTTACACGGTCCGTTGATGAGTTGTTTCCATATTTTGTACCGAAACTCCTTGGCACTAATTTCTCGTTAATCTAACTAAAAAAATACACAATTTTATACAGTTTAAACTTAACAGTTTAAATTTCATATTTATTTGTTATATTTAAAAAAAAAACAATCCCAATCGTTCCTAGTTCAAAGATCGAGTTTATGCCTTTCGGTTTCAAAACGACCTAAAAATAAGCGTGTATAGCTTGATGTGTTGCCGTGCCTATGCGGTTACTGACCTCGCCAGCATATCGGCTGCGCTGTGACACGACAGCGAGCAGCGCCGCCGAGTCCTGCGTCACGCACGGCGGACGCTTGTCCAGCGCGCTGCGCGGTAACGGAGCGGACATCCGGTTCAGTCCGGCCGCACCTAGCAAGGCTCCAGTTGCAAGTGCTAGGCCGCAATGATGCCAGAGAGTTGAGTTTGGAACCTGTGTAGAGAAAAAATGGTAATGAAATCTAGTCTTCATGCGGGACAAAGATGAATTAAGGTGGATGCTCCAGGGTAGCCCGCGAAATTCAAATTTTCTTACTTTTTTTTGCAATTTTCAGGCCAGTGCTAGGTTGTATGTTGATTAAAATATTATTCCCGACTGTGAGACGTATATAGTTATAGAATTATAATCATCAAAATCATCAATACAACCCTGTATTGATGATGATTTATATATATAGTAAAAAAATTGAATTTCGCGGGCTACCCTGACGCTTTCAACATTAGGGGTGTGTGTGCAGAGGTACATCGTGTGTATAATACAAATACATTTCACCAGTTATATACATCTAAGTCCCAAGTAGGGGGCGTGCCTATTGCCATCAACCGGACACAAATCCAGACTCCGGGCTGTGGAAACGTCTGGTGGAATAACCCAATAACAATTTGCCCGACCTGGAATTCGAACTTAAGGCCTTGATACTCAGTTTTTTCTGAGTTGTGTGCGTTTGCAGCCTCTACACCAGTGGTTCCCAACCTATTGTGCGCGGACCACCGGTGGTCCGCAGGAGCCTCGAATATGGTCCGCGAACGGTCAAAATGTTATTCGTACTTTTTAACTTGGACAGAAGATGCAAGCTCAACCCAGCCTAATTGAAAACTATCAGAGGCGAGGCGAAGTTTTTTGAGAATCTACTAACTTATTCCTATTTCCGTATGAATTACTGCTAAATTTTTCGAGCTCACTTCGATCGCTTTTGAGTATCTTATCACTATCTTTATTGTAAAGGTTTTCATCCTATTCTACAATTTTTGCATTGTGAGTTAAAGATGGGTGAATCTTTAACTCACAATGCAAAAATTGTAGATATAATCTTGTAGATGTCCATGGATAACCATGGACATCCACAAGATTATATCTAGGACCTTATGGCCCCTGCTAACAATAAAGACACCAAAGTGGTCCCTGGTCCAAGAAAGGTTGGGAGCCACTGATCTACGCAAAAGAGGTGTTATACACCAAAATAGACGAACAGACAACAACATACGACAAAATTGTAAAAAAAATACATTTTTAATAGATAATTGTCTCACCACTTTGTAGGAATAGTGCTGTAGAAATAAAACACAGTTACATTTTTTATTTTCATAATGGTAAGTATACCCTATTCTATACAACCTACGTTTTTGTTTACCATAAACTTCACAGCTCATCATTATGATCAATTTTTACTATGGGACGAATCTTGACATTGGGTGATATAAATCAGTTTCTATACACATTTGTTTTTATGTAAATCTTCGAGGTCTATAGAAAAAATCGGCCAAGTGCAAGTCGGTCTTAAACATGCCCTTTTAATTTATTTTTATTGATGATATTATGCCATCGAGCCGATTTCGACCACAGCGACTGCATTCGATGGCTTTCTAGTGTGGTTGTAGAGAGCTTTGGTGTGCTGCTCTTTCATGTGCATTATCCAACTTTGGCCAAAAAACTCCGAGCACAAATCGGACATGTCAGAACACCATTGACGAAATTGTAGGGTCTAGCTTTAAGTTCATCACGCTTTAAGTACAGCTGCGACCTTCTTCTCTCTTCAAAGGCGATGACCTGCCTATTTTTATTTTTTGTCTGAGAAATACACATTGACACGTTTTTAGACTGTGATTCTGATATGTTGACGAGTTGTGAACAACTCGTGAAAAAAAAAAACATCTCGGTTCTTGTATCCCTCGTTCCGCTCAGGATTCTACGATCTTGAATCCCTTGCTACGCTCGGGATTCTGCTCTAGAATCCATCGCTGCTCTCGGGATCCAATTTAGTCCCTCGAATTAAATTCCCTTTTTTTCACTTCTTGTATAATCTACTATTATTTAACATACAGCTTGACACTGACCTATAAATTCCAACTTACCTGATTCAAATATTCTTGCAAATGAGATCGTGTTGACTGAGGTGCCCACTTCATTGCCTCTTGAACTATCCCATGACAGCGATCCGCAAAATCTTTGACAATGCACTGTAAACATTTCCAATATTGATCAACGAATTCGTAAGAATCGTTTTCTCTTAAAATGATTTGTTTAATCTTTTAGTAAATATTAATTCTTCTATCGAAACCAATAGGTTGATATTTTCTTTTATACTAATTGTCCGGTATCGTATCTTATACAGGTGTAACAAGACCCTTGACGAAGCCGAAAGGCACTTGTTCTCCCCGTTAATCTGACCATAGACCATATCTGGGAACCTTTTAGTAACGAAGATATTGGGGGTCAAAGTTCCAACCTTTTCACAAGTGATTTTTTAAATAGGTAAGTACATGTTTTTAATGTAAGATTTTTACTTTAAACACGCCCACAACCCAAGTACTATTCAATCTATCCATCAACAATGTTTTGAGTGCATTACATTGAGTTTTACCGTAAAAGGTGATTTTTCACCAAAAAAAAAAGTAGGTTCCCAGCGATATTTTTTTACGTAAAGTTATCTTAGTATGATGCACATGATGCTTGATTAACGCCTTCGTAAAAAGGGGTCCGTTAACACCCTGTGTATTGAAACCTCTTTGTCACTCATAATTTAATTCAAATACAACTTTCTAGTGTAACAAATAACGTTGATAACCCCTTACCTCTCTACCTTCTAAAGTGTCTTGCAGCTGTAACGTGAAGTCTGTCCCAGGTACTTTAAGTAATGGTGTTTCCTGGTTCGCGTCTAGCTCTAAACTGAAGCTTAGGACTTGCAGGATATCTAACATTGACCAGAGGACCTGGAAATAAGTTAGTGTTGAATAGACTAGAGTAGCGGTGGCCCAGTGGTGGCGGCCCCGACTTACGAACAGTAAGTCGTGGGTTCGAAGCCAGACAGGCGCATTACTTTGTGTTATTTATTTCATCTAAAATGTAGCCTATGTTACCCGGGCCATAATAACGAATCGATTGACACCTTATTCATCAAAATCAGATTAATAGTTTAAGCGCTACGGAGGAACCTACGTAAATACAAACATACATAAACTGCTAAAATCATAACCCCTCCTTTTGACTTCGCTGTAGTCGGGTCAATATTCTATTGAATCGGATTTGTTTTACTTAATAAACATGAGGTCCATAGAACACAAGATAAATAACCAAAGAAGAAATAAAAGAGTTCTTCCAGTGTACACGTATGCTCAATGTATAAGCTGCACAGTGGGCGCTATACTCAAGCGATATTAACGCTACGTCAATCCGACGTCTGCGTTTACGCTAGGTATATTCTCAGAACGACATAAACCAACAACTTCAAAAGACCATCTCAGACACTAATCTGCATAGTCCTCATGTGAATTGAGCAAGACTGTCTGGACTTTAAAAGAGACTAAGACCTCTGAGTTTGTTTCGGCTGTTTCTTCTCAGAGTAGTCAGGTACGAAACACCGGCCCCATCTAGTCTAAAAAAATGACGTGTAAAAGTGTTTGTAAAAACCTACTTGCAAAATAAACATCATTTATCATTTATCATAAATCAAAAGTAACTAATCATTATCATATGCTATATTCCCATCAGTAACTTGCACTGGTAGTTTGACAGCTATGCAAACGAATGGGGTAGATGACACACCAATCAATTGAGATACTTTTTTTGCTGTCAAAACGCGGTTCTCTTAGGCACGGTAATATTATGATACAGTACTTTAACTCGGCCGCATGATAGAAATAAATGCCTACAGCCGCGCGGTACGTAAACATGCGTTAGGGCTGCCCGTCTCCAGCATTTTAATTACATTTGCCTACTTTCTGTTTCTATTTAGTTTTGTGATTGTAAATATCCTTTTTATATAAATAAATGAAATACTTTGTATATTGAATAGGAAGTTGAAACCATTGAAGATGTCTGAAAAAAAAAACCGGCCAAGGGCGAGTCGGACTCGCACACGAAGAGTTCCGTACCATTGACTATATTTAGTATTTGTTGTTATAGCGGCAACAGAAATACATAATCTGTGAAAATTTCAACTGTCTAGCTGTCATGGTTCATGAGATACAGCCTGGTGACAGACAGACGGACAGACGGACGGACAGACAGCGAAGTCTTAGTAATAGGGTTCCGTTTTTACCCTTTGGGTACGGAACCCTAAAAAAATACATGTGGCACTCTCGCAGACTGCCACGGTAAAGCAATTGCATAACATTTTTTTTTAAAGAAAATAATCTGCGTGGTGTCAGGTATTTTTCGTTAGATTTTGAGAATTTCTTGATTCGGTCACCGCGCCGCGCCGCGCTTGGAGCCCGCGATTAAAGCTATGCAATAGCTTAAAAATCCTTCTATAGAATAAAAAAAATGTGCTTTCTCCTTACGCGTTACAAAACTCCAATCCTTATAAACTCCAACAACTACCTACTCAACTAAAATGCAAGAAACAGCTGACGAGTAAGTAACTTTTTATCTCAGCTTATTAACGTCTCTATAAATTAGGTACCTACCTACAACTCGCAACAACTCAAAACAAAAATTCTTTGGTCACCAATTAATTAATTATTAAAAAGCTGAACAGCTGACTACGAATGTTTTAAAATCACAACCCTCAAACATCTAAATATTATATGAGTCTAACTGTTGTTGTTAATACCGAGAAAAAAAAACAGTTTTTAGTGGTATATGTTGTTATAGCAGCAACAGAAACACTTTGTGAAAAATTCAAAAACTATCTAATGAAGTAATGACACACAGACGGTAAAAAATTTTTCTAGTATTATTCATACACACAGATAATAAACAAATATTATTAATAATAAAATACCACGTCTTTACTTTGAATTATGCAAACTAACAAAACACACATGCACCGAAGTTTTAACACAAGCGTAAGTAGGTAGGTACCTACCGTATCATGATTAATTCAGAACCGCATATAACTACCTTTTTCACTCGTCTCAATAACTTTCCGTTACACTATTCGCTTTATTTATTAATCCAAACACCTTTTTTTCGTGAGATAAAAGGAAATACTTATCCATTAAAAAGACACACATTATGTACCTACCTACTAGTAAGTAAAATTATTTTATAGTCTTACCTTTCAGAGTTTCCAGGTAATTTAAAAAAACTTATGTCTGGATGCGTTATTGACGAATTCATACAACCAAAAACAGCACAATACTCTACTCCTCGTCATATTAACTGATTTTTAGAGAAAAAATCGCGCGGTTATTGTTAAAAAAACAACACACCGTCCGTTCGACACTGCGGTACAGCCGTGACCATAGATAATACACTATATAATATAAGATAGATGTGCAACTGAGGTTTTCGTTTTAAAAAACTGTGTACCCTAACTGTTAGATGGCGCTACTTGTCTCAATGTCCCCTCCGCTTACGCTATCGCTCACTAGATGGCGCTTTTGGTTTTTGTTTCTAGTAATAAATCCTTTTATTGAAGAATGATTATTATTGATTTGTGTGAAATAAATGAATTCTTATGTGTATAAAATAGAATATGATGACAACATCATGATTATTCTAGTCTTGTCTTAAAGAAAATATAGAATTTGAAACATACACATTAGAATTTACTTAATTCACAAAATAAATAACAATCATTCGTCAATAAAAGGAAAATCATTCTTCAAAATCTTAAGCTAGAAATGACTTAAGAGCCTTAACAATAAATTAATGATAGATAGAAATGAAAAAATATTTAGTTTTTTAAAGAATTTATTTCCTTTTTTTACAATGTGTGTTATAATAATAAACATACAGTACAATACATCCAAAAAGCACTTATAGGCCGTCTTTCTCGGCATCTTGCAAGTTTCGTCGAATTCAAATAAAAAGTTAAAATCGAGGTCCAGTATACACAGCGTTGGGTCAATCGATTACGTATCTTATCACAGGGTCCAAGGGTCCAACGTTTATAGCAGATATTCGCACAACAAGCACAGTATTAGGTTCTAAAAAAGCACAAAACAGATCACCAGAACACCACGAAACAACGAACATAACATTAAAAAGTTTTCAAAGTACCTACTGTTACTGTGTATTCAATAAACTACTTGAAGTGAAAACGAATATGTGTTATTTATTTTACTATATTATTTTTAAATTTATTTGTAATGTAAAACATGTTGTAATAATAATAATAAATAATACTTATTTATTAATATTTAGTATTACTTTTACTGTACTGTTATCAACTAGCTCTATCTATTGGCAAACATGTAAAACTATGGCCAAACTAGCGTACCTGACCACACAGATGGCAGCACTGTCTATGAAAATTTTGTTTGAAGCCAATGTATGGAAGTTTCACCCCCCTGGCCGTGACTGTCTGCGCCCCAAGCGCTCCCCAAGATCGAGGCGCGTAGGTATAGCTCGCGTTTCGTCCGTTTCTATAAAGTTGGAGTACTGTATCATAATATTACTGTGTCTTAGGTCAGGCCTGTGTCACTCCGCGTGTAGGTATTAAAAACATACCTACAGGCGGCGGCCCTTGCTCAAGGGCCAATCTAGTAGGCTGCCGCAAGCGAAAGAAGACACGCGCGCGCGCTATTTGTTTGACGACTTTCAACTTTCTCGATACCTAATTGCAAAAAGATATTTATTTATTATGTTCCATAAATAAAATTTGATAGGATAGTTTTTAAAATAATTGTTACACGTTTCATACATGTTGGATAAATTACGAGAGCAACTTGAAAATGATTTTTTTTGTTTGTTGAGATATCGTAATGATTTTTGGTGTCAAATGAAAGGTCTAGGTCTAAAACCATTTTATCCGTTTTAATCATGTAAATCGGTCCTCGCGTATAGGAGATAATTAAGAATTAGTATAGTGAAAATGTAAACAACCAGAATTTTTGATATTTTTGTTCTGCGAACTTTTTAATTAACGCAAAATGTGAAAATATTATTGTCAGTTAATGAGGAATGTTAAACGAAGAGGTATTTAAGTACTTAGCCTAAAGATTAGTTTGTTTTCATTGTTTTAAAAAAATTCGTTGTCTATTTAACTTATTGACCGTGTAATCATACCCATCAAACATAGATAGACTACGTGGTCAAGTAGGTAGGTAAGCGATACCTAAATATAAGCTGCTATAAGTAGCAGCGGCAAGCCGACAACCCTAGTGCCACAGCTAGCGCGTCACTCCGTGCCAGACAGCGACCGAGTTACGCGTTAGAAGAGAGCGGCAACGTTTAGGTTAATATCGCGATAGGCACTGAGCGCTTATGCGAGCTGAATTGCACTTTGTTGCTTAGTAGCGAGAGTCGCTATTCCTATTAATTGTTGCGCGAAGTGCCACTTCTGTACTTGTTATTCTGTGCTTAGGTATAGATTTTGTATGGCAATAGCAAACTGTGACGTCATTGTTTATTCAACTCAGTGACTCAACTATTTATTGACTTCAAAGCAATTAAAATCGAATTTGGCAATTAAATAAAAATAAGTCGGGTTTTCAGGCCCAAAATAGTGTTTTTTTTTAGAGATTGGTGTCTTGGAAGTATTGTTTTATGGTCTCATCTACTCTATTCAACAACAGAAGTAAGGTTTGCTGTAACAAAAACGGCGAGTTTCACCCAATTCTGGATTAAGCTCGCCGTTGTGCATAAGCTATATATTTTAATTTTGTGTGTATATATATATATACTAGCTGTTGCCCGCGGCTTCGCCCGCGTGAAGTTCGGTATCTGTCCCACTGAATTATACTAAAGGGATAAATAGTGTCCTACATGTAAATCCAGGTTATAAACTATCTATGTGCCAAATTTCATAATCATCACAATTATTACTACTATCACAATCACCATCACTATCACAACCACCATCACTATCACAACCACCATCATTATCACAATCACCATCACTATCGCAACCACCATCATTATCACCATCACCATCACAATCACCATCACCATTACAATCAACATCAGAAACCCACCACCATCGCTATGACCATCACAATCACCGTCACAATCACTGTCACAATCACAATCCCCATCACCATCGCCATCACCATCACAATCACCGTCACTATCACAATCACTATCACAATCACCATCACCATCACAATTACCATCAAAATCACTATCACAATCACCATCATCGTTTTCATGATCATTATCATCGTAATCACAATCATTATTACAATCACCATCACCATCACAAACACAATCACAATCATTATCATCATAATCACAATCATTATCATCTTAATCACAATTATCATCTTAATCACAATCATCATGATCACAATCGCCATCACTATCACAATCACAATCATTATCACAATCACTATCACACTCACTATCACAATCACTATCACAATCACTATCACAATCACTATCACAATCACTATCACAATCACTATCACAATCATTATCACAATCACAATCACTATCACAATCGCTATCACAATCACAATCACTATCACAATCACCATCATCGTTATCACAATCTTTATCATCGTAATCACAATCATCTTCGTCATTATCACAATCACCATCTCTGTCACAATCACCATCACCGTTACTATCACCATCACAATCACCGTCACTATCACAATCACCATCACAATCACCATCAAAATCACTATCACCATCATCGTTTTCACAATAATTATCGTCGTAATTACAACCATTATCATCGTAATAACAATCATTATCATCTCAATCACAATCATCATGATCACAATCGCCGTCACTATCACAAAATCAAGTTAAAACAATCACCATCACAATCATTCTCGCAATCACTATCCTCGTTATCACAATCATTATCATCGTAATCACAATCATCTTCATCACTATCACAATCATTATCACAATCACTATCACAATCACTATCACAATCACTATCACAATCACTATCACAATCACGATCACAATCACTATCACAATCACTATCACAATCACTATCACAATCACTATCACAATCACTATCACAATCACTATCACAATCACTATCACAATCACTATCACAATCACTATCACAATCACTATCACAATCACTATCACAATCACTATCACAATCACTATCACAATCACTATCACAATCACTATCACAATCACTATCACAATCACTATCACAATCACTATCACAATCACTATCACAATCACTATCACAATCACTATCACAATCACTATCACAATCACCATCAAAATCACTATCACAATCACCATCATCGTTATCGCAATCATTATCATTGTCATCACAATCATCATGATTACAATCGCCGTCAATATCACAAAATCAAGTTAAAACAATCACAATCACCATCACAATCATTCTCGCAATCACTATCGTCGTTATCACAATCATTATCATCGTAATCACAATCATCTTCATCATTATCACCGTTGCTGTCACAATCACAACCACCATCACCATCGCTATCACTATCACAATCACCGTCACTATCACAATGACCATCACTAACACAATCACAATCACCATCACCATCACAATCACTCTCACAATCACTATCCTCGTTATCACAATCATTATCATCGTAATCACAATCATCTTCATCATTATCACCATCACAATCACTCTCACAATCACTATCTTCGTTATCACAATCATTATCATCGTAATCACAATCATCTTCATCATTATCACCGTCACTGTCATAATCACAATCACCATAACCATCGCTATCACCATCACAATCACCATCACAATCACCATCACAATCACCATCACAATCACCATCACAATCACCATCAAAATCACTATTACAATCACCATCATCGTTACTACAATCATTATCATCGTAATCACAATCATTATCATCTTAATCACAATCATCATTATCACAATCTTCATCGTAATCACAATCATCATCATCATAATCATCAGCATCGTTATCACAATCATCGTCATCGTTATCACAATCATCACAATAAATCAACAATAACCCTGTATTTAAGTCAAATCCGCCATCTTCTGGATCTCAAAATAAATGCCATTTTCATAATCAGCGCCCCTGATAATCTCGGTATCGACACCCATATTGATTTTTAGACATTTCAACCCCATCGCACCCCAACAGGGAATGATTGTATTTCAGGTCCGCCACACTAAATTTTAAAATCGTTGTTTTTGTAATACACCCGACCCAGTTTACTATAAAAACAATACCTATGTTGAATTTCAGGCTTTGTTACCCCATTTCCCCCTTTAGGGGTTGAATTCTGAAAAAACTCTAAACACAAATGTTAACTCATTTATTGATTGGAGTACTCCTGTTAAGTTTCGAATAAAGTAGTCTTACTAATCTTATTTCCCCATGTAATCTTTGGACTCCCGTTCTAACCCCTAAGGGGGTTAATTTTGAAAAATCCTTTCTTAATGCACCCCTAAACCTCATAAAGCACCTTTGTGCCAAATTTGGAATCTCTAGACTCAGCGGTTTGGGCTGTGCATTGATTTTATACTTTGCCACCCCATTTCGCCCTCTTAGGGGTTGAATTCTGAAAAAACCTGAAACCCGTTTCTACTCATTTATCAATAGGAACACTCCCGTGAAGTTGCGAATAAAATAGTCTAACTAATCTTGTTTCCCCATACAAACTTTGAAGCCCCGTTTAACCCCCATAGGGGTTGAATTTTGAAAAATCCTTTCTTAGTGCAACCCTAGACCACCTAAGGAACCTACTTGCCAAATTTGGAATCTCTAGACTCAGCGGTTTGGGCTGTGCATTGATTTTATACTTTGCCACCCCATTTCGCCCTCTTAGGGGTTGAATTCTGAAAAAACCTGAAACCCGTTTCTACTCATTTATCAATAGGAGCACTCCTGTGAAGTTTCGAATAAAATAGTCTAACTAATCTTGTTTTACCCATACAAACTTTGGAGCCCCGTTTAACCCCCTTAGGGGTTGAATTTTGAAAAATCCTTTCTTAATGCAACCCTAGACCACCTAAGGAACCTACTTGCCAAATTTGGAATCTCTAGACTCAGCGGTTTGGGCTGTGCATTGATTTTTATACTTTGCCACCCCATTTCCTCCTCTTAGGGGTTGAATTCTGAAAAACCCTGAAACCCGTTTCTACTTATTTATTAATAGGAGCACTCCTGTGAAGTTTCGAATAAAATAGTCTAACTAATCTTGTTTCCCCATACAAACTTTGGAGCCCCATTTAACCCCCTTAGGGGGTGAATTTTGAAAAATCCTTTCTTAGTGCACCCTTAGACCACCTAAGGAACCCACTTGCCAAATTTGGAATCTGTAGACCCAGCGGTTTGGGCTGTGCGTTGATAGATGAGTCAGTCAGTCAGTCAGTCAATCAGTCAGTCAGTCAGTCAGTCAGTCAGTCAGTCAGTCAGTTTCTTCTTTTATATATTTAGATATTTTTAATTTTGTGTGCAATAAATAATAACAATAAGAATTCTTGCCAAACTAGCTTCTGTCCGAGGCTACACCCCTGTGAAGTTCGATAATTGTCCCATGGGATTTTACTACCGGGATAAAAAGTATCCTATGTGTTAATCCAGGTTATAAACTATCTGTGTACAAAATTTCATCCAAATCCGTTCAGTAGTTTTTGCGTGAAAGAGTAACAAACATACACGCACGCACACACATACAAACTTTCGCTTTTATAATATTACGTAGTGTGATTTTTATCAACCTCGGCATCATAGCGAAGAACATCTCAGATTCGCTATAGCCGCGCCAGTTAAGTAGGAAATAAAGGTCATTAACCCGCATACATTTATTCAAATACATATTTCCGAAAAGATAAATAATGACATAAACTTGTCCCCAAACTACCTTTATCGTGATCCTTGACTTCTTCTAGTAATAAAAAACGATTCTTAATGTATTGTCGGGGTACCTACGCAGATAAATTAAGGAAAGAGCAATGACCTTTAAGTTCTACTCATCTGGCGCAGACTATAGTCTATTTCACATAGCTATACATTCTCTAGCTTCTAGAAAAGAACAAGTAGAATATTCTAGAAAATCGTACTTACCCGACAGTTCCACAACAGATGCGGGAATCTATCGACTAATCCCGCAAGCCACTTGTCAGCCACCCTCCGGATTTGCTTGTGTATGTGGTTGAAGTTGACCAATAGGAACTGCGCGTGACCTTCTAGCTCCCTTTCACGGGATTCGTCCTTCACTTTATCTGACATCACATCTAGAAACTTCTGGAACACTTTGTCGCCGACACTGGAAAGAGGTTTGAATTTAATGGCCAACCTAACTACCGCCATTTTTTTTTTCAGAGTTGCCGTCAATCTTAAAACCTATACTAATCGATAGCTGGTATCAATACGAACCAAAGGATAGTGGGCAAATGTAGACCAAGCGTCGTCAAGGATGAATCATAATAGGCGATACGACAAAAAAAATCTAATTAGTCCGTCAGATAGATTTCCAAAAAATATTGGACACATATTTTTTCTTTTGTTACGTAAACCAAAATCGACGAAGATATGACACTTTCAAAATTCTCAATACGTCACGCCTTGGTATAATTTTTAGCTAGTTCTGACGTCACGAGCCCCCACTCCCGATTTTGATGCGTTTTATCTTTGTCAATATTTATTGATTTACAAAAACAAAAAATATGTATCCATTATTTTCCAATACTCTAACTGACGGACTAAATAGATTTGCATTTTTTTGAAAATGTCGTCATGCCTATTATACCAAATTAAAGGATTATACGCTTTCATTTCAATTATTCAAGACAAAAATAAGCTATAATTTCTCGAAATCCCACGGACAGATTTTGATGCCCTTCTGCATGTTTGAACAGTACATGTACTCTTTCATTTGGTATATGATTCATCCTTGGCGACGCTTGGACCAACTCCCATACATTTTTGCCCATTGTCTTTTCTATGAGACAAAATGTTCTAAATGTGTAAAGGTTTCCGAAATATGACATTGAAAAAAAAAAAATCTTCGGCTTCAGACAAAAATCTTCCAAGCACTTTGAAGGGTTTTAGTTTATATGAGACTAGTTGTTCCCGCTATCTTCGTCGCGTGAAATTATTATTTGTTGCGTGAAAAAAAAGGCAAAAGAAACTGTACTTACGCGACAAGCTTTTATTAAAAAATCTTTTTCGTTTTTATTTACTTCAAAGTTTATTTTCTTCTTTTACGAACGCACAAACGGTTTCCACGTTGAATCGGATTTTGTTAACAATTTCATAGGTTTAAATTTTTTTGCACGGAACCCTAATCTTCTTTCCAAAATAAAAACAGCTTAAGTTACTTCTTATAGCATCAGTTATCTGCCGGATCAGGTTTAGCCGTTTTGGAGAATAGCCGTAACAAACAGACAGACATACACATATATACAAAATATACACATACATACAAAGACAGACATACGGATACACAAAAATACTAAAACCAACGAGGCAATCACCAACTTTATTAATGCCAATAATGGTGATAAGGATAGCTAAAATCTTCAAAACCAGTACAAAAAAAAAGTACAAACGGACAATAAAAATATAAGATTGTTGAACGTACCTGGCGACACATTGCCACATACCAGTCTTGTCTTTTTGTAACGCTGAGTCACTCAAATACTCTATGATGGGTTGCAAGCTTGGTTCTGGAGAGTTACTTACTCTGAAATACAAATAATTAATTAAAAAAAAAAAAAATTGCTTTTATAAAATGCAATTAAAAGAAAGTTTGAAGAATAGTTTTAATAAAAGCTTGTCGCGTAAAAAAAAGGCAAAAGAAACTATACTTACGCGACAAGCTTTTATTAAAAAATCTTTTTTGTTTTTATTTACTTCAAAGTTTAGTTTCTTGTTTTACGAACGCACAAACGGTTTCCACGTATTCAGTATATATCATTCAGAATTTCCCCGTTGAAAAATTAAACAGAAATATTATGGATTATAATATTACGGAAATATTCCCGTTGAAAAATTTTAAAAATTTTTCAACGGGAATAGGGAATAATACGTAAGAAATTCAAAACTTTTACAGGGTGTAAAAGACCTCATCACGAAGCCGTCAACCAAGCATTCTGTACATCAAACTAAGTAACTTTACGCAAAAATTATTGCTGGGATAATCTTTTTTTTTTTTGGGGTAAAAATCATATTTTGTGGTAGAACTCAATGTAACGCACTCAAAACATTGTGCTGATGGATGGATTGAATAGTACGGGGGTCGTGGAGGTGTTTAAAGTAAAAATCTTACATTAAAAACTTGTATTTAAAAAAAAACTTGTCAAAAAGTTGGAACTTTGACCCCCAATATCTCCGTAGCTAGAAGGTTCCCAGGTATGGTGTAGAGCAAAAAAAAATGATCGCAATGACGGGGAAAACAAGTGCCTTTCGGCTTCGTTAAGAGGTGATTTACACCCTTTATATTCCTTAAACATGCATTGTATTGGCCCAAACACTGTGATCCACTTGTTTAACTTTCTAATACAATACAACACTTATTTTACAATTTATTATTTTATGTACGGTGTTTTTGGTGAAACGGAACGCAAATTCAAAACGCATCGTCGCCGGTAGTGACGTCAAACGCTCTGTGACAAAGAAACACTTTTATTTGAAAACTACTTAAAGTTTCACAGAGACGTTATTATAATATTGTTTTTACAATGTTTGCTTGAATAAAGCATACATTTAGTAATTAATTAATAATATTATTATATTATGGGTCAAAATAAGATGTAAACAAGGCAGATAGAGGGAAATGACGTCAACCACTTTGACAGGAATGGCCGCGACAGTCACGGGCGTTTGAACTGTCGTAGATAATTATAGAAGTTTTTTTTTTTTTTGCGACAGGCAGTCGTTGAACTTAACTTTTAATTATTTTCTTGGGTTGCTAATACTGTTCTTTATTGATTTAAGTGAATAAAAAATACACGAATATTTAAAAAAAAATGCAACATTTTGACCGTGTAGGTTTGTAGGGAACAGCTGTTTTTTTTTTAAAAACCGTGGATAAAGAATATGTAGGGAGAATATCAGAATGATTTACTAAATACGTGGTTACAGTTTGTGCGTCGGTGAATATTATTATTAATATTATTTACTGAATATTACACCCACCTCAAAGTCTCCAACCAATACACACTCAGCAAATACATACAAGGCGCAAACGTCAATTTATTCACAAACACTGTCACTTCCGGTGGATGATCCAACAAGTTCGATATTTGAGTCTTCAACTCTTGAAGTTCGTTAATCGACACTGAGTCGTTGCGGACAGCGGACGTGTATTGCAGCTCGCGCATTTCAGAACGCAGTGACGTTTGGGAGACAAGGAAGGGAGATTTTACTGCTATCTCTTTTACTCCTGCGTACCATTCTTGTGGCCATAAGCCTGTGGAAATTAAGGTTGTTTTATTACTGTTTTTAAGCGATTTTTTGCTTTAGGTTTTTCTGGATAAAGGTTAATTTAGTTTGAATTAGAAAAACATTATTCATTTTGTCAAGTGAAATGAATTTACTGTACAAATTAATGGAGGTGAATTCTCACACTTTTCAAACAATACAATTAAGAACTTGCATGGGACATTTATAGTGAAAACTTTTCCACACAGATTGATAATAATGACGGAATAATGGCGGAACAAAAATCACTCCTCACTCAAAGCGTCATCTATAATAATACCTACGAAAATAAATTACGTCTAACAATGCTTTCTAATTAACCTATAAGCACACTCGGTTCAAAACAAAATAAATGAATACACACACTACAAACTTTTGTACAAATCTTGGATCAAAGGTTTGATCAGAAATCGTTTCTTTTGTGATACTGTAAATGTTGGTGGTGTTATATTTACCAATAATGTGGCCTACTTACCATGCCACGGTTTCTACCAAACTATTTATGTTTAAGTTTTTCGTCACTGAGAAATGATTATTATTTAGGAACGGGATGAGTCCCGTTCCTAAATAATAATCATTTCTCCTGTTATTTTATTAATTTATAATTTTGGGCCTTCCAGATTTTTTTTTTAAACATAATAATTTACTTATTTCTTTGCATTTTAATTATTATATAATTAGCAACACTACAGCTGAGTACTGCTTAGTTCAGGCACATACAAGGAGGTATTTTTGTATAAAATAATGGGTTCAATTTCGGTTCGTTTTTTTTTAAATCTTTTTTGCATAAATCAGCTTATTGTTTCCTTGACAACTTTGCATCATACAAAGTAGTAGTGCAATTTATATATATATATCTATTAATTTATTTGTTTGTTTATTTAATATTTCTGTACCCAGTAGTCGTACACACGGCGACACATCAAGTTATACATATCTAGTATAACATGACCTCGCTTTGTATACATTTACCGTAAAATGAGAGATCCGCTTATATTGGTTTAGTATAGCTCGATTGGTCGTCCTTCGTACATAAGAGGACTTAATGCCAAAAAGCCTTCTTTCCCAGTCAACCTTTCCGAATTCTATCAAAATATAAACTGCACATACCAGTAAATACAGCACCACCCCAACAAGTTATGTAATATATTAAAACAATACAACATAAATCTAGATACTTCTAAAAGCATGGTTACTCACGCTTTCGCATAGCTACACGCGTCGCCATAGAAGAAGAGACAAGACGTTTAAATATAAATATATCTATGTAAACATCACATTTCATAATATTATATACAATTCGATAGAGAGACAGAATAGTGCTATGTTTTGAAGTTTTTATTTTATTTTATTAGTAGAAATTGATTTTGTGTGCGAATGTGGATAAAGTTTGCCAGCGAACGTACGATCAATCTACAATTCTACACCAATAGAATAAAGCTGAAAAGCCTTTTTGTTTGTTTTAACGCGATAATCTCTACAATCAGCAGTCAGATTTGGACAATTCCTAGCCCGATTCTTTAAACGTAAGACCTTCCGTGTTGTCACTGGAACCATAAAAAACCGGCCAAGTGCGAGTCGGACTCGCGCACGAATGGTTCCGTACCATTATCTATACATTACACAAAACGGCAAAAAAATCACGTTTGTTGTATGGGAGCCCCCATTAAATATTAATTTTATTCTGTTTTTAGTATTTGTTGATATAGCGGCAACAGAAATACATCATCTGTGAAAATTTCAACTGTCTAGCTGTCACGGTTCATGAGATACAGCCTGGTGACAGACAGACGGACAGACAGACGGACAGACAGCGAAGTCTTAGTAATAGGGTTCCGTTTTTACTCTTTGGGTACGGAACCCTAAAAATGAACCACTTTTGTTCTACGAGTTTTTCAAATTCGCAAAAAAAATAACATTCTAAATATACTCTATATATACATATTGATCAGAGCTGATCTGATCAATATGTATGGTTAAACTAAAATTAAAAGTTATGAATTTCCAAAAGCCATAGAACAAAAGTTGTTCAGTTTCATGGTCTAAGATACCACACGAGAGGTCTTGCGTTTATAATGTGACACTCTGTACACGTATATAAAAAAAATGCAAATATGTATCCATATTCACACACCAAAATCTGTAAGTTATAACTTAGCATAAATTTAATTCGTGGGTAAGTCAAAGAAGTATGAATAAGTAAAGTATCAAAGAGAAAACTTGAATTATAATGAAAGGATAAGTACCTGATTCGGCGGCAGTGAAACCCATGACTACGCAGTATAGCCAGAAGTCTTTGAACAGCTTGTGGAGACGCGGCTTCGGGTTCCTGATTGGTGGCAATCGTTTCACCAATACCTGTAGAAGATTTGTGTTTGATTCTGATGATATCTGTTTTTTTTGTACAGTATGTTCAGCGATATCTTCGCCAATTGTGAACTAATTTTGATGGTTTGTTTTTTTGTTTGGAAGAATATTATTTCGCGGTGGTCCCGTTTAAGTTTGGTGAAGATCTGAAGCTGATTTTCGGAGATATACAAGGGAACTCTTCAATAATAGACGACAAATTGGTCGTGATGGCAGCAAGCACGAGAGATTTGCTGTCTATTATATTTACGAGTTCCCTAAAATTGAAAAAAAAAACCCGATTTCAAAAACACAAACAAAGTGAAAAATAACTTTAGCTTCAGAAGTCAGTGGCAAAAAAAACTGAATCGAACAAATAAAAGTCACCGACTTCTGAAGCTTGTTATTTTTCACTTTTTTGTGTTTTTGAAGTCGGTTTTTACATATTAACAGTTTTCAATGTGAATTTTTTGGTGATAGCTGCGAAATATGGTGAACTTATCATCATCATCCTGACCTATCATCCCATGTTACTTGTGGTCGTCGCAACACGTTTTCTTCTTCCATTGTCCCCTGTCAACTATCCATTTACACCTTTTTCCTTCATATCACTCCTCACACAATCCATCCATCGTTTCTTTGGTCTTCCTCTCCCTCTCCATCCAATCAACAATTCTATTCATCACTCTTTTAGTCACATGCGATTCGTCCCTCCTCATCACAAGTCACATAGAAACATGCCAATAATAGGAATCTTATTGATTGTTTCTAAATGAGGCCTAAATTAAATAAAAGTGTCATCTTAGTTAGGAATCATTCATTTAATCATTTCAGGCAAAAGACGTCCACTGCTGGACATAGGCCTCCTCCCCGCGCGTGTCGCCACATTGACCGGTCCCGTGCGACTCGCATCCAGCGGATTCCCGCAACCTTCACCAGGTGGCCTACCATGACGTCTTAAAGCAGGATCGTTTCAATCTTGTTCCAGTGTGGGTAAGAGACGGAGCTATAGAGGACGTCTAGCGCAATCTCTTTCCCACGCTGGAATAAAATTAAAACAATCCTGCTATAAGACGTCATGGTAGGCCACCTGGTCATCGGTCCACCTAGTGGGAGGCCTTCCAACGCAACGTCTTCCAGTTCGCGGTCGCCACTCCAGAACTTTCGGCCATCCAATAGTTGGGATAGGTATTTAAGATTAGGATGAGTTAATAGAACGACGGCCCTCACGAATATATACGTAGAGGTAGACCGAAAGACGAAGTAGAGGCAATCGCGGAAAAAGAATGGACAGATGTCGCCAAAGATCGGGAAAATTGGCATTCTGTGGAGGAGGCCTTTACCCGAAAAGGGGTCCAATAACCGTAATCACTATTATTATTTACTTAGATACGTTACCATATTACAACAGATTGACTGCTTCAATTGTACACTGAGTGAATTCACACGGGCCGCATTTAGCAAAATTACTATTGGTTGTCAAAATAATTAATTTTAGTCTTTGTAAACTAACTGTAATTTTAAATATAACTACGCTATTGTATTAGGTACCTTAACCTGTGATAATAGCTGTATGTGTGGTTTAAATAAATAAATAAATAAAAAAACCATATTAAATGTCATGATTTGTATAATTTATAATTTTGCATGTTTTAATGAATTTATAATGATTATTTAATTTAAATTATTTTGTTATAAATTATCTATACTTGGCATTCATTTTTTTTTATTCAATTGTATTTAATAGAACTCACCGCTATAACAGGTATGAGCACACCCAAGTTCCCGGCACTGCCAGACGCCTTCAACACAGGCGCAGGCGACCTATCTGTAGCTCGTTCTCCTCCCAGCCCGAGCTGTACGAACAGTTCGAGCAGACGAGTCAGTAGCTCGAGCCGCGC
The DNA here is from genome assembly GCA_905147715.2 of Xestia xanthographa. Taxonomy (NCBI): domain Eukaryota; kingdom Metazoa; phylum Arthropoda; class Insecta; order Lepidoptera; family Noctuidae; genus Xestia; species Xestia xanthographa. The sequence continues at coordinate 11,871,330 of LR990651.1, read as the reverse complement.
CGTCGTGCCGCGCACGTTGGCCGCTATGTTGGCGAGCGCGTTCAGTACTGCGCCGGAGACGTGTCTATAGAAAAAGAAGTAAAATAAAATAAAAAACCGGATAAGTGCGAGTCGGATTCGCGCATGAAGGGTTCCGAACCATCGTAGTAGGGGAGCCCCCCTTTAATTTTAATATTTGTTGTTATAGCGGCAACAGAAATACATCAGAAAATTTCAACTGTCTAGCTATCACGGATCATGAGAAACGACCTGCAGGCCTCTTACGTATTTTTCTGATATCCAGTGACTATCAAGCTTCGGTTGTACACCGAACTTTGATGACAACCGAGAATGTCATAATATTGGTATAACGTATCGCACAGTGGATATCACTTTACGGTAACTAACAGCCCGGCAGTGCAAGTACGTAGCACTCGATTCGATACGATTCGATAAATCTGACAGTTATTCTCGATAAAATGAGTTTTTAACCAATCGATAAGTCGGATTTATCGAATCGTGTCGATTCGATCGTTATCGATTGCTACGTACTTGCAGTGCAGGTACGGTACATAACGTCTTTCACGAAAGCCACTTCAAACTCAGTTGTCATCAATTTATTGTCCACTATGCTTACATAATCGAAATAATATAAGACGTATCATAATCATAATCATAATCATTTTATTTGCAATAAGTATAGTACATTATGGTCTTAAAGTCAGTTGAACTTCCATATACATAGTCAGATATAGATCATCATCTGCCTAGCCTTTTCCCAACTATATTGGGGTCGGCTTCCAGTTTTACCGGATGCAGCTGAATACCAGTATTTTACATGGAGCGACTGCCTATCTGACCTCCACAACCTAGTTAGTACCGGGTAATACGATACTCCTTGGTAAGACTGGTTGTCAGACTTATTGGGCCTCTGACATAGTCAGATATAGATGACATGCAAAATTACGAACGAAACGAAACGAAAGCGACGAAAGCGTCTGTCAAAATGAGTTACGCTGACTATCAGCCACGATGACAACCATTGACGTCATATTTGATCGCGACTGGTCATACATAATACAATACTAACCTTTTGACAGTTAATTGATGGACACTGAGCCCAGTTACTATCATTTCGAGCTGTCAACAGAGATTCGTAATAGCCCTACTGGTGACAGACGGACAGTGGAGTCTTAGTAATAGGGTCCCGTTTTTACCCTTTGGGTACGGAACCACAAAAATTACGTTTTGTACGCCTGCATTTCTCATTGTCTGCCTGCATTTCTCAAGTAAAGGAAAAAAGATTTATTTTGTTCTTCTGTCATTTATCTGTCATTTTGTCGATTCTTCGTCGACAAAACCCGTTTCTACGGTGGTCAAGCTGCACCTGTGCTTGTTTTCCTTGTTTAGGCCAACCTTGGCCCGGAATCGCTTGGAATACATACTTCCAAGTTTATTTTTTTTATTTTATTTTTATTCATTAACACATACATTTGTTTTAACAGGTAAAACCCAAGCTAACAAAAGTAGTAGAAAGAGTCATAAAATGCTAATTATTCAGTCCCAAGTAACGGGTCTGGATAGAAACACAAATTACACAGTGGACAACAAACTGTCTCCCTCTGGAATTCCGCCAAAGAGCAAGAAAATATGTCTAAACGCCGAGAGACATTATTAAGTATTCTTACTGCACGAATCACTGGTGCAAACTTTAATAAGTTTGTACGGGTTACTACTACAGCCCATAACGTCTACTGTGTGACAAAAGCCTCTCCCATGATGGGAGGAATTTGCCGTAATCTCCACGCTTGGCAGGCGGATTGGAGATCGCAGTGATGAAAGACTAACAGAAAACGCTGCTGCCCATTCTCTGGTCTACGGAGGCGAGATGTTCTACCTCAGACATTAGTCACCTTATACGACACCCGTGAGTGTAATGGGTTGGTTCTATTCTACTCTGCCGGATACCACACGGCAACCGGTCTGTACTGTAAGTTTTTAAGTTAGCCAAGGTATGGAGGTAGTACTGACCTGTACTGTTTCTTATCATCCGTGGTGTGATAGGCAGCGCTCGCAGCCTCCACTGTGATGACTGTGAACATTCGCATGATCTCGTCGTGCGCGGGACCCTCGGGGCTGGCTAGAGCCATGCAGCCCAGCTGGTCTACTATCAGGGTGTCGAGGGATGAGGGGGCGCGACATAGCCTGGGAAAAGTATACGATTTTTGAGGGTCTGTATCTTAGGGCCTAAGCACACGGCGTATTATAAACGCGCAGATGACGTGCGTATACGCACTTCAAATGAGATTTGAACGCAACCTTGTAACCTAAGCACACGGGGCGATCGTGAAACGCGCGTCTACTGCGCGTATATGCGCAGATACAGCGATACAGACGCGCTGTAGTCGCTCATAGCTTCCGCGTTTTGGTCAGAAATTCCTCGTCAGTTGTACAATGGCGTCGGTTGAGACAACACTGCTTACGCTGGCTTTGACCCTTTGTACGCGATTCAAACGAGTTTCGAACGCGCTGCACACGCGCGTTAGTATCGCGTTTTACGCGCATTTGTATCTATAAAAACGCAAAAATATCTACGGCGCAAAAAAAGCGAGTTCCTGAAACGTGCGTCGTCTGCGCGTTTAAAATACGCCGTATGCTAGGGCTCTAAGAGCCTTTAGAGAATCGAAACAAACGCGCGTTACATTTGCGTTTGTATCGATACAAACGTGTAAAATCTGATAAAAACGTGTTGATAACTCGCAGAAGGTGCGCTGGTTAAAAACGCGCGTCGTCAGCGCATTATAAACGTGGTGTGCAAAGGCTCTTATTACAAAATTAAAAACCAATCTTAGATTTTAATTCGTCAAGTAAAGTAGGCAAATATCATGTTCAAATTTTATGTTAATACGAAAGTCATGACATAATATGAACGTTGTTTGTATAAAAAGAAGGTCAAAGTACAATCAAATTTTGTCTTTAAATTGGAATTAAAAGCAAAGAGTTTCGCAATCCATCGGGGTCTTGTTTAAAAATTAATAATCTCATACTTTTACCCCGGGTTTCTTGAACAAAAATCAATGACGCGTCAAAACTATACACAGTATATTTAAAAGTATCAAATCAGATCAAATCAAACATGTTTATGTGAAAATGTGTGCATGTATAATGTGTGTGTATGGATGTGTAATGTAATCAATCATATGTAATGTAGTGTGTTGTGTGTGTTTGTATGTAAGTAATAAATGCAATCTCACCTTTGTTGAAAGAATTGTAGGATAGTATCGGTTGTCTTCGGCGTGTCCTTCAAAGCGACGGCAACGTGCCCCAACATTATCACAATATTCGTACTGATGAGGGACGATTCGCTGAAAATTTCAAAGACTTATAGATTCTGCAGTGTGCGTTTGAAAAAAGTAACAAATGCGCACTTGGGCCTCGAATTCTCACGGTCTTGCATGAAAATGGTTCCGTGGATGACATTGGGCGTTTTCACATTAGGCGATAATGATAACGACACGATATCGTGGGACTGGTAGTTTCATAAATTTTCGGTGGTTAATGTTGTCTCAAGATCGTCAGATAAATGAAAATAAAATCAAAATAAATAAATATCGCTGGACATTACACACAGCGCCACCTAGTGCTACACCAAGCAACGAGGCTTGTGTCGTGGACACCAGATAGTTGATATACTACATAGATACTTTTTGTTTGTAAATACATACATTATAAATATGAACATCCATGACTAGAATAATAATCTTTATTGGAACAAAAACACATTTTACAAATTGATTGCGTACCTAATCAGTACTCCGACTTCATACAAACGGACGAAACGCGAGCTATACCTACGCGCCTCGATCTCGGGGTGCGCCCGGGGCGCAGACAGTCACGGCTGTACCGCAGTGTCGAACGGACGGTGTGTTGTTTTTTAACAATAACCGCGCGATTTTTTCTCTAAAAATCAGTTAATATGACGAGTAGGAAGTATTGTGCTGTTTTTGGTTGTATGAATTCGTCAATAACGCATCCAGACATAAGTTTTTTTAAATTACCTGGAAACTCTGAAAGGTAAGACTATAAAATAATTTTACTTACTATTAGGTAGGTACATAATGTGTGTCTTTTTAATGGATAAGTATTTCCTTTTATCTCACAAAAAAAATGTGTTTGGATTAATAGGTACATAAATCGAATAGAGTAACGGAAAGTTATTGAGACGAGTGAAAAAGGTAGTTATATGCGGTTCTGAATGAATCATGATACGGTAGGTACCTACCTACTTACGCTTGTGTTAAAACTTCGGTGCATGTGTGTTTTGTTAGTTTGCATAATTATAACTTCTAAATAAATTTGTTAATTTGCAAATCTACCAATCAAAAAACAACACGCATTTTTATTGAACACTTCCTATTCAATATACAAAGTATTTCATTTATTTATATAAAAAGGATATTTACAATCACAAAACTAAATAGAAACAGAAAGTAGGCAAATGTAATTAAAATGCTGGAGACGGGCAGCCCTTACGCATGTTTACGTACCGCGCGGCTGTAGGCATTTATTTCTATCATGCGGCCGAGATACACTACTGTATTATAATATTACCGTGCTAATAGCCACATTAGTTACAAAACTGTGTCAAAGCTATTAACGCCCACCTCCAAAAGGGAGACCATAGCGTTCGGTTCCAGTACAGAGAAAACAAATAAAATAGTAAAATTTGACTAAGAAACAAATGTCCATGCTCATCACACAAACATTTGCTCCTACTGGGATTCAAACCCGAGACCCTAAGAACGTCGTCAAAACAACGTGGGGAAATATCGTGCCGTTATCGTTATCGTCTAATGTGAAAACGCCCATGGGCGGCTGTCGCTGTTTTTATAAGGTGATTCTTCTAACACGTAAGACGTAATTCAATGACAAATCAATCTGCATTTGCGATTTTAACTATTGAAGTTCTACGACGATGATGTTACATTGTTGCCATTATCATCATCTTAATTATTTTCATCATCGGCAGTCTTCTTCCACTCACTGCTGAGTATTAGTCCTCCTCCCATTAGTACCATGTGCCATTCATCTCTGGTCTGCACGGGGTTGTTATCATCGGGCCTGTGGACGGTGAGCTATGGGCTAGCTCGCCGTCCGTCCGTCTCGTGACGACAGGCCGTGTCGACGGCGCAGGAGTGGTACACGCGCGCCTCAAAGAGAGTCAGCAAAAGGAAGGGGTCCGCAAGGGCCGATGCCTGCCGGGGCTGCGGGACTGTTCGAAAGAGATACCGTGGCCCCGGAACACAAAGGGCGAAGACGGAACATGCATGGGTTTTAGTCAGTAAAAGTCTGACACTCCCTCCCGCTCCGGGGGGGAGGAGTCATTTGAAGATTTCTCATCCGAGAAACAAAAAAAAAGGGTTGTTCTCATGACCCATCAGAAAACGAGCTATGGCTTCTTACCAGTCACTATAAGTCTAAGCCGGTTACTAACAAACCCCCACGAACCCCGACATGCAATAAGGAACCACTAGCTGTTAAAGCTGCTTCTAGTGCAACACAAAGATTTTCCACAGCGGCGTCTCGAAGTTTCTCGAAAGCGTCCAAAAGCACGCAGAGAAGATCACTCAATTTCGATTTTATTAAAATGCAGGTAAAGTCGACATTTGCTTAACATAGACGGCCGGGAGGCGACTTGCCAAGCCAACATCTAACCTAAGACAAATGCAATAACGTCCATTCTCACCTGTCACTAGTCTCAGCAGTAAACAACCGGTTGCTGACAGAACCCACAAGAGCAGGCACGCAGTACGGGTCTACCGTCAGCGCCGCTTCCAGTGCAACGCAAAGATTTTCTATGGCGGCGTCTCGAAGCTTCTCGAAGGGCGTAGATTTTACTGGCACACCTGTTTCTGTGAGCCCTTGGAGCTCCTTGCCTTGGACTGTAACGAGGTTCACTGAGTTAAATGTGGTGAATGAATCATTTTCAACCGCCACTGCTGGACATGGGCCTTTCCCATACATTTTCCCAACGATATAATAAGGCTGGACAAAGTGACAATCTATCAGTGTGGTGTGTAATATATATGGCACATATTAGAATAAGAATAAATTTATTGAATATTCTATCAGCAATGGATAGCTACATTATCAGCGAGTAACATAGGCTATATTTTATCCCAGTACTCCCACGGGAGCGGGAACTACGCGGGTGAAACCACGTGACGTCTGCTAGCTATCTAAATTTATGTTCATAAACTCATGGGTTACTTTCATATGTTCTTTGCCAGTCTTCTCGAACTCTAACTTGTGTAGTTTATTATGGGTGTACTAGGAATTTTTTTAGTACTCCTCCACGGTCATTCTAATTTATACCTTACTCCAATGAAATAAGACTCGCATGACGCGCGTCCGTGGAGTACATTATCTATATTTAAGTTCATAGACTCACGTGTTACTTTCAAATGTTCTTTGCCAGTCTTCTCGAGCTCCAACTTGTGTAGTTTATTATGGGTTTACTAGGAATTTTTTTAGTACTCCTACTCCACGGACACGTATCGATCATTCTAATTTATACCTTATTCCAAGGCAATAAGAGTTGCATGACGCGCGTCCGTGGAGTACATTATCATCATTCTCTTGCCCTTATCCCAATTCATTTGGGGTCGGCGCAGCATGTCTTCTTCTTCCATACTTCTCTGTTTTTCGTCATCTCATCAGACACTTCTTTTCTTGCCATATCATTATTTACACAGTCCATCCATCGTTTCTTTGGTCTTCCTCTACTCATATACCCATCCACATTCATACTCAAAACTTTCCTCACGACATTTTCCTCATCCCTCCGCATCACATGCCCATACCACGACAACCGATTACCACACAACTTGGAGTACATTATCTATACTAATATTTGATTTGAATGATTCTTTCAGAGTTGGGTAGTCCATTTATCGAGGAAGGCTATAGGCTATACATAACATCACGCTGCGACCAATAGGAGCGGAGCATAAATGAAAAATATTGCAAAAACGGGGAAAAATGTATTCTTTTTGTGAGCTGTTTCTCTTTATTGTGACGCAGACGAAGTTGCGTGGGTCAGCTAGTAATAGTAATATAGGTAGGTATCTACTAACGCCCCAGGCTTGTTTATTATATTTATGTTCATAGACTCACGTGTTACTTTCATATGTTCTTTGCCAGTCTTCTCGAGCTCCAACTTGTGTAGTTTGAAGAGTATGGGCGAAGGAGTCACGAGGAAGTCACGTAGGCAGTAGATCGATGTGTTCGCTATCGTTGGGAACTTCGTCGCTAGTTTGCCAAGGCCCTGAGAAAGTGGACGTTATAGTTAGATCGTTAGACATTAAATTCGAATAGATAGCGAAGGGAAGAATTGTATATCTACGACAAAGATAAGGGATAATAATATTTTATTTTAATGTGTATTTCATATTATTATATGTATAGTATTGTAATCAACTAAATGCAGCTAAATACCAGTGTTTGTATGTGGAGCAATCGCCTTTCCATTGACTTCCACAACCAGTTGCTACGGGTATAAAGGGTGTAAAACACCTCTTAACGAAGCCGAAAGGTACCTGTTCTACTCGTTATTGCGATTATTTGTTTTTTCTACACCATACCTGGGAACCTTCTAGTTACGGAGATATTGGGGGTCAAAGTTCAAACTTTTTAACAAGTTTTTTTTTTTTTAAACATGTTTTTAATGTAATATTTTTAATTTAAACACCTCCACGACCCCCGTACTATTCAATCCATCCATTAGCACAATGTTTTGAGTGCGTTACATTGGTGCCGATTCCCTTGTTCACAAACTAAACTAAATTTAAATTCAGTGCATCTTTTTCTTTCTATTTCATTAAGAAAAGGACAGAAGATAAATTTTAGTTATCTTCTGTCAAATTAATCAGCGCCATACAAGTTTTAGACGCGATTAAAAAGTTGACTACTAAAATTACATCAAATTACGTCAGGTGCTGACTAATTTGATAGGATTAAACTAATATTTATCTTCTGTCCTTTTCATAATGAAATAGAAAGAAAAAGATGCATTCAACTTAAATTTAGTTTAGTTTGTGAACAAGGGAATCGGCACCATTGAGTTCTACCACAAAACATGATTTTTCACCCAAAAAAAAAGTCGTTTCCCAGCAATCATTTTCGCGCAAAGTTACTTAGTTTGATGTACAGAATGCTTGGTTGATGGCTTCGTGATGAGGCCTTTACACCCTGTATGTTAGCGTCTTATGTAAAATAAGTATTTTTCTTAGCTTGTCAATAGCAACCTACATAACAAGTATAGTCGGCGCAGAGCAATTTACTATGGGGGTCTTTTCCGCCTGACCATTTTAATTTTTTTTCGCTTAAATCTAAAAAAAAAAAAAAAAATTTGGGCCTATTAGGAAAGCGTCAACTTTGGCGCGCAAAATAACAATTACTCTCGTTTGGCGTGCGTCGTCAGTGCGCTCGGCCGATTCGGTATCTTTTCATTCATTTTTTCTACACAAAGTCATCGGGGCGGGGCTAGAGAGCGTTTTTATGTTGCGAGTGCAAGCAAAAGTGAGCTTAGTGGTGGTCAGGCGGGAGTGTCCTCGATAGTACATTACGAGTATAATATGAGTCGGCGCAGAACGTTTAAGCCAAAACTAGCAGCCAACAATTCCTGTAGAGTTAAAATACACTTTTCAGTTACAGAAAAGTTGAAAGGGAATCGACTGTCTTGGTATGGGCATGTGATGTGGAGGGATAAATTGCACGTGACTGAAAGAGTGATGACTATAAATGTTGATGGATGGAGAGGGAGAGGAAGACCAAGGAAACGATGGATGAATCACTCACACACACACACACGCGCATATACACACACAAACATGCATGCATAGAATAAGAATCACGAGAAGAAAGTTAAATTTCCTATTTTCTGCAATATTACTCTACAATATGAATTCGTCAAATTTGAAGTTAGTCATAAACGAAAAAAAATATTCCAAAGAAAATTAAAAAAAAAAAAGTCGCGAGCGGCGAATTTTTTTTTTTAACTTTCTTAGCCACTCCTCTAGGAACTCAATAAAAAAAGTCCCATGAAAATCCGACCACTATAAACTTCGTTCCACCTATTGAGTATTTTTTGTCTAATTGCACTCGGCTATTTGCTTCTTAGCTGGATTTTGTTTTTGTTTTGCTTTATTTTATATTGTATTCTTTTCTAATAGTTTAGTCTCAATATTGTATTAATTAAGCGAAGTAGCGAGTCAACCCCAACACAAGTATTTCTGAATACTTACTGGGGCTGTCTCAACACATGTATAGTGTGTAAGCATTTGAGACACAATAAACATTTTTTTTATGAATTGTGTGAGGAATGGTATGAAGGAAAAAGGTGTGAATGATTGTGTGACGGTTGACAGAGGAGAATGGAAGAAGAAAACGTGTTGCGCCGACCACAAGTAACATGGGGTAAGGTCAGGAAGATGATGATGATATCTTGTAAGTGCTACTTACCTCAAGGCAGACCATCAGCAGCGGCATGTGTGCAAGTATCAGCTTATGGTTATGGTTGGAGTTTATCTTCTCGGTCAAACGTCCACATAACGAGTCCGCACCTACAAATTAACCATACATATTAATTTAAGTACCTAAAAACAAAAAAAATACAGACACAATCGCCCTAATAATGTAAGCATTATCTGAAGTCAAATACATAAAGGGTGTAAAACACCTCTTAACGAAGCTGAAAGGCACTTGTTCTCCTTGTCATTGCGATCATTTTTTTGTTCTACACCATACCTGGGAACCTTCTAGTTACGGACATATTGGGGGTCAAAGTTCCAACTTTTTGACAAGATTGTTTTTAAATACAAGTTTTCAATGTAAGATTTTTACTTTAAACACCTCTACGAACCCCGTACTATTCAATCCATCCATCAGCACAATGTTTTGATTGCGTTACATTGAGTTATACCACAAAACATGATTTTTCACCCAAAAAAAAGTCGTTTCCCAGCAATATTTTTTGCGTAAAGTTACATATAGTTTGATGTACAGAATGCTTGGCTGACGGCTTCGTGATGAGGTCTTTTACCCCCTGTATACACGCCGCGCGCCGTACCATTGCCGCCAACCCGCACTGGGCCTGCGAAGTGGATAACAGCCTCAAAAATCTTAGCCCACATAAACGACTCCGCTCCCACCCGGCAAAAAGAATATAATTCAAATATGGGCTTTATGTATTGTTTAATAGATATACTTTACATTGGCAACATAAATTAGCAGGCAGCTCGCTGTGAGCGAGGTTACCGCCGCACAGTGGAACGAATGTATGGGAGAGGTTGGACATTGACATCTCCGAAAAAAAAAAGTTAAATTATGCCAAACGAATGATGCCATCTTATTCGATTACCTAATGCCTTTAAAACTTGTTCTGGTCAATTTCTTCATAACTCTCATTTTTTGGGAGTAATTTGAGAAAATGTGATATTTTACTATGAAAATGAGTGTATCGAGCTCTCTCTCTCCTGATTCCGGCCTTGTTTCAAGTAGCGGTCTCTAATATCATAATGCTAATACTAAAAGCTATATTTAATACTAAGACACCTGGTGCGCCAAATGTGCACTTTCTGGGATAAAAGGAAATGAAAATTTAAAAAAAAAATGTTTTTTCCCCATTTGTATTTACTTTAAAGTGCAGACAGACGTATTTAGAGGTCATATATAAATATATTAAACATGTATATATATTGTTTTTTTTTTAAATCTTGGGTATTATTTACAAAAGAACAGATAAGAGTATGACTTTTTTCACATAATATTTTATTTATATGTATGTTTTACAATAACGATAAAAACACTGTGTTTTAGATATAAGTTGATAAGAAAATAATAAATTACCTAGTTTAATTAATAGTACAATAAATAAGTAAGATGTAAGCTCTAATTTACTAAGTTACACATTTTAAAACAATATCAACATTTAATTATCATCGTCATCATCATCATCATCATCAATTAATTCCAATTCAGAATCGATATCCGCTAAATCATCTATGTTAACAAATTCGATATCACTTTTCTCAGAATCCGTAAGCTCATAAAATTCCTTAAAAGAAGATTTTTTTACAAACTTATTTACATTTGGACGAATGCTTGTAACAAGTGGATCAGAAGACAGTAAAAGATTGTGCATAATATCTTCATTGCATGAGATACTGCTATGCTTTCGAGAATGCCCCTCTCTGTGCCTCTTCGGATAGAAAACCAATGGGCACAATAGGTTATATGCATGATCTTTTTTTATCACACTAAACAAAGCGTATTAACATCAGAAATAGCAAAGTGGAATTATTTTTTTTAATATCTATAAAAAATACTAAGTTATAAGCATTTGAAACTGCTGATTAGACAAAGAGATCCGATAAAGCGAATGACGTCATTCGCTGCATCGATGTACAAAATCCATACTAAATTCCGTTTATCTAGAAAGAGATAGAAACAAAAGTCTACATGGTTATAACTTTTGTGTTGTTTGGCCCATTTATGTCTTGTTTTCGCTTTTTGTCATTATTTTTATCGCACTTTAACAATCCGTATCGAAATAAAAAATAAATGCATATTCCCTATTGACAAGTTCTGAATTATGTCTGGCCCATGCATTAAAATTTTATGAAGTGAAGAAGGCATATAATACCATGGGTATAACTCCACGTAAAGCTGAGCAGTATCAAAGTAGAACTCTCGGAATTTAGTTACGTTGATTATCTCTCCTGATGAAATACACTGCAAGATCACACAGATTTTTCTTACAAGCATAGCGTCTGTTCCGGTCAGTTCAGCAGATTTAGTGTAGTTTTCAAAAAATCTCCCTGAGGAAGAGAAATAAGGTTTTCGAAAATACAGAGAGGGGCATTCTCGAAAGCATAGCAGTATCTCATGCAATGAAGATATTATGCACAATCTTTTACTGTCTTCTGATCCACTTGTTACAAGCATTCGTCCAAAAGTAAATAAGTTTGTAAAAAAATCTTCTTTTAAGGATTTTTATGTGCTTACGGATTCTGAGAAAAGTGATATCGAATTTGTTAACATAAATGATTTAGCGGATATCGGTTCTGAATTGGAATTAATTGATGATGATGATGACGATGATAATTAAATGTTGATATTGTTTTAAAATGTGTAACTTAGTAAATTAGAGTTTACATCTTAATTATTTAAGTATTGTACTATTAATTAAACTAGGTAATTTATTATTTTCTTATCAACTTATATCTAAAATACAGTGTTTTTATCGTTATTGTAAAACATATATAAATAAAATATTATGTGAAAAAAGTCATACTCTCATCTGTTCTTTTGTAAATAATACACAAGATTTAAAAAAACAATATATATACATATTTAATATATTTATATATGACCTCTAAATACGTCTGTCTGCAGTTTAAAGTAAATACAAATGGGGAAAAAACATTCTTTTTTTTAATTTTCATTTCCTTTTATCCCAGAAAGTGCACATTTGGCGCACCATGTGTCTTAGTATTAAATATAGCTTTTAGTATTAGCATTATGATATTAGAGACCGCTACTTGAAACAAGGCCGGAATCAGGAGAGAGAGAGCTCGATACACTCATTTTCATAGTAAAATATCACATTTCCTCAAATTACTCCCGAAATATGAGAGCTATGAAGAAATTGATCAGAACAAGTTTTGAAGGCATTAGGTAATCGAATAAGATGGCATCATTCGTTTGGCATAATTTAACTCTTTTTTTTCGGAGATGTCAATGTCCAACCTCTCCCATACATTCGTTCCACTGTGCGCCGTCAGACTGCTCGGTTGCCAATATAAAGTATATCTATAGAGCAATACTTAAAGCCCATATTTGGATTATATTCTTTTGGCCGGGTGGGAGCGGAGTCGTTTATGTGGATAAGACCTTAATCCGTCTCACAGTTTTTTTTTTTGTTAGCCGGATCTGTCCCACTCCTAGGCCTCTACCTCCCCCACTCCTCGCGGTATGGCGCCTCTTCTCGCATAACGAGAAAGCCATTCCGCCATCTTTTCATCGCTTTGCTCGAGCTGTCTCAAGGCTCCAGTTTTGCGATAAGATCAGAATTTAAGTATAAAAGAAAGAACATTCAGTTTTCAAACAGCAAGTAAAGCCAGAAGTTTCGTTTGATCAAAACGATATTCTTCTGCTTCATAAAACAGCTGCAAAATCAACTAGTTTCACAAAAATCTTTAATTGGCCGAACACTTGGCTCCTTTGGTGTGGACATTAAACAATCCTATTTGAATCTTAGCCGAGTGCAATTAGACAAAAAATACTCAAAAGGTGGAACGAAGTTTATAGTGGTCGGATTTTCATGGGACTTTTTTTATTGAGTTCCTAGAGGAGTGGAGAAGAAAGTTAAAAAAAAAATTTTGCCGCTCGCAACTTATTTTATTTTTTTTGAATTTTCCTTGCAATATTTTTTTTTCGTTTATGACTAACTTCAAATTCGCCGAATTCATTTTGTAGCGTAATAGTGTGATCTGCGTGCATCCATTAAATGCTAATTTGGTCTGTTTCTTTGTTCATTGTTGTCGATGTAATGCAATATTTCAAGTATTTTTTGAAAATTTCCTATTTTCTGCAATTATTTCTAAAATTTTGAGTTTTAAGACCAATATTTCTTTTGAAATTAGTAACTGATACTTTTTCACAGATAATTGATTGTAAAAATATTCAAGAAAACCATGTTTACGAGTGAAGTGACTAAAAATGTATTCACAATTATCAGGAAATCGTCTATATAAAAGTTAAAGATGTCTATTTTCCTCAAAATATTTCTATGACGGTCAACGTAAATATTATCCTGAAAATATCCTTATTATATCTGCTATCCACAGATAACAAAAACTAAAAACAAAAATGGGTGGTACTCGATAAATGTTGATTATTGCTGATGAAGGTGGAATGGGGCCGCTGGTAAATTTACAAAAATTATCTTAATTGTAACGTAACCATTTCTCACGATTTCTATCTTAGATAAGTTGCAAGCTTGGGTCTCTGCGCGCAATTTAATATCAATACCGATACCACTCCCACTTCTTAGCGATAGAGGCATTTTATTATGTTTTACTTTTTCAGCAAAAAACAATATTTAACAAATATCCTTAAATATTTTTCTTCTTATTGTACCTCGTAAGATAGCTAATAAAATGAGGATTAGGACGATAATTTATACATTGAGTTTCATAGCAGTATTTGGAAAAAAAATGCTTTCATTAACATAGACGATTTTCTAACATTTCCAAATGAATTTTAAGTCACTACACTCATGGAAGTGGTCTTCATTAATGCTTTCTGGTCCAGTTATCTGTGAAAAAGCATCAGTTACCAATTTCAAAAGAAATCTTAGTCTTAAAATTCGATATTTTAGAAATAATTGCAGAAAATAGGATATTTTCAAAAATACCTGAAATTTACATTACATCGACAACAATGAACAAAAAAACAGATCAAATTAGCGTTTAATGGATGCACGCAGGTCACACTATCACGCTACAATATGACTTCATTGAATTTGAAGTTATTCATAGAAGAAAAAAAATATTTCAAAAGAAAAAAAAAAAAAAAAAAGAAATCACGAGCAGAAGAAGTCGCGAGCGTCGAAATTTTTTTTTTAACTTTCTTCTCCACTCTTCTAGGAACTCAATAAAAAAAGTCCCATGAAAATCCGACCACTATAAACGTCGTTCCACCATTATTTAATATTATCTAATTGCACTCGACTATAGTAGGTATAACATAAAGTCGCTCCCGCTGTCTGTCCGCTTAGGGGCCGCCTCCATGAGCCTGCGAATCGCGGCGATTCAACGTATTTCTATATGAAAATATCGCCGCGATTCTCTCGCGCGTGTAGACGGCCCACAAGAGAGTGTATAGAAAAACGTTGCAAGGACGATAATATTGCCGCAATTCTCTCACTCGTGGAGGCGACCCCTTATATCTTTTAAACTACGCTACGGATTTTAATGCAGTTTTCAGCAATAGATAGAGTGATTTAAGAGGAAGGTTTTATGCATAACATTGCACCCGTGCGAAGCCGGGGCGGGTCGCTATTTTATTAATATTTAATAAAAATACACAAATAAAATAAATATTATTTACAAAGGTTATGTCAATTAGTATGGAAAATGTAGGTCAAGTTAAAGCTATAAACACTACAATAGGTAACCGTTTTAACAGTTTGTAAGGGGCCATCCATAAATTACGTCACACGTTGAGGGGGAGGGAGGGGGTCGCCGAAGTGTGACATTGTGTGACAAGGGGGTGGGAGTGATTCCAAATTTCGTGGCGTCACATTTCAAAATCTATAAAAGTCTGAATCTTTAATAAAAACAATTATTCGTTTTTAGTTTTGTTAAAATTTTGATTGATTGACGTATGATCATTTGATGTTAATTTATGAATGGTTAATTTTATTAAAACGGAATTTTATTAAAATCGAATTAACACTACTTTCGGAACTGCTTTTTTTAATTCAATAATTTGTAGAAGTAAAATTGCAAAATATGTGACGTCACACTAGGGCAGGGGTCTCACAATCATGGAATTCGTGTGACATAATTTATGGATGGCCCCTAACCTGGATTAACACAAATAGGATACTTTTGATCCCGGTAGTATAATCCCGTGGGACAATTATCGAACTCCACGCGGACGAAGCCGTGGGCATAAGCTAGTCAGCAATAACTTTAATTAGAACGCTTTAGGTTAGTTAGCACAGGGGGTAACTCAACACGCACTCGCTGGTACCTATTAATATTGTTAGAGCGTTTATAAGAGCCGGTACGTGATACTCCCCGTCAACTGTAACACCATAATACAATACATAAATTATAAGAAAGTATCAAGTTTTTAAAGAATTCTCCAGAAAATCAACAAAAAACAAAACTCAGCTTAAAAAATCATATGGTGATTATTTTAACTGGGATAGTATAGAGAAAACCCAATTTACACGAGGTACAGACACGAGGTAAAAAGCTAGTTTTCATGAAAAAAGAGCTAAAAAGGATGTTTCAAAAGGGGCCCAGTATATGCATCTACAGTACCTCGAAAAATCGAGAAAAATCCGTGGAATTCGGCAAAAATACAGATAACATTTGCATAAATGCACATTTTCATGTAATAATTTGATTTTTATCAATTATTTTTTATCGAATTTAAATATGGCGTCCCGCTAATTTAGGTACTCTGTGGTAAAAAAACAATGACAGTACTATAGATCGACCATTGATCATAGATCGCGAACTGTCTACTGTCACTTCCTGCTTTGACAATGTAATATGACAGAAATAAACATGTCAAACGTCAATAATCAATCAACATGACAGCTTACCGCCATGATGGGAATGTTGCAATTATAAGTGTACATTCTTGTGCTTTACTCCCAAACAAAACTAATTTAAAGTAATTGGATGATTGAAAATTGTTTAATGAGAGGTTTTCCTTTTGAGGTTTTAAAAAAAAACTTAGTTTCCAAGAACTCTATAGATGGCGTTGAACTTACTATGCCAAAGCCAAAACGCTTGAAAAAAAAACATTGTGTCACGTCACATACTCTCGTTGACTGACACTTTCATTTGCGTAACCTTCCGAATATAACCAACATTTATCGCGCTTTTGTTAAAATCAATTTTTTTAGGTTCCGTTCCTTGCATTATCATACTTACTCCTAGCGCCATCTATCCACCGACTAGGGAAGAGCTAAAAAGAAAATCCCTCATTGTGTTTCCCCATTTTTTAGTATGGTGTAAAAGACCTCGCCGGGGGGCTCCATAGCCATACATTTTGAAACATCTCCTTTACTATAGAAAGTTGCAGTGTCTCTATAGATTCCGATATCCCCATACTGTCCCAGTTAAAATAATAACTTGTATAGCGCTGCATGGTTATGGTTGGTCATAGATAGAACTAACTTTGCCAACATGTTTTTTTTTTCAATACATACTATTTTGGCAGACAATTTCACATATATTTTCCAACAACTTTTCTCTGAGAGTGTAATTTAAGAGCCATAACAATACAAAACTTTGATACTTAAGGCGACAAAAATGTTTTTTTCTCTACTTACAACATTTATTTTTTAGAAGAGGTCTGGATTCTTTAAAAACTTGAAAAAATATAAAATAAATAGATAAGCAAAAAGATTTACATGGAAAGGTACAATACAACAGAGGCATAAGAAATAATACAACAACAAATAATAAATAAATACGACCACAAAATATTAACTTCAACATCCCCACTTCCCCCAATCCGATTTTAATCTTAAACCTAAAACACAGAAGGTACAGAATCACCTGTCTCATCTCCAATAGCCCAGACAAGTAGATCAACGCAGGCCGAATTAGCCATCACGTTGACTTTGAATTTGTTGACGGTAGCAAAGTTACTCTCCCGGTCTTCCCTCTCTGACGCGTCGTGGTGACGACTCTGGAGTTCTGTCTGACCGCTTAGGAAGAGGCATTTTACGAATTCCTGTAAAGACAAGTTAAGTTTGGTTAGATTGGAAACCTGCAAGGTTTAGAACAATTATGCTAAAGACATTTCATTCATTCCAGAAACATTTTTGCGTTGTATCGAAAACTAAAAACTAAAAAGTAACACAACACAGCTTTTAAAGTTTACAATAAAAAAAAAACAATAATACAATTAAAATTCGGTACATTAGCAAAAAAAAAAAACAATGGAAAAATGCGATAAATTAGTAAGAATAATGTTCTTGTTTCCCGCTCTTGCTTAATTAAAAAACATGCGAAAAATAGATAACTAATGAAGTGAAACAGTTCTGACGTCGAATTTATTCAACCTTAATAGTTTTAAGCCAGTTTTTTTTTTGCTACTGAAGTAATGAAAATTAATTGCCTTACTTATCTTATTTGGCAAGCTAGAAGTATCATGGTTAACCCGACAAATGACGTATGACCCGGATAGTGTATAAGACTGAACCCAAAATGGTAATTAATGTAGGTAATATTATCGTTGAAATCATCATCTGCCTAGCCTTTTCCCAATTATGTTGGAGTCGGCTTCCAGTCTAACCTGATGCAGCTGAATACCAGTATTTTACATGGAGCGACTGCCCATCTAACCTCCACAACCCGGGTAATACGATACCCCTTGGTAAGACTGTTTGTTAGACTTTCTGGTCACTGACTACCTAACGACTGTCAAAGATCTACAAATGGCAGCCGGGACCAACGGCTAAACGTGGTTTCCGAGGCACGGAGCAAACTCGGTATGTAATGGGTGGTCACCCATCCACAGAACAACCTAGGTAAGCACAACTTAATCTAAAGATCCACCCGAGCGGCTGTTATTATTTAGCCACGAGCTCCTTACCTGAACATCTTTGGTGAAAGGTCCGGGTAAATCTTTCTGATGCTGCAGCAGTTCTCTCAGAAGTGTCACCATTACCAGGTTCAAAGTTTCCGAGAAGGATTTGTACGGAAACACCTGTGGATGAAATGAATACATAATAAGTAATGGTTTATTTCGTAGTTAAGCTTCTGGTTAGGCGCTAACAGTTAAGGTAAATGCCCCAACCAGCCCGCGAAATTCAAATTTTCTAACGTTTTTCGCTATTTGCAGGCCCGTGCTAGGTTGTATGTTGATTAGAATATTATTCGCGGCTGTAAGACGTACCCTACAAGTTCAAAAATGTCGAAAATTACTTTTTCAAGGTCATTCTTGCACCTTTATGAACTTGGAAGGCTGTATTGATGATTTGATGAATATAATTCTGTAACTACATACGTCTTACATCCGCGAATAATATTTTAATCAATATACAAGCTAGCACTGGCCTGCGGGCTACCCTGGAGCATTCAACCTAAGTTAACAACATTGGACACATTTTTTGTGAAATCACATGCCAGGTAAACTAACGGGGATTTATCCTGTGGTAACTTATAAGGTCCTTATTTTAAAGTAGTATCTTAATTAAAACAGTAGGATTTATGAATGATTTCATTTGGACTTGTTGCATTTTTGACATTTCTCTAACCCAGTGATCCCGGACCTTTTAATGGCGTACCACACCATCTGGCGATTCCTGTATGCACTAAGCAAGTGCACCCAAGGACAACCTCCGATTGGTTTAGGGCTAGTGCAGGATATGATAAAAAATGTATTGAACAGTGTTATACTATATTCTTTCGGAATTTTGGGGCCGTGATGGGAGTCTGGAAACACCTGGATCAGGAAAGCACAGGACCAGGAAGTGTGGCAGCAGAAAGGGGAGGCCTATACCCAGCAGTGGGTGATTCCGGGCTGATATGATGATGATGATGATGGGAGTCTAGCACAAATCTTTCCTCTTTATAATATTAATATAGATAACCAATTACCTGAATCTGTCCCGACGCGTAAATATCTTCTGCTTCCTCGTCCAAAAACGCCAGTAAATCTTTAGTAAGCAGCTTTTTTGCCAATGACAAGATCGATTGCAGATACGTCACATAGAACTGCACATTGATCCTCTTTTCAGGCGACTCCGAGAACCTCATATACGGGAACTGGTTGAAACTGGACCCGAATTTGTGAAAGAAATACGTCGTAGGGTCATACGGAACGGAATTGTAACTATGTAGGGATCCCCTTTTTAATGTACCTCCTGTACTGTCTAAATTATCGTTTCCATGATCTAGAAGGCCCTCGTTATGAGGCAGGTTCAGATTACCAGATAAAGATCTCGGAATGATCGGTCGGAATTGGTTGAACTTCCTCTTTTTATCTAAGGTTGAATATTCAAAGTTCGGTTCAGGTTCTTTAGTTTTGACGGGACTTGGAGGTTGTGGGAAAAGACGGCAGAGGAGAGGCGGGTCCACTGTCGAATACCGACCCATAGACCGAGCTAGTCCTATCAAAATCGGTATAGTGCCTTTACAAAGTTGGAGTTTAGAGACGGTACTGGTATAGTCCTTGCTTTCGTTACAAGTCATAATGAGCTTTGTCAGGTTGGACATAAGCTCAATTTGGGCTGTGATGATTTCCTCTCGTAGTGAGGGTTGCTTTGTTGCAATATCGGAGAGGAGGGTGTTGAGACAGAAGCTGAACTTCTCCGACATTGGTATACCTGAAACAATAGAACGATTAATTTTAATAATTGATCATCTAACGCTGAATAAATTGTATAATTTGTAGAACATTTATAAGTTTTAATGTCAACTGATGTATTTGACGACTTGAATGGCGCAGCGGTAGTGAGGCTGCCTTACGTTCTTAGGGCCCCGGGTTCGAATCCCGGTGAGAGCAAATGTTTGTGTGATGAGCGTGGACATTTGTTTCCTAGTCATGGATGTTTAAATGAGTAGGTATGTATTTACAAACAAAAAGTATCTATGTAGTATATCAACTGTCTGGTGTCCACGACACAAGCCTCGTTGCTTAGTGTGGCACTAGATGGCGTTGTGTGTAATATCCAGCAATATTTACTTTTTTGTCTGTTTTGTTGCTAAAAACATAATATAGAGGTCAAGTTTTATAGTGAAGTCAAGAGGCCTATGCGATTTTAATTGTAATCTTAATGACTGGACATTCTCACGATGTAAGAAATTATAATTATCTCACAGAACAATAATTGAATGCCGAATACTTTAAATGTTTAGAAACTTAATTCTTTATTAACGTTAAAAATAATAATAAAAAGAATCTGACTGCCTCATGGGTTTAGTGGTCGCAAGCGCAACTACTGAGCGCAAATGGCTGCTCCATTTGCGCTTTCCTGGGTTTGGTTCCCATTATCATCATCATCACCAGCCTATTAATGTTCCCACTGCTGGGACACAGGCCTCCTCACTATGAGAGGGAATGGGTTATAATCCACCACGCGGGCCCAGTGCGGGTTGGTAGATGTCACATATCTTCGAATTTTTTGGTTCTAGGACATTACGGTTTCCTCATGATGTTTTCCTTCACCGTTTTGAGAGCAGCGGTGATGAAATAAATTACACAAAGTAATGCGCCTGCCTGGGTTCGAACCCACGACTTACTGCTCGTAAGTCGGGGCCGCCACCACTGGGCCACCGCTGCTCTTTGGTTCCCAAGTCGGGTAATATGTAATTAGAGTAAGTAGCAGCACGAAGTCGGGATTTGTGGCCGATTGATGACAATAGGCGATTCGTCAATTATGTTTTCCACCTCTGCCACACCCTTTTCAGAATACAAACGTGATGTACAATCTAGACACATTCATTCTTCCTGGGAAAATACACTACAAACATATTTTAGATATGTAAAGGATAAACAGCCGGGGCGCTAAAATTACGCTTGTTTGTTTAATTTACACCTTGAAGTAATCACAGCTTGTCCCTCATCAAAATGAGTACCACGTCATTAAAAATAAAAAGTCATCGCAATTAAAAACACATAATAGAAAACTCATCCCCACATAATAATATGTTTATACAAGCACTAACAATGCTTTAAATGCATCGCGTGACAAACTGACAACCTTTGATGCACAATCATCACTTACATACGTATAACCAATAAACCAACGATGTGTGAATTATTTGCGCATGTAAAGGATTTGGTAAGCAAATTGAAATGCTTTTTTTATTGATGTGAAACGTGTACGTTACCCCAGCAGGAAAGTGTCTCCTAGAGTTATATGCGTGGAACGTTTAATTAGTGCCTTATCTGCTGTCAATCTGCCCCCAGTCCCCACATAAAAAATGTGTACCCCTGTCGTTTTGAAAAAAAAAACGGAAAAAACGATTCCTACTGGGGTAACGTTTTTCCAGCAGGAAAATTCTAAACGAATGATCGGAGAGAGAAACATTGTGGCGACTTATAGGCCTGTAGAATAAACATACACGAGTAGCTCTTAATGTGTGCCCCATAGTGCCCCAATTAGATTTAAGAAAATATTTATAATTTCTAAGTTATCGCGGTTTTATGAAAACTCGAAAAAACATCGCAGCGCCTAAATGAGACAAGATATAAGCTCGCTGAAAACTGTATTCGGTCCGTCTTGACACTAATAATAACCATACAAAGTTTCAAAACTGTTCATGCATGGGTTTTTGAATAATCTTGCTAGAAGTCAAAACGATGGTGTCATAACTTTGACGGCAAAATACAAGGAACCAGCTCAATCCCAGATGTGTAGGTGTGAACCAATAATGTGTGCCTTTAGTCAAAAATATATGGTGAAAATATTCAGCTTGGAATGTTTCGCAATAAGTAAATATAAACAAAAAAACAGGGGGCACACACGTTTTCCAAAACGACAGGGGGCACACATTTTTATGTGGGGGTACATTGACAGCAGATAAGGCACTAATTAAACGTTCCACTCATATAACTCTAGGAAACACTTTCCTGCTGGGGTAACGTACACATGTGAAACATCTATAGGCGCGTGTAAAACTAAAAAAATGTCGTGGCGATGCGTTGCCAACTGACAAGTTGTCAACCCGGCCCGAGCAATCCCGAACATTACCGACCTGTTGAGGCAGCATAAGATCTACATATTCGCCATGGTTTACAAAAAGCCAGCTGGTCTCGGGGCACAGCGCAATCTCGTGATTTCGAATTCGATCCCAGCCTAAGGATTTTCTTTATTTGAATCGAGTATTTTTTTTCTTTTAAGCATATTATTTTTTTTTAAGCTTTTATTTAAGTTGCCTTGTTATTTAATAAGTATTTATTGGTCAAATTTAGCAGCTGAATTTCTAACCAGTTCCCCCCAACCAATTGAGCTGAAATTTTGCTCACACCTTTGGTTCTGGTGAAAATACTTTTTTATGACAGACATGACTTGATCCTGCAGCCAGGATTGCCTCCTCGCGAGAGAACTCCTCAACGATGAAAAACACGGACCCGAATCTTCGTATAACGTTTAATGTTGATAGATATAAGTACCTAACTTTTCTTATTTTCATCTTAATAAAAGATTGATTATAAAATAAAATGTTTCTCTCTCGTTGTTTTGTTCTTCTTTCGGGGTGAGTAAGAGTCAATAACTATTTACCATGTCACCCATTCAGCAAGATATAAAGGGTGTAAACAGACCCTTAACAAGGCCGAAAGGCACATTGCTCTCAGAAATAGAGATTTTAGGGGTATTTTGGTGGAATTTTGGTGCGGTGGCTCTGAAAAGTGCCTTGGTCGAGGTAGCAGAGTTCTGATCGAAGCTAATTGGATTTTAAAGGGAATCATCGACACAACGTAGGGTAGGCACTTTAAAATAGGGTTAGCGTTACTTCGAGCTCGAATAATTTGGAGTACAGTTTAATTTAGAGAGACAATGATTTGAGCTTTTATGTATGTAAGCATACACAAAATTTATGGGTAAACATTAATTTTCTTGACTGGAAGATACTACCAATATCTGCTCCATGTCACCTAGAATAGCATCACTATTCATATTCCATGGAAACATACATTGTTTTAAAACGGCCATATCTATTTTTAATAAAACAATTATTTTTCCATCATCATTTGTGAGATACAATCGCGAGCATGCGTTATTACTAGATATAAATACTACTGTCAACTCATAGAATTCACTCAGTATCACAAAGTAAGAGGAACTAAATCTAACTCTCAAAATGTTCAAGAAACTATTCGTTGTTTTTCTGGTTGTGATGCTGTTTGGAAACGTAAGTGATTTTATTTTATTTATCGGCATTTTAATGGCTCTGAAAGGGTTCTACCCGGACCGAAGTTTAGCCAATTAATGACATGACCAGATAATGTTTATTATTCGTATTTTATGGTGTTAGCATTATCAAATCCACCAACCCGCAATGGGTTCGCGTGGTGGATTATAGCCTCTTCCTCTAACAGAGAGAAAGTCTTTGTCACGGGCACCTTATAGGCCGATTGTGATAGTAAAAATAAATAAAAACTGTGTGACCTAGCGTTGCATCTGGACATCTTTTGACAGAACTTTTTTCTACTCAGGCATGCTGCTAGTCGTTTGATAAACTATTTTGATGCTTATCAATGCTTCTTTGTTTAGCTTGTGCCCAATATGTCTCATGTACTAATTTACGTTCTCCTGCGATTAAGGTTTCATACTGAAAATCACAGGAGTTCAGTTACATGTTCTATTCTACGAACATCACCGATCAATGAATTTCGCCTGTACTTATACGTATTTCTATGACCGTTCTGTTCCATATAATTTTGATAATTCCAGAGCATGCAACAAGACGGAGGCGGCAGCGGTGGAGGTGAAGGCACTTTACTATTTTTATAATTCATATTTGATAGAAGTGTTATCTTGTTGTCTGTCGCATGCCCGACGAGCTGTGGCCCAAAATAACCACGATGTGGAGCCCTGACACAAGCAGAAGTCCACGCGGTAGACCCATCCAGAAATGGCGGGGTGATCCCGACAAAGCCTATGATAAGTGGTCCACTTTGGCCCTGGATCGAAGAATTTGGAAGTCATGGGAAGAGGCCTTTGCCCAGCAGTGGGATAATACAGGCTAACAGTAACAGAAGTGTTATCTGCTCGTGAAACGATGAATGAATTGTGTGAAAGATGACATCTAAAGGTCAATTTGACCGAAGACTAAACACGGTCAGCGGGCTGTCAGTATCAGGATTCTTGAGGAATATTAACTTACAACTCTTGAGCCCGGTTTTACTGAGCACTGGGGAAAGCCCTAATAGCCGTATGGGTGTCGAGAACATGCTCACCGTCCCTTTAATAAATGGGGATAAGGGAGAATTGTGGGTGGCGTCTTCGGAAGTAGGTACGTGAAACTACGCTACACTATTTATGATAGACCGAACGAAAAATATATCACAAAAGAATATTTTGAAACATAATAACGAGAGGGCGTGAAATGTAGTTGCATGAGGCATCTTGATAATAATTTACACGCAATGACATGCCTAGCCTTTCCAAACTTTTCTAGGAACGACTTTCGGTCTAACCGAAGGCATCTGAAATTCTGAATACCAGTATTTACGTTTACCGACTGCCTATCTGACCAGCACTGCAAGTACGTAGCAATCGATAACGATCGAATCGATATGATTCGATAAATCCGACTTTTCGATTGGTTAAAAACTCATTTTATCGACATTAACTGTCAGATTTATCGAATCGTATCGAATCGAGTGCTACGTACTTGCACTGCTGGGCAGGCAGTCTCGACATAGATAGCGACAAATTCGCTAACTTTTGATTGCTAATTACTAACGAATTAATTCGGTTGCAATAATGATGCTTGCCAGTTACGCAAGTCTTTACATTATAGATGCGATTTTCACAAAAATCATTATTGCAACCGATTTTATTCGTTAGTAATCAGCGATTGAAAGTTAACGATTTTGTCGTTATCTCTGTCGAGACTGCCGGCCCAGCACAATCAAGTTACTGGTGGTTGTGGAACGTGCGAATTCTCCCTAAGGCAATTGAGGCCAAATATTTCATTATTAATTACCATATAATATAATTTTATATACTTATTACAGGGTGTAAACAACCTCATCACGAAGCCGTCAACCAAGCATTCTGTACATCAAACTAAGTAGCTTTACACAAAAAATATTGCTGGAAAACGACTTTTTTTTTGGGTGAAAAATCATGTTTTGTAAAGTGAAGTGTAAAGTAACGCACTCAAAACATTGTGCTGATGGATGGATTGAATAGTACGAGGTCGTGGAGGTGTTTAAAGTAAAAATCTTGCAATAAAAACTATTATTTAAAAAAAAAAACTTGTCAAATAGTTAGAACTTTGACACCCAATAGGTATCTCCGTAACTAGAAGGTTCCCAGGTATGGTGTAGAACAAAAAAAAATGAAAGCAATGACGGGGAGATCAAGTGCCTTTTGGTTTCGTTAAGAGGTTTTTTACACCCTTTATATCATTCTATATCCTTATTCTGTTTTTTATTCTTTTAGCTGGCGCTGGATTTAGTATGGGCGGTGGAGCAGGTGGCGGAGGTGGTAATATTTATTTTAATTAAGTAATCAAAAGTTTTCATACAGGGGGCCTAAAATGGCTGCTTTATCAGAATCATAATATGAATCATGTTAAAAATTTAAAATTCTTAAAATGGACTATAAAGTACTTTTTTTAAATAATTAAAATGGTCTCTAAGGTTAAGACCATAAGGTCCTTACCATTTTATTTTAATTGCTAGGCGGAAACGGTGGAGCTGATGGCGGTGCTGGTTTTAACGCTGGCGCAGGCGGAAGTGCCGGTGCCGGTGGCGGTGGTGGTAAATGAGGTTGGTACATGGAGGCAGAACCTTTTCTTCGTCTCATTTATTTAAAGAGTTATTTCGCTGATATGAAACTCTGTATGTATACAAAAAGTTAGCTTAAGGTTAACTTGACAGGAAGAATAAACAATTAAAACTAACTCCTATGTTTTCTAGTAAATTTTGGAATAATTGAAAACCAGTTAACAGTAGACATACTTCGGTAATTTGAGTAAATAACAATATTATAACAGAATGTTTTCTTTCAGATGGTGAAATGAACACATGGCATGAAACATTTTATAGCTTGTAATATTACTGAATACCCACACCTTATTTACCGAAACCTACTATTATGAATAAATAATAAAAACTATATCAAAATTGTTTAATTTTCGTTATTCCCATTATTTATGTAAAGCATTTGCATTTAGTTATCTTTCATTGACTTGAATATGCCTTGGTGGCCGAGAGAATGTCATGCTCACTCAAATGTCTCGCTGATGGTGGCGGGAGTGTCGGGTCATTTAGTTCCCTTCAATCTGGTTGAGTTGAATGGCGCCGATACATGCGTCATGTTCGTGTACGGGCGCTGTCAGTTGGGACTGGTCATCTCTTAGCTGCCATGGTTCATTTTAATTACCTACTTTATACATTTTTGATTTAATATTTTGCTCTGGACGCTCTTAATGTGCACGTCTTTCTACATCGTTCTCACATATATGTATAATCTCAACATGAATGATGTAACCAAAATTTTGTAACATTTTTTTGATTTAAAAGAGTGTCCATGGAGTTTCTTGCCCGTTCTTCTCCATCGAGATCTACGCTAGGGAATGGGCAACTACAGTACTTTCTCAAGTTATTATGTCTTGTGACTGGGGCTGTAGCTTTGTTTTTTTTGTATTTTTAACATTCAAAAGTGCCGTAATGGTCTAATTGAAATAAATGCTTTGAGTTTGAGTTTGAGTTTTATTCCTCCTTCATATTTTTTTATATTATTTATTAAGAACACAGATTTTTTTTATAAAATAGTACTGTAGTCCACCGGTATCAGGAACAGGGTCCGAGCTACCGGTGGTCAGGGCTGCAGAGAGGAATTTTTATTATTATTTTGATTGCTTTTTGTGAGAGGTATTCGGGATGAAAATGTCCGTTTCTGTTTACCTGACAACGTATTTAATTCAGGATGATCGGTTCAGTGGTTTAGGTGTTACAAACAAACAAACTACTTAACTAATTTTCGTAAGTTAGGATTAGGATTATAATACTAATAGGTTTTGAAGGTACATACCTAAACCTGTAATTATTTTTAATCAATGAGTACATAAATTGGTGTCGATTCTGTTGGGCACAAACTAAACTTAATTAAGGCTATTGCTATCTCTTTCTCTCTAATAAAACGAGAAAGAGATGGACGTAATTTAGAGCTGTCAAATTTAGTTGGAACTAATATTTCCATACAAATTAAGGGTGCACGTAACAACAAGTCGACTAAAAACACGGTGAAGCGCAAGGCATAAACTAGTTTGACATCTCTAACTTAGTTCATAGATATAGCAGTCCTTATCTTGCACTGCCTTTTAGTAAAAGATAGCAATAGCCTAAATTAAGTTTAGTTTGTGCACAACAGAATCGACACCATTGCCTAAATATAGCCTAGCCTACTTTGAAAGGCAAATGTGATAGATACATAAATTTGAATAAAACCTTAGACCTTTCCAAGCTTAGGAACAAACGAGAACATTTTTTCATTTTGAAATGATATGGAACTAAACGCATAATTTAGTTAAACCTATGGTATAAAGGGTGTAAGAAGACCTATAATAACGAAGCCGAAAAGCACTTGTTCCCTCCATCATTGCGATCATTTTTTGTTAGACCATACAGGAGAACTTTCTAGTTACGGAGAAATTGGGGGTCAAAGTTCTAACTTTTTCACGGGTTTTTTTTTAAATACATGATTTTAAAGAAGATTTTACTTTAAACACCTCCACAACCTCCGTTCTATTCAATTCATCCATTAGCACAAACTATAGAAATCTTGGAAATTGACCAAATTTAGAACAGCTGTATCTTAGAAGCTATTTAGTCTAACACAACCAAATTGCTTTAATTTTGTTGCCAAAGGGAAATGCCCATTTTTGGCCACGTTTTGCCCACCAATGTGTAAAGTACAAAACATATACCTATCCATTTTTTAACTAAAATATTGCTATTACATATTTGCAATGAAACCTCCGGAATTAAAAGCCGAAATTATCAAGAAACTCAATCGTTTATTGCCCCATCTAACAGTTCCCGTCGTTGTAAATCCTAAAGAAAACAATAAAAAAAAAAATGTCCCACCGAGTTCTATGTACAAAATAGTGTTTGTTTCTTCATCTGTGATGTCAACCCTAACATCTATAGTTGGTTTCTTTTATGGGCGTCACTTGGCCAAAACCTCTTCATCAAATGGGCATTTCCCTTTAGTAAACTAAATTAAAAAGTACGTAAAACTATTGGATTTTCAAAAATTGTACAATGAGCCGGTGGGTTTTGGAGGTCGAAAAATTGGATTTGACATAACTACCTACTTCATCACCTGCAACATATAAAATAAAAAATCTGAACTACCTTATTTGATGCAAGGCAAAATGTACAAATTCTATGGACTAAACTCTACGTAAAAATTATATTGGGAGAAACGACATTGTTTTATTGGGGTAAAATATCACGCTTTACGGTAGGACTCAAAGTACCTAAAACATTTTGCTGATGGATGCAATAAGTAGTGTTGCCCAAAATCGGTCTTGGTCTTGTTCTTGCATTTTTGCAAGACCAAGACCGACTTATTGTAGCAAGACCTGCACGACTTGAGCAAGAACAAGACTACGCCTGCAAGACTCTTGCGTCTCGCAGTTAAGTTAATAAAGTATAAAGTTAATTTTATTAGTTAGAAGTATCAAGTCCAGATGAAGATGAAAAGTATATGTGACTAGCTGTTGCCCGCGGCTTCGCCCGCGTGCAGTTCGGTAACTGTCCCATGGGATCATACTAAAGGGATAAATAGTATCCTACATGTTCATGTGTTGTGTGTGTGTTCTGGAGCCATAGCATTAGATGGCACGCCTCTTCCTGTCTGCTCCGACTTTCGGAATCTCTGTTCACTCGTGCAAAGCGATGGCGAAATAGATCGTAGTGAATTGTAGTGAAGCACAGAATTAACACGGGATGGATGAAATGGCGGCAGATCACGGGAACAATCTGCGACTCCCGCATTCCCCTTAAACTCAAGGGGAAGATTTATAAAACAATGGTTAGACCTGCTGTCTTGTCAAGTATGGATCAGAATGTTGGGCCACAAAAGGGATGAATGAAAGGCATTTGCATGTCGCGGAGGTGAGGATGCTAAGGGGGATGTGTGGTGTTACTCGAATGGATAAAGTAAGAAATGAGTATATAAGAGGAAGTCTGAAAGTAGCGCCGGTGACTGAAAAGTTGTGTGGTAATCGGTTGTCTTGGTATGGGCATGTGATGCGGAGGGATGAGGAAAATGTCGTGAGGAAAGTTTTGAGTATGAATGTGGATGGGTATATGAGTAGAGGAAGACCAAAGAAACGATGGATGGACTGTATAAAGAATGATATGGCAAGAAAAGAAGTGTCTGATGAGATGACGAAAAATAGAGAAGTATGGAAGAAGAAGAAATGCTGCGCCGACCACAAATGAATTGGGATAAGGGCAAGAGAATGATAATGATGACATGTTAATCCAGGTTATAAACTATCTATAAATAATTCTGAATTTCATAAAAATCACAATTTTAATAATCACAATCATCATCATTATCTCAATCTCAATCACCATCACAATCACAATCACAATCACTATCAAAATCACTATCACTGTCACTTTCACAATCACTATCACAATCACAATCACAATCACAATCACTATCACAATCACTATCACAATCACAATCACAATCACAATCACTATCACAATCACTATCACAATCACTATCACAATCACTATCACAATCACTATCACAATCACTATCACAATCACTATCACAATCACTATCACAATCACTATCACAATCACTATCACAATCACTATCACAATCACTATCACAATCACTATCACAATCACTATCACAATCACTATCACAATCACTATCACAATCACTATCACAATCACTATCACAATCACTATCACAATCACTATCACAATCACTATCACAATCACTATCACAATCACTATCACAATCACTATCACAATCACTATCACAATCACTATCACAATCACTATCACAATCACTATCACAATCACTATCACAATCACTATCACAATCACTATCACAATCACTATCACAATCACTATCACAATCACTATCACAATCACTATCACAATCACTATCACAATCACTATCACAATCACTATCACAATCACTATCACAATCACTATCACAATCACTATCACAATCACTATCACAATCACTATCACAATCACTATCACAATCACTATCACAATCACTATCACAATCACTATCACAATCACTATCACAATCACTATCACAATCACTATCACAACCACTATCACAATCACAATCACTATCACAATCACAATCACTATCACAATCACAATGACAATCACTATCACAATCACTATCACAGTCGCTATCACAGTCACTATCACAGTCACTATCACAATCACAATCACTATCACAATCACTATCACAATCACTATCACAATCACTATCACAATCACTATCACAATCACTATCACAATCACTATCACAATCACTATCACAATCACTATCACAATCACTATCACAATCACTATCACAATCACTATCACAATCACTATCACAATCACTATCACAATCACTATCACAATCACTATCACAATCACTATCACAATCACTATCACAATCACTATCACAATCACTATCACAATCACTATCACAATCACTATCACAATCACTATCACAATCACTATCACAATCACAATCACTATCACAATCACAATGACAATCACTATCACAATCACTATCACAGTCGCTATCACAGTCACTATCACAGTCACTATCACAATCACTATCACAACCACTATCACAGTTACTATCACAGTCACTATCACAGACGCACAGTCACTATCACAGTTACTATTACAGTCACTATCACAGTCACTATCACAATCACTATCACAATCACTATCACAACCACTATCACAGTCACTATCACAATCACTATCACAATCACTATCACAACCACTATCACAATCACTATCACAACCACTATCACAATCACTATCACAACCACTATCACAACCACTAACACAACCACTATCACAACCACTATCGCAATCACTATCACAATCACTATCACAATCACTATCACAACCACTATCACAACCACTAACACAACCACTATCACAACCACTATCACAATCACTATCACAATCACTATCACAATCACTATCACAATCACTATCACAATCACTATCACAATCACTATCACAATCACTATCACAATCACAATCACTATCACAATCACAATAACTATCACAATCACTATCACAATCACTATCACAATCACTATCACAATCGCTATCATAATCACTATCACAATCACTATCACAATCACTATCACAATCGCTATCATAATCACTATCACAATCGCTTTCATAATCACTATCACAATCACTATCACAATCACTATCACAATCACTATCACAATCGCTATCATAATCACTATCACAATCACTATCACAATCACAATCAACAACATCATTATCACAATCATCATCATCATTATCACAATCATCATCATCGTAATCACAATCATCATCATCGACACCCATATCCACACAATCACAATCACTATCACAATCACAATGACAATCACTATCACAATCACTATCACAGTCGCTATCACAGTCACTATCACAGTCACTATCACAATCACTATCACAACCACTATCACAGTTACTATCACAGTCACTATCACAGACGCACAGTCACTATCACAGTTACTATTACAGTCACTATCACAGTCACTATCACAATCACTATCACAATCACTATCACAACCACTATCACAGTCACTATCACAATCACTATCACAATCACTATCACAACCACTATCACAATCACTATCACAACCACTATCACAATCACTATCACAACCACTATCACAACCACTAACACAACCACTATCACAACCACTATCGCAATCACTATCACAATCACTATCACAATCACTATCACAACCACTATCACAACCACTAACACAACCACTATCACAACCACTATCACAATCACTATCACAATCACTATCACAATCACTATCACAATCACTATCACAATCACTATCACAATCACTATCACAATCACTATCACAATCACTATCACAATCACTATCACAATAACTATCACAATCACTATCACAATCACTATCACAATCACTATCACAATCGCTATCATAATCACTATCACAATCACTATCACAATCACTATCACAATCGCTATCATAATCACTATCACAATCGCTTTCATAATCACTATCACAATCACTATCACAATCACTATCACAATCGCTATCATAATCACTATCACAATCACTATCACAATCACAATCAACAACATCATTATCACAATCATCATCATCATTATCACAATCATCATCATCGTAATCACAATCATCATCATCGACACCCATATTGATTTTTACATTTCAACCCCATCGCACCCCAACAGGGGATAATGGTATTTCAGGTCCGCCACATTAAATCTCAAACCCGTTGTTTTTGTAACACACCCGATGACCCGACCCGATACACCATACAAACAATAACCATGTTGATTTTCAGACTTTGTCACCCCATTTCCTCCTCTTAGGGGTTGAATTCTGAAAAAAACCTGAAACCCGTTTCTCCTTATTTATCAATAGGATTACTGCTGTGAAGTTTCTAATAAAATAGTCTAACTAATCTTGTTTTCCCATACAACAAACTTTGGAGCCCTGTTTCATCCCCTTAGGAGTTAAATTTTGAATAACCCCTTCAAAGTGCACTCCTAGACCACTTATGGAACCTACTTGCTAAATTTGGAATCTGTAGACCCAGCGGTTTGGGTTGTGTGTTCATATGTCAGTCAGTCAGTTTCTTCTTTTATATATTTAGAAGATTTGAATACAAATATTTGCTATCAACTTCATCCCCCTTTTCACCCCCTTAAGGGCTGAAATTAAAATAAAACCAACAATAATGTACGTTGTGTTAGTTTCCAACCGTAGGCCGAAATATTAGCGATTTCAACTTAAAAAATAAAGAACTTTAATTAAAAACAAAATTTCATCCCCTTTTCACCCCCTTAAGGATTGAAATTCTAACAACACTGTTGCGTTAGCTTCCAACTACCTATACGCCTAGATAATAATGATTTTTTTACTTCGAAAATTAAGGACTACACAACTTCATCTCCCCTTTTAACCCTTTGGGGGTAGAATTATCAAAAACGCTGAGACACGTGTCTATTAATTTTTAATTGTCAGCCTAAATACAAAATTTGAAGATCCTAACTTTAAAACTGACGGACTTTCATACAAACTTCCATCCCCTATTTACTTCCCTTAGGGGTTGAATTTCTAAAAATCCTTCCTTATTCCTTGTCTACATTATAAAGGGAACCTCTGTGCAAAATTTCAGCTTTCTAGGTCCAAGGGCTTGGGCTGGGCGTTGATGAGTCAGTCAGTCAGTCAGTCAGTCAGGCCTTTTCTTTTTATTTATATAGATAGATAGATAGATAATTATTTTAACCGCTAGCTGTTTATGAAGAGTTTAGGATAGCCAGTACACGTACAGAAAATCATTAAAGGTACCTACATAGAGTTAGTAATTGCGCTTAGGTACTAAATTGCGTAATTTTTTTAAATTATTGTAAAGTTAATTTTATTAATTTGGTGGTTCACTATGCCTATGTCAATTTAAGCTCAACATATACCTTCTCTATTAAGTTGTTCTAAGATCTAAACTAACGTGTTCATTATATAGCAATGGGTTAATAGGTATTTGAATGTAGTCTAGTCTAAGTAGTAGAGTCTCGCAAGACTTGCGAGACTCTTGCTGCAAGAGCAAGACCAAGACCAAGACTGAGAGCGCAATACCAAGACCAAGACCAGGTGTATTGACGCAAGAGCAAGACCAAGACTGGCTAAGGTCTCGTCTTGGTCTTGCATTTGGGAAACACTAGCAATAAGTAGTACAGTACACTTCAGTACACAATGATATTATATAGTAAAAAGAGGTAGATATCGCACTAGCACGCACAAATTGTTGAGGACAAAGTAACACAATTGTTGCACTTTGATTTAGTCGGGTTATAACAGCGAGCGAGGTAACGTGAGTGCGCGGCGTAACAAAAATGCCAAGTTGTGTATTCCGAAAGTGCAAAAACTATGGTGCCAAGAAAAATAAGAGTTGTGGAGTGACATACCTTATGTAAGTATAATAAAATATATCAATTTTGTTTTTTTTTTCACGAGTTATTCCTCATTTTCAAATAAATTTCGTATTATTGACATGATGGTTCGAAAAGGATAGAGAATAGGATAGCAATCTGCTGCGTGACAGAGACAAATAGCATCCGTCATTGGTGGTCATAGATTAATCAAACAGAAGCGAAATGGCAGGCACAATATATAGCGTTGCGGTTTCAATTTTTTATGATTAAAATTATATAGAATGAGATTAGTAATAACGGCCTGTCATATATTTTATTAGTAAAATTGGAATGTACGTAGTAATGTACCTAGATAAAACATATTTTCTCATAATGTTTTACTATTGTACAGATTTCCAAGTGATGAGTTAATAAAAAATAAATGGGTTAGCATAGTTATGGCGGAAAGAAGTGAACCTGACTAGTGACCTAGTAAATGTAGCATAATTTGTTCGGCACATTTTAAAGAAGATGATAAATATATGACTCCAAAAGGACTCAAGCGTCAAATTATTTAGTGTTCATTTTATTATAGGGACTAATAACATTAGGAACCATAGGAACACCTTGTTAAGACGTCGTAAATACAAAAATCCTTGTTTTCCTTTTAATAAATAGAATTCAATTTTGTTTGTTGTTTTATTTAAAACATCATTCATCATTACCAATATAAGAAATATACCACTATTGTCACAGGCGCTTGTGTTGAAGTATATTATTAATTATTCAAAATCCTACACATTTATTTCATTTTTATGAAAGTCGCCAACGTAACTAACAGATAATACGTACTGCGAATATAAATAAACTATAAATATTAATAAATTGTCTTCAGAAATTTGATACAAATATTCGATAGTATCTAAAATATAATATAAGTATATTGTAAAAAGATTAATTTTCCTTCGCAGTAGCTGTACATTGGTAACTGTCTTAGAAATAATAAATAATAATTATACCAAGCGTGCACCCCACGCGCTTGCCTATTGTTATATTCAATGTCTCTTCTGTGGTGAATCGACAAACTCTATGATACTCTCGTGTACTTCAAGCGCAACACACTAAAACTAGCTATCTCTTTCTATCTTATACGTTCCGTATTATCTATCGCTGTCGTAGTTTTAGATTACTGTATACATTTAAGTTAGTACTTATAATAACAACGCAACGATATCTGAACGCCATTCAGTATGAACATGGCGTATCTTTCTTTATAATATCATTGACAGTACAGGGGTCATGGAGGTATTTAAAGTAAACGTTTAACCTTAAAAACGTGTGATTAAAATCGAACACGTTGTCCAGAACATAAGAAAAATGATCGCAATGACGACGGGGAGCACAGGGGTCAGTCTCGCGCTCGGTGCGAAACCCGTTAGACGCGTACCGCCTAATTACCTGCGTGTGCGATTATCCGAACTTTAGTGACACTATATCTTTCACGCACCGATCTAATCATCAAAATGGTTAAATGTGCCAAGTGCGGAAAACTGGTGACGAAAAAAAGTCCGGGTATACAGTGTTCAAAGTGTAGCAAATGGATTCATGCAGCATGTGCTTCAATAACGGCAGATCAGTTGAATGTATTATACTCTACGGATGCCGTTGATTGGAAATGTCGTTCATGTGTGGGTAATGTTAAACCCAAACGCCTATCCTGCATCCTGCCGGACGTTGATGACGAAGACATCATGGACACGGAGAACCTCATGGATACCAACATAACCCAACGCATCCTAAGCGATATACGGCGTGAGGTACGCGACATAATAAAAGAAGAACTGCAAAGTACCCTACAGTTCTACTCAGACAAGATTGATGAGTACGAGCATAAGATAAAAACATATGAAAATAACCTAAAACTAGTGGAAAACCAGAACATCGAGCTGAAAAACAAATATAAAAACCTCGAACTTAAAATGGAGGTAGTGGAGCAAAAGCTTAATGCAAGTGAGCAAAGCCATTTAGTCAATAACATGGAAATTTGTGGTGTTGCCGAAACTGAAGACGTGGATAGGGTGATGGAAAACCTATGTACTAAATTAAATCTAAAACCCGTTGACGTCGTCAACGTATACCGCAAAAAAGTTAATCGACCTGAAGCCAAAACAGGAAAACTCCCTCCGGTAATCGTCGTGACTCTTAAGGAGGGCTGTCGGGATCCATTGCTGCAAGTCGCTAGGACTCACAATATTACTGGAAGGGATCTAGGTTGCGGTGAGGATAACAAAATATACCTCAGAGAAAGTTTATCACCCACAACAGCCTACCTTCTTTGGGCAACGAAGACTGCTCTGAAAGTAACAAACCTATGTAAATTTGTCTGGTGTAAGAACGGACAAATATTAGTAAAAAGGTACGAAAAGGGGAAAACCTTCAACATCAGATCTGAGAAGGATATACAAAAACTCGTCTCTGAATTTAATAATAATCAGATCATATGAAACCCCTACCCTCCTCACCATTTATTTATATGTTAGGTAGTGTCCCCCTTACCAGTCTAAAAACCACCAAAAATGGATGATACATATGATAACATAACAGAAAATACATACAAACATTGGAATGAATATACAGAGGAGTTACCTAAGATATACAACGCAATAACAATGCTTCACGTGAACATCAGATCAATGCTGAAGAATTTCTCTCAACTCGAATACATCATCATGAACTGCCCTCAAACCGTTCACCTGGTCATCATCACCGAGGCAAATATCTCCGACAGGACGAAATCACTGTTTGAACTGGTGGACTACGACATGAATACCCAGTTGCGTAGTTCTAAGAAGGGAGGCGGTGTCATCGTATATGTGCATAAGAGTGTTTGTTTCACTAGAATACCTACGACTACACGAAACTTTGAGTGTTTAACCGGCGAGCTTAAAACAGACTATGGTTCATCAATTAGTTTGTGTGCTGTGTATAGACCACCTGATACGAGTAAGGCCCAGTTCATTGAGGAGTTGGGTAGCATTATTAATAAATTTCCACAAAAAAACAATTTTGTTCTGTTAGGTGACATGAATATCGACTTAAAACAAATTACTGCGCTAACTAAACACTATCTAAACTCACTCAGTGAAATGGGCCTCGAATGCGGAATAAACCAGTTTACTCGAATAGATAAGCGAGGTGAGTGCATAACAAAATCATGTATTGATCATATATTTATACGTAGTGTCAACTGTCGCGCCGTAATAACAGCTGTTGTAAAAAATGCGTTAGCCGACCACTTCATAACCGGTTGCGCGATAGTCGAGAACACGTATGTAAACAAAGCCAACCAATATAAAATCATTAGTAAATTGGATAATAGTAAGCTGCAAAGGGAATTAAATAATATTAATTGGAGTTTGGCATTGGATTATAACAACCCTGAAGAGATATTGTGTTTTATATTAGATAAATTTTCTTATGTATATGAGAACTGTAAGTATAGTGTAAAAATTAAATTAGGTAAAAGACAAATGTGTAAGTGGAAAAGTACTAGGATAGAAAAAATGTGTGAAAAAAGAGATCAATTACTAGATATTTGGCTTAAAGATCAAAGTAATTTGGCAAATAGGCTATTGTACAATAAATACAGAAATAAAACAAATAAACATATTAATAATGTTAAGAATAATTATTTTCTGAAGGAGGTAAAATCCAATTTTCATAATTCTAAAAAAGTTTGGGAAACTATTAACAACTTATGTGGAAAAATAAATAAATCTATAGATGATATAATCACAAAACATTTTAAACTATTGCCAAATATCGTATCTAATAAGTTTGCCACCGAATTCAGAGATAATGTAAATAAAACTTGCAAATTTCAGTGTAACACACCAATTCTAGATGTCAATTCATATACTTATAATTGTAGCTCATCAATGAGATTGCAAAAGGCCACAGATGACGTTGTATCCGTTATAATAAAACACCTAAACGAAAAAAAGTGTCCAGGTTTCGATGGCATCCGAGTCAAAGACTTAAAATACATATATAAAGAAATTACTCCCGTTATAACACATCTAATTAACACATGCATTGCGACGTCCTTGTACCCTGACCAACTAAAGGTTGGAATAGTAAGACCTATCCATAAGAACGGTTCGTTCACAGATGTTAATAACTATAGGCCAATCACTATTTTATCATGTATTGATAAGATAATTGAGAGGTATCTCGGACGAGAAATCAACAAATTCTTGACAAAAAATGAGGTGATTAATGATAAACAATACGGATTTCAAAAAAACAAAAATACCTCGCAATTATTGTCTAAGTTTAGTAATGAGGTTAACAAGTGCCTGAACAATCGTGAACATGTACTTGTTATCCTCATTGACTTCAGCAAAGCGTTTGATTGTTTAGAATATAAGACGCTATTTAATAAATTACAGCAAAGTGGTATACGGGGTCCTTTATTAGAATGGTTTAAAAACTACCACAAAAACCGCTTCACGTCTGTGAGTGTCGCAGGCGCGTTAAGTAGCATGATCCCAACCGATAAAGGCACAGCTCAAGGTTCGATTATCGGACCGACCGAATACTTACTGTACGTGAACGATATGTGTAACATCTTTACAGAAGGCTCCGTATACCAATTTGCTGACGATACTTGTCTAGTTACTGCACACAAAGACATACGTGAGGCACAGAGAGTGATGCAGGGTAATTTCGACCTCTTATGTAAGTGGGCTCACGACGTTGGTCTTGTTATTAATGCAAAAAAAACTAAACTTCTGCATATTCACTCACCTTACCTGACGACTTCTTCTGTACCTTTTGTCGTTGCCCACGAGCATCTGTGTTTACACCGACCGACCACAGCGTGTAGCTGCCAGGCTTTGGAATTGGTGACTCATCACATGTATCTTGGTCTGATAATAGATAGTAATTTTCACTGGCGGCCGCACATTGATCACGTATGTAATAAACTTAGATCTGTACTATCAAAGTTATCGATACTTAAGTATAAACTTCCTTATAGAACGCTTAGAACATTGTACTTGGCACTGGCTGATTCCGTTATTGACTACGGCCTAAGTAGCTACGGGCGCACATACAAGACTTACATCGATGACATTTACAAGTTACAGTTACGTATTTTAAAAACGATTGTACCAAGAAGAATAAAACAAGAATTCCAAGATGACAACACGGGTCTATTTAAGTACTGTCAAATTGTAAATGTCTTCGACAAAGTGCGTGTACTAGTTGTTAACGAGAACTACCACAATCTAGGTTCAATTCGAAAATACGAAAGGCTAAAGTCGTTACGTTGTTTGTCATACCTACCCACATTTAAGATACCTAAATCTAGTAACGTCTATGGAGCAAGGACGTGGGAATGCATGCTACCATCAATTATGAATGACTTACCGCTAGAAATCTGCAAGGCAATAAATGTGAATAATTGTTCGAAGGTACTAAAGAGATACTTTCTAGGTTGTGGTACAACCTAGGAAGTGTCTTTTTAGTGCCTATACTAGTATAAACGTACTTACCTACTAGATATAATATCCGATATGTTTCCTATACTGTACCTGCGGCGCGCGGGCGGTCGGGGTGCCGTCGGGGTGTGGGGTGTGCGGCGGGCGCGCATGCCCGCGCCGTCGGCGCGCCTCGCCTCGCCCGCCTGCAGTGTAGTGTTGACTACATCACTGCGGGCGAGCGGGGTGGGGTATCCCGCTGGCGAGGGGGGCGGGTGCGCCCGCGCCGCACCCTATGCCCCGGTTGCGCTCGGATTGCGCACGTACCGTAGTAGCTCATACACTACAGAGCGTAGGTAAGTACGTATACATAATATGCTGTATTGTAGGTACTGATTAGTAATTTTTGTTGTGGCACCGAGTTGCCGTGTCTGGCATACCACTGTTAAACCCACGATGGTTTGTGTGGTATGTTTAAGTGTATAAAATATTTGTAAACAGTGTTTATTGAATAATAAAAGTAAAAAAAAAAAAAAAAAAATACCCCCTTTTTTCGGATGGAAAATCATCAAATGACTCCTCCCGCT
Source organism: Xestia xanthographa (assembly GCA_905147715.2). Taxonomy (NCBI): domain Eukaryota; kingdom Metazoa; phylum Arthropoda; class Insecta; order Lepidoptera; family Noctuidae; genus Xestia; species Xestia xanthographa. The sequence goes on along the minus strand of LR990651.1, from coordinate 11,830,612 downwards.
CTGGGCGGAGCAGGAGGAAGTGTCAGACTTTTACTGACTAAAACCTATCCATGTTCCTTCATCGCCCTTTGTGTTCCGGGGCTACGGTATCTCTTTCGAACAGTTCCGCAACCCCGGCAGGAGAACAAATACCCTTCGGCTTACTTTTAAGGGTGTTTCTACACCCATTACACCCTAAACGGGTTCAATAAGAGAAGTTTGCACGAAAGTTCAACATTTTCACCAATGGATATGACACATGTCGGGCAAATAAAAAAAAACCTACTTCTTTGTTTCATAAGCTTTTTAAAATAGTGCCAAAGTTTTCACTTTTAGCAAAACCAGAAAACAACGGTTGTTTCTGACAAGGTAGCATTTTAATAAAACTGGGTATCACAGTTTTTTCGATGCACGTCTTCCTTGTCGCAGATTTTCTTGTTACCACTATGTGACGTCAGCTATTTGACTTAATAAACCAGGTCTTGGCCGATCAGATCTGGTAAGACACTTGTTTATCTGGTGTAGTTTTAACCTATCCTATCAGACAGTCAAAGCAATAATTTTCTTGTTTGAACATCATTTAAGCGGGATCAGGACCAGCAGAGTGACTAAGTACCTTTATTTATTTATTTTATTCATTAACACATACATTTGTTTTAACAGGTAAGACCCAAGCTAACAGATTTATGATTAGTTGGATTGGTGGTTGGTTTTAGTTTGGTGGATTGATTTATGGTTTGATTCCAACAGCAAATGACCACAAATCGTTTCTGATGACAGAAAAACTAAAGTTCTGGCATGGAGGTAAAGTAAAGCCTCTTCTACCTGTCCCCTACGCTTCTCGCTGCTTGCCCTTTTTTTTTCTTCGTATGGGAAATCATCAAATGACTCCTCAGTCCTCCCTCCCGCTCTGGGCGGAGCAGGAGGGAGTGTCAGACTTTTACTGACTTAAACCCATCCATGTTTCTTCATCGCCCTTTGTGTTCCGGGGCCACTGTATCTCTTTCGAACAGTCCCGCAGCCCCAGTACCAGCAGGCATCGGCCCTTGCGGACCCCTTCCTTTTGCTGACATCTCTTTGAGGCGCGCGTGGAACACGAACGCGCCGTCGACATGGCCTGTCGTCATGAGACGGACGGACGGCGAGCTAGCCCATAGCTCGTCGTCCACAGACCCGCGTCGCTGCTTGCCCTGAAAGTCACTACCAGAAACTTTTGTTATTTTCTCAGCTCAGTTATAAAAGTTGGAACTTTGACCTCAATATCTCCGTAACTAGGTTTCCAGGTAGTCCAGAACAAAACAAATTTAGCTATGACGGGGAGAAAAAGTTCCTTTTGGCTTAGTTTAAAGACCAAGAGGACTAACTCTTGGCGGAGTACGTGACTTTATGTTGTTTGAAACGCAAATTTAGATAGATAACATACATTTGAATTAAATAATTTCATGGATCTTTTAGCCTTAAAAAAAGAAATTAATTGATACGAGGCTTGAATTATGCCTAAACTACACTTCCATATCACGTAAAATTTACATAGCTACGGGTGCATATTAAGTAGGAGTTAGAAATATGCCAAGAGCGAGTCGGGCACGCACTTGGCAACTTAACATTTTATTTGAAAGTCAATTTTTGTGGGATGCAAATAAATTCCAGTGGTCACGAATATACCCTTTAGGTTAAGTATTGGATTTTTTTATGGAACAGCTGATTATATCTTTTCGCGATTAAGATTTTGGTATCGATAGAGAAAGCTGATCAGTTTGATCTGCCGCTTTAGCAAAATCATAATAATGAATTAACAGCTGTACCCTAGCAGGGTCCATAATTGTTCCTAACTGTAAGCCTATGGCACCACCCCAAAGCCAGCCCAGAAAGAGGTGAGACGACCTGGGCGTCTAGGTCGTCTCGCCACCGCGAGGGTTGGTCCGAAGAGGTACGGGAAAAGACCACATGCAAGGTATTTGAAATTGGGGGAAGCCTTTTCCCAGGACAGTGCCTACAGGCTATTAAAAAAAGAAAAAACTCAATTCTACTACTCATTTGGTCTACCTGCACCATGTATGTTTACCATTCCATTTGAATGGCAACGTAATTAGATCAAAATCATTTACAAAGAAAAAACTACGTACAAATGGAATACTACTTCATAAGAAGGTTATAAAAACACTGACAGCGTTTTAGTAGCTCAACTATGGAACCCTAAAACAAAGCAGATATTTCTTTTTTTAAATGTACTAGTTTTAGGGTATTAATTATCTGTGTCAATTTGTTGTACTCATAGGAGTATAAATACATCTGCTATTTCGTTCGTATGGTACAGTACTCAACAAGTATTACTACTCTCAACTATTTCTACTTCTTCAAGTATCTTCAGCAAGATGTTCAAGCAATTCTTTGTATTCTTCGTGATCGCGGCGATGATTGGAAGCGTGAGTATATTAATTCTTATAATTTATTCTTCCTTTTTTTTTCATTTATAAACTTAATTTAAATATTTGTAAGTACCTACTTATTATTTTTGTTATTTACTTAAGTTTACATGGCGTTGGAAGACGCTATATTAGCCGTAGCGACAGTCGTATAAGAGGTTATACCACGGGATGTTGGTACATTGTGTCAATCTGCTTAAGAGGGCTATTACAATTTATGTTGTTTTTGAGTGTTTTAAGAGTCTAGTATTCAAATACAAGAAAAAAATAGATTTTTATTTTGAGCGCTCCCTAGAGACTTACCTAATTAAACATTCTGGGGCATTTTTATTTTTTATTTTGTGGCCGTTCGTATTCCACGCGTGTCTCAAAGAGAATCAGAAAAAGGAAGGGGTCCGCAAGGGCCGATGCCTGCCGGGGTTGCGGGACTGATCGAAAGAGATACTGTGGCCCCGGAACACAAAGTTCGATAAAGGAACATCAAAGTCCTGCTCCGCCCAGAGCGGGAGGAGTCATTTGATGATTTCCTGCCGAAAAAAAAAGGCGCCAAACTCATGGCTTAGTTCTGGACAGACACAATTTAGATTGCCACCGACACGCTAAGAAGAAGATTAAATAATAATATTTATCATTTAACGTTTAAAATAAATAATAATATTTATCATTTAACGTTTCAGTCCATGCAACAGAGCGTCGAAGGTAGTGTTGGTGGATCCGGCAGTGTCGAAGGAGGAGGTAAGATACTTTTAAACTTAATATAACGTAAATAGTGTTGCTATCGCGGGCTAATCCTGGATGGAGTTGTCACAGGAACAAGGAGCTTGGCATGAGCAAAGAGAGGATTATACCCAGCTATAGGTGAAGTTGGGCTGTGAATGATAATGATGACGTAGAGTCTGTCGTCTTTTAGTAAAATAACCTAACAATCTAGTTACGTTTACACCAACGGCCGAAGGTAGGTCGAAGCCAGGAGTGTTAATTTTGTTTAATTAATTGTAGTCCCCACTACAGGAGCTACACGCGAGTTTTATAATTAAAAAACCGGCCAAGAGCGTGTCGGGCCACGCTCAGTGTAGGGTTCCGTAGTTTCCCGTCCGTCACAATAAGTGTTCCCACTTATGAGTTTAAAGGTGGGATCCATTATGTAAAAATGCTTGCATATACGAATATACTACAAACTTAGTCCAGAAATTATTTTGTACAACTTTTTGTCTTTTTTGTACAAAAACTGTTGTTTCCATCAAGTTCAAAATAATTTTCCTAGAAAGTCCTTATAAAGTTCTACTTTTCAGATTTTTTTCATATTTTCTAAACATATGGTTCAAAAGTTAGAGGGGGGGGGGACACATTGTTTTTTACTTTTGGAGCGATTATTTCCGAAATTATTGCATTACATTATCAAAAAATGATTTTAGGAAACCCCTATTAATTTTTAAATACCTTTCCAACAATATATCACACGTTAGGGTTGAAATTAAAAAAAAAAAATACTTCCCACTTTACATATAGGGGGGCTCTACCCTAATAAAACATTTTTTTCCAATTTTTATTTTACCACTTTGTCGGCGTGATTAATATACATATTGGTACCAAATTTCAGCTTTCTAGTGCTAACGGTCACAGAGATTAAGCGAGGACGGACGGACAGACATGGCGAAACTATAAGGGTTCCTAGTTGACTACGGAACCCTAAAAAAGCATATGATTCACTGCAATAAACCAAACCAGAAAAATATATGACATTCTTCAGGATATACGCTAGTATGATGGTGTTTTGAAAACATAATACAACTAATTTTACTCTTACTTATCTCTAAATAAAACAATATTTTAACGAGTAAAAATCATACTAAAACAAATGCGATCATTCTGATTTTTTGGCAAATAATTCTACAGCAACATATTAGCATGCTAATGTTTTATTTTTTTAGTCATTGGACTAAAAAATAAAACTATAAATCTATTGATTGCAATAGAATTTTTGTAAATCGCAAAAAGCCACTTATTTCGGACTATTCGGCCCGCAGTAACTCACGTAACAACCACTTTGTAGTGCAAGCTGATTAGAATTGTATTCTAACAGCATTTCAAACGAAGTTTGAACCACCACAAATAGAGTTTTTAGTTCCTGTAGTCGCCATAATTTCATCTCCACTGCTCTCAAAACAGTGAAGTAAAATAGAAGGAAACCGGGGCATGTTGAAGACATGTGACATATAGCAAACCGCACTGGGCCCGCGTGGTGGATAGTCCACTTCCTCTCACATAGAAGAGGCCTATGTCCCAGGAGTTGGAATATTATAGGCAGATCATAAGATAGCCGCAGAACGTAAAGGCACCCACCCACTAGGCAGCATGGCTGCGGCAGTCAGGCTACTGTAACCGAATAGGGTAGATGACAAAAAAAAAACTAATTAGTCCGTCAGATAGGTTTTAAAAAAATATTGAACACATATTTTTTCTTTTTCACATGAAGATGATACAGTGCTTTGAAAACTCTTGTGACATCACATTTGAGTAGACCATTTACTCAAACGTGACGTCACAAGCCCCCACTCATGATATTTGACACGTTTTATCTTCGTCAATTTTTATTAATTTGATAAAACAAAAAACACGTATCCAATATTTTTCAATAATCTAACTGACAGATTAAACAGAATCATATTTTTGACGTGACAACGTCTTATAAATTGGTTTGCCGGGTGACACTTCAAGAAACTGGGTAACGCTCCGCTCACGTTATGCGCTCACAATGAGAGCGAGTGAGAGGCACGCGTCCCGCCTAAGAGCGAGAGAGACAGACATAAAAAGTTTATTTTACCACTCAAAGTCGTTGTCACGTAAAACTTTCGCCCGTATACCGACTTTACAGGCAACCAATTTTTTTAGTCAGTCATCATCCCTATTATCGATCAGCTAGTGGACAGCTACATCAACTAGGTGACAACCTCATTTTGTCAACAATCAACAGTTTCGGATCACTAAATATTCTCTCCACTATGGCAAGTGCGTGGGAACAGAAGGCTTCCACATACATTCTAGCTGCGTGCAGCTCCAGCGCGCATTCGGTTGCCGTGCCATCACACGCGTTCTAACGGCTACCGCAGCCAAGGATCCTTGGCCGCCTATTACACAGCGGCTAGACTATCGCAGCCACTCCGATGCATGATGCTATATTGGAGCCCACACACAAGGCGGCTGATTCGCTATGGTGTGTACGCAGCCTAACATTTATAAACATTTATTTTTAATGTTTTCAGCTTCGGGCGAGGCAAGTCCTACTGGTGCCAGTGGTCAGGCAGGAGGTATGTGCTAATATGTATTTCTATTCTTACACAGTTTATTTTGTATTGCTATGCATAACTGATCACCAAATTAATAATAGTTAACTGATCCCGCGGGATCCAAATGAGCGGGATCAGTTGACTAAAGAGCCAAAAATACGCTTAACGAAGCCAAAAGGCACGTGTTATCCACGTCATTGCGATCAATTTACGGAAATATTGGGGGATATTTTCTATCCTTTTCAAAGTTTTTTTTTTTATACACAAGTTTTTAATGTTATAACTTTCCTTTAGATACTTCACAACCCCCGTACTGTTTAATACATCTATGAGCACAATCATTAGTCAGTTATGTCGTACAAAACGTAAAACGAAATTTTTCATCCCAAAAAAAGTCCCCTAATAAAAGGCTTCGTGAAGAGTCCGTTTACAGCTTGTATACATCATGTTTTAGAAAGGTATGGTAAATACCTACATAATCGCGAAAAAATATTCAACTGCCTCATACAATATTTCAATACCTACTTGACCCAAATGTATGGGACAGCAGTTTCTTTTTCGTGATGACAATGATACACCTATGGAGAAAGTTGACATCTATCTGACACAAGCCGTAGAAAAAAAAAATTGATTGCCTTAAATTAGTAGGTACTTACATCAAAATTATGGCTGATGTTTTTTGGGCATTCATTTTTTGTTGGGATTGTATGGAGTCTCAAAAAATATTGGTTTATGTGGTTTTTAATTAAGTATTTATTTCCATTTTTATTATTAGGGCTGAACTGTTACGTTAATGTTTTTTCAGGTTCTGGGACCGGCCATGTCGAAGGCAACGTTGAAGGATCGATACCTTGAGCAAATAAGGTGAGTTTACCTTTAGTTAAAAATATGTAAGTTTCTTAAACGAATAATGTTCATAAAACAATCATAAATATTCGGACTTTTCGTCTGGATACCTTTAGGAAGTATTATATTATCTGTGCCTTTAGGTAAACAATTAAGTTTCTTAAACGAATGATGTTCATGAAACAATCATAAATATTAGGACTTTTCGTCTGGATAACGAAGTCAGATCGTTTTTCTAAGGTTAAAAAATTTTAATACTTACTCACTAATCTCATATTGGTGTCGATTCTGTTGTGCACAAACTAAACTTAATTTAGGCTATCGCTATCTTTTTCTCTCAAATAAAACGAGAAAGAGACGGACGTAATTTAGAGCTGTCAAATTTAGTTGGAACTAATATTTCTATACAAATGAGTCGACATGTTTTTACGTGCACCCTGCACGTAAAAACATGTCGACTAAAAATACGGTGAAGCGCAAGGCATAAACTAGTTTGACATCTCTAACTTAGTTCATAGCTATAGCCGTCCTTTTCTCGCACTGCCTTTTAGTAAAAGATAGCAATAGCCTAAATTAAGTTTCGTTTGTGCACAACAGAATCGACACCATTGCTAGTCATAGGAAACATGAAAAACTCTTGCATTTTAATAATTTAATTATTTTACCATTTTATTTTTCCCAGGATTTCGTGAATGAATTTTCTTCCACAGAATTACCTACTCCGTATAAATTCTTAATAACTCACGTTTCAAGACTAAAACAATTTGTTTGTTTGTTACAGTTGCCGATATTTCAAAGGAAGCGTTCCTGCACTTCCTGCATGAATAATAATATTATTTATGTATTGATATACTTAATTAAAATAAATATATGTAAAAACACATGATGAACTGTTTAATTTCCTGCTCAGCATGCAGATTCACAGTTATTGAAATGTATTTAATTAAAACAACTCTTTCCCATGTTTCAAAACAGTCAGGGTGCTAAAATGGCGCTTGGATGACTAGGCTTGTTTAAGTCACATTTAGGTTGATCCCTCGTCTAAAAAAATCTGTCACATTAAGAAATACAGAGTCATTGCAATTAAAACCATAATCTCTACATAATAAACATAATAATATGTTTTAGTAGCAATAACAATGCTTTAAATGCGTCGCGTGTAAACATGACGTGATCCGTAATCATCATCTTCTTATTGACAAGGTGCAAATGAAATAATTTAAAGTCGCTTGTTCATAAGTTGAGATGATACAATGTAAGTACTCATTCTTATGGGGCTGACAACACCTAATTTGTTGAAATTGATGTTATTTAAGCAGTTTTTTAAAGTTTTTTTCAGATTGGTCTTAAAATCATCATGAACGGTCCTTTGTCTTTATTTTTTTGACGTATGGGTCTGCAATTAAAAACATGAAGTCAACATATTCATACCTAAACCGCTAACGAGTCATATTTCACAAATAATCCATGCTTTTTTATATCAATATTTATTCATTATTTTCTTCTAAAACCTGGCCGCCCAGTAATAGTGACGTCTCGTTTTCTCCCATACAAATAGGCAGTGTGCGCGATTTTGGTGTTAACAGCGCCTTAAGTACAACTTTTACCATGGGACCAGAACCTAAAATTGCGAAAAAAACAGCAGTTTCAGACCTCGACAAAATTTAAAGAACAGCAACTTGACTAAAAGAAATGCTATGCAAAATATAGAGTTTTAATTTCACTAAGAACGTGGTCCACGCCTGGATGCAGGACAAAATGCAGAGGCAGAAAAAGCATAATTAGCATGCGACGCACCCAAACCTAAACTCACTAAACTAAATATTTTTATACAAAATGTTTAGTCTTCATGTCATTTAAAATCATGGATTTCCGCAAAGTAACGCCTGATTCTATAACTTATTCTAAGTTTAAAAACCTTTAATTTTTTACTAATTGAACAGCATTAGTATTGTTAGTCAAAACTTGCTGTTACGCTAGTAAAAGTTGTTCATAATGGCTCACAATGGTTTTTTAAGTGGTTTTCAGTTCTCAAATACACCTCGTAGGTATAACCGATAAACAAATTGTCCAATCAGCGTAAGTGAGGAATCAACGAATTAAATAAGAGGGAAAATATAATGACCACCAAAAATAACTTTGTGACTACTAACATAATATATATCACCTAAAATATCAATTGATCACCAAATTTAGTAAATTGAGCACCAAATTTTAATGAGGTGTTTGATGACAAACTAGTTTTGCCTAGGCAGACTTGGGGCACTCCGACGTTTTTTATATACCATTCAGAAGTAGGAGCCCCGCTAAGCGGGGATCTGTCGACCAGGGCTTCCTCGATTCGGATGCAAGAGCATAACAGTTCAATTTCTGGTGGTCATTAACTAAAAAAAGTTTTGGTTCTAATTTCACGATACAATGGGGATTCATTTTGGTGATCATTTACTAATTTTGGCAATCAAAAGTGTTTTTTTTCCCATTATATTTTGCTAAATCTGGTCGTTCGTTAATTGTAAGCCATTAAATAACCTGACGAGTGAGGGAAACTGACCAGTGTTACTCGAAACAGGTAATGGGTACAAATTTTGTAGGCAGAAGCATTTTGTAAGTAATGTTTTAAATACTTCTTGTACGAGCTGAAATGGGACTAAAAAAGTGATGGATATGAATGTCGATGGATGGAGGAGAAGAAGGTCAAAGAAAAGATGGTTGGATTGTATGAGGAATGATATGACAGAGAAAGGAGTAAATGATGCAGAAAAAACGTACCCCAAGTAAATAGGACACCAGACAGTGAGACCGAATGTTCGTGTGAGGAGAAAGAAATAGCCAAGAAAATAATTACTTAAGTATATTTTGCAAGTGGACCATCATAACCATTTCATACATAATAATTATGTTTTTATTATATTAACTTGAAAGATAAAATCACGAGCATTACACAGTGTGTTTTAACGCAATATAAATACAACTGTCAACGTGTAGTATTCACTCAGTATCACAAACGAGCTCAATCGAAATGTTCAATAAACTAATAGTAGTTTTATTTGTTGCAATGATGTTTGGAAAAGTAAGTTTATTCCGCGATTTTTTAATTAATAACGGCATTTTAAGGGTCCGTATGTCGGGCCTGTGGACGGTGAGCTAGCTCGCCGTCCGATGACAGGCCGTGTCGACGGCGCGTTCGTGTTCCACGCGCGCCCCAAAGAGAGTCAGCAAAAGGAAGGGGTCCGCAAGGACCGATGCCTGCCGGGGCTGCTGGACTGTTCGAAAAAGATACCGTGGCCCCGGAACACAAAGGGCGATGAAGGAACATGGATGGGTTTTAGTCAGTAAAAGTCTAACACTCCCTCCTGCTCCGCCCAGAGCGGGAGGAGTCATTTGATGATTTCCCATCCGAAAAACAAAAAGAAGGGTCCGTAGGTACTTATGTGGAACTTCATCAATGTCCTACATCATCATTCTCTTGTCTTTATCCTAAATAATTTGATTTATGTCTTCTTCCTTAGTTGTCATCTTATCAGACACCTCCTTTCTTGCCATATCATCCTTCACACAGTCCATCCAACGTTTCTTTGGTCTTCCTCTACTCATATACCCATCCACATTCATACTCAAAACCTTCCTCACGACATTTTCCTCATCCCTCCGCATCACATGCCCATACCACGACAACCGATTACCACACAACTTTTCAGTCACCGGCGGCGGCGCCACTTTCAGACTTCCTCTTATGTACTCAATGTCCTACCTAACCTATACTTATTTGAACAGAAATATTTTGTGATATTCGAATTACATTTTCAATTTACTGTGGTTGACATGGCCACCCTATCTATTCCAATACATCGCTTGTTCATAAGCTTAAAAAATATTTTCAAAATATTCAACCGAAAAGTGTGGATGAAAATTGCTTTAATTTTTTTTTACATTTCAGAGCATGCAACAAGGCGGAGACGGCCGGGGTGGACTTGAAGGTAAAATAGTGTTTTTCAATAACTATGGATCCAAGAAGAAATGTTATACTTACTTACTGCTTTTATTGTAGCACTGGCCGATTTAAATTCCATTGTCATCTGTCAACGGTCAAGGAGTAAATGACAGCGTGATGGTTAACAGATGAGAATGGAAGACAAAAAAACGTGTTGCGCCGACCTAAAGTAACATGCTGCTCCGATTGCGTTAATTTAAATTTGACAATCAATTCGATTTGTACTCTGCTTGTAATGAGGGATTTTCTTTTTAGCTATTCCCTAGTCGCTGGATTAATGGCGCTAGGAGTAAGTATGATAATGCAAGGAACGGAACCTAAAAAAACTGATTTTTTTAACAAAGCGCGAGAAATGTAGGTTATATTCGGTTAAGCAAATGAAAGTGTCAGTCAACGAGAGTATGTGACGTGACACAATGTTTGTTTTTTCAAGCGTTTTGGCTTTAGCACCAACTATCATAGTAAGTTCAACGCCATCTATAGAGTTCTTGGAAACTAAGTTTTTTTTTTAAAACCTCAAAAGGAAAACCTCTCATTCAATCATGATTCTAAAGACACGTGGCGCCATCTTTGAGCATATAATAACATTATTGTTGATTTCCTCGGGATCGGGAACAGTACTTTTTTTCGGGATTAAAGGTTATGTCCGTTTTTGTACACATAACAACTTACGGTTAAGTGGTTTAGGCGTGAAAATCAATCAATCACAAACAAACTTACTTTTGCATTTATAATATTAGAAAGAACTTCATGAGGTTGCATATCAAGGAACATCTTGACAATATCGACTAAGTACAAATAATTTAAAAGGTATTTTTATATTTTCAGGTGGTTTCGGTTTTAATGTTGGTGCTAACGCTGGAGCTGGAGGAGGAAGAGGTGGTATGACCTAATAGTACACATTAAAAAACCTTTTTTGTTTGTCTATACTAATATTTTAAAGAGGTAAGATTTGTGATGTTGTGAGGGTAATCTCTGGATCTACTGAACCGATTTTGAAAATTCTTTTACCATTAGAAAGCCACGTTATTTGTGAGTGATAGAGGCTATATTTATTACTAGAAAAATTAGGGAGAGGGGGAATTAGAGAAAAATAAATGTCCAACCGTGCGAAGCCGGGACGAGACGCTAGTTTGTAATAAGTAGGTAGCCAATGAGGCTGACCTCGTTGCTCTAGTGAATGCACGCCACTGCTGCGCATGGGATCTTGAATGCGATTCCAAGGTCAGGCAAAGTGCTATATTGGGTTTTCCGTCAGGAATTTCTCACCCGAAGTCTGGACTTGTGCCTGCTTGATGGCAATAAGCTCACCCCTATTACTCGGGACTTAAACATACATAACCAGCAAAATGAGGCATCGCGGCCTATTATTATCTGTGCTATAAAGGGTGTAAATCGCCACTTAACAAAGCCGAAAGGCACTAGTTCTCCCCATCATTGCGATCATTTTTTTGTTCTACACCATACCTGGGAACCTTCTAGTTACGGAGATATTGGGGGTCAAAGTTCTAACTTATTGACAAGTTTTTTTTTTTTTAATACAAGTTTTTAATTTAAGATTTTTACTTTAAACACCTCCACGACCCCCGTGCTGTTCAATCCATCCATCAGTACAACGTTTTGAGTGCGTTACATTGAGTTCTACCACAAAACATGATTTTTCACCCCAAAAAAAAAAGTCGTTTCCCAGCAATAATTTCTGCGTAAAGTTACTTAGTTTGATGTACAGAATGCTTGGTTGACGGCTTCGTGATGAGGTCTTTTACACCCTGTATTTATGTTATTTTCAGGACAAGGTGGCGCTGACGGCGGTGCTGGTGCTGGGTTTGGTTTTAACATGGGCGCAGGCGCAGGGGCCGGTGGTGGCGCTGGCGGTGGCAAATAAATGTGAATGCCTCACTAAGTAAAACTTTTATTTGTTTATTTCTTATCCGCGTCTACTGCCTAGCCTTTCCCATCTATGTTGGGGTCGTCATCCAGTCTGATCGATGTCTTCCTACCTCATAACCTTATAATATTACTAAGTAACATCACGTCTATGGTTACTATATACAAATAAAAAAATGGAAAATACCAATGTGTTTCATTTCTATACAGGGTAGTCTTTATGTAAGTTTTGCACTACTACTTACTACTTATGTAAGTTTTGCACTACTACTTACTACTTATGTAAGTTTTGCACTACTACTTACTACTTATGTAAGTTTTGCACTACTACTTTCAACTTATGTAAGTTTTGCACTACTACTTACTACTTATCGCCGTTAGTCCGTCTTATGATGACAGGCCGTTTCGACGGCGCGTTCGTGTTCTACGCGCGCCCCAACGAGAGTCAGCAAGGACCGATGCCTGCCGGGGTTGCGGGACTGTTCGATAGAGATACCGTGGCCCCGGAACACAAAGGGCGATACTTACTACTTATGTAAGTTTTGCACTAATACTTTCAACTTATGTAAGTTTTGCACTACTACTTACTACTTATCGTGTGATTAGTGTCTAACCGGTGTCAAGAGTTTATATGCCGCCCATGGGCCTCTGACCTGGCTTTACATGTCGATGCCGTCGAGAAAATCTCTCAGGCATGTTGGTTTCCTCACAATGTTTTCCTTTACCGAAGCTAGTGATAATTTTGTAATACGCACATGAATCCTAAAATTCTTGCTTGGGTTCGAACTTTCGAACTCGAGACCTATGACTTGGCAGTCCAACAGTCACACTTCTGGACTATCACTGCTTATAGCACTCACTGCTTATCCATTTTTTAGTTTTGCACTTAAAAGTGAACTCTAACGGAGTATCACTAGCAGACATCCCAGGGTAGATCACCGACGCTAACACGGTGACCACGTATTCAGAACATCATTATTTATTTAAACTTCATGTATAAGAGTGATACCTACATAGGCGGCATTCTAACCTAACCAGGGACTGACAACACCTAATTTGTTGAAATTGATGTTATTTAAGCAGTTTTTTAAGAAAAACTATTTGTTCTAGCACGGCAAAAAAAAAATTGTTAATATTGATCATATTTCAAAGACCTTGGACGGACTCGATACATATTTCGACGAAATCGGCTCGATAGAAAATAATTGCAAAGATTGGTCTTAAAATCATCATTAACGGTCCTATGTCTTTATTTTTTTGACGTATGGGTCTGCAATTAAAAACATGAAATCAACATATTCATACCTAAACCGCTAACGAGTCATATTTCACAAATAATCCATACTTTTTTTATATCAATATTTATTCATTATTTTCTTCTAAAACCTGGCCGCCCAGTAATAGTGACGTCTCGTTTTCTCCCATACAAATAGACAGTGTGCGCGATTTTGGTGTTAACAGCGCCTTAACGAGGATTACTACAGGTGTACGCAGAACTTGTGGGTAGCACTCCTCAGTGGACGCATATCCAGTAAAACTTATTGATTTACTGTTCATATTGATATTCTTGGAATTTTCCCAAAATACAGCTGACCTAAGATTGTAGTAGAAATAGGATAGAAAAAAAACAATTGAGAAACCTGCAGAAAACCCAGTGGATATAGCAAGATTTGTGTCCAGTTGATGGCAATAGGCTTGCCCCCTATTACATGGGATTTATACATAACTGGCAAAATGTGGGTGTAGGTACTATCGAGGACACTCCCGCCTGACCACCACTAAGCTCATTTTTGCTTGCACTCGCAACATAAAAACGCTCTCTAGCCCCGCCCCGTTGACTTTGTGTAGAAAAAATGAATAAAAAGATACCGAATCGGCCGAGCGCATTGACGACGCACGCCAAACGAGAGTTATTGTTATTTTGCGCGCCAAAGTTGACGTTTTCCTAATATAGGCCCAAATTTTAAAGGGGCGTGGCTCCGTATGATTTAAGCAAAAAAAAATTAAAATGGTCAGGCGTAACCTAACCTTTCAAGGATTACAGGCGTTAATATAAAAAAAAACGAATAATATTGCGTCAGTTTGCGAGGCCGTATTAATATTAAACATTGTATGAGCAAATAACAAGCATTGAAAATATTTACAGCTGAAATTAAACAATACGCAACAATCTGCTTTTACAAAATAACCTTAGTGTGAATCGAAATAAGGTATATTTGGAATTATACCAATATTTCGATGAATACGCCAACAGCCTTAAAATGAATAGCCGTAGAAAACACAACTGAAACAATATATTTATAAACAATAGGTCCACCGTCCACGAACTGCCTAAATTTAGCTTGGCCTTGTTTACCAAGCGAATAATAATACTAGCTTCTGTCCCTGCTTCGCACAGTTTTTAAACTTCCAAATCTCCCTGAGATCGAGAAGCGATTAAAGAAGAGTAAGAGATTTCTCATCGATAAAGTTGACGTAAGTAGCTACTTCCATACGTTCGTTGACCGTTTTGCTTGGAAAAAAACTAACTCCTGTCGCACTAAGTTCAAAATGCATTGTTTATTACACTCGTGGCTTTTCTTCTTTGTTCTATTATATAATGTTTTATTTTCACATAGTACAACGTAACTCAGTTCCTATAGTCACATGTATCATACTAATCTCCTTTAAGTACCCCATTTTTTATTTATTTAAAAAAATATGTTATGAATATTTAAATCTATTTAGGGTGTAAAAGACTTCATAACGAAGCCGTCAACCAAGCATTCTGTACTTCACCGTGTACATCAAACTAAGTAACTTTACGCAAACATTATTCAAACGACTTTTTTTTTGGGGTGAAATATCATGTTTTGTGGTAGAACTCAATGTAACGCACTCAAAAAATTGTGCTGATGGATGGATTGAATAGTACGGGGGTCGTGGAGGTGATTTAAGTAAAAATCTTTCATTAAAAACTTGTATTAAAAAAAAAAAAAACTTGACAAAAAGTTGGAACTTGGGCCCCCAATATCTCCGTAACTCTCCAAAACTGGGAACCATCTAGTGGTTCCCAGTTTTGGTGTAGAATAATAAAATGATCGCAATGACGGGTAGAACAAGTGCCTTTCGGCTTCATTAAGAGGTGTTTACACCCTTTATTTTGAACTAGCTGACCCACGCAACTTCGTCTGCGTCATATAAGAGAGAATAAGCTCACAAAAATAACAAATTTTCCCCGTTTTTGCAAGATCTTTCATTTTTGCTCCGCTCCTTTTGGTCATAGCGTGATGTTATATAGCCTATAACCTTCCTCAAGAAATGGACTATCCAACACTAAAATAATTTTCCAATTCCAACCAGTAGTCCCTGAGATTAGCGCGTTCAAACAAACAAACAAACTCTTCAGCTTTATAATATTAGTATAAATAAGTATATGTATATAAGTATAGATGATAAAAATTAACGATACAAATTATATAAAAATCAATTAAATTTAATTACTTAATTATTAGATGCAAATTCAAATATCCTCCTTACATCCTCTCAAACCTTCGTAGCAAGACCCTTGTGTAGAATTACGGTTCTCTATTGTATTACCTAACTTTTTTATTCATAATTTAAAGTGCCATAACTTTTTTTGTCCTAATCATCATTTGTCCGAATGATAACTTACCCGAACTTAATATCACATAATATCACATGCCATAAAATTGAAATCCCTAAATACAAAATGCTCTAAACCCGTTTGTCATAAATATTACAATCAATAATATACAAAACACTTAAAATCGTTTTCAATAATAGTTATAAATCCTAAATTTAAAAAAAAGTTTAGATCTTAATAATATTTTTAAAACAAACCGGCATGTTCCCAGACGTTCCCAAAAGGGAACAGAACATTGTTATTTTAATTGTGTCTGTAATTACGGGTACCTACAGTAAAGTAAGTATTACTTAGCTTTTTGCTATGCTATGAACTTCTCTCAACACAAAACATTTTTATACAATATTGCTCTTATGAAATTTGTAAGAATTAAAAAGTAGAACCATCATATCGCAGAAAGTTCACAGTTAGAATCTTCTTTTGTTTTGGCATACATTTCATATAGTTAGTGATTCAAAGGCAGAAAATCAATCAATCAAACCTGTTAATCATTATAAAACAGTTGAGTGTGAACATAATTATGTGGATTTTATTTTTCCCTGTTATAAGTATGCAAACAAACATGCAGCAAGCATGCAGCAAGCATGCAGCAAGCATGCAGCAAGCATGCAGCAAGCATGCAGCAAGCATGCAGCAAGCATGCAGCAAGCATGCAGCAAGCATGCAGCAAGCATGCAGCAAGCACGCAGCAAGCATGCAGCAAGCAGGCAGCAAGCATGCAGCAAGCATTCAGCAAGCATACAGCAAGCATGCAACAAGCTTACAGCAACCATGCAAGCACGCATACAGTATGCAAGCAAGCATGCAGCATGCAAGCGAGCAAGCAACATGCAGCAGGCATGGTTTCTGTCACGGCTCCGGCGCTGCGAGGCTCCGGCGGTCCCTTGCGAGCTTATCGTCGCAGATGAGTTTAACGCTCACCACCGCTGCTTCGGCTTGCTGGCCGGCTTCGCCGGCCAGCCTCAGCAGCGGCGGCGAGTGTTACAACCACCTGCTCCTCAACTCGCGGGCCGCCTCGCCCCTCCGCGCCTACGCGATTTTAAATTACACTCTCGGGGTAGGGCAGACAAGCTTGCGTGGGGTCGGATTTACAGCGATTCGTTTCTGTCACTAAAACCTAATTTTTAGCAAATGTTTTAGGACCAAAAATTTTATTTTACTTATATGAACATTAGGAATAATACACATTATATAATAAAACACTTAGGATAATTGACTTTATGGCATATAAAATTAGAAGATTCAATTATTATAGTATTCGATATTATGACAGAACAGTTTTAGAAATAAAGATAATTATGTAAAACAAAATTTCGGGATTTTGAACATTATGGTAACTGAAGTTTATAGCAAACGTTTTATGGATAATGTTTTTCGGACAAAAATTTTTAGGAGATATAAGGGAGTACCGTAGAATTACACGCTTTTAGACCTAGAAGTTCAGGTCGTGTTGTATCTACCAGTGAATGAATGAATTTAAGATTTTTCTTTAGGGGTAAGCGCTAGGGTAACCCCCGAAATTTAAATTTTCTTTTTTTTTGCAAATTACCATGGTACCTGTAGCTAAATAGGTTTAAAATTAATATTTTATACTCATTTTAAGCGGCACGAGTAAATGCAAGATATTGTTCGTAGAATATTTAGATGGTCATAAATAAATACATAAGTAGTTTACATGTTTAAGTATAAATGGGGTATCGTATTACCCGGTACTTACTGGGTTGTGGAGGTCAGATAGGCAGTCGCTCCATGTAAAATACTGATATTCAGCTGCATCCGGTAAAACTGGAAGCCGACCCCAACACAGTTGGGAAAAGGCTAGGCAGATGATGATGAAATCTTCAATCTTTGATTAGATTTTTAGAGTAGTAAATCATGTTCCAATTGGAAAAAAGTATATGTCAGGAAACTTCATTATGAATGTGATGGTTGACATTGGCGAAAAACATAATAGGATAAAATTTTCTCGATAGAAAACCATCACAAAGTTACCTCTAATTTTCAACATTTTTGGTTTTTATTCTATTTTGGTGCATGTTACTGAACCATAAACTTGATAAATATTATCACTCATGTATAACCTGTAGCTGACATTGGCATTTTTTCAAAATATTTTCTATTTTAAGAGATAACAGACTCAAAGCATTTGGCGCTTACTACATTTTTATTCCGCGCAATACGCAGTCTTCCGTCCCGCGTGACGCGAGCTTGAGACATCAGTTTGTTTCACCGATCACTCGCCGATCAGTTGCCCTCGCTCTGTTGAGACGGGTAGTCTATGTCACTTTGCTCCGCGCCAATTCGCCATTAATAATATCATTGAATCAATTTTTTTTTTGTGTAACATGGGTAACAAGAAAAATACAATTGAAAAGCGATAACTAAAACAGTTGAAGACTCAAATGATGGCTGATTGCCGAAGTCGAATGTACTATGTATTTTTTACGTGCATAAGCTCAAAGTAAACGCAAAATAAACGGATGATTGATTTATGTGCATTGTTTTTGTCCGAAATTATTTTAAATACATACAACCCGTCCGAATTAACCGGTAGGTAGGTAGGTAGTAGGTAGGTAGTAGGTAGGTAGTAGGTAGGTAGTAGGTAGGTAGTAGGTAGGCAGTAGGTAGGTAGTAGGTAGGTAGTAGGTAGGTAGTAGGTAGGTAGTAGGTAGGTAGTAGGTAGGTAGTAGGTAGGTAGTAGGTAGGTAGTAGGTAGGTAGTAGGTAGGTAGTAGGTAGGTAGTAGGTAGGTAGTAGGTAGGTAGTAGGTAGGTAGTAGGTAGGTAGTAGGTAGGTAGTAGGTAGGTAGTAGGTAGGTAGTAGGTAGGTAGTAGGTAGGTAGTAGGTAGGTAGTAGGTAGGTAGTAGGTAGGTAGTAGGTAGGTAGTAGGTAGGTAGTAGGTAGGTAGTAGGTAGGTAGTAGGTAGGTAGTAGGTAGGTAGTAGGTAGGTAGTAGGTAGGTAGTAGGTAGGTAGTAGGTAGGTAGTAGGTAGGTAGTAGGTAGGTAGTAGGTAGGTAGTAGGTAGGTAGTAGGTAGGTAGTAGGTAGGTAGTAGGTAGGTAGTAGGTAGGTAGTAGGTAGGTAGTAGGTAGGTAGTAGGTAGGTAGTAGGTAGGTAGTAGGTAGGTAGTAGGTAGGTAGTAGGTAGGTAGTAGGTAGGTAGGTAGGTAGTAGGTAGGTAGTAGGTAGGTAGTAGGTAGGTAGTAGGTAGGTAGTAGGTAGGTAGTAGGTAGGTAGTAGGTAGGTAGTAGGTAGGTAGTAGGTAGGTAGTAGGTAGGTAGTAGGTAGGTAGTAGGTAGGTAGTAGGTAGGTAGTAGGTAGGTAGTAGGTAGGTAGTAGGTAGGTAGTAGGTAGGTAGTAGGTAGGTAGTAGGTAGGTAGTAGGTAGGTAGTAGGTAGGTAGTAGGTAGGTAGTAGGTAGGTAGTAGGTAGGTAGTAGGTAGGTAGTAGGTAGGTAGTAGGTAGGTAGTAGGTAGGTAGTAGGTAGGTAGTAGGTAGGTAGTAGGTAGGTAGTAGGTAGGTAGTAGGTAGGTAGTAGGTAGGTAGTAGGTAGGTAGTTGGTAGGTAGTAGGTAGGTAGTAGGTAGGTAGTAGGTATCAAGAAACTTGCGCCAAAGACTCTTGCGCGACTGGACTTTTGCGCGACTTAATGGCCACTGAGGTTCACTCTGTAAACATTCACGCCTGTTATTTATACTTGAAGTTGGTTTTTTGGTTTTTCTGTCGTGGGTGACATTTTCATGGTTTCGGAGTCGCTGATAACGAAAATGAGGTCAAAATGAAAATCCAAGATGGCGGCGAGCATAATTTTAGGTTTTTCAAACATGGGTGTCGTTTTCATGGTTTTCATGGTTGCTTATTACGAAAATGTGGTCAAAATAAAAATCCAAGATGGCGCTGATGAAATTTTTAGGTTTTTCCATCATGGGTGTCGTTTTCATGGTTTACGTGGTCACTGATAACGAAAATGAGGTCAAAATGAAAATCCAAGATGGCGCCGAGGAAAATTTTAGATTTTCCGTCATGGGTGTCTTTTTTATGGTTTACGTGGTCACTGATAACGAAAATGAGGTCAAAATGAAAATTCAAGATGGTGCCTAAGAAATTCTTATTCTTAGTGTATGTCATCAAATTTATTTTTGTTATCAATTTTATAAAATTTTCGATTTTATCTTTTGTGCTTTTTATTATTATTGCCTTTTTGTTCTTTTTATTAACGGGCACAGTATTTTATAAATATTTATTCTACCAATATTATTAATTTTAGACATTCTATAATTTTTGTTATTGTGTGTTGATGTATCAATTTAAAACAATTTTCATCAATGTTTTTATCAATTAGGTATATATCATGTATAGGTATCATTAATACAATCTTATGCATTTTTAAATATTAGCATAGTTATCAATATATTATCTTTATTTTTTTTAATTTCATCAATTTTTATTCGTTACCTATTCAATTTTACCAATGTCATAAATTTTATACATTCTATTATTTTTACTTTTATTATTGATTCTTATTGTACGGTATGTCCTCAATTTTATTATGGTTATCAATTTTATACATTTCTCGATTTTGTCATGTTTGGTGTTTATGAATGCCTTTTCCATTTTTTTGATATCCATTTAGACCTCATTTTCGTAATCAGCGTCCTCGAAAACCATGAAAACGACACCAATGATGGAATAACCAAAAATTTTCCTCGGCACCATCTTGGATTTTCATTTTGATCTCATTTTCGTTATCAGTGACCACGTAAACCATGAAAACGACACCCATGATGGAATAACCAAAAATTTTCCTCGGCGCCATCTTGGTTTTTCATTTTGACCTCATTTTCGTAATCAGCAACCACGAAAACCATGAAAACGACACCAAGACGGAAAAACAAAAAAAAACCACCTTCAAGTATAAATAAATAAATATTGCTGGACATTACACACAGCGCCATCTAGTGCCACACTAAGCAACGAGGCTTGTGTCGTGGACACCAGATAGTTGATATACCACATAGATACTTTTTGTTTGTAAATACATACATATTATACATACATATAAACATCCATGACTCGGAAACAAATGTCCATGCTCATCACTCAAACATTTGCTCCGACCGGGATTCGAACCCGGGACCCTAAGAACGTAAGGCAGCCTCACTACCGCTGCGCCAATCGTGTCGTCAAAATAACAGGCGTGATGATAAAACGACATGGAGAAAAAAATTAAGATGAAATGGAGTACTCAAAAGTCAAAACTTTTATTTCACGATATACAAACGACATAGGAATGTATTGTATAGGTGTTAAAAATGAACACAAAAAAAAAATAAGAAAAAAAAGTGGCTTTATTTAACTGTGTTGCTTGCATATACTACGCCCTACCCACTACACTACGCAAGCTTGGTCCCGCGCTTCGCGCGTAGTGGCGCCGCGCGCCGCGGTCGCCCGTGTTTGTTATCGGCACTAATGCGGGTGTAGCGAGACGCGCGGGGGAAATCAGAATTTATCCTGGCGTTAGGCCCGCTCTTAAGTATACAACATTCAGAAATAAATTATATACATTGTGGTGCAAACGGCATCGAAATTTGTCACGAATTTTTTAAGAAGAACGCGTCACACAACACACGAACGGATAAGAAAAGCGACTTTTATTATTAGAATACCAATAGGTAAGTTAAGATACACAATGGTCATTTTTCATGGAATTTTCCAGGCTTTACAAACATTAGGGTACACTAAATCCATTCGATACGAGCCTTCGGCAAGTTTCTATGGCTTTTACGCAGGTTAGCCCAGGTGTTAAAACCTGTCAAGCGGGAGTCGAGCCACGCACTTCGTAAGGTTTTTTTTGTAGAATAAGTACAAAATGTAAGTAAGCACTTATGCAAAAATAATGAAACCGTACAAAAATAACTATAGATCAGTAGAAAATGCAACAAAAATATTTTGCATGATTGGTGGCACGAGATTTGTCACAACCATTTTATTAAAGTACCTACTAGCTGCTGCCCGCGACTTCATTCGTGTAGAAATTTCGGTGTGTCACATACACATCGATGAGACTAAAAAATAGCCCACGACCCATTCCCAGATCTACCAACTTGGTTGACGGCTTCGTGATTTACACCCTGTATAACCCTGCCTAACTCTTTGAAAAAAAAAGAGGTGTAATGTTACGGTTAATTTGTTTCTCAATTAAATATTCCTATCAACGCTTGACTCCTATATTTCTGATAAACTTGACAATATTATAGTTAAGAAATAAGTTACAAAAGTGATTTGTAATCGAGCTTTAGTCGCAGCTCGATTACAAATCACTTTTATAACTGAACGCAGCAAAATCTTAATTTTGTAATCACGCCACGGAACCCTAAAATCAGCACACAAAATAAACATGGCCGCAAAGACGTATAAATACTTCAGTTGTTTTTAGTAATAGCTACAGTACTCATTTGGTAATACTACTTGGAACTAAGACAGTAGACCAGATACCGAAGCACAATGTTCAAGCAATTATTTGTATTATTCCTCGTCGTCATGATGTTCGGAAGTGTGAGTACTTATTGCTTTATTATTATTTTCACATATTTTACCATCCATTCCATCCATTTTGACCGTGTAGCTATTGAACTTTTGAAGGCCAAATTTTTTAATTTTTGATGAAAAAAATCTGTTTGGGGGGTTCAGAATCCGGGGCTGCGGGACTATTCGAAAGCCCCGGACACAAAGGGCGAAGAAGGAGCATGGATGGGTTTTAGTCAGTAAAAGTCTGACACTCCCTTCTGCCGCCCAGAGCGGGAGGAGTCATTTGATAATTTCTCATCCGGAAAAAAAGGGGGTTTCAGAATGATGTACTGAATACGTGGTAAGTGTGTGTGCGTCGGTATCAAATGCAGAGTGGAACGTTACTCTGCATATTTATGAATTGAATTGAATTTTGTCAAAATGTGTAGAGTCGTTAAAGGGAGTCAGTGGGTCAAAAGTCTGACAACCAGTCTTACCAAGGGGTATTGTATTACCCAGTACTAACTGGGCTGTAGAGGTCAGATAGGCAGTTCATCATATCAGCCCGGAATCACCCACTGCTGGGTATAGCCTCCCCTTTTTTCTGCCACACTTCCCGGTTCTGTGCGTCCCTTATCCAGGTGTTTCCCGCGACGATTGACGATGTCGTCGACCCAGCGAGCTTTAGGGCGGCCCTGGTTTCTATGGTCTAACTTTGGCCACCACTCGGTCAAAGCCTTGCTCCACCGGCCATCTCCGCGTCTAGCCAGATGTCCTGCCCAGGTCCATTTGAGGCGCACCGCCCGGTCCCACTCGGCACCGTACGTCGTTGTTGGCAGGACACATTGGTTGAAAAGGCGGGTTTTTAGGCACTGAGGGATCTTTGTTGACCGAAAATTTTGCTCCAGTTTACCAAACGCCGCCCATCCGAGTTGTATTCTTCTTGAAATCTCCTTGTTGGCATGCTCTTTGTCAAAAGAAAGAACATGTCCCAGATAAACATAATGATCAACCATTTCCAGACGCTCGTTTCCTACCATAACTGCTGAGACAGAGTCGTCCAGAATGCCTGACATCACCTTCGTCTTGGACATGTTCATTCTTAAGCCAACTTGTAGGGAAGCATCGAAAAGTTGTTTCAGCATGAATTAAAGGTCTTCCAAGGATTCGGCGAACAACACAAGGTCGTCCGCAAACCGAAGGTGCGACAAGAAAACACCATTAATGTTTACACCACTTTGGTCCCATTTCAGTGTTTTCATCACGTCTTCCAGGGCAGCAGTGAAAAGTTTAGGCGAAATGGTATCTCCCTGATGCACTCCCCTTTTGATCGAAATCGGTGTTGTGAGATCATGCAATCTGACCTGCATTGTTGCCGCATCGTACAACTCCCTGAGTACATCTACATACCGACTGTCGATCTGGCAGATAGGCAGTTGCTTCATGTAAAATACAGGTATTTTGCTGCATCCAGTTAGACTGGACACCGACCCCAACATAGTTGGGAAATGACTAGGCAGATGATGTATGGTCAAAATGTTAAAATCCTTTTGCAGCTCATCTATCCTTGCCTGTATGTATGATTGCCGGACAATGCACGATAAACAATTTCACTACTTACTTACTATTACATTTTATCATTCCAGAGCATGCAACAATTAGGTGGCAACATTGGAGGAGCTCTAGGTTCGGGCATAGTATTTTTTTCTTACAATACCTAGTCCTTTAATATTATAACAATATGCCTGTAACAATGATATTCTTTAAACAGATATTTTGTGAGCGCGCAATCCTGAAGACTCGAAAACAGGCCAATTGGCTTGTTTAACCTTTATTCTGCGTCACTGCGTGTATGTGAGCGGGCTCTGCCCCGCGGCATACTTTTTTCGGTGGTTTTGTAGGTGTATAACATATTTGTTTATTAGAATATCATTGGCCTGGTAATCCCGACTTAGTGCGTATACACGTAGAACGCTGGCTACCTACAACGTCGCCGACAAGTTCCGACCTGCTTACGCCGTCAGAAAAATTACCTACTTAGGTACGTACTTTTTTTTTGGGGATGATAAATCACGTTTTTCAGTAGGACTAAATGTAACGCACTTAAAACATTGTGCTGATGGATGGATTGAATAGTACGGGGGTCGTAAAGGTGTTTAAAGTACTTACCTAACAATCTTACACTAAAAACATTTGTACTTAGTGAAAAAAAAAACTTGTGAAAAAGTTGGAACTACGGCCCCCACCCAATATCTCCGTAACTAGAACGTTAGGTATGGTCTTGTGGTGTTCACTAGAAACACTAGTAGGGTTTAGAATAAAACCACCAAAATATCAGTAAGTGGATGAACCACTTCAAGGGTACGTGCACCCGCTGCCCGGGATAAGTGTGGACTGGTCGACACGGAACCTTAAAGCTCACGCTACGTTTATTAGTATATCACAGGTCTAGAACATAAAACTGATCGCAATGACGGGGAGAACAAGTACCTTTTGGCTTAGTTAGGAGTCTTTTTTAGTTAGGACCCTATAAAGATGCAATGTAAAATGAACACATTGCAAGAATTTGTGTGGACACAACTAACAAGTTACATTCAATTAAACATTAAAAAGCCCCGACACGTAAGTACCTAGGGTTATAATTTCAAGGTTATTTTTTTTCTTTTTACAAGGTTTTCACACACGCAGACACTTCAAACTTATACATTATTATTACACCCCGTCGTTTTTGCGTCGGGGGTTAATATCGTTACATGACGATAAAGATTAGAGATGGTAATCTACTATGAAAAAGTCGATGGCAAATTCAATGAAATAAACAGAAGTCAGCAATTTCCACAAGTTATTTTCCACAATTTTCTTGTTTTTGGAAGTCGGTCGTTTTTTTTTGTACTTAAATAAGGTTTTTATTGTTTTAATACCAATAAACACATTTTCGTTTCTTTCACATGTAATGCAGCCACTCCTATTGTTGGTATCGGTGTGAACTTTACCGGTGCCCTCGGACAAAGTGTAGAGTGGGGCCTCAACGCATTACCGGTTGGGTAATGCGTTACGCTAGGTGGGGTGGCAAATAGGGTAAGTTTACTTTTAGCTAGCATAAACATAACGCCTCACCAGGTTGTGGACCACTCAATTCGTATACTCTCAGACAGCATAGCTGTACTAGACAACCACACAGTGAACTCTGGGTTAATACACGAGTGTCACCAACGCCTGAACCAGGTTGGTAATCTCAATAATATAACCATCCAATGGATCAAGGGACACAGCGATTCCCGTGGCAATGATGCGGCGGACGAAATCGCTAGCAGGGGATCGAGCATGGCAGCGGTGGGACCCGAACCTATCGTACCACTCCCTTTCGGATACCTACGCACACTGGTAAGGAACCGAACTAGTGAACAACACCACAAGCTATGGCTAGACAACGGCGAGTGCAGGCAGGCCAAGGAAGCACTTCCTACTATCGACGGCCGCCTCACCGAACGCGCGCTTCGGTTGACCAAACCGCAGCTGCGCACAGTTACAGGCATCATTACTGGACACGGCTCTTTTAATAAACACGTCTTTGTCATAGGAGTCACAGACAGCCCCCTGTGCCGTGCCTGCATGGAGGAAGACGAGACAGCAGCCCACGTGCTTCCGCACTGCCCAGTGGTTGCAACATACATGGCAAAGTACTTCGGTAACCCAGGTACTCTCCGCGAGACTGTCAGCAACACCAAGGCGCTGCTGGCCTTTCTCGGGGAGTTAGGGTGGATCGAATAAATTTCCCACCCGTACGCAAAATACGCGCTTTGACGTGGAGTTGCGGACACCAGCCCGCTATACAATACAACATCTCAACTATAGAGAGAATCAACAGCTCAACAATCACAGTAAATCATTTAGCGTAAACGAGCAATATTAAATTTAGCCGTGTGGTATACGGCAGAGTAGAATAGAACCAACCCATTACACTCACGGGTGTCGTATAAGGCGACTAATGTCAGAGGCAGAACACCTTGCGCCTCCGTAGACCAGAGAATGGGCAGCAGCGTTCTCTGATAGTCTTTCATCACTGCGATCTCCAATCCGCCTGCCAAGCGTGGAGATTACGGCAAATTATTCCCATCATGGGAGAGGCTTATTTCCAGCAGTGGACGTTATGGGCTGTTATTGTTGTTGTTGAGCAATATTAGCTTTCTTTATCATGTATGATGAATCCAAAATATAAATATTGACTTCGATGGACATGTGATGCGGAGAAATAAGGAAAATGTAATGGGGAGAATGTTGAGTACGAATGTAAGAACAAAGAAGAATGGACTGTGTGAAAGATGATATGGCTAGAAGGAGGTGACTGCTGAGATGAAGAGGAATAGAGAAGTATTGAAGAAGAAGACATATGTTGTGCTGTCACTAGCCCCGTGTGCAAACATTACCCAAGCGCTCCCTAGTAAGCGCGCGGTCAAAATGGAATGGGTACAAAGTACAAGTAATAGTACATCAAGTTACCACAAATTTCCCCAATGGATATAAAACTTTAAAATTTTCTATCCCAAACAGTTGAATTCGCATTATTAGCAATATGATTGTCGGCGTGTTTTCAAACGAATCATTGAAACAGGTGCCACCGAGCAATGCGACCAAACAATAATCACCAAAACCAAATAATAATCTTTATCTACACCCATGCTATAAATCCTCTATAAAGGTATCTGAAACAGTTAGCTTATGGCCAACATTAAAACAGCCAGTGTCATAATAACCATTATAACACCCAAACGGGTGTTATAATGTTGTACTGAATTTCATTATGCAACTCGTTTTAAAAAAAGAACATCGAATGTGGTAGTGAATCGAACGTCTAGCACGTGCGATTCACTACCACAGCGCCGTAATTAAAAAAAAAACTTATAGGTTAATTCGAATTCACGTCGTATCCCGCCATTTTTGTTCGACATTTGGATATTAGTATTGCATTATGTACTTTGTTGTTTACAAAAATGAGTGATACAAGCTTTGTGAATTTTGATAATTAAATTGAACAATCCAAAATGTAAATAATTATATTACTACCTATACACGGTTTGTTTGTATTAAATACAAGCAATTAAACTTTCCATGAATTTACATAGACTTCTTAGAACACTGCAACACCCTATGGTTTCAGAACCTTTTATGGAGGATTCATATCATGGATGTAGATAAAGTCTTGTATGCAACTGTACATAATTAGGTATTAAAACACTCATGTGATACTATTATCACACTCGGCTTCGCCTCGTGTGATAAACCCACATTCGTGTTTTAATACCCCTCATTATACAACAGTTGCATAAATAACTATTAATAATGTGTAATAGGGTTTATTTCATGTTGAAAAAAAAGTTAATATAGTAAAAGCCGTTCGCGCGCTCGTGGCGCAGCTTGCTTTGGTGTAAATGACAAATATAAGAAGAGCTCCAGATGCTATAAAAAATGTATGCAAAGCGGAGCTCTTTTTACGTTGGTCATTGAAAGTGCCACGGCCGGCCAACGCGCGCTCCGAGTGGGAGGAGGGCTCCGTAGCGAGCTGTGCTCGGCGCCCCCTAGGAACGCTGCGCCCGTGTGCAACGCACACCCTGCACACTAGGTAAAGACGGCCCTGGCGCTGACCTTAAATAAGTTGGGATAAGGCAGAAGAATGATGATGGCCTCGATAGGAATTGTGCCAGTAGAATGCTTGGCTGTTAGGTAGACAACAGACTTGTTAGGGTTCCGAAGCCAAAGGGCACTCTTTTTTTTGGGCAGTCATGTAAAAACGGGACCCTATTACTAAGACTCCACTGTCCGTCTGTCTGTCTGTCACCAGGCTGTATCTCATGAACTTTAACTAGACAGTTGAAATTTTTACAGATGATGTATTTCTGTTGCCGCTATAACAACAAATAATAAAAATAAAATAAGAGGGCTCCCCTAATGCGATGGTACGCCGGTTTTATTACTCTTTCCTGAGTTTGAGTTAAAATCGGAATATCTACAGTATGCTAGGGCAAGTGGGCGGAACCCGGTTTTGCTTCCATAGTAGTATCCCCGGGATTTCCCGGGTTTAACTATGGGACCGAAACCGGGTTTCACATGCACTAATTATGTTACATAATAATTAGAAGGCGACTATGATGACTCCCTATTCGTTTTCTTACTAAAAACGCTTTATTATTATTATTATTTTTTTGTTGCAGAAGACAGATGATTTACAAAAAAAACATTCTTCCGTGAAGGAAACTTTATTTAATCTATTATAATAAATTATAATCGTATTTAATTTATCAAAATTATTTTATTTCCTTGACCTGCAGACCATATAGTTTTTCTAAACTTGCACATTAAAACTCAAGTTTTTCTGAACTATTTTATAATAATACTAAGTATTTTATTTAAGAAATAATTAAATAGTTTTTATAAATATAAATTTTACTTATTTTATGTTGTCTTATTTTGTCCATCGTATTGGACGAGTCTGAAATGTTGCTGTAATTAGTGCTAAATATTTTTTATAAAACATATGCTATCTTAGTCGCAGGCAGAAGCCAGTATCAAACAATGTCAGAAGCAATCTATATTATTCTGGTAATGCCAGCTAATTCTTTGCTACATTATTTTAAATAATAATAAACTTAATGATTTATACTCAATAAATTTATTGCCAAAATATGAAAAGGTGGGCAAAACATAATTTTTGTCCTGACACACACTACAAAGTTCATGCTGAATAATTATTAAGTTCGTAGTTGTATAGTAGTCATTCAATTGGTCTCGCAACATTGAACTTAATTATCTAACACAACAATATTTATAAAAACACAGGTACTCACGGTCGCCATTTTTGACTCGGCACAAGGGCTCCTCAAATTGTGCTGTAGTTAAGCACTTCAGGACTTTCAGGAAGTATGGCAGAAGCTTGTCTTGGTGTTGCAAGTTACTCTGAAGGAAGTATAGTCCAAGGGCTATGGATGCTTCTTGGCTCCGAGGTGTCACAATCAATGTGGAACTTGCTTGAGGGCACAGCATGAACAAGGTGTTCACCTGGAATTCAAACATTATATTTTTCAGCATGTTTTCCCTCTTCTTATTAGACTACCAATTGCAGAAAGTAAAATGAAAGTCCTAAATTAATCACCAAATTTTGGGCTGAATCAGACTATGGTTGACATGCAGAAGATGAAACAGTAAATTCAAATAAAGTTGGCTTCATAATTATAAGCGGCCATGCAAACTTTAGATTTCTTTTTTAAATATGACAAAGGTATATAGTGAAATTGTTCACATTGTTCAATTATAAGACTACTTGTATGCCTGAACTTGCATAAATTATCAGTTTATAGTTATAGTTTAAAGAAACAAATTTGTGAAGTATTGTATTGTGTGACGGGCTGTAAATCATAAACAACATGCTTTTAAAGTTTAGCCGTTGCATGCATTGTCCATTATCAGTCAGTAAATATATGAAAATGAATGTATTAGGTAAATATAAATATAAAATGTAGACTAACAAGTAATGAGCTCATACTAATAATGTTATAAAATTCAGTCTATGGTAATTATATTTCATACTGGAAAATATTTTACCCTGGCATAAGTATTGTTGCTGTTGACGACTCAAGAAAACTAAAAGTAGTTTATCCTGATACCAGTTATTTTGAAAAACTTGGATTAATAAGAATTCAAAACACTACCATATTGTGTGTTATAAATATTGGCTAAAATATTTTGATTAAGGACATTTTCATCCACAAATAACAAATCCGGCTACCAATGTCATTGCCATTCACAAGATTAAATATTACAAAGTTAAGAATAGAAAATAATCACATAACATTCAAGGTAGACACCATGTGAACCTAGTGCTTATGTCATGATTGTACTGTACTACTTATGTTAAATTAGACATCGATATAGTAACAATACAATGATGAATCACTACGGTTTCTGTATTACACCTTTGATAAAGAGTAGACTGTTTGGGTGAGGTCATGTACATATTTTCAAAGTTCGAAAAAGAAACAATTAAAAAACGTCACTGAAGGCAGAACAGAAATTATTTGATTCACTATGAAAACAAGGATGTTGTGGTTTTTCGTATAAGCGGGATTTTTCAGGAAAACAACACCATTACAAAATTTACAAAATTGCAAAATACGTGTCATAATTTTTACCTTCTCCCATGGCGTCGGGTTTATACTCGACAAACATCGAGCCAAATGTTGCACGGTCTGTCTAAAGAATTCGTTTTCATCCATGGCTTTGTTTATATTATTCGATTAAATACATTTTAATATTATTACACGATTACGATCGACGATATCAGCCGATCGTAATTTGACAGTTTGTCAATATGTCAAAATAACGTTCTGTTCCAAGGTCGTTACTGCAAACTTAACAATTCACCACCTACATCAAGTAATTTAAATGCCATGCATTGCAGTTGCAGAAGAACACATCTGGTACTTTTCAGAAAGAAACAGTATTTTTATTGTTAGTCCAAAAAGGAATCAAACTAAACACTACCATGGTTTTTTTTTTCAATCACTATTGATCATTGTAAAGTTTAGAACGGATCGTTACACTGAAGACGTTTCAACCTACGTTGGATTTTTTAGTGTTGGTACTTACAAAAATGATTAAAATAGGGTTTTCTAGATTTATCCTGAACGATTACGACTACTCGACGTTGACAGTGCTGTTGATAAACATTTATTTTGGAAAAATGTTCTGTTATAATGATATGAACTCAGAAGATTTTATGATCGGTTGTCATAGTCTGTTTGTCACTAATATCTGTTATTTTTCTCATGCTGTATTTTAATGTTGAATAAAGCCAATTTTCCATTTGGTTTTGTCTCTATCATGTATCAATTTATTCAACATTAATTTTGTGTTCTACGTGTCTAATATGCCTACACTGAAAAAGAAAAATCTTCATCGATGTCGCGGTACCTACGGCCCGAACGTTTTGACGTAGAACCTTCCATGGCTGGCTCGGACTTGAAGTGGGCTCACTGGAAGTATTCGTTCGAGAACTTTATCGCGCTAGAAGCTTCCTCGGCAGACGATTCCCATAAGTATAAATTTCTTGTCAACCATATATCACCATCGATATTTAACTATATCCGCGCCTGTGCTACGTACGATGATGCAATCACTACTCTGAACACCGCCTACGAAAAGAGGCAAAATATTATTCTTGCTCGCCACCGCTTGAATACCAGAAAACAACATTCTGGCGAATCGTTGGCGGAGTACTCTAGAGATCTTAAATAATCGCTCGTGACTGCCTCTTTAAGAATGTGACTGCCAATGAACACCAAAATGAAACTGTGCGCGATGTATTTATTGCCGGAATATTGTCAAAAAAAAATAAAGAAAGACTTTTAGAGAAATCCACTATGACTCTCGATGAAACCTTGGACTTGGCTGTAGCTTTAGAAACTGCTGAAAATACCTCTCAACTATTAACAGCGCCTTGTCCTTCTACATCATTTACTCCAGTCAATGCAGTCACTGAAAATCAAGAAACGTCAATGCGGCAAAATCTAGCAGCCTCCAACACTCAAAACAATTTTCAACATAGCCGCCCTATACTAAATAGTCGTCGATGCTTTTTCTGTGGCGGTAATATCCATCAAAGACTCAAATGTCCTGCTAGAAACGCTGACTGTCAGCTTTGCTCCAAAAAAGGACATTTCGCTAACGTACCTATGTCGTAGCATCGGACAAAGCCAACGCGCCGCAAACGCTATTAGTACGAACGACGATAACTCTCAATCTGAATCTCTTGACTCTCATCTGTCAACTATATCTGCTGCTGCTCCAACAAGCCTGCAAAAAGCGACTATCAATATCACTTTAAATAATTTACGTGTGGATGCTCTACTCGATACCGGAAGCTCTCTCAGCTTTATCGATAAGAATCTTGCTCAAAGTATGAAACTAAGACGCAAGCCCTGCAAACAAGCAATAACTCTAGCATCTCTAAGCAACATTTCATATGTAGAAGGGCTATGTTTCGCTAATATTCAAATTGGTGAGCACGAATATCAACGTCGACCTCTACTCATTATTGCCAATCTGTGTGCTGATGTAATTATCGGGCATGATATACTGAAAACACACTCGTCGGTGGAACTCCAGTTCGGGGGAGATAAACAACCCCTGAAAATTTGCAATGTAATGGAGGCATCTGTCCCGGCAGCATCAGTTTTTACTAACCTTGCGCCAAATACTAAGCCTATAGCTATCCGCTCGAGAAGGCATACTCAAGAAGACCAAGAATTCATATCTAACGAGATAAAAAATTTACTTAAAGATAAAGTCATTGAACCCAGTGTTTCACCTTGGCGAGCTCAAGTACTCGTAGCTGGAGGGGGTCATCATCGAAAGCGCCTTGTAATCGATTATTCACAAACAATAAACAGATTCACAGAGCTAGACGCATATCCCCTCCCGAGCATTGACTCTAT